>CM037923.1:9807159-10407159 GCA_021346845.1 Apeltes quadracus
CCATCCTCTTGAGTCTCAATAGGCCGAGTAGAGTTTTGTTCTTTGGATTAATACATTGTTTAGTACCCCCAGCGGTGTTTCACTGTCTGGGGGGGGGGCTTTCTTCAGTTTCTTTTCCGTACTGGAAGTACTTTATTTTATTTTTTTTAGGATTTAGGTTTTTTCCCTTCTTTCAATGGCGGACAAACAGAATGAACAATTACAGACCAGAGAGACGACAATAATGAAGATGATGGAAGAAGGACAAAGAAAGGAGAAGACGAGTTGAAATGGAGAGAATAGCAACGAGGAAGACAAAAGACAGCGGAGCTTGACCCTGAGTGTGGAGACAGAGGGGGAAAACACAATCCCTGTAATGGAACTAATGAACTCCATTAGGGATATTTGTGGAAGCCTTTTGGCCTGCCGGTTGATAAACGCAAAGAAGTGTGAAGTCACCATGAGCCACCCAAAAGGGAAGCAGAGGCTAATGGATGGCTTCAAAATAGGGGATACAAGCAGGGTGCGATTTGTGGGGGGGGTTTACCCCCCTCTGCTAAATTATGTCATGTCCTTGATGGTAGCCTAATAATAGTGTAGTATCCTACATAGGATAACAATGACATGAATATACAGTATAATATGAATGAATGAATGGATATATTATTTATGAGGCAGGGTGACCAATGGCGACAGATCTGCCAACCAATCACGAGTGATTTTTCTTTGAAAGTTGTGGTTTCATCCAATAAGGAGTAAGGAAACTCAAGCCTGGCCTGCCCAGGTGTGGTTTTGCTGCCAATCACGAGTGATTTTAGGCTGGTGAAGCACGTGTTTCTCCTCATGCAGATCGTATGCACCCTGAACACCTGCATTGCACGACATATGTGTCAGAGGGTCCAGACGACTCTTTTGAAGAGACATTTTTTGGGGCCCTCGATGATGCAATTGCCTGTTCTACTTTGTATTGGTCAACTTGTAAATCTGCTGTGTCTCCCACGCAGAAAAAACTGTTTCAAGTTCCCGGTTCCTATCCCCATGTCTCACTGTCCAAAGGACGCCTTGACCAATGGAGGGACTTGGGACCATTTGTGGCTCAGTGTGAAGCTCTCACTGACTGGGAGGAGACAATTGATCCGCTTGTTCTGCGCTCCGCCTCTGCAGGGTTTCACAGAACTCACTGTGTGCTTCTCACACATGCTTGTCGATCTGTCTCTGGGTTTTATGAGCACAACAACAAAGTTAAAACATTTTTAACAAATCCCACATTGATTTCTCCTGCTCTTGCTTCTGTTCCACAGACACTCTGGGCAGCGCACAAATATGACGTAGGCTTGATCAACAACTGCCAACCGTTCGTCATCACTACACGTTCTGACTTCCGCCCCCACAAACACCAGTACCCCCTGCGACAAGAGGCCATTGACGGTATTACACCCGTGTTCAATTCGCTCCTGGAGGCAGGAGTGATAGTTCAATGTCCAGACTCACCGGTCAGGACGCCAATATTTCCAGTTAAAAAAATCAGAGATGCTGGCAAGCCTACAGAATGGCGTTTTGTGCAGGACCTAAAAGCAGTAAATGCGGCTGTTCATGCACGGGCACCAAATGTTCCTAATCCTTACACAATCTTAGCTCAGATTCCTCCTGAAGCTAAATGGTTTTCGGTTGTTGACCTGTCAAATGCTTTTTTCAGCGTGCCAGTCGACAAAGACAGTCAATTTTGGTTTGCATTCAACTTCAGCGGTAAGCCGTACACCTTTACCCGTCTGTGTCAAGGCTATACCGAATCGCCCACAATCTACAACGATGCGCTCAGAGAAAGCTTGGAGAGCCTAACGCTCTCTCCCGGCTCTGCACTTCTGCAGTATGTTTCCGACTGTTATGTATGTTCTCCGCTACCCATCAGCTCTAATCAACCACAGTTAACCGTAGCACCCCTGGGGAAGTCTGAAGGTTGTTTCTGCGGTCTCTCAAGTAATGGGTGGTATCTGCCCGACAAAAACGTGTTTGTATCCGACAGTAACGGAACTTCTGGGTATTACGACAGACTATCTCCATGGGAGGAGGTAAATAGTTCAGTCTGTTCACAGCATCACAATATCAAACAGTACGCTGCTAACCAAACAGCTCCATTCACCCTCCGAGCTCAGGAAGGCCCAACACGTTTTCGCCTCTGCTATGCTCGGAATGGGACTCATTCGGTGGGAAAAACAGACCCTGCTAAGTGTGACACGATCCTCATTGGGGGATTCTCCACGGGAGATTCAAATTGCAACGAGGACAAATTTCCACCTTTCCGAAATGACTGCGCCAAAACCCATAATGTAAGTTTCTGCCAAGCCAAGGCCGTCGCAGAGAGGGCCGCAAATGTGCTCGTTCATCTCCGAAAATGGTCATGTTCCGGCTGGGGTTTTACTGCATTACATCTGCAAGATTGTCCACAAAATGTTAACTGTTCCATTTATCATTTCACTTTCCTCCCTCGGGAGAACGGGACTTATGCAGTGTCCAAAGGGTGGTGGCTGTGCGGCACCAGCCTCCGTGTGTCTCTCCCTCCTCAGTGGAGTGGAATATGTGCTCCCGTTCGCGTTACTGATCATACTTTTATTCTCACAGCTACAGCAACGACAAACAAACGATCCAGACGGTCCAGACCGGAAACTGGCCTTCACCCAGAACTCACTTTTGAACCACATGACGCAATCTGGGGCAGCAACGTGCCTGACGAATTCAAACACGCAAGGGAATCAGTTAAAGTTGCATGGGCACTGTTTCCATGGGTAGTGGTGGGAAAAAACATGTTACGATTAGAAACAATTGACTACCGTTTCAAAAATTTTGTGAACATGACTCTAGCCGGTTTTAAGGGTATTCGCGAGGAAATGACTGCCATGCGTTTAATGATCATGCAGAACCACATGGTGCTAGATCAATTAACTGCTGCCCAAGGAGGTGTTTGTGCTATCGCAGGAGAATATTGCTGTACGTTCATCCCTGAAAATGACAAAGACGGAGGCATTATCCATCAGGCAATTCTAAATATGACAAATCTTAGTGAATCTCTGGCGAAGGATGCATCCCCCTCCCCGGATTGGCTCACACGTCTGTGGTATTCATGGAGAGTGACATTCATACAAGTAGCTATTGTCCTTTGTGCTTTCTTGGTATTCGTGATTTGCGGTATTCCATTGATCCGTCACATGATTTCCCAACTCCTTGCGAAACAGATGACTATGTACAGCCCGGTACCACGTAACGACTCACCACCAGACTTGTTCTCAACTCCTGCCTACGACATCAGCACTGAACATGACTCTGACAAGAGCCCCGACAGTGACTCTGACTCTTTCGACAACACCTACGACCTCGACACCTGCATATAGCAACATTTCTATTTTATCTTCTTATGTTTCTGGGTTCCATTGCTGGTGTTTTTATATTTGATGTTTTTTTACATTTGCTTGCTAAACAACCGGAGACTCACAAAAACATATTTTTTGCAATATTAAGTGTGATTAAAGAATAATCAAAAGGGTGGAATGTAATGGTAAAATATGTTATAGCATAGTCTTATATTAACAAAGTGATTATTGTCTGTATCAAACTAACGTGTGAAAGCAGGGTGATTCAAAGTTTATCTTCTGCAGCTGTGGAAGCAAGGACGAGTTAACTCCCTACGCAAAGGCTCGAACAAAGGAGCTGTGTAACCCCATTTTTAACTATGTTTCTTATCTCAACTTGTTTTGCCATATTTTCATTTGTGCGACTGAGAATGTCCTTCACATGTGTGTGTATAAAAGCTCAGTGTTCTGACCACTCGAGGATGCCATTTTCACAGAGCACCTGATACGTGTCTGTGTTTTTGACCTCCTGCTTGCAAGCAAATAAATGGACTTTTACAACTTTGATCATTCATCAAGACCCTGTTTTTCTTATTAGACAAACATCGAAACAAGTCATTCTCTTCTACCGAGCTTTTATTGAAATATTCCACACTTGTTTGAAAGTTCTGGTTTTATCCAATACGGAGTAAGGATAATCAGCCCGCTCGGCCACCCGCGGTTTCGCTGCATTCATATGGTAATTGGGGCCATTCGCACCTCTGCCAGCTCTCCACATACGTCAGAGTCCGTTTCCAACAATTTCTGGCACAGACAAACGCGACGTGCGCAGGTTGCAAATTGTCGGAAACTGCCGAAAATTAGATTTCCGGGCATTTACGGGGACGAAAATCTCACCTTTCATGCAGTGTGTGTTCCTTGTGAAAACAAGATTTTCTTCATGAAAATTGTGCCAAATGCAGAGAATTGTGTGTAGTGTTTTGAAAAAAGTGTGTTTTAGAACTGCATTTTGAGTGTAAAGCAAGAATTGTGCTTGTAGTTTAGCAGGATTGGTTCAGGGGGTTGGTGCATGAGTTACATTTTGTGGTCATTGTGCGTCAAGTACCAGTATTTGTGTGTAAACAATTGCGAAAAACTGTAATTGATCTGTCTGTCACGGTTGGTCTGGTGCTGTCTTGTGTTGTTGTCTGGTCTCCCTGGGTTACTGTCACTTCCTGCCTTGTCCCGTCTCCCCTCGTTAGTGTCTGATTATCCCCACCTGTTTCTAATCACCTGCACCTCCTGTCTGTATTTAAGCTCCGGTGTTTGTGAGTCCTTTGTCGGTCGTTGTTACTTGTTATTTGTCACACGTTGCTGCCTGTCACCCGTGGCGTCAGTTGTTCCTGTTCCTGTTCCATGTCAAGGCCTGTCACCCGTGTCTCTAGTCTCTGTGTGCCCTGCTTGGAATAAAGCCTCTATTTTTGGAAATCCTGCGAATGCGTCCTCTCTCCGCCAACGAGCCTCGCGATCCCGTGACAGAACGACCGACCAACATGGACGCAGCAGGTATGGATGACCTGTGGTTCGAGCCCTGCTGGGCAGAACCAGCCCACCGACCCCGAGGCCTCTCCCCGCCAGCTGAGCGGGGGGGGCACCGTGAGGCCGAATTTCGGGCCATTTACGAGGAGCTCCTCGAGAAGCAGAGCTGCCCCTTCATGGAGCCGAGATGGCTCTCTGACCCCGCCATCCGTAGCGGACCGAGGCGATCCCCGGACTTCACCACGCCGCAACGCAACTCATCCCGCGCTGGGCAGCGGAGACCTCCGGACCCCGCCATCCGTAGCGGACCGAGGCGATCCCCGGACTTCACCTCGCCGCAGCGCAACTCATCCTGCGCTGGGCAGCGGAGACCTCCGGACCCCGCCATCTGTAACGGACCGAGGCGATCCCCGGACTTCACCACGCCGCAGCGCAACTCATCCTGCGCTGGGCAGCGGAGACCTCCGGACCCCGCCATCTGTAACGGACCGAGGCGATCCCCGGACTTCACCACGCCGCAGCGCAACTCATCCCGCGCTGGGCAGCGGAGACCTCCGGACCCCGCCATCCGTAGCGGACCGAGGCGATCCCAGAGCCCGGCGCCCCTTGCCACGCAGCCGGAGCCAATGGACCCGGCGCCCCTTGCCACGCAGCCGGAGCCAACGAGCCCGGCGCCCCTTGCCACGCAGCCGGAGCCGACGAGCCCGGCGCCCCTTGCCACGCAGCCGGAGCCGACGGGCCTGGCGCCCCAAGCCCCGTCGCCGCCGCCGGAGAGGCGGGCGGTCCCAGCCACGTCGCCGCCGCCGGAGAGGCGGGCGGCCCCAGCCACGTCACCGCCGCCGGAGAGGCGGGCGGCCCCAGCCACGTCACCGCCGCCGGAGAGGCGGGCGGCCCCAGCCACACCGCCGCCGCCGGAGAGGCGGGCGGCACCAGCCCCGTCGCCGCCGCCGGAGAGGCGGGCAGCCCTGAAGTCCCGCAGCCGCAGCCGCAGTCCGCGGTCCCCGAAGTCCGCCCGCAGCCGCAGTCCTCACGGCCGGCCCCCCGAGCCCGCCCGCAGCCGCAGTCCTCACGGCCGGCCCCCCGAGCCCGCCCGCAGCCGCAGTCCTCACGGCCGGCCCCCCGAGCCCGCCCGCAGTCCTCACGGCCGGCCCCCCGAGCCCGCCCGCAGCCGCAGTCCTCACGGCCGGCCCCCCGAGTCCGCCCGCGGCCGCCCGGAGACCCGGAGGTCCGGTCGCCGTCCCGGGCAACCACCGTCACGCCCGCCGGAGGACCCTGGGGGAACCAGCACCTTCGCGTCCCCGCTCACCCGCCCCTTGTCTGTCACGTTTTGTCTTGGCCCTCCCTGAGAAGGCTCTATAGGACCGTCTGGAATCCGGTCCTTAAGAGGGGGGCTATGTCACGGTTGGTCTGGTGCTGTCTTGTGTTGTTGTCTGGTCTCCCTGGGTTACTGTCACTTCCTGCCTTGTCCCGTCTTCCCTCGTTAGTGTCTGATTATCCCCACCTGTTTCTAATCACCTGCACCTCCTGTCTGTATTTAAGCTCCGGTGTTTTGAGTCCTTTGTCGGTCGTTGTTACTTGTTATTTGTCACACGTTGCTGCCTGTCACCCGTGGCGTCAGTTGTTACTGTTCCATGTCAAGGCCTGTCACCTGTGTCTCTAGTCTCTGTGTGCCCTGCTTGGAATAAAGCCTCTAGTCTTGGAAATCCTGCGAATGCGTCCTCCCTCTTTCAGCCAACGAGCCTTGCGATCCCGTGACACTGTCGGTGCAATTAGGGAATCATAGATCGGTTGGTATTATGAAATAATTGTTTAACCAGTTTGGTAAAGTGAATAAAGGCTGTTGGGATGAAGCACAACTGACTGATGTGAAAGAATTTAACTCAACAAGCAATTTTGGTTGAACTACAAGAGATGATTAATTAGTTACACAAAGGCTAAAAGAAATTTATGAAGTGACTCCTCAATCTGTCTAAGAGAATAAGAAATGGTGACGTGCACTGAAATGTTTCTACAGAGAGTCAAGGTCAGAGATAAAAAATGCACAGGTATTCTTTACAACAGGGGTTCTCAACCTTTTGCAAGCTTGGCCCCCCCAAAGCTGGTTCATGGTAATTGGGGCCCCCCTTCCCGCCGCCATCCCCATCCCCACTTCACCACCTTGCATAGATAGATTTTTAGGTCCACACATTAATTATTTTTATTTATTATTCTCAGTAGCGGTAGGTAAGCCCATTATCATTACTAGGCTATAATAATTGGGAATTGACACCAGACCTCTGATATGAATGTATTATCTTCATTTTTTACAGAAGCTTGCAGGTAGGCGATGTTAATGTGAGACCTGAGCCTGCTTTGCCTTGCAAAGATCCTCAATTCTTGGTGCAATGTCTGATAATCATCCTCGATTTGCGCGCGATTGCAGTATTTCGTTTTGAGTGCAGTCCTTTTTGAGAATCCTGCCTCACACAAATGATGTCGATGCAAAAGGGAGGAGAATCTTCAAGGCGACGCCACAGAGTTGAGGGTATTTGTGCATCATTGCTGCCCAGACTGACGAAATAGGGCAGGAGGTAAAGAGTTCCTTCAGCCTGCTGTCACTCACAAGCCTTCAGGGCTCTCAAGTCTCTCGCATTCAACCCGTTCACGTGCTCACACGCCGCACATTGTATTTCTCACGCAGAGAAATTGACTTTGGTCCGAGCCACATAGGTTCCTCTTCCAACCGGCGGCCGTAGCTTCCGCCCACAGTCGACCATATCATGCACAGAGCACCATAATATGTGTATTTCACCGCCTGCTTGCAAGCAATGAATGGACACTTATGACTTAAGCCCGAGCCTCTTGGGGGCCCTAAGCAGAATTTGATTTGGGGGCCCCCCTCCCACCACGCAGAGTCACCTGTGCTAGAAGATTATTATTGAAGCTAATTAGCGTAGTTTCAGGAGCAAGACCACGCCTCTTCCGGTATTTCTACAAATACAGCTCAGCCCTCTCTTCGCGTCCGTGAGTACGCATTCTGAAACCCCACCCTCCCAACCCCTTTATCTTTTCTTTCTCTCCATCTTTTTTCCAACTTTTCGTAGGGCCCTGAAGGGCTTCGCCGTGCCACGGGAGCACGGCGGATTCTCCGACGAAGCTCCCCACAACCCATCCGACCAACCAGTCTTAATCGATCGATCGACACACTCACTCATGTTAACCGCCTCCAGTTGGATGCCGTGGTCTTAGCTAGTGAAAGACTGGTAGTTAAGACGTTGCTAACGCTATTGGCCAACAACACAGTCTCATCAGCTGATCTGGATTAGCGCACCAGCTGGTCAACACCCCTCCTGCTAATGGCTATACTCAAACAGGGCGCCCTATCTAAAGCAGATTCTGTTTGCTCCTACCTGCTCGCTTCTCTGCCGCCCGCCACCTCCCCAGCTCCTCCTTGTCATGTATAACGTGGCATTTGCATCTATGTCATCGCTGCCGGGGAATAGCTCAGCTCACACAATGTGAGCGTTCCCTAATGCCGCTGCTGTCCTCTGACTCCCTGCTATTTCATGGTGCTCATGAAAGGTCGGAGGACTCCCTGAACAGATCCACACCGCCAATGATTTAATTATGAACTTAATAATTGGATGCAATTTATCTAATAAAAATGTTTCCTAAATCATTTTTATTTTCATGCGTGTTCTTCACTTAATGGACCTGACAAAAATATAACAAAGTGTCAAGATAGCAGGGTGGGGTTGCTGGAAGGAGGACTCAAGTGCAGAGTTTAACAAAAACAACTTTATTAATCATAATATCAAAATCCAAATGCCTGGGGCCAAGACGCAGACAGGACGGGGACGGGGACCAGGAACGAGATTCAGGATAGAACATTCAATGATGCGACAAGTGACACACATTGCTTAAATACACTGGGAAGGTGCAGGTGATTGGACACAGGAAACAATCAGGGACATGGCAGACAATCACAGGGGATGATAGGACAAGGCAGGAAGTGAAGCTAACCGAGGGACAGAGGCAGGAGACTACAAAATAAAAAAGGAAATAAACCCAAACCGTGACGTAAAGAATACCAAAATCATTAACACAAGCCCTAAGTACAGACAAAATCAATTGACTCAATTGAGCTGAAAAGGGCCAGATTGTTCCCTCTCCCTCAGAGGAGCAGGAAGATCTGACCAAGCTACTTGGGGAGAATAGGAGCTTTAATACACTTTGGAGAGGTTTGTGTTGTCCAATCAGAATACCCCCCTGCACAAAATTTTATACGGGCTTTATACGATGATGGACAGATGATCAACAGTAATCAAATCAAATTCTGACTAGAATTGAGTATGACTACGTCAGGAAATCCCGACAATAAATATAAATATTTGATAGACGAGAGAAAAAAATCCTCCCTCAACACTAACTACCTGCGCTGATGCTAACTAGCTTACCAAAAAGGACTTTTCCATATCAAGTGGAGAGCATAAGTCAGGGGTGGGCAATTATTTTTACCATGGGGCCACATGAGAGACAAAAAATGTTGTGGAGGGCCGGACCAAAAGGCTGAACTCAATCCTGTGTAATATTAATTTTTTATTTCTTTTATTAATTTAGTATTTCTTTATAAAAAGCAGTAAATAGCATTGTTTTGACAAGCTAGTAGCTAGCATATGTTATAGTTAAGCAATGAAAAACTGAGGTTGCCTTACAAAAAAAAATGTAATTTATTCAGTCAAATTAACCAAAACATTGGTAAACAAAATGTGAACATTTTATACCATTTGTGACTCATATTAGTGAACATTTTTAGTCACATTCACTCAAACACATTTGATTTTCATATACTGTTGGAAAGAGGTTCTTAGCAGACTAAAGACACCACAATATTGTCTTTGTACTCCAAACAAGGTACATCATATTGAACTGATTGAGAAAAAGGCTTCCAAAGAAAGTGTTCCAGTTCACAGCTAGTTGGTGCCTTTTACATGCTTACATGTCTTTGTAGTCTAAACACTTCATTTGGTATTTCCGAAGTTCTTTTTTTTGTTCAGTGAGAGAAATCTAGTCTCTGCTGGGCTTTAGCGAGTGCATCAAAGTCAGGTTGAATGTCTGAGGTGGAGATGCAAAGCACAGCTGACAGATGCTCATCAGTGAGAGAGGATCTGTACCTGGATTTTGTAGTTCATCATTGAAAATGTTTGTTCACATATGTAGATAGAGCCAAAGAGAACCAACATCTTCTGAGCATGTCTCCTGATGTTTGGAAAGTTCCCCTCCTTAAGAGTAGAAATCAAGCAGAATTCCTGACTTAAAGTGCTCTGCAAGTATTGCATCACACTGCAGGTCAATGAGTTCCAGCTGAACATCACTGGGTACTGTTGGGATTTCCTATCCCCCCGAGTTGGTTGATGAGAAGAATCCAATACGGCACTCAATTAAAGTAAAAAAAGTTAACATTTTATTTAGAAGAGATAAAGTGCTGCATGAGCAATCCTCCGCAGGTATACCTGGAGACCTGAAACACGCTTCGCAAGCAGTCCCTCTCAGAGTCCGTCCGCTGTCTGACTCTGCTCTTTTTTATAACCTCTCTTGTCCTTGAACGTTGGTTCAACCCAGTTCATCCTTCTGTAACATTCTGCCTTCCCCGAACAATGAGTGCCTGGTACTCCTTCACGTAGCCTTCGGCCTTGCCCTGAAAATGGGTTCAAACTGGCTCTCCCTTCGGCCACACGTGCGCTATCTCAGGTAATATTTGATCTTCATTTTTCCTGTGCTCTCCCTTCCACAATTCACATTGTCTGCCTTATATGGTCTCATCCGGTCACACAAGTCAAAAGATTATTAAAAAAACACACAAACAGAAACCCACAGTACATTATCCACACTGCAGGTAAAGGGAGAAGAAACCATGTGCATTTCATCCTCAATTGTTCTGAGATCCTCAAATCGCCTTGAAAACTCACTATGCAATGCTCCTAACATAGATGAGTACTTGCGAAGGCAATCAGCTGATGGCGTGACTTCTTTCAGGGTTTGCATGTGAGTGAGAGTGTTGCTCTCCAAATGGCTTGAAAGAAACTGCATCTTTCTCATGAAAGACTTCACCAGGCTGTGCATTTCATGAACAAAAAGGCCCTTGCCTTGCAGTTTTGTGTTCAGTTCATTCATCAGTGCAGTCACATCAATAGGAAATGCAAAATCTGACTCCCAGTCCTCCTCTGAGAGCTCTGGGATGTCTTTACCTTTCTTCTCACAAAACTCTTCAATCTCTGCTTTCAGATCCCACACTCTTTTTGGCACTTTGCCCAGGCTGAGCCATCTGACAGCTGTGTGGTAGCCGATGTCACAATGTTCAGTCTCGTGCGACAAACTGTTATTCAATGCCCGTGCCCTGATGAAGTTTACAATTTTAGTAACAACATCAATAACATGGTTCATTTTCAGCACTGATTTGCACAACACATGTTGGTGTATATTACAATGCAAAAATACCAATTTCTGATCTGCATCGATTTCCGTTATTTTATCTTGCATACGTTTCAAAAGTCCGACATTTTTCCCCGTAAGATTTGGACAACCGTCTGTTGTGACACCTGCCAGTCTGTCCCATTTCAGTCCCAGCGTGTCCATGCACGCATGTACCTCCGCTCCCAGTTTCATCGACCGCATTGCTGCCAGCTCCTCCGTAATCTTGAAGTCCGACGTTATCCCACGGACAAATATGAGCAACTGTGCTGTGTCGCGGACATCACAGCTCTCGTCCAAAGTCAAGGAGAAAAAGTCAAAACTTGCCACTTCGCCTTGCAGCTGAAGCTCCAGATTCCCTGCAATGTCCTCGATCTTTCTTGTCACGGTTCGCCTGGACAGCGGAATTTGCTCAAATGCTTCTTTTTTTTAGGGCATATTAGTGCTGCAGAGTCCACCAAGCACTCTTTGACACTCTTTGTGTTTCGTCTCGTAATGCCGATTCAAATTGTAGTCCTTAAACACGGCAACCTGCTCCCCGCAAACTAAACACACAGCTTTACCTCTGAATTCCGTAAATAAATACTTAGCTGTCCAATTTTTGTTGAAAACGCATTCGGCATCTAGTGTTCTTTTTTTAGCACGAGCAGACATTTTTCAGGGCTAAAGTAGTGTGGTGACCTGCTTGTGACAACGATCCAATCATGCGTGCGTCCTGATGCGTCATTATGTACGTAAATAAAAAACAACTTCAAAATAAAAGCAAAGCAGCTTTAGTCCATTCATGAGGTGAAATTAGAAAATGTTTATTTTGAAATGTCCAATTAACCTTAGACAGGCCGTATGTGGCGCGGGGCGTACAATGCCCAGGTCTAGCATAAGTAAAACAACTGGTTTTAGTTCCAGGTGCGCTTTATTAAAACACTCACATACTTACTTATTAACGTTGAAATGTGGTTAAACTTAGACGTCTTTTCAACGTCTGTGAATTGACGTTAAAAAAACTTTCACTTTTAAACCAATTTTTTTTAACCCAGAAATGCTTGCTGGTCTACTTTGTTCAAAGGCTATTGTTCAAATAGATCTTCTCTGGAAGGCCAGTGCACGCCACTCTCATTATTCTATGGTCTATTGTGAACCCCTTTCTTCAGTTACCAGCATGAAGTTGCGTCTCGTATTCCGTTCAGTCACTCATCATTTTCTACAGTAAAATAATACAGTTTATAAACTGTGTTGTTCTTGCCCATTATTTGAGGAATGTAACACCACCAAGCTTATGAAGACCTGTTCCAATGGGTCCTGCGAACTACAAGTAATGTGATTATCCCCATCATGTGATCTGCAGCAGGGCTATGAAAAAGGGCCTTTTATGTGAGCTGGAAGCATTTCATAGAGTTGGCATATACTGAAAAGAGCGGCTGGATCCTCTTCAGCTCGGTAAGTCTGTCTATGCTTCATCTAGATTCTTATTAGGGATTTCACAGAGTAGCAGAATAACTTGAAATATGTGTTCAGTTTAAAATTGGTGTCAACCAATACTGGTTGATGCTACTGCAAATCACAAAACAGTAAAGTGTTTTGAGAATTTGGCAGCAGTTTCTAATGGAAAACACTACTTTATTGTACTTAATAGTTACGGTAACTTATTTGCTCACTTACCTCAGAGTATATTGTGCAGACATGGGATAATTTGTTTAAGAGTTTTGCAGTAGTGACTTAGTGACTGAGATAGGCTATTTTAATTTTAACCCACAAAGAATCGATTACCGTATTTTCCGGACTATATGTCGCTCCGGAGTACGAGTCGCACCAGCCATAAAATGCATAATAAAGAAGAAAAATACATAAATAAGTCGCACTGGAGTATACGTTGAGGTCGGCACAACCGCCAGGCGGGGATTCGGCGCTGGGCTCTTCCCTCTTCGCTCACCGCTACTGAGGGAATTGTTGTTAGTTTCTTTTCCTCCGCTTAGTAATATGCTTTAATTCAGCGGGTTGTCTCGTCTGAGCTGAGGTCGTAGTCGGATGATTTGTGGCGTGGCTCCGCGGACGGAGGCTCACTCACTGATGGCTCGGTAGCCCGCGCAGCGGGAAGCGCCGCCCCCACCCTTCCCGAGGCAACTCGCATGAGAGCCACGCGTAGCCCGGTCAACGCGAGTGAGACGAGTAGTCCACCGGCAGCCGGCTCCTCACATGACGGCTCGACAGGCACCGCGAGCTTTTGAGTATATACGTTACCGCCAATGTTGAAATTATCAACACAGGCCTAGAGCGCCCTCTTGCGGTTTAGTGTGAAAATGTGAAATTACATGATATGTTCAAGATTTTTTACAGATAAGTCGCTCCAGAGTATACGTCACACCCCTGGCCAAACTATGAAAAAAAACTGCGACATATAGTCCGGAAAATATGGTATTTAGAAAATACAGCAAATTTCCTTCAAGAGAGATGAGTACAGTGAACCCTCGTTTTTCGCGGGGGTTACGTTCCAAAAAGGACCCGCGATAGTAGTAACCTTTATTTTTTTTTACAATTATTATTATACAATGCAAGAAAAGAACAAATAAAAGTACTGTATAAATGTTTCTTTGTTTTTTTACATATAGGTACTAAAATAATAATTTTAATCAACAACACGAACGGAAGGCTTCAAATTGCGGAGATCAGCATCGCCCCACCGCGACCCGAGTCATCTGATTAGAACGGGAGAAAAGGAAAAATGATTATGAAAAAAAAAAAAAAACACTGTACCGTACACTGAAAACAAAGTACTGTACAGTAGGATGAATAGTGACTCGCGTGTATTTCACTGCTCTTCTGACTGAGCCGCTGCATCCTGACTCCGCTCTGTAGCGTTTTTTTCTTCTAAAGTGCAGGTGTGTTTTTTCGAGAGAAGAACATTATTATCGGTAGTTGTTTTGTTTTTTTCTTCTGTTTTACGTACATGTACATATTAAACCGCAACGTTATTGACACACGTAGAGAAGAAGCGGATAGACTGTTTAGCCAATCAGAATGCAGAACACTGTATATACATGTATCTTTAAAGTTATGTCACTCTATTCTGACATTTCTTTTCTGAGGAGGCCCCCTGAGTCTGAACAATCTTCTGTTCACCTATTTTATCGCTCTGCAAATCTTGAACTAGCTAGTTAGAGCTTGGGACAGCCAGGCTAGCCTTGTCACCTTGCTTTCTTCCAGTCTTAAATGTATTTTCTAGGCCAGCGGTTCCCAAACTTTTTTCCTGCACACCCCCTTCTATGTCCCAACCGGGTTGGCGTACCCCCAATTCACACTTCACCCCCAGACAACATTAGTCTCCATCATGGTTTTATGTTTAAATGTTTGACAGAATTCTGCCAGGGGTAGATATAAAATGTACACTGGTATAGTCTTTACATAAAAATGTGTAATTTCACATTTCTATTCAGCTGAAACCCTAACATTACTTTTGACAGATTATACATGGATGAGTAGGAAGATATTCACAATTTATTGAAGGTTTGCTTGTGACACTGATCAGTCTGATTTCTCTCCTAATCTTCATCATTTCAGGTGAAGGGGAGCTCAGAATTTTTTTGATCATGGATCATCCAATATCAGGCCAACCCAGCCCCACCTCAAGCTTTCAGTGGCTTTCTTTGGCTTACCAGAGCCTGACAGAAATCCCCTATGAAACCATTCTGCCACAGAAAGCACTGGAGGTGCTGGATCTGGGTTACAACCTGCTGGATGAGTATCCTTTTCTTGATAACCAGTAGCTTAAAGTGAAAAGGCTTGCTTCGTGTACCATGGTTCCAAACTCTTGTTTTTTCTAATCTGAAATGAAAGGGAATGTCATTTGTTTTGCAGGTATTTATTTCCGCATACATGTGTTGGACAAATATGTTTAAAGTTAAATGTGAGTGAATATGCGTCGACCAAATATTTACACACTTTATACACTACATATATTATTTGGTCCATTATTAAAGCATATATTTTGCGCAGATATCTTAATTTACAAATAATACTGGGTATATGCCACGTTTCAAAAACACAGACACATATTGACTACTTGTAAAATGTAGTTTTGATATAATTTAAATATATATATATATATTTTTCCTTTCTTTTCTTGTCTCGGTGGGGCCACGCCCTGTTGCCCTCTTGAAAGTCTAAAGCCCAATTACAACCCTTTCCACTCGAGCGTACCCCAATTGGGCACAAACGCTCACAACTGTTGACTACAGACACATTGTTAATTAAAAACCAAACGGATATATGAATGCGGCATATCATTAGAAACGTCAGAGTCTGGGCTACAAAGCCCACAACGAGAGCATTGCACAAAAATGTGAAAAGAAATATGTAAATATCACTTGCAAAAAAACGGTACCATGTTAACTATTTCACCGAGTACCGGGCGACGCATTGAGCTAACAACAAAACCGAGATAGCTAACCGCATACAGATTACGACAATATGTGTATCATATCCCTCAGTTAAACCGTTAAGACCAAGATAAGTCCAAAAAAGCACCAGCCAAACTTCGCTTTTCAATCACAATTTGTCACATACGTTTGTTGTTTTCATGCGAAACAAATGATTTATCCCGTTTGTTTTTCGCTGCTAGACGCTAAACGTTACCCGGAAATGTTATTTTAACCCGGATGTGAAAAAAAATCCATATAAGGGCATGTTTGAGAAAACAGACTTTCTCCATGGCTGCGTCTTATTGGCTAAAAGAGCTGCCACTCTCCTTTAGCGGTGATTACCTCGATTCTATTGGCTCTGACGATTAAAATGAGGTGTCAATCATCGAAATCGAGCCAGGATTGGCTGAGATGTGCCCAGAAGGCTGATTTTCTGGTTTTGGCCTCTCGCCGGACCACTCTTCACTAAAACCTCTGTAGATTTGTTCCGCTTCACCCAATTAAATCAAAACTTTGCAGAGTTACTGTCTACAACCTGGGCTTTGAAATGGATGAGTTTTTAGCCTTGGTTCTCAATGTTTTATAGTGATCAATACACTGAGCATTTTTTTTCCAGGCGAACAACTATTTCACATCTTCCCACTTAGTCTATTTGGAAATTATTTACAAAGTTATTCACATTTTTATTATGGGTGTGCCATTTTCGGAGCAGAGGCCATAAAAGAGGCTATAGTTTAAAAGGTTAATACATTCACTCAATTAAAGTTGATGACAATTTTTAAAAAAACGTTATTTGATGCGTTAACAATCCCAATGATTTATTTGTGTAATAAGCTTGAAATATCCACATCTGATTTCTCTTCTTGTCTCTCCCTTCATAAAGGACAATGAAGGGGGCTCAGCACCCTAAGAACCAATCAGAGGCTCACTGAGAGAATGACCTGCGAACCTTTTTGTAAAAAAGGCACTGAAAATCTACCAATGGATAGATATGATGGAGGCTTTTTGTTCAATTATCAAACGTAATTTACCTGCATTTGATTGATTTTTCCAATATTAGTGCATTAGAAGTGAGGCAGCGCACCTCACGTCTAGTGAGTGGCCCAGTCCATCGTATATTTTTATTTTTGTGGCCCTCTGGAAAAAAGTTTGGACACCCCGTAACAAAGCTCTTCTCACTATACCCCAAATCAACTGTAAACTAGCTTATGGTTCTTTCAGTCACTATGGTCCTGTGCTCTGGAACGCTTTACCAGTGGAACTGATGTCCATCACAACAGGGTCTTCTTTTAAAATTAGACTTAAGACACATCTTTTTGCACAAGCTTTTAGTTCTGGTCAGTTGTTTTTATATATTATTTTTATACTGACAGCATTATTTTGTATGTTTTTATTATGTATTGTGTATGCATTTCTTGTTGCATTGCCTGTTTTGTTTTTAAGCACATTGAGTCTAATCATATGAAATGTGCTATACAAAGTATTCCAGAAAGTATTTACCGCTGCCGGCGGCTTCCGCTTCTTACTCGGAATATTCTGTGGTTTGCAGAGCGCGTCGTTGTCTCGGGGGAAAATGTATTTTTTTCTGTAAATGCGGCTGCTGAGGTGCGCGTGAGCTTGTGACTGACGTGGATCAGTTTCGTCTCTTTATGTGCGCGCTTCTGCTTCCTCCTCGTAGCCAAAGCGTCCGTGCGCTTAAAAGTGAGCATCAAGCCAGTTGGGCTTTGGATCCCATCGGGTGAAACTAATTGCGCTAGGGGGGAGGGTGTCTCCGTAGCCCAGGACCCAGCTCTTTAAGCGCGCAGCTGCTGTGAGTGATGACCTATTACTTTTGCATATTAACATGCTTTAGACATATTTTATTTGTTATTTATACTAGTAGCCTACTGTGATGATTTTTCACGTCCCACATTTTTTGGTGCCCCCCCAGTCACTTGGTGCCCTACGCGCAGTGCGTGTGCGGAGCGCCGGCGCTGGAAGAATGGCAGAGGCAGCTCCTAATACCCCCCGCAAAAGCACTGACGACAATGGGAGAGGAATCACCCAGAGTCGCACTCGTCTCGTAATGTCCCCTTCCCGTCGGCCCGCACCGTCCACCCCTATCGGCCGTAGCGTCCCTTATTTTTCTGTACTAAAAAGGTGGCCCTAGTTGTTACCCACCTAAACTTCTGTAACAACAAATTAAAGAAAACAACATATTTATTATGTAGCTATGTGATATTACATCAATCACACAAAATATATGTGAAGTTGTATTTCTTTAGAGAACTCAGCAGTTTGAGCTTGAAATGTTAACCTTCATTTAGTTCTTATTGGAACCCGGCTCTACTGGGCCAGCTGGAGAAGCTCAGCACTCTGATCCTGGACTGCAACAACTACACATCTCACATCAAGTTTCCCTACATGCCCAGTGTCACCACAGTGTGCATCAATAAGAACAACATCAACAATCTGCCTGTTTTTGTGGAAGAAATCCGACGGAAGTTCCCTAACATAAAGTGAGACTGGAATTATGTTATTATTGTGTTAATGCTTATAAACGTTAACTTATAAACATATGTATTCGTTATGCTACTATATTCCTTTCTAATATAGGATTCTCAGTATGATGAACAACGCGGCAGCCCCTAGTTATTTCAATGGAGGAAGTCTTACTCAGTATGAAGACTACAGGTGACCAATAACATCCTTTCCACAACATGCACCCAATCCAAACAGCATCTATTGACTGTCTCTCTTATCAAAAATAAAGTACTAACATGGCCATGGCCAGGTTTTTAAAATCACCTTATTGTTTGGATACCCTTTATAGCCGTTACCATTTTGCGCCAGAGGACATTTGAGGTGGAACGTTATTGCCTCCGTAATGTCACTCCATCGCTTGCTTTTTTGTCATAAGCATCGCCTCGAGAAAATGCCTCTTTAAGCGACGTCTGACCCTTTCGCTTCACCGCTTCACTCGCTCCGCCATGACTGGTTGACGGTCTCAAATCCGAGGACCGTAATCGCAAACACTCCAACACGTGTTTTCTGCTAAGGTGATGGAGTAAAATGCTAGTGTTGCCACCAGTGGCGATAACAGCGCGGTTGTTCTGGCTGCACCACTAGTCGTAGTTTCCTGAGTTCCGCTGTAAACCAGAGTTTGTCGTTGATAAACTCATCCTGATGCATGATCGTACACAGCTGTCCCCACAAAAGCCAATATAAGAAGTTACAGCCTCTGTGAAACCATCCAGATTGTTAGTAGAAGTCCTGAAAACATCCCAGTCTGTGCAGTTTGTTGTGTTCAAATAATGAAGAAACAGCGGGACGAACAGGTTGGTCTCAGCAAACAAAGAGGCCTCAGGCCGGCCCTCCCGGCCACCTCCTTGTGCCTGTCTTGTTGCTTCCCCCAGTCTCACTCGCGAACAAAGGACTCTCCCAACATTTATGGAGGTCTGGAAGACGTGTGAAAGTCAGTGTCCACGCCTCCTCCCTGGGTGTGGTCTCCAGGTGAGGTTTAATGCAGCTTACATTTCAAATATCTGTCCATACCAGCTGTGGTGTTTTCAAATAAAATGCATACGTTTTGGTTGATCATACTACATTAATATCCATGTACGGCTATGATTGTGTTTATTCTATTAATTACAGTTTCAAAATTATAGTGGTTATTACAAAATTCTCTTAACTTCATTGATTACATATTTCTAGAATGATGGCATGATGATGGCAGTGTACTGGTTTACACTAGATGTATTTTATTAATGGTTAAATTCGACCACCGGGTTCACAAATTATTTATAGTATCCTACAAGTCCAAACACGCACAAAGATCCTCCAGTGCCCCGCTGGTCCATTTTTGGTCGAAAATGTGACGGGCACTAGCGATTTCTTGATCCTCACCTCCTGGCCCCTCGTCCAGCCTCATTCTCGGGCTCATTCAAGGATTTGTGGTTTGATCCCCCGCTCAGCTAATACACATAACGGTGTCTCCTTGTGCAAGACACTTAACCCAACATTGCTCCCGTAGCTGTGATGACAATGTGTGAATAATGTAAACGTTAGTAATGATGGGCTGGTGACACTGTATGATAGCTCTGTCATTATTGTATGAATAACATTTTCATTTTTCTTCCATGCTGAAGAGGGGGGTGGGGCGTTTTGCATTGTGCCCAGAGGGCATTGGGTTATAATCAGCCCATGAATGTACCTTGTAAGTCATAACCAGACACTCAAAAATGTGGGAAAATTGTTATTATTGAAGAAATAGCTTCATTATGCTTCATTCAGGAACATAAGCCCTCTCTAATATTTTTTATTTGTCAAATGTATGTAAAATAATCCGACCCCATTGAGTTCTCAAAAAGTTGACACTCATGTAAAATTCCACTCTGTTCTTGCCTCCTTAGACAGTATGTCATCAGTCAGATTCCTGGCCTGAAGATTCTGGACGACACTGAAGTCCTGGAGAAAGAGAGACTACAGGCTAGAAAAACCTACAGCCAGCTGAAGATCAGCCACAGCAGCAGAAAGAGGAAGGAGGAGTCATTAAAGAAACATACACACATGCAGAAAAAAACTACTGTAACAATACAATAGGATATATCAAGTTGAATATTTAAATAAACGCCTTGTTTTATAGAACTCCACTTCCAAATTAAAAAAGTAAACTTTCTAGTTTTGCTTTTGTGCATTTTGATAACTAAATTTCAGCTTAGATTACTCAACAGCTTTGGAAAGAAGCAGTTTATCTCACTTCTGCAGTCAGTTGCAGGTAACACATACAGTATCAATCCAAATTCCAAAAGTTTGTACTATGCATTTGGATCCAAATGTATAACATTATGTAACTTTCTGCAGTTACTTCTGAAAGTATTACTGCAAATTCTATGGTGCGTAACTGTCACGTTCGTGCGGCATGGTCGCTGAGAGAAGACACATTCGTAGGGGTTCTTGCAAACAGGCTTTATTCCAGACAGGGAAACACAGGTGACAAGCAACAAGGATCGACAAAGGACTAACAAACACGGATGGCTTAAATACAGACGGGAGGTGCAGGTGATTGGAAACGGGTGGGGATAATCAGACACTGACGAGGGAAGACAGGACAGGGCAGGAAGTGCAGGCTTAACCAGGGGGACCGACAACAGGAAGCTACACAATAAGACGAGGACAGGACAAAACCGTGACAGTAACCATGTGTTTAGTTAGTTATATGGCTTTTGATAACATTTTTTTGGAAATGGACTGATTTCAGTTGGACAAAGACTTCTGTTGTGTTAGGAATTTAAGCAGAAGAGCATGCCTAGCAGTAAAAATTATAATGTGTGATCATGACTACTGGTAGGATTATAGTCTGTACGTTATGAGCAGGGTGCGATTTGTGGGGGGGATTTCCCCCCCTCTGGTTTTCCTATCCCACCCTCTTCTTTTTTTTATCTCCGGTGGGGACAAGGATTTCCCCCCCTTGATAACTGTAACAGGTGTGATGTGGGGGCCCCGAAGGATTGTCACAGACACGCATTCTCGGTGAAAGCACACGTTTTATTTGAGCAAAGCACTTGTTTATTCAGTTTATGTGTTGTCTCCACCAGCTCGCTCGTGCAGGTCTCCCCCCGCTCTCGCTCGCTGCCTCCCTACTAAATACAAGAGCAGAGTACAGGGTTAATTACGCCCAGCTGGAAATTCATTACCTCCAGCTGGCACCGTTCCCCGAGCCGCACCCCCCTCTCTCCACTGCAGATGCGCTGAAACCACGCCCAGCCCCCACAAACGATCTTCAGTGTCGATACATCAGAGCAGCTGATGGCAGACGGCGCATATTTCTGAACGTCATCGAACACAAACACATTTGGTTCCCTACGCGCAGCGCCTGATGTGCGTGTGCGAATGCAACTGCGATCATATGGACCGCACCCCACAGCACCCCCCGCCCCCCCCGGTCGGCCCGCATGCCGACACCGGCAGCAAAAAAAAAAAATCCCCCCCTCTGCTTTTTTGTCAAATCGCACCCTGGTTATGGAGGTATTAGTTATTGTGTATTTTGTTTCAATAAAATCTATAACATCAATTGAATGCATTGTATATATTGTAAGTCATTTACTACTGTACACATAACATCTGTTGGGCCCTCCATTATGTTAGTAAACCTCACCACGTTTTTGTTCACAGAAACAAGGAGGGTCATGTCTGATCTAGGGGCCGATAACAACAACACCCGCTAGGATCCAGACCACACTTGGGCTCTGTTCCTCGTACGTGGATAACTGAGTAAGCCGGATAATTTTCAGGATGAAATGACGTAGATCAGGCTTTTCGGTACCCCGAAGCAGGTTTGGCTAAATCACCATAGCAGGTTCATTTGAGCCAGCTGGATTAGTTTGCCACTCCCCCGGAAAAAAGGCAGCTCCCTTTCTAAGAGCTCCCATTGATGAGGAAGAGAAATTAGTTAGATTAGCGTTTTACAGAGGGAGAGTTCATCGAGATTGCCGAGATCCTTTATCACAGTGGTTCTCAACCGGTGGGGAGGCGCCCAGGATGGGAGAAAAAAGAATTCACGGAAATTCGCTTATGTTGAAATGCGGTTGTGGTTGGACTATTATGACAAACAAATCATCCTTCCGGCGACTTAAAAATGTCAGCTCCCCCTCGTTGACAATTCATACGGATCTCCCGTAATTTCATGACCTAATGTGTTGGCAGGTTTGGTTTAACTCTGAAAAGACTAGTTAACCAAAGTTAAACACAGGTTCCTGTTGATCTTATGATGGACGTGTGTTGTGAACGAAAGAGCGGCGTGAGAGACCTCCAGCTTACAGCGAGGTCTCTGCGTAAGACTGCCCGCCTGATGAGCTCAGCGGCCGGGCAGCGCCAGCTGACTGTCATCGCTTCATGGAGCCATCCTTTTTCACCTTTACTATCCCGGGCACTTCTGGCTGCACTCACTCGGAAACGTAAAATTGCTGTTTTTGATGCGTGTGTAGCTTAAGCCGCGTTTCCACCGCAATTACCAGGAACTATTTGTCCCAGGAACTTTTTTTGCCCCAGACCGGTTGCACAGGGGTCTAAAGTACCGGGCAGATTATGTAAACTAGTCTGTTGACGTTGAACTGCGCGCAACTGCTCATCCCAGTCCCAGTCAGTGTTGCCAATTTAGCGACTTTTCGGACCCCTCCAGCGACAAATATTTCAAAAAGCGACAAGCGACAAATTTAGCAACTATTCCTGACTATCAAACGTTATTTACCTGCTTTTGATTGATTCTTCCAATATTAGTGCATTAGAAGTGAGGCAGCGCACCTCATGTCTAGTGAGTGGCCCAGTCCATCGTATATTTTTCTGTTCGTGGCCCTCTGGAAAAAAAGTTTGGACACCCCTGGTCTAAACTGCACGCATAATACAGAAAGGAATGGGAGTCGAACGCCGAATACAAAGGCTGGTTAAAGCCGTTTATTGGTATTGATACGTGGGCATACTGCCTGTATTGTAAGATGGATTTCTATGCGAAACTTGGTGATATTAAAAAACACATGACAACTTAAAAGGCAAAGCCTTATAACATTTCCAACCAAAACAAGCTGTGATTTATGGTTCAAAAATGTGACTCTGCAAACAAGGCTGAGGCTATAATGGCATTATCAATCACTGAGCACTGTTCCGTGATACCACAATCACAATTGAATAAAAAGGGTATGCAAATTAGGTGATGACGTCATCTAGCGACTTTTAGGACAGCCAATAGCTACTTTCCTTACTGAGGAGTTGGCAACACTGGTCCCAGTCTGCGACGGACAGAAAGCGCCCACTGATCCGATACCACGTACTTAAATAGAGATAGGAATCCATTTACTAGTTAGCTCCATTGACATATATATAAATCTCTGACATCTGACACAGTTCTTCTTCGCCGCTTTAAAAAAAGTTGCGCTGCCATCAGCAGCTGCTGTTTTAGAGGGGCGAATAATAATCCTTAAAAAGGAGCTAGCTTAGCTAGCTAACCGGCGACATGATACGCTAACATTAACGATGCGCTAACGTTAGCGCATCATGTCGGCGTGAGCTCCACCCATCAGCATGTGCAGCGCACAAGTCACACCCCCGAAAGTTCCTGAACTCTAAGAAAGTACTACCTCGCCAGCAGGGACTTTTGGAGGGGGAAATATTTACCCGGAACTTAATTTAGACCCTGGTTCCTACTGGCAATGGAGTACCAGCCCACAGTTCCTAGTTCCGGGGTAGAGTTCCTGCGGTGGAAACGCGGCTTTAATGTGAAATGTCTGCACTTATTGTACGTCGCTCTGAATAAGAGCGTCTGCTAAATGCGTAAAATGAAAACTGGAAGCAAATTGGGAAGCAAATTGTCAATTCCTAAAAAGTTGTCAGCAGTGAATTTAGTGATTAATAAGATGGCGAATAATGTTTTGTGACGTTTGGAGACTCGAAAGCATGTATCACTGCAGTTATTGTTCTCAATGAGCAGCGGGTGCAGCCGTAAGTCCTCCCCTGTCCAAAAGCACTCACAGGCGGTCAGTCTCTCAGTAGCCTCGCGCAGCACTGAGGACACCCACACCACTCAGCGTCCAGGCTGCAAATGAATCACGCATGGCCGCCGCCGTTCCCGCTCTGGTTTATGTGTTTCTTCACTCACTCTCACAGTAAAAAATAAATTACTGCATGTGACTCACAAAGCGGCATTCACTGCAGTCTTGTCTCTCGCTAATCCCACAAACAGTCTTATTAAAGATTATTCCCATCTCACTCATAGCCAGTGATTGTTTCATAGCTATTAGACAGGGCAACTGACGCACCGCCAGCTGCAAAAAAGCTTTGAAGATACGATGAAGCATACCTGCAGTTTGGGTTTACAGTCACAGCTGATCTGAGACCTCAGTGTGTCGTGTGTGCAGAGGTGCTGGCAAATGACAGCATGAAGCCCTCCAAACTAAAACGGCACCTCAACCCAAAGCATGCTGGTATTAAGGATAAACAGGCTGAATATTTTAAAAGAAAGCTTAATGGCCTCCATCAGCAACAGGCAACCATTTCAGTTCACAGCACTGTGTCTAAACAGTGTTTGGAGGCATCGTATGTAGTGGCCCATAGAATAGCTAAACTGGGTAAACCATGTGCAGAATAATGATAGGAGACAGTGCAGCAGCCAGGCTCGGTGCAGTACCCCTGTCCAATGACACAGTTGCTAGGAGAATTTCAGACATGTCTAATATCAGAGAGCAACTGATAGGGTTTATTAAAAAGAGTCCTTACTATGCGCTGCAGCTGGATGGCTCCTCACCTATGTTAGGCGTCTGCAGGACAAGGCGATTCAGGAGGATGTCCTTTTTTTGCCGGTCTCTTAAGTCGCACACTAAAGGAGAAGCCATCTTCAATGTCCTTAATATTTTTCTTAGTGAAAATGGTTTGATTTGGGACCGATGCGTTAGCTTATGCACGAATGGTGCGCGGGCAATGACGGGCCATCAGCGTGGCCTAGCTGCTCGCGTTCAACAAGTAGCTACACCTGCGAAATGGACACATTGCATAGTCCATAGCGAAGCACTGGCTGCTAAAAAAATGCCAGTTCTCTTTGACTCCGTGCTGAACCAATCGGTGAAATGATAAATCTCAAAGCACGGCCGCTAAACTCTCGCCTGTTTGGGGTCCTCTGCCAGGAGATGGGGTCAGCACACGAATAGCTGCTTCTGCACTCTGAAGATCGCTGACTCTCCAGGGGGCGGGTGTTACAGCAGTTGTATGAGCTGCGAGAGGAGGTGAAGTGTTTTTTTTATAGAAATCAAGTCAGATCTGGCGAAGCATCTGGATGACACTATGTGGCTTGGGTGTCTGTCCTATTTGGTTGATATATTTGACCGCTTGAATAGCCTCAACCTGTCTTTGCAAGGCCGCAAAACTCATATTTTGCTCCTCGCAGACGGAGTGGACGCTTTCACACAAAAACTCGACCTCTGGCATGGCCGCATCAGTCGAGGGAACTGCAACATGTTCCCTAGCCTTGCAGACTTTATCACTGATGCAGGCACTTCAGACGATTTCTCCTCTCTACTTCAGTCAGCATCTGATCATCTGTCAGCAATGAGAGAACAGTTTGCGACGTACTTCAAAGAGGATTATCGCTCTTTTACGTGGGTTCGAGATCCATTTATGTGCACAGCAAACGAGCTGTCAATTGATATGCAGAAACGGCTTATTGAGCTGAAGAGGGACAGTAGGCTGAAGGAACTCTTCACCTCCTGCCCTCTTTCATCATTCTAGCCACCCTCAGCTGTGTGACATCGCCTTGAAGATTCTCCTCCTTCGCGTCAACATATTTGTGTGAGGCAGGTTTCTCCAATATGACTGCACTCAAAACAAAATACCGCAATCGGGCACAAATTGAGGATGATTTGAGGCTGTGTTTATCAGACATTTCATCAAGAATTGAGGATCTTTGCAAGGCAAAGCATGCTCAGGTCTCACATTAACATCGCCCACCTGCAAGCTTCTTTAAAAAATGCAGATGATACTACTATTATAGCCTTGTGATGGCTGGGTGTGGTTTTCAACACGTCTGCAGCGGAGAGAGAGGGGGTGCGCCTCAGGGAACGGTGTCAGCTGGAGGCAATTAACCTCCAGCTGGGGGGGGATTAACGGTGTGCTCTCTCCCAGTACTTAGACAGGGCACGGGAGAGCGAGCGAGAGAATGGTGTCAACAGCAGAATGACCCGAGAGAACGCGACTGAGGTCCTGCAGGACGCGCAGGAGGCGCCGAACAGAAATTAAATAAAGACGTTATTTGTACCGTGCCTCTGGGTCAGTCTTCTCCTTCCGGGTCCCCCAGTACCCAAGCCCTTCACAAGCCTACTATTAGGCCTAGTAATGCAATACAATTCATTTTATTTTGTATAGCCCAAAATCGCAAATTACAAATTTGCCTCGGAGACCTTTACAGTCTGTACACATGCAACATCCTCTGTCCCAAGACCCTCACATCGGCAAAGGAAAAACTCCCCAAACAATGAAAAAACCCTTCCAGGGAAAAAAGTGAAGAAACCTTAGGGAGAACGTCAGAGGAGGGATCCCTCTCCCGGGATGGACAGACTGCAATGGATGTCATGTGTACAGAATGACTCATACAGATGTAGAATACATTCAATTTCTATAACTGAAATTATTCAAAGAATTCCAAGTAGCAGGCCAGGTGTACGACAGGACCACTGCAGGGGCCACCACCATCAGATCGAACCACCATCCACAGAAGACTGTGGGGAGGGAAAGCAAAGATTTTAGGAAAGGGCAATAGTGATATGAATCATATTTAAAATGATGATGATGATGATGATGGCAGCAGCAGGTGCCAGCAGGGCCACGGCCGGAGTCAGTACCAGGGTCCTGACGGAACTACGATCTGCAGAGACCTGCTCGGCGAGAAAGCACAAAGAACTCCCGGGAAGGAGATGAATTAGTCATGTGCATTAATGCAACGTGGATTTTAGTAAAAGGGGACAGAGAGGAGTTCGGTGTGTCCTAAGAAGTCCCCCGGCAGTTTAAGCCTATAGCAGCGTAACTAAGAGCTGGTCCAGGCAAACCTAAGCCAGCCCTAAATATAAGCGGTATCAAAGAGGAAAGTTTTAAGCTTTATCTTAAAGGAGCTGACTGAATCTGCCCCCCGGACTGAAAGTGGAAGCTGGTTCCACAAAATAGGAGCTTGATAACTGAAGGCTGTGCCTCCCATCCTACTTTTAATAACTCTAGGAACAACAAGTAACCCAGCATCTATAGAACGCAGCTGCCTCACCAGCAAGCGCCTTGTAGGTGAGGAGAAGAACCTTAAATTCTATTCTTGATTTACAGGGAGCCAGTGCAAAGCAGATAGTACAGGCGTGATATGGTCTCTTTTATTAGTTCTTGTTAATACACGTGCTGAATCAACTGAAGAGGTTTAAGAGATTTGCAAGAACACCCAGCAAACAAAGAATTACAGTAGTCCAGTCTGGAGGAAACAAATGCATGAACCAATTTTTCTGCATCACCTTGAGACAGGAAATTCCTGATTTCCGATATATTACGTAGATGAAAAAAGGCAGTCCTTGAAGATTTCTTTTATATGAGAGTTGAAGGACATATCCTGGTCGAAGAAAACTCCCAAGATTCTTGACGGTGCTGCTGGATACCAGAGAAATTCCATCCATAGAAACTATCACGTGCCAGCTGACTTCGAAGGCGCTCTGGGCCTATCAAGATAACTATTTTCTGAGTTTAGGAAGTTGCAGGTCATCCAAGTTTTGATGTCTCCAAGACATTCTTGAAGTCTAACGAGCTGTTCGGTCTCCTCTGGCTTGATCGACAGATACAATTGAGTATCGTCTGCGTAACAATGGAAGTTGATGCGGTGTTTTCTGATAACGTCGCCCAAAGGAAGCATATAAAGGGTAAGTAAAATGGGTCCAAGCACAGAACCTTGTCGGACTCCGTGACCAACATTGGTGGTCTTCGAGGATTCTCCGTTTACAAGCACACACTGGGATCGATCCGATAAATAGGATTTAAACCAGCTAAGTGCAGTTCCTTTAATACCAATCAAATGTTCTAGTCTCTGCAGCAAGATACGATGATCGATGGTGTCAAATGCAGCACTAAGGTCCAGCAAGACAAGAAAAGTTGTTAATAATAAGAATAAGGTCTAGTGCCAATTCCCAATTATTATAGCCTACTAATGATAATGGGCCTACCATTACTCATAATAATTATAATGCCTGCAAGCTCACATTAGAAGGTGCTAGTGCCAATTATAACAATAGCCTAGTAATGATAATAGGCCTACCTAATGCTACTGACAATAATAATACTAATAACTAATGTGTGGGCCTAAAAATAATAGGGGGGCTATCTATCTATCTATCTATGCAAGGTGGTGTAGTGGGGATGGCGCCGAGAAGGGGGGCCCCAATTACCATGAACCAGCTTTGGGGAGGTTATAATTGGCACTAGCACCAGACTTCTAATGTGAGCTTGCAGGCATTATAATTATTATTATTATTATTATGAGTAGTAGTAGGCCTATGATCGTATGGTTCTAATGCACTAATATTGGAAAGCTCTATCAAATGCACAGAAATTGTTTGATAATTGAACATGTTTAAAGAAATCAGTAGATTCTCATTTTATTTTTTACAAAAAGTTTGGCAGGCCATTCTCTCACTGAGCCTAAGATTGGTTCTTAGGATGCTGACCCCCCTTCATTGTCATGCGTGAAGGGCGAAATAAGAATAGAAATGGGGGATGTGGTTATTTCAAGGTTATTACACAAATAAGTTGGTTAAAAAAAATTGTCATCAACTTTAATTGACTGGATTTATTAAGTAATTGGGCTTATTGACAAATGAGAACTGTGTACAGTCAGGTCGATAAATATTTGGACATTGACACATTTTTCATTATTTTGGCTCTGTACACCACAACAATGGAGTTGTAATGAAGAATGGAGTTGTAATCAAGATGTGCTTTAAGTGCAGACTTTTAGCTTTAATTTGAGGGTATTTACATCCAAATCAGGTTAACGGTGTAGGAATTACAACAAATTCAAATGTGGCCACCCTCTTTTTAAGGGACCAAAGGTAATTGGAAAATTGGCTGATCAGCTGATTCAAGGTCAGGTGTGTGTAATTCCCTCGTTATTTAATTTACAAGGAGTAGAAAAAAGGTCTAGAGTTCATTTCAGGTGTGGAATTGGTGTTTGGAATCTGTTGCGGTCAACTTTCAATATGAAGTCCAAAGAGCTGTCACTATCAGTGAAGCAAGCCATTATTAGGCTGAAAAATCGAAACAAAACCATCAGAGAGATAGCAGACACATGGTGTGGCTAAATCAACTGTTTGGTACATTCTTAAGAAGAAAGAACACAGTGGTGAGCTCAGCGACACCAAAAGACCTGGAAGACCACGGAAGACAACTGTGGTGGATGACAGAAGAATAATTTCCCTGGTGAAGAAAAACCCCTTCACAACAGTTGGCCAGATCAAGAACACTCTCCCGGAGGCAGGTGTATCTGTGTCAAAGTCGACAATCAAGAGAAAACTTCACCAGAGTAAATACAGAGGGTTTACCATAAGCTGTAAACCATTGGTGAGCCTCAAAAACGAGAAGACCAGATTAGATTTTGCCAAAAAACATCTAAAAGAGCCTGTACAGTTCTGGAAGAACATCCTATGGACAGATGAGACGAAGATAAACTTCTACCAGAATGATGGGAACAGAAGAGTATAGAGATGCATCAGTGAAGCATCGTGGAGGTAGTGTTATGGCGTGGGCATGTATGGCTGCCAATGGAACTGGTTCCCTTGTATTTATTGATGATGTGACAGCTGACAAAAGCAGCAGGATGAATTCGTAAGTGTTTCGGGCAATATTATCTGCTCATATTCAGCCAAATGCTTCAGAACTCATTGGACGGCGCTTCACAGTGCAGATGGACAATGACCCGAAGCATACTGCGAAAGCAATCAAGGAGTTGATTAAGGCAAAGAAGTGGAATGTTCTGCAATGGCCAAGTCAATCACCTGACCTGAATCCAATTGAGCATGCATTTCACTTGCTGAAGACAAAACTGAAGGGAAAATGCCCCAAGAACCAGCAGGAACTGAAGACTGTTGCAGTTGCAGGCCTGGCAGAGCATCACCAGGGACACAACCTAATGTCTATGGAATCCAGACTTCAGGTTGTCATTGACTGCAAAGGATTTTCGACAAAGTATTAAAAGTGACAATTAGATTTATGATTATATTAATTTGTCCAATTACTTTTGGTCCCTTAAAAAGAGGGTGGCTACATTTGAATTTGTTGTAATTCCTACACCGTTAACCTGATTTGGATGTAAATACCCTCAAATTAAAAGCTAAAAGTCTGCACTTAAAGCACATCTTGATTTCTTCATTACAACTGTTGTTGTGGTGTACAGAGCCAAAATAATGAAAAATGTGTCAATGTCCAAATATTTATGGACCTGACTGTATATTATTTTTTCATTTTGCGTAGGGTCTTATCAGAGTGTAATGTGCGTGCGTGTTGGGGGGGGGCTCCTGATGGATGCAGAGGACAAGCGTTCTGGCAGTACGATCCTGTTTTATTGATGACACAACATACAAATGCACAAACACACTGTTGTGTTGCGCACGCTCGTGCCGACCACCTTTGCTCGCGCCGCCTTCTTGTCTTAAATAGAGGGAAGAGACAATTATTGATTCCCCCAGCTGAGGCCCATTGCCTCCACCTGGCACCGTTCCTCGAGCCACTCCCCCTCGCACCTCTATGCAGCCGAGCCAAAACCACGCCCGCCACCACGCAGAGGCCTTTTTCAAGATGAAGTAGAAGTCAGGAAGGGAGAGAAGCTGATGCGGATTCGACAGAGAATCATCGCACTGAATCAGTTCTAACTGCACACTCTCCTCCACTTCTGCATCCATTGAGCCGCAAACAGTGTGATTTCCTTCTCAATGACAGAAAAATCTTGTAAGCGCTGACTGAATTCTTTTATGAGAGATGTGGTGACACACACATATCCTCCAATTGTAGCAGAGAAGCTCGGAGGGATTGGGGGGTCCAGTGTGAGAGCTGACACACATGCATCACCGCGTGTATATGGGCTGTGACAAGGAGCTGGATGACGAGGATGATGAATTTGAATGTTTTATGTGTCCTGATTTCTCAATAATTACAATTACAATTTGAGTAATATATATATATATATATATATATATATATATTACTCAAATTAAAAACAAGAGGTTTTATTAAATAATTTGGAGATGCGGTTATTTTATTGTGAATGGCAGAACAAAGGATCAATAGTAAACAACTCCTGAGTTTAATCTGCACCCAGGTGTGGAGGTGTTCTAAGACATGTCCAAGGTAACTAGTTGTTACAGATCAACCTACACCAGAAGGTTTCTTCCATACTGATCTGATTCAACTTAATAACTTACTAAAAGTTAAGTTAAAAAGCTGCACGGGGTTTGATCCAAGTGTTATATGTTAAGGGTGGTATTGGAGTTGTCCAGGAGGGGGCGGTGGTGCACCATAGGTGTACTGCTAAAAGCAGAGAAGAACGCGCCGTGGGGGGGTTGCTCTCATAGACATACGCCCTTTCTCAATATGCGTTCTTGTGTGAACTTTTGTTCTCGTGGACTCGTGAAACGTCATCAGTCGCAGCCCGAGTACTGTTCCAATACTAAAGTCCGCATCTGGGCGAAAACGGCTGGGCGAACACCCGGCTGTGGATCGCCCCGCCCATTTTACCAGGCATTCATCGGAGCAGGCTTGTCTGTTCTTGTGAGAGCAAAATATCACAGAATGCATTTCACCTCAGCAGGCTACGATGGAAGATAAGTCAGCTGCTGTTCCAATTGCGGAAATAGCCGTTCTCCGTTCTCCCGTACCCACGAGTTTAGACTCCCGAGTCTATTCTCGCGGGAACGCAAGCCCGTTCCTGCCGTCTTGAGTATTGAGAGACTGACGAGAAATGCGGCCCCCATCTTAGAACGGTCATCCGCTCCGCTCAGTGTAATCTGTTTGGCAGGTGCAATGAGGTGTGAGCGCATTCAATTAATCATACCTCACTGAATACCGAACTCATTTTCACGTGGGTTTTTTTTTGCTGAAAAGTCAGACATTTTAATAAGTTAAAAAAACAATATAGGATTATATTATACTTTAAGAATGTTATTATTCGCACGCACACTCACACTCACACAAATAACTCCAGAAATCAGATGGAATTAAAAAAAATAAATATAAGTCAAATTGAATCATGAATTACTTCCAATACACACACAAACTTAAAATCAATGTGACGTTTGGTGTTGTGGCGTCGGTGGCAGCCAAAAGAGATGCTCGGTGAAGCCGTTACAGGGAACCAAAGAAAAAAGGTTTTGGGTTTGTCTAAAGCTGGAACGGCCCTAGAGAAATGTTAAGGTAGCCTACGCTTACCTAGACAGTTTAACAGGACAGACACATCTGAATCCACTGAGGGTCAATATCACCATTGTGTTTTGGTTTGGTAATTCCAGCTCTTTGGAAATTACTAGGCGTGTAACGATTCAGCTGTTACATCGATGTATCGATTTTTATTCCTCCGATCCAACTACATCGATCTGTGCTCGGCGAGTATATGGACGACATGGATCGATCTAAAATTGATTTAAAATGTAATAAATCGATTTTATCGACTAGGAAATAACCCATTGGATTTAAGCACGTCAGATTTTTTTCTTAGCACTTTTAATGATAAAGGCTTTCGCGGACTGAGCCGTGACGTGCTCACGCAGTATGCAGGTCCCGCTGTCCTGAGCCCCGATTCAACTTCCTGGTTTCACGGCAAATCCGACAGACTGTTCCACAGGGGTTAAAATAGAGGGGAGGTTTGTCGGGGGTTGGTAGGGGGAAACCATTATTGCAGGTTTTTTTTTGTGTATATCACTAATAAAGGTTTTTTTCTGCTACACGGCTACGGCAGTGTTTGCACTTTATTCAAATAAAATGTGAATGCATTTGCCATTCATTGTTGTTTACTTGTTATATTCATAATTAATTGAAATTTATTTCAGTCTTACTGGTTGAATTTTTGGCTAAAAAGTTACTGAATCGATTTCAAGTCATTGAATCGTATCCGATCGTATCGTTCTAAATGAACCAATATCGTCCTAGAATCGTATCGACAACCACGAATCGTGATACAAATCGAATCGTTGTTAAAACGAATCGTTACACCCCTAGAAATTACACCCTGAATAAGAGCTTATGAATAGTACATACATTTTTGGACTTATGACAGATAATTACATCCTGTATTTGGACTTTCTCCTCAGTGTATGAACTAGTCTGAAGTATGAGCCAAAGAAATTGAAGCTAATCAATAATCTCCTGGTAAGGGCATATGACGAGGACTGGGTAGAGTAGAGGCTATGCGATCAATCAGTTCTTGTGGTCAACACACTGCAATTAGTAATGTGCAAGGGCAAAGATCTGAGTGATTTTGACAAGGGTCAGAGTGTTATGGCCCGGCAATTGGGTCATTGGGACATACCCTGGTATGTGGGGTGATCCCGTTTACCAGTGGTGAGTACCAACCGACAGTGGTCCTAAGAAAGACACACACTAAAACCCCTGGAAGACGACTGTCTTGCAGAGCTTCTTTCTCGTGCTTCCTTTTTGCAATTCAAGAGTGGCGAGTTTGGCAACGTTGTGCAGCCTTAGCTTGAGAAACACAGACACAACCAATGACAACAAGTCCGCATGATGGTTGTCGATGCCAAACTGTCTCTTCAATGTGTTCCCCAAGCAGAAAAAAATCCTCCGTTCCAATCTCCTCTCGGACGATGTGTGTGGCTGTCGACACCTTAGGGGCTTGTATTGTTGAAGCTCGGCGGATCACCCTCTCTGCAGCTCTCGGCACCTTTTTTATAATACATATTTACATAGCACTTTGCACAGTGCTCAAAGACCCTTTACATAACAGACAAAACAAAGCAACCGTAATATACAAAGATTAAAATATTTTAAAAGCTAAGATAAATCAAACCTTTACTGTGCCTTGTGATGGAATTACTAGGCCGCCGTTGTTTTTCAGCGCTAGAAGGTGGTAGCTCTTGTCATGAAGATGGTACAGCATCTCTGACCAAGCTCACATGGCACACCTCACAGGACAGCTTTCCAAGAATCTGCCGGACTACAAACCCTGCGATGTAGACCGGAGCATTTTCCACCAGACCACCAAACTGAGTGGAAACCTTCAAAATGAAAACTGAACATTTGGGAGAGTCTACACAAAAACATTTCAAAGTTCAAGCTTATTTTCGTTCTTCACAGTTCTTATTACCTTTCTTAAACAAAACACCTATGTTAATATTGTTGACGACGAACCAAATTGCTGAAATTGTAAATAAAGCTTCACTACACAAGAGCTACTACACAGTGAAATGTAGCAAGCTAAGCTAATCACAAACACAGCAGTAGGCTAGTTCACTACATAGGAAGCTACTTTAAGATGCGTTAAAGTTGTGTGGCCAATGTTATACCAGTAATAGGTTATATTTCTACAATAACATGTGTCAGTTTTAATGTAAGTGTTATGGAATATGACTTATCAAGTGTCAGTTCATATTCAGGTGAAAACCAGCCGGTGAAGTAAACGAAGCCAAACGAGCTGACTGCGATTTCAGTACAGTAAGATACTTGCTCCTTCTCTACTCTCTGGTAATATTCTTTTCACAAAACACAACAAATAGTACATTGTAATATTAAATCCTACAATGTCTATGGTTGCTCTGGGGTGTGTACGGCTGGCTACAGAGATGAGTAAAGAGAGACCATTCTGAAGTTCCCGTTGTTTATGAGTTTTCCTTTGGAATCTACGCTACCACACCAAGTTTTTCCAATAGGCCTATTTTCTTTAATATATTTTCTAAAATAAATGTTTTCATACATAGCGTCGTAGTCGTTGCAATGGATATGTGATGAGTTTTTCAGCAATATGTGTGACGAATCAGGAAACAGAGACGGACAGAACAGCTGCTGTTAAGTAAACACAAACACGCAAGCGTAGGGAAACAAGGAGGTTTGAAAACACCGTTACTCAAGAGGAAGATAACAGTTGGATCGGCACGGCAGTGTTAACCTCCTACAGTACTCTGCATTTCTCCATAGTTGTGAGTGTTAAGGAAACGCGAAATTGTCCTAAACTCTCCGTTGAATTAACTCATTGCAGGCAATGCGTCAAAAGAAGGAACGGATACTGAGCCTTCAAAATAAAAGGACAAGGTTGTCTAACGCCATTCTTCGCTGACAATAAAACTATTTGGAAGATGTCTTTATTATGTTCTACAATCCTGTCTGCTGTTGTGACAAATATAAGATATACTTCTAAATATATAAAATATTTTACAATAAGAAAAATAAACTAAAAGTGTCTGTACATTAGCTAGCATGGACCCTAGAGGCTGAAAAATATATATTCGAGAAACCAACACTATGATGACTTCAATATACTGACAAATTAAACAGTGAAAAATATAAAGAATACTATAAAATGTGGTGTAATGATAATGATGCAGTTCAAGAAAATGTATCTCAAGCTCTCGATTGCTATGATTTTCACATCTTTGGTAATGGCAGTTTTTCCTGTGTAAATAACTTTAAATTTGTTCTGGGATTACTCCCTAGATCATTATTTTCATCCATTATGTATATACGATAGATCAAATTAAGCTTTCAGAAATTGTTTTTGCTATGAACATCCACAATTTCAATTGTATTTCTTGATTCAGAGGAGCTAAACTTTAAACGTGTATGTTCTCATTACATTACATTAGCCATTTGAGGCATATTCTCTCACTACAGCCTAATATTTTGCAAATCATACATGTTTGTGAAGTTAATTCATGGCGAGCCTCTGATTTATCAACCTTACCTGAAATTATTTACTTACTCATCACATTACTCAAAAATGTCTCCATAATTAATGTTATGTCCCAAGAGCAATGCTAAATGACCAAATTATACAATATCCTTGCTAGATAAAACGTTCAAACGTTCTTTTTTGTTTCAATAATTTCCTTTTAATAGTGGGTCATAAAACATATTACGTTTTATTGTATACTCCTTTGTTAAATACCATATTTTCAACATTTACTATGTCTCTTGTTATCATTGCAGTATAGTTGTGGTGGGTTTTTTGTCACACCCTGCGTTGAAAATACTGCAGGAATGCAATTACAGCTCATTTGAATTCGATGTAAAGTTATTGTGGAACTGAATGACGGTCACTTGCTTTAAGCTTATATATTACTACTGTGCGACCTCCTTCATAACCTCGGAGTTTTATTCTCAAACATACAACCGGAAGTGTTTTTTTTCGCATGCGTAACGCTGGTTCCTGATACATAGTCTCCCGTTGTCCTCGGTGTTTTGCCGAAATGCCGGTTGGCTTCAGACAAACAGTGCTTAAGACTTGCAGTAGTGTGGTGACTTTCACAGGATCTATTTAAACTTGCGTTGAAGGACAGAAAACCGGCACACATAACCTTTTTGCTTTCGGACCCGGGGGATTTCTAATTGTCAGCAGCGCTCTGCATTGCAACGGAATGAGAAAATGCAGTGTAACCACAGAAGGAGGCGAAGCCGGCTGCAGCCTGTACAGTGCTGGACACCAGGACGACCTACTTACCACAAAGCTTAACGGGCGTGTCTTCGGGACATCTCGGCGGCTGTGTGGATACATTGGAGAGTAACTGACGAGTTGTTCAACCATATAACACAGTAGTAAACGACCTTCATTTAGATTTGCTGCTTCAGAACTCTCCACAAGCCACGTAAGTCAAAACCTTATACGCATGTAATGTTCTATGCAACGAAAGGGAACCAAATATAATGCATGCCGGATGTTTGTTCTGGCTTTTACAACGCTGGTGGTTTTCCAAAAGGAAAAATTAACCAAAGCGTTAGCCAAAGTATTCTGGATACTACAGTCTACACTGCCCTGCCATTTTCGCTCAGTATACACCAGCCCACTGTGGGGCCGGGATCGAAGGTCCAAAGAAGAGCAGGGCTAAAAGGTATTTTTGAACGAGCTTAGCCTGCGGATGCCTTATCAGCAAGAGACTGTATGGTGATCACTTACTGTGCTGTGATTAAAGAAAAAATCCCCAGCAATAAACACTCTAGTACTGCTTGAAAAGACAGATTAAAAATACATTTTTGACTGTCAATAAACTAAACATTATGCTTCTGAACTGTGGCCAACCGTTACCTCTTCTGAGGCATACGGATGTGCCACCGCGTGTCTTAGAAAACTACATCCTGACTGGCTACCGGTTCCCAAACTACAGCCTGAGGGATTGCTTACTATCAGCAATCAGGCCCACCAATGAAACGGGCAACTTCTGGACACACTTCCTCCCACTTTTTATTTTTCTATACTACTTTGTGGAGGTGTTTGGTTGGGAAGGTGCGCCACATGGGGCTGCCCCATTCTTCTATCCATTATGGAACTACTTCATCGGGGTGTTCTGTCTGTTAATGGCTAGCAGCATGGCCCACCTGCTTAACTCAATGTCTTTGGTGGTAAGAGAAGTCTGCTTCTTTGTGGATTACGGCACTATCAGTTCTTACACCGTTGGTTCATCGTTGGCATACTACTACTACATCCACCCTCGGGCAGGACTAAAAGATATGGGAGGCCAAAATGGCTCCCATATGGACACGAAAATTGAGCCTGCGAGATCTCCTGCATCATTACATGTAATCCCAGATTTGTGTGTGTTCTTTGAGTCCTTGTACATCCCGACGGCATGCGTTGTAGCAATCTTTTGCGTCTTATCTTGCTGCAACACTCGGCACAGATGGAGGCGTCATCGATATGTCATCCGAACCTTTGTTTTTCTCTTTCCGTTCCTCATTTCCTCCACGCCAGTCTTTTACCGCCTCCTCACCAGATCGCCTTACTCTGCCACTTCCTCTTTTGAAACTTCAACCTCCACAGCCGGCTTCTTTTATCGCCACTGCCTCTGGCTGCTGGTGTCGGCTGTCTTCAATATCAGCAAGTTCCCCGAGCGGCTGTCTCCAGGCAGCTTTGACATCTGGGGGCACAGCCACCAGTGGTTCCACTGTTGCACATTTTTGTCAATCCTCGACGAACTTCACATGGTCAAAACCGAGGTGAGGGCTATCCTGCTCAGCCAGACCCTGCTGCTGCCATCTGCCATTCCCTCCCGCCTACCAGGACCAACCATAGCTTCCACCTACGGGGTGATGCTACTCCTTCAGACCACCATCGTCTCCATCATCGTTATGTTCTCCTTGCATGCTAACAGCATTTACGGACCCGAGAGAGACAAGCTTGCAAAGGAACACTTCAAGAAACCCCTATAAGGCCCCATATCACAAATATTTCTATTTTGTCTTTTAGAATACCAACTGTGAAGGATGATTTGCAAATATCAACATAAGTTAAATAATATTAATAATAATAATTAGATGTCATCAAAATATCATGTTTGCTAATCAGTATAAAAAGCATACAGGACCTACACTGTGTATGGTTTGAAACACACAAGCAACCGCTCCAGTTTGAAGGCCTGTTTCGTGATGGATGATGGTCAAAAAGATTAATGAAACAAGGACGACGAAAGCCAATGTTGTGCTATCTATATATATATTAGTGTGTAGACTAAAGCCATACTTTGTAAAGCAGGTATTTAAAATACAAGCAATATTGTACTGTTGTACTACAATATTACCGTAAATTCTGGACTATATGCCCGTTACTTTTTTCCCACGCTTTGAACCGTTCAGCTTATACAACGGTGCGGCTAATGTATCATTTTTTACGGACTAACATGCGCGAGCGAGACACACAGGTGCAAGAGATAATGCGTCATGGAAGCTGCTGATCATGTGCAAGCACACGTCATGGAAAATACACGTAGGAATGCATATGATGCAGCATTTAAGTTACGGGCAACCAATCTGGCTGTTGGAGAAGGAAACAGAGAAGGAAACCTTGGCATTAATGAATCATCAGTGAGATGTTTGAAACACCAATGTGAAGAACTTACTTGATGTAAAAAGACGACAAAAGCTTTAAAAGAAAATAAAAGCTGGCATGATGGCCCAACCTTGAAAATGTTTTTGAATACTGGGTGAACACACAGTGCGCAGACGGCCGAGGTGTCTTCACCATGCAGATGTGACTGAACGCCAAAACAATCGCCACCAAAAAGAAGAGAAGATTTTAGAGGTGGACCATCGTGGGGTCTCACATTTATGAAACGGACACCTCCGGCTTATAGACAGGAACAGCTTATATATGTACAATTTTTTTATTTCTAAATTTAGGTGGTGCGGCTTATATTCAGATGCACTCTATAGTCTGGAATTTACGGTACTTATATAATCCTTTGTGACTCTTGCACAGTGCCCTTGAAGTTGCCCCCAAAAAGGGCGCTGACGGAAGGACAGACACCGACAATTTCCGATGCGGGCTCTCCGTCCGCTGGTGCAAAGCGTGCTGACTTGTGTGTGCGGGCACCTGTCAGTGTTAAATATGTTCCTTTTTGTAAGCAAGCATCGCCAATTAGCAAAAGAAAGTTTTCCGTTGCCACGGTCAACCACATCCAAGGTGACTCGTTTTTTCCAATAGCTTGGAGATCAACGGATTGGCCACTACTGGTCTAACCCATACTTGTTTCCATGTTTCCAGTGAAATGCATTATCAAATCAAAAATCAACCTGAACAAGACACTGAACATGCTGCTGTATACCCGAGCCAGACCTCTCTGAGGAGGGAAGAGGAAGGGATTTCTATAGATAATTAGTTATTCCTCTCTTCTCAGTTAATTTACACACTGAAAATGGGCCATGACTATCAGCGCTCTGACGAAGTTTCCTGTTTCTTTCTGTGTTTTATGTGTTTCTGTCTATAATTGAGTTGCGTCTTCAATTTCAACTCACACATCAACAAACATGAGTTCAACGTATTAATGCAATGTCAGATATGTAAAATGTTCCAATTACCACTGTATTAGTTATACTTGTTTCTGCACGTTATTTTTTTTAAAATTAAATTGATAAGACCTGAGTTTTTATGACACACGCATTTGTGCAAAAGGATCAGATTTTGGAGCTGTCAAAATTATGCTGTTATGGTGGACTTTTTTCAAAGCTACTCAAAATGTTCATTTAAAGGGAGCCGTAGTGTATTATTTCAGAACATTTCAGGTGTAAGCTGTGCTTTTAATGAATGGTCCAAATCATTGGCGGACAATGTACGCAGTTTTGAAGCTATGTGTATACCTTAATAGAGCTAGAGAATGTGTGTCACTGTGGCAATGAGAAGAAACACCTTTGAGTTATGGATCTTGAAATGTAAGTCGCTTTGGAAAAAAGCGCTAGCTAAATGACCTGTAATGTAATGTCCTCCGTTTGAATCTATCAATATTAACGTTCTGTATAAAAATGTTATACGTGCACACTGCTGTATCCAACCGAGTCAAGTACTTAGGGTTCTATTTAAGGAGTTACACATGCGTTTACATTTTACATTACTAGAGGATGATTATAGAATCTGTTTGAAAATGTCAATAATATTGTTGATTGACTTCATTCAATAAATTAAGCAGATAATTATTATCAGTGTGGTAATTGTTTTCTTTCACTGTGTATTGTTGTCGTTTTGTTCTCAGGTACGTACACATTTCGAACATGGAGGTAAAGATCTCTGTATGGCAATAACTCAAGAATTTATGCTAAATGGGTAACTTTATCATAAATGGGGGATAAAATGATGAAGCGATAACAAGAACGCAAACTACATCTCATGTTTTTTTCCCCCCTACAAGTTAAGTAGAAAATGCTTGTGGGCAACAATTACTCTCAAATGATATTCAGTGTTGGGAAAAAAAAACGCATTTCAAGATGGGAAACAACACTAAAAATATATCTAAACAATTCACCGAATTCAGCAAATGAGGGAAATGTAAAAATTACAACTTGTGGCTGTATTTTTAAAATGTTCTGTGTTGAAGTGGTTGATTGCTGCTAACGTGATTATTGCTAAAATTAAATACTTGTTAAGGGAAACGTGCTGGAACTTCTTGTTGGTGAACAACGTTCCTGTGTGAAGACTGAGTTGCGTGAAATGTTGTCATAACTGTGAGGTTGCCAGGTTTGGAACCATTTTGGCAAACATTACAGCTGGAGATGCTGTACATACTGGGCGGATGAGTATTTTTCATACCAGCTCCCAACTTATGGTTTAATATATGCTAAGCTAGCGACATCCTAATAACAAACATTTTTTTTCTTATCATGGATATGTGAATATATTGGTTTAGGTCAAAATCTTCATAAAAGTGCAGCCTGACACATTCTGTGTCAGATGTCTCAATTGGACATGGATTGTGTTTTCTGGTACGTAAGGAGCAGAACCTGTAGACTGAAAGGGTTACACATAATGAAATCTGTGGTTTTTATAATGTTTATTAAAATGTTTTCAAATGAGTTGAGTCCATTTGAAAGTCCTGTGCTCCTGACGGGTGTGCACATGCTGCGGCTGTGCTGGACTTTGGCAGGCTGTGAGCAACTCGTGCAGCTGCTATGCCAATCTCGACTGGACTCCTTCACGCCACGATAAGCGTGTTACATCACTTCCTTTTGCAAGCGTGTCTGGTGTCATCTAACTGTTCACAGCTCTAGCTATACTAAGTTGACTGCTGTGATATATTTCAGCTCAAGCAGCAAATTATATATTACCTATGTCAACGTTACCTCTATTAGCATTACCATAGCAGCTAACCTAATGATGTATTCCCTCCCTACCTCTCCTGCTTTTTATTGTTGGATATGTCATATGCTTAGTTATTCCTCTGCCTACCCTACAGATAATGGTACATGTAAGAAGTGTAGTATATGTGATAGGTTGGAGGTGAGGCTTAGTGAGTTAGAACAGAGAATGTCTAATGTGAAGAGAAGGGGCACTCTCTGGTTACTTCCGGGTTCTGGACTGGCTGCAGTAACACGTCTCTGTCCATGCGGGGCGCTCGCAGGCGAGTGCAGAATGCATGGGAGTCTATGGGGTTTCACCCCCCAGAATCCACTTTCCTCAGGATATAATTTTTTGTCAAGTAATTTGAACGTTGCATTCAAAATGGGGGGCTAGGATAATACACTCAGCTGAAAATTGAATTTTTAAGTTCACTTATCTTTTCTAAAAATCCGTTCAAAAAATGTGATGATATTTTTATACTGCCGGAGGTGCGGCTTTACAGCAATTTCTTCGGCAATCTCTTCGGCACTTCCGAATCATGGCTTCCTTTCTCATGGCATCAGCAACATGATCGGCAACGATAACACCAGCTGCTATTTGAGGTAAACTTCGACAGAAAGTCCTCCTTTTAGTTTATGTTTCTGATTCTGCTTTAGCTTCAGGTGCCATCAAACGGGGTCTCTAGTCGTAATCGGTCGCAAATCCGTCACTGACCAATCAGCATTCATTAGCAGAATGCTAGCGTGTTCCGGCCAACAACGGCCCAACCTGCAAGAAATCGAAAGGACATAAGTACTCATTCATTCGACATTTGGACTATAATATATATTGACCTTGCGGAATCAACAATACAATTTACGTTGATTCAACGACAAGCAGGAGAACGAGATACATTTAGCCGTCTAGCTCCATACGCTTGTTAAGTTGCTACGTCACCACGTTCCAATAATACTGTTTCCGGGTCCAAAGTCCGGGTCCTCTCTACCTATTTACCGCTTTCGCCCGAGTTTTAACGTGCCGCAATGCTGTGTCCCGTGTTGTTTAAATATATCGGAGTTTAAAAAAACAAATGACATTCAACTGTCATTCTATCGCTTTCCCTGTGACGAGAAAAATAAGGGAAATGGCTGCAGTTGATAACTAGTTTGTAGTTTTTTCGTGAAGGTTTTGTAACGTTCCGGTAAGTTAACGTACGTAGGTTTCACGTATTCACACAATGGTGACCGCAGCTAGCATACACACTGACACCTGTTCATCAGTAACTAATATTCATAGCCAGGAGGACATGGATAAGCGGAGCCGAGGATCGAACTGTGCTCTACTGTTAAAGGCACTCAGTTGTTTCAAGCGGCTGTTTTCATAGATATTAGCCATGTTCACAAACTACATTGCTGTCAGCGCTGTTTATCATAACAATACTTGTGTACTGTTGCTCGCCCGGGGCTGTGTCAGATCATACTACTAAAAAGTTCACTAAACCCTATAAAACCTGTCTGTATATATTTTTTTAATATTCGTTTAGTTATGTTCACAGTTATAGAAGTCCTGTAAAAAATATATTTTGAAATACCTCATCCAGAACAAGGAATGGCACCTTATGTCAACTAGCTAGCTTAACCTTACAGCTAACTCACCCTTAATTATGCCACCTGGATGATGCGCTACACTAACCACTATGTTGGAGTTAAAAGAATTTAAACCCTTTATGACCGCCAAGGGTGCATCACTAAAGTAGGACGTGATCGTCAATAAATTAACAGGTTCTCCTGTGTTATTAGATGTGGACGAGCGGAGCGATTGGACCCGGAAGTCCCGTGTGACGTCAGACTTAACAAGCGGATAGAGTCCCATTCAATCTGCACTTGCCTGCGATTACCTCCGGTGGAATTCTAATGGAACTGCAACCAAGATCGATACAATGGGGCTAATAGGAATTGCCCAGGCTGGGGAGGCTGGGTGACTGTACAGATTAAGCAAGTCTAAGTCAAAGCACACGGTTTACCACTAACCACTTCAGGTTTCAAACCACTTCTCCCCACTCAGCGACACACCCGCTGAGAAGCCAACTCCGGTGCTACTCAGAACTATTCTGAGGAACGTAAAGTTAGCGAAAACCATGGACCATAGTTACAATCGCCGGCATAGTTACAAACATGGCTGTCGAATGGGGAGTATTTCAGCTTAAATCAGTGGTTCTTTACCTTTATTGGAGGTACTGACCCCCACCAGTTTGATATGCGCATTCACCAAACCCTTCTTAATTGGAAAAATAAAATGTGATTTTTTTTTCTCAAATTCAAAACATAGGTAAAGGTATTTTTTTTTACTGGTGCACAATATGAACCGTGCATCAACATCACTGTGTTCAAAGAACAAAACAATTAAAACATGATTTTCACACAAAAACAAAAACATAATAATGAATATTTACTGCAAATCAGTGTGACTTCTGCTGTTGCCTGGTTTGCCCTTCTTTGCGATCAAGTAAGCAACTTCGTACGATGCTGTGAGGATTGGTTTGTTGAGGGGTACAAAGCCGAGAACCGGCAGAGTAGCCTTTTCATCGAATCTGGCTCTCTTCACTGTAACTATCTGTCAATCAGGCCAGAAGAGACCGAACAGCTCATTAGACTTCAAGAATGTTATCTTGATAGGCCCAAAGCGCCTTCGAAGTCAGCTGTCACGTGATACAGTTTCTATGGATGGAATTACTGTAATATACAGCAGCACCAAGAATCTTGGAGTTCTCTTCGACCAGGATATGTCCTTCAACTCTAATATAAAGAAGACTTCAAGGACTGCCATTTTTCATTTACGTATATCGAAAATCCGGAATTTCCTGTCTAAAAGTGATGCAGAGAAATTAGTTCATGCACTTGTTACTTCTAGACTGGATTACTGTAATTCTTTGTTAACAGTGTTCTTGTCATCTCTTAAACCTCTCCCCTACTCACTCCCTTCACTATTTGAACCCCAGTCACTCACTCACCCGCTGCCAGATTACATTACATGTCATGTCAGAATGCTGCAGCATGTTAACAAGAACTAAGAAAATGGATCATATCACCCCTGTATTAGCCTCTCTGCAGTGGCTCCCTGTTAAATCAAGAATAGAATTGAAGGTTCTTCTCCTCACCAAAAGGCACTTGCTGGTGAGGCACCTACTTATCAGAGCTTGTAACACTGTATTTCCCTGTACGGCAGTTGCGCTCCATAGATACAAGTTTACTTGTTCCTAGAGTTATTAAAAGTAGGATGGGAGCCAGAGCCTTCAGTTATCAAGCTCCTTTTTGTGGAACCTGGTTCCACTTTCAGTCAGTTCTTAAGATAAAACTTAAAACTTTCCTCTTTGATACCGCTTACAGTTAGGTTGGCCTGAACCAGCTCTTAGTTGCGCTGCTATAGGCTTAGACTGCCGGGGGACTTCTTAGGACACACCGAAGTCCTCTCTTACTCTCTTCTTCTACAAAAATCAACATTACATTAATGCACATGACTAATTTCAGCTTCTTCCAGGGAGTTTTTGGTGCTTTCTCGCCGAGCAGGTCTCTGCAGATCGTAGTTCCGTCACCCTGGTCCTGACTTCGGCCGTGGCCCTGCTGACACCTGCTGCAGCTATCATCATTATTTTAAATATATATCATGTTACTATTAATGTCATCATAAACCAACATTACCCTTTCCTAGAATCTTTGTGCTTTCCGTCTCCAGTCTTCTGTGGATGGTGGTTCTATCTGATGCAGTGGTCCTGTCGTACACCTGGATTGGTACTTGGAATGATTTGAATCATTTCTGTTATAGGAATTACATTTATTCTACATCTGTATGAGTCATTCTGTACACATGACATCCATTGCAGTCTGTCCACCCCGGGAGAGGGATCCCTCCTCGACGTTCTCCCTAAGGTTTCTTCACTTTTTCCTCTGGAAGGGTTTTTCATTTTTGGGGAGTTTTCCTGTGCCGATGTGAGGGTCTCAGGACGGAGGATGTCGCATGTGTACAGGCTATAAAGCCCTCTGAGGGAAATTTGTAATTTGCGATTTTGGGCTATCCAAAAAAAAATGAATTTTTGAGCTGACTATCCTCCCCAACTCCCAGTTACTTTGTCCGCAAACACACAGGCAGTAAACCATGACCCGCAGAGGGAATAGATCCACCTCGAGTTGAGTATTAAAACAAGTAAATCAAGAAGCACTAGTCCAAAGGGATTAAGTATGAATGTAGAGGCCAGGTGGAGAATGATGAAAGTGTCAGATAGCTGTGATGGAAAAATTTTACACAGTCAATCGTAGAATAAGAAACAAAGGCTCTGAATGAAATGTCTTTCTCAGTTTATTTCCTTGCAAGGGAAAAAGGTCACAACAACTACGTGCTCTGCAGACTGTCACAAACCCTTTTCTGCTCCCCCACCGAGACAAAAACGTTCTTATACTCCAGTTCAGTTACGTGGTATCAACAGGAAAACTTGTTTACATCCAACACATGTGAACCAACTTGAGTCTCTAGCACCAGGTCACTGGGGCATTTTATCAGTGTTAGACACTATACCCATGGCCTTGCCATCCCAGCACTTGCAAGTAATAAACTGGGTATACAATGAAGAGTTACATATAATTTTTCCATTACATAGCCCTGTGGTAAGAATGAGCCACACAAATTTCTCCCAGCAGATCTTCTACATTTTATGAAATGATACACAGGACACTTTAATATTTTAATATGAATAGGTAGATTGATATTCTTGCAGCTCAAGCATTTAGTTCATATAAATGGTGTGCTACTACATAAGTCATTTTCACTTAGAGACTACAAGCAAAGGCAAAAAAAACAAACATAACCTTTTTTACACTACATCATTTGAAGGCTTTGAGGAATCTCAATGTTTAGTGTAGCCATTTCTTATCCTATGTGTTAATTTAGGCAAATTGGCACCAATAGCTACTATATGCTGAATGAAAATACATTCCATTGTTTTGTCAGTATTTTTTTTTTTGCATTCAGACAGTTTGGGTTTGGTCAGTCTTGAAAATAAAAATGGATTAGTGTTGAAGGATAAAAGGGCGAGAAGACAAAGTTATTCAGGCAGTCGAAAACATTAAGATGACACACACAGCAGATGAACTGACATTTGTGAGGTTTTATTCACAGTAATTTCAAGCTGGCAAAAGGATGGGAAAATGAACAAAAGTTCTGAAGTGCACATGTTGAATCATGAATGTAGGACAGTACTTCACCACGCTAGGTTTAGCTCAAGAACTACATGGTCCAGGCTCTAGCTTTTCTAGAGCGGTCTGCCAATTCTGAGCCAACTGGTTTAAAAGTACAGTACCAGTGAAAAGTTTGAACACTTCCTCATTAAATGACTAAATGTGTCAAACGTCTGACTCGTTGCTGTATATCAAGTTCTGTTATTTTGTTCACATCAGGGGTAGATCCATACACAAAACCTAAGTGGCACAATAATAAAGTGTAAATGAGTGTTTTATAGACTTGAAGTGTATAAAGAAATACCTTCCATCTTACTATATCTTAGCTCAATACTGTCATCTATTGATCAGTGCAATAAAGAACATCCATTGGCACGAATGTGAACAGACACTAAGGAAAAAAAAACGGGCACATTGAAAGAAATCAATTATCTCCCTGCATGATCACAGTGAAATTTGGCAACGCAACAAAATACTCTCTCGCAAAAAGTTGTTGCAGTTCCTGTGACAAACCCTAAATCGATCGAAGTATCAGTACGCTGTATTGTTTGGTACAGTACAACACCACCAAAAGAGGGAAAAATGTACAAACACATACAAAGTTGGTACCATCAAAAGGAACACATCTTGTAATGCAGCTCATGAGCTTTTTTGTTTTTGAACGTGATGAAGACCAAAATGACATAGATAAGACAGCTTTAGACAGCCGCTACAACATCTGGTTGATGTGATGTGACAGCTTTGTTGCGTTCTCGGTATTAAATCAGCTCTCCCAACTCCATGTTGGGTGGAGTTGGATTATTTATTAACGCTATTCTTATGTAAACCAAAATCTGAACTCACATGTTGGACCATGGCTGACAATTAGAAAATTAGCGTGTTAGTTTAGGACATCTTGCGGATCATATAGTTAAGGATGCCTCCGTGGTGGAAATACGCCAGTTCCACATCGGTGTCGAATCTCATCCTGGCTTGGAATGTTTTCCCCGTGTCCAGCTGTGAGGGCAGGGACAACACAATGCATTAGATCACGCCAACAGTAAAATTATAAGGAAAGTGTCTGACGGACTTTAACATCCACAATCATCCGGGGTGTAAGTTGCTCAGGCATTATGATGGTGTAGCGTTCTCTGCCACTCAGTCCCAGGCTGTCCGCTGTGTCTCCTGCCAGATACTCCAGAGGAATCACTCCCATCCCAACCAGGTTACTGCGGTGGATCCGCTCATAACTCTCTGCCACCACTGCCATAATACCCTATAAGCAGAAGCATAAAGTAGTAAATGCCTAACCCTTTAAAACACATTACACTGCCTTCTTCCGCAGAACTCATCAGATGACTACAGTTGTATACTTTGTAAACTCCATGACAATTGCTTTTACTCAAATTTTCTAAAAAGGTCCCATCACTTGTAAAAATTGTAACCCCCACAAATCACTCACTTCCTTCCTTAGACGGAGTAGTTATGAAAATCTTTGAGGCGAGAGAGCACAGATTGTGGTTTTATATTGACCCTGTTCCTGACTCTTGCATTGGCCTTGCAGACAACTGCTGCTATCACTATTAATATGAATTAATTAACTAACTGCAAATTTGTAATTCTGGGCTCCCGTGACAGGTTTTAGTTTATTCAGTGTGAAATGCTCCCACACATTGGACGACTATGGCTCTTTTATTTATTTCTTACTCTTTGAGTAATGATAATAGTTGTCGTTGCAGCCCTAATGTACATGTCTTAACTCATCTCTTCCTATCCCTTCATGGGTTTTTTTGTGGCGGAAATGATAACCTAAACAAATTAAATTAAATAACCAATAAAAAGCAAATCTCTATTAAATAAATGTTTTTGCTGAATTGACACTTTCCCATTATGCAATTTTAAGACTAACAACTTGAGGGTTCTTCATTCTACAACAACAATTGTAGTACAAAGCCTAACTTCAAATTGCATCCAATGACATGCAATTCAAAGCTGAGCATGATCTTGTTTAGGTTCTTTGAACCAGATACATCATTTTATCAAGTCTCAATTAGCATAATTTACAACATAGTTGAATTTATATGTATACATCCATGTTTTCTACGCATTTCCCAGCCTACAAAGACTTTATCCTCACCAGAAGAAAGGGGCCCTTTGCTGCCCAGTCTCTGGAGCTGCCCGAGCCATACTCCTTCCCTGCTAGAACCATCAGAGGGATGCCGGCCTGCTGGTATCTCTCTGCAGCATCAAACACATCCAGCTGGATGTACGGGCCAATTATGCAGGGTTTAGTACAAATGTAATAAAAATGAAAGTTAAGCCCAGACAATGCGCAGCGAAATGAAGGTCAAACGCAAGTGGTAGGAATTCCCCTTTTTGTAACAATGAGTCAGGAAATGTGTATGTATCGAGTCAAACAGCAGCAACATAATTGTTAGACGTTAAAGAGAGGTTTTGTATGCTGACCGTCTCTCCGGTTGGCAGGTGAATGGTTTGTGGCGCCTGCTTGTTGATGAACTTGTTAAAGAGGCGGATGTTGGCAAATGTCCCTCTGGCCATGACGGCGTCGTTACCTCGACGTGAGCCATACGAGTTGTAGTCCCGAGGGTTCAGACTGCCAAAGCAGAAACATGGCAACTCAGAAAGCTTTTACGGACACAATACAACAAGAGCTGCAACAATTATTTTTCATAATCCACGTTGTGGACTATGAAAAATAGTCAACGGTGATTTTGTGTCATATTATGAAAAGATTCAGAGCTACTGGTCTACACTTACATGTTGAGAGAACAGAACGTCATGTGGAGGATGCTTTCTAATGCGATGTTAAATGCAATGTAGTAAATCAGTGAATTATTGTAGCCCATCTTTTCGTTCTGTAAAGTTAACCTCTACTACTACTTGTACTACTAACAAGATTGGTGAAAAAAAATATTGTGTTGATGCGAAATATATTACAAGATCTACTCTAGCATAATACAAACCATGATACTCTAACCTATAACATGGATATTCAACTAAAATGTGAAGAGGTCTAGGTTAGAGAAAATTTCTAGAAACAAAGGTCCGGAAAATCATAAACGCAACTACTTAGTCGTGCATTGATTAAATGCAAATGTTTCTACAACTTTATTCCTCTATTTAATCACACTAAGAAATCCTATTAATTTAGTACAATTCAAAAACTGACAATATTTATTGGCATGTAACAAAGAACTGAACATATATGTGACTGCAAATATAAATGTTTTGTCAACTAAATAAAAGTAGGTCTGCGTTTGGAAAAAAATAAAATGAAAATTTCGGCATGTTCAAATCAAGTGCGTAAGTTCAGAAAAAATAAAATAACGGGAAGAGAAGCCAATTCCCCCTTTTCTGCTTCACATTTGGACTTGACAGTGTCAGCAAATTAAAAATAAATCTAATAAAAAAAAAATTAACGGTTTAATAGAATATATATATCCACTACCCCACTTTTTTGGTAAGTGGGAAAATTAAGATCTAGTTTTTCCAGCCAGGATTTTAAACCTGGTCGAGTAGTATCATGTGGGATAGTTTAACTCTAATGCAATTGGTCTGTGCTTTAAGCCTATACCTTAAACGACCAAAGCTGCACCGGCTAAAAGGTGCACTGTCACGTTTAAGTCACGTAATCAAGTTTTATTTTTTAAAGCTTTTAGTCCGGGTCCGGATGTGAAGGCTTCTAGGTCCGCATCTGGACCGCCAGTTAGTGACCTCTGACCTATAACGTGATAATTAAAGCTCAGTGTGTCTTTTCCTCCCTCTTAGTACGAAGCAAAGGCAGGCACAAACGTTTATCCCGCAGAGGCTCATGCACCCTCAGGTGGAAAAAGTCTGGACAGAGAGCCTCCTCAAAATACTTGTCACCTGCATGGGCTTGATTGCTATTTGAGTTGGGGTTTTTTTTTTTAACTTTAGTTGCACTTTCTCTTTACTTTTAAACATATATTGCACATACATTAAATAGTAATACAAAATGCATTTATTATGACGATTACATTTGTATTAACTTACCCTATTTTCCGTACTATGAGGCGCACTTAAAAGCCTTTAATTTACTCAAAAAAAAAAAAAAAAAAAGTGAGCCTTATATATGAATGGATGAGGAAAAGATGAGCGAGTAGCTGAGAGAAATATACGTCAAAAGACCGGGTGGCTTTTTCCACAAAGCTCCGTCCCTATTGATCTACGACTCCATGCGCGCCCAGATCACCGATGCTGTCAAAAAAACAAGTGAAGCAAACTAATTCTAAGCTTTCCGTCATTCCGGGTGGATTAAGTAAACTCCAGCCGCTAGATATTGGTGTCAACAGGGCGTTCAAAGCCAGACTGCAAGCTGCGTGGGAGCAGTGGATGACAGAAGGCGAACACAAATGGCCTTTTTCAGTTAGGCTAGCATGTTGGTTGCCAAAGTAGTTAGCTAAAGCAGAATTATCTATGAACTGCCAGGCAATAGAAGCGACACTGACTCGTTTCAACAACGTTCGCATGAACAACGGAGTTGTCAGAACCCTTAATGAAGTTACTTTATCTGACTATTCGGTTGATATTCCCTTCAGCACGGCTCCATCTAGTGGATGCATAACATGGATGGTTCTCAACCGGTGGGGCGTGGACACTTTCCACGGGGGCGCGAGTAGGCTACAGGATGGGAGAAAAAAAAATTCACGGAAATTCCCCCATGTTGAAATGTGGTTGGACTATTATATCAAACAAATCATCCTCCTGGCGACTTCTGTGTCAAAAGTGACTAGCGACTAGTGACATGTATAATTCTCATAATTTAAACCAGTCTCCTGTAGAGAAACAGCATCGTTCCCTCTCCCGCCTGCTGCACTGTGGACGTGTGTGTGTGTGAGAGTGAGAGACAGCCCGCTCAGCAAGGTTCTCAAGGCCCGTATTTTCGTAACCTAATGTGTTGGCAGATATGGTGTAACTATCATCCTTTTTCTCCATCTCCTAGCACCTCTACTATCCCTGGCACTTCTGCCTGCACTCACCTCGGCTACAAAGTACAATTGCTTTTTTTGATGCGTGTTTAGCTCAATGTGAAATGTCTGCACTTATTGTACGTCGCTCTGGATAAGAGTGTCTGCTTAATGCGTAAAATGTAAATGAAAACTGGAAGCAAAACCTTGTCAGAAGTGAATCGAGTGAGGTGTGAATAAGGTGGCGAGACTCGAAAGCATGTATCACTCTGCAGTTACTGTTCTCAACGAGCAGCGGGTGCAGCCGTGGGACCCCCCCTCATCCAAAAGCACCCACAGGCGGTCAGTCTCAGTAGCCCCGCGCAGCAGTGAGGACACTCACACCACTCAGCGTCCTTATCAGCTTATCAGGGCTCTCAACTTTTCAAAAAACCTTGGAGTGACATTTTGTCAACCGGGGGCGGACGCTACGGCCGCCGGTCGTAGCGTCCGCCCCCGGTTCCAAGAGCCTACGCGGCTCGGACCAAAGTCAATTTCTCTGCGTGTGAAATACAAGGTGTGGCATGTGAGCGTGTGAACGGGTTGAAATGCGTGAGACTTGAGAGCCCTGTGCTTATTGAGCTGAAGAGTGACAGTAGGCTGAAGGAACTCTTTACCTTCTGCCCTCTTTTGTCATTCTGGGCAGCAATGATGCACGAATACCCTCAACTCTGTGACGTCGCCTAGAAGATTCTCCACCTTTTCGCGTTAATCCTGCCTCACACAAATGTTATCAAAAATGACTGAACTCAAAACGAAATACCGCAATCGGGCACAAATCAAGGATGATTTGATAATATGACAATGCACCAAGAGTGGAGGATATTTGCAAGGCAAAGCAGGCTCAGGTCGCACATTAAAATTGCCTACCTGCAAGATTCTGTAAGAAATGCAGACGATATGTCTACATACATTCATATTAGAGGTCTGGTGCCAATTCCCAATCCTAACAATATCCTAGTAATGATAATAAGCTTACCTACTTCTAATGATGATAAAAATAATAGCAATAATAATTGTTGGAATGCATTAAGCATTTCAACTATTGTTCTTCGAATCTTTATTCTGACTTCATTTCTTCCGTTGCACCTTTCAACTCCTTCACACTTTCAGCTATTTAGTTGGAATGCTTAATGCATAGTTGGAATGCTTAATGCATACATATTGTTCTTTGAATCTTTATTTCAACATCTTTTTATTATTCTATTTTTTCCGTTGCGCTTTTCAACTCCTTCACACTTTCAGCTATTTAGTTGGAATGCTTAATGCATTCCAACTATTGTTCTTTGAATCTTTATTTCAACATCTTTTTATTATACTATTTCTTCCGTTGCGCCTTTCAACTCCTTCACACTTTCAGTGTAATAATTGATTTAACATGGTTTCCAATGGAGTTGATCTTCAAAATCTTAAACTTTCAACATTTTTAGCTTTGCCAATCTTTCAGCTACAGACACCATTTTAACTTTAGCTGAGCCTCTAGAGCAGGGGTGCCTCTAGAGCAGGGGTGTCCAAACTACGGCCCGCGGGCCAACTGCGGCCCACAATCCATTTTCAATTGACCCGCATGAAAGTCTACGGAGCCCGGAGGTGACATGAAAAAAAAACATGAGAAAGGCTATGTACTTGGGACTAGGTTTGCGTTCGCTCGCAAAGTTTTGCGTTCGCTCGCAAAACTGTTGCTCTGCGGCGGCGATCGGTGGTCCGCCGGGCGGGGATTCGGCGCTGGGCACTTCTGTCCCGCTCTGTTTTCGGGCACAATTTGCTAACTTTGAGGGTTGTCTGGAGCTCCAGGCTGTGGTTCATTACAAGTGTCCGATTTAGGCGCTCCGTTTTCGGGCACAATGCTAACTTTGAGGGTTGTCTAGAGCTCCAGGGATAGGCTGTGGTTCATTACGAAGCTCCAAGGTTAGCAGACAACCTCCAGACAACCTCAAAGTTAGCAAATTGTGCCCGAAAATGGAGCGCCTAAATCGGATACTTGTAATGAACCACAGCCTAGTTGTGGCGTGCCTACGTGGACGGAGGGGAACTTTCGGCTGACCGGGGGGGGTGGTAGCGGTCCAATACTAAGCCACAACTCATCCGGACTCAGATCAGACGAGACAACCCGCTGAATTTAAGCATATTACTAAACTAACAAGGATTTCCTCAGTAGCGGCGAGCGAAGACTGAAGTGCCCAGCGCCAAATCCCCGCTCGGCGGACCACCGATCGCCGCCGCGGAGCAAAAGTTTTGCGAGCGAACGCAAACCTAGTCCCAAGTACATACCTTTTCTCATAGTTTTTTTTTTTTTTCCCATGTGTTTTTTTTTTTTCACCTTGGTTTTTTTATTTCTTCATGTCACCTCCCGGGCTCTGTAAAAGTCTAAAGCCCAATTACTTAATAAATTCACTCAATTAAAGTTGATGACAATTTTTTAACAAACGTTATTTAATGCGTTAACAATCCCAATGATTTATTTGTGTAATAAGCTTCAAATATCCACATCCCTGATTTCTCTTCTTGGCTCTCCCTTCATAAAGGACAATGAAGGGGGCTCAGCAATCCAATCAGAGGCTCACTGAGAGAATGACCTGCCAACCTTTTTGTAAAAAATACACTGAAAATCTACCAATGGAGAGCTATGATGGAGGCTTTTTGTTCAATTATCAAACGTAATTTACCTGCATTTGATTGGTTTTTCCAACATTAGTGCATTAGAAGTGAGACAGCGCACCTCACGTCTAGTGAGTGGCCCAGTCCATCGTATATTTTTCTGTTCGTGGCCCTCCGCAGAAAAAAGTTGGACACCCCTGCTCTAGAGTGAGCGTATTTAAATTCAGAGTGTATGGCTGCGTAAGACTCGGGTTACGCAGGTGATTTTCGGAGATTTTCAGGTCAATCGGACTTAGCGTCTGGGGTAGTTCGGTAAAACGGGTTTTTCCCAAAATTCAAAATGGCGGAAAATATTGGTAGGCGCATTTGCATATCATGATTGACTTTTTTGTAGAGCACATCCAAGAGCACCTGTGTGCAAAATTTCAACTCTATCTTTTAAAGCTTCGTTTTAGATTAGAACGATGCTGTGCTTGTGCTGGTCGGACTCGTGTGTATGGAATCCCAGTTCTTTACTTTTTGCCTGAGGGGCCTGAGAGTGAGACCAAGTCTGTCTCAAGCCCCATAGACTCCAATACAAATCTGGTGACGAATTTAACAAAAAAACGAGGAGGTACAAGATTTTGAAACTGTTGCTACAGCCATATTATGAACCCTAGAGGCATGTAAACTAGATGTATGCGTTCGGTAGAGTCTTGGGACTCTTATCATCCAGTTATTTTTGCAGTTGTACCAGAATAGTTTTGTGCTAGCAATTTGTTTGAGGTGTGGATTCTGTTTAAAGGTGGACTTAAGCAACCAGGGTTAATTTTCCAGCGAGGCTCCCCCAGAAGCCGAAAATAAAAGTGCAGTCTTAAAGACGCTCAGCTGTTCTCCTCGTTTCTCCATCAGGGAGAGGTGAAAGTAAGCCGGTACTGTCCGGTACGGCGTACCGGCTCTGAATATCTATCTTACTGGAAAGAAAACTGTGCGGTCTCTGAAAAAGATTGCACTTTCAGCACGACAACACAACTGCTAACGTTGCGCGAGTGTATGCAGAGTGTACGCGAAAAAGGGTAAGACGCGAATTATCGCCAAAAACGGCCGAAATTTAGCAATGAATAACAGCGCCCCCTAGTCTTCAAATATTCTGAAAATATGATATTTGGACAGGTCTTGTAGCTTGGAAATTGAGTCTTTAAGAAAGAAGTCACGCCCCTGAGAAGTTTATTGGTCCATAAAAGCGTAACCAAATGAGATATCAAAAATCCTTTGATAACATCAGGTGGCAGTAAGCCAATAATGATTTTCGGAGATTTTCAGGTCAATCGGACTTAGCGTCTGGGGGGAGTTCGGTAAAACAGGTTTTTCCCAAAATTCAAAATGGCGGAAAATATTGGTAGGCGCATTTGCATATCATGATTGACTTTTTTGTAGAGCACATCCAAGAGCACCTGTGTGCAAAATTTCAACTCTATCGGTGAAAGTAGAACAATATTTCCCCAGAGGAAGCACTTGCAGGGGGCGGTAGAGAGCCATTTTTTTAAACCCAAAAGCGCGACCGCAAGAATATCTAAATTTCACGCACTTCCAATAACCACGCAAAAATTCAAGAGTTTTTGAATATGATAAAGGCCTCAAAAGTGCATTTAAACTGGTGAAATAATAATAATAATAATAATAATTCTTCGAAACACAATAGGGCTTCGCCCGATTTTTAGTCGGCTCAGGCCCTAACAATTCTTCAAAACACAATAGGGCTTCGCCCGATTTTTAGTCGGCTCAGGCCCTAACTAGTACTAATATTAGTACTACCTTTACTATGAATACTAGTATTTCTTCTGCTTTTAACATGACAACCACTGGTAATGTTACTACAAATTCTACTATGACCAATAGTGTTAGTACTAGATCTGATAATACTAGTACTTCTACTAACACTTCTAGTTCTTCTACTGCTATTGATACTAAAACTACTTTTTTTTACTTCTGCTCGTAAAACAAATACCAAAATTACTTCAAAAAGTACAAATGTTTATTCTTCTCAGCTTTGGTCGGCTTTCAGTTTCTGCCATTTCTGTGTTTTTAGCAGTGTTTTGAAATTCGTATTTAGCTTCTGCTACGTATATTTTCTGCCGTTTATGTATTTTCAGCAATTCTTTTAAATTCATTTCACCTTTTCTGATTTTGTCTATTTTGAACAATGTTTTAAAATGTGTTTCTGTATCTAAAGTTCTTTAAAATTCCTTTCAACTTTCCTCAGTTCTGTGTTTTCAGCAATCCTTTCAAATTGTTTTCAGCTTTCCTTTTTTCAAATAATTTTCAGCTTTTTAGATTTCTGTATGTTCAGCAAATATTTTAAAGTTAATTTCAGCTTTTTGCATTCCAACGTATTATCAACAGGAAATTATGAGATGTTTGTGTGTTTTCTTATATTCTTTTGACTTGTGGAAAAGATGGTGTGACCGGATGAGACCATATAACGCAGACAATGTGAACTGGGAAAGCACATGAAGATGAATCATTATCTGAGATATCGCACCTGTGGCCGAAGGGAGAGCAAGTTTGAACCCATATTCAGGGCAAGACAGAATGTTACGTGAGGGAGAACTGGTTTGAACCGGCTTTCAAGGACAAGAGAGGTTATAAAAAAGTCAAGACAGCAGACCCAATAACCGTGAACCACCTTTTGGGGGGCCCGGCTTGCAAAAGGTTGAGAACCTGTCAACCTGTTCTATTCTATGCGCCTTATAATCCGGAGCGCCCTATATATGAAAACAGTTCTAAAATAGGCCATTCATTGAAGGTGCGCTTTATGATCTGGTGCGCCGTATAGTGCAGAAAATACAGTAAATACATTTGAAGTTCAAAATCCAACACTGTAGGGGGGATAAAAGGACCAAATTCAAGGGGCCCGTCAAGAGAAAAGGACACAGTTAGGAAATAAAAAACCCTTAGAAGCTAGAAAAATATTTCCTGTACAGATGACTACAATCAAACCTACTGTAGGTAAGCGTTTAAACCCAAATAAAGTAGTCTACCAATCACTGCAGATTCTCAAGACTCCTAGAGAGAAATGCCAGACTGCTTTGTGGGGGCTCACCCTCTGTTGGTGAGATAGCGTGCTGCAGAGCTGTTCCTGGCTATGTTCCCTGCAGGAGAAATGTGGTCAGTGGTGACAGAGTCTCCTAGGTTCAGCAACACGTAGGCGTCATGGATGGACTTGGGTGGCTGCAGCTTCTTGGTCTGAATAAAGAGCAAATGACGTAACATACAGTAGAGCCATGGACAAAATTAATAATATCAGTATTCTCCAAAATAAGGAAAAATGTAGTCTGAATAATTGTATGGGTACTAGTAGAAATAAAATAATAATGGGCATAAACAGCAATAGCTCTACTAGTTAAAAATTTAATATGTGAATTTATTTAATTTTTATTTAATATAAAGGGTGACAGCAAAAAAGTTGGGTAACGCTTTATATTAAGATCTTTGTAATAACCATTAATTAATAGGTCATAAGGCCCTTGTAAGTCCTTACAAGGTGCTCATAAACATTGATAAGCCTATACCTAGCCTAGTGTTACTGCTCATGTATTACAAGTTAACTATACACTTATATAGGCTTATAAATGTTAATGAAAATCTTGTACTTACAAGGGCCTTATTAGCTATTAATAGTTATTACAATGATCTTAATATAAAGCGCTACCAAAAGTTGCACTTTGTTAAGCTATACAACATCCTATATTTATAGTGTAGTTATAGTGGTTTGGTAATTTATTGTACATTTTCCAATATATTCTATATACAGCGTTTCCACTAGGTTTACAACTTTAGCGGTGCACATGTACACACACCACAACGTCAACATTAAGACTAAATTTTAAATAGCAATGTTCTCGTTCATCATGAGCACATTAAAAAAGGAAAAATACAATTTCTAGTAGATTAAGTGAAGTGTGCGATTTCGGGAAGATGTTTCTATTTGTTTATTTACCAAACCATTGAAGAACGGTGGGGACTTGATGTAGGTTGATTTCGGATCCCAGGTATACAGCTTGTCTGAGGGCGCATCTAGAGCCTCCCAGCGTTTATTTACTTTCTGCAAGAACAAAGAGCGGTAACATTTATGTCAAGCACACGTCTACATTACACTGAAGCAATGCTCGGTTAACAGAATAAAAGGTTACACTACATCAATCTTCTCATAGACTTCTTTGAACATAGATGGGATGACAAACATCCTCTCCACAGCCTGTATCTCCTCCCGCGTGGGCCAGATATCCCTTAGAAAAATCGCTTTGCCTTCACAGTTAACGGCTACAGAAGACAAAAGAACAGAATAAAAAAGTGAGATCAAATATGAATGCAAAAATATCAGACATAAAACATTATCATTTAGCCTCGGCAGATGTTGAGCGCTTGAGAATCTCACTGTCGGAGCTCTCAGAGCTGCAGTTTCTGTCTTAAAGTGCAGTGGCTGGAAACCACGACATAATATTTCGTAGCGTCGGCTATAATGTCCCGGAGGACCAACTGTATTACGACTTGAGTATTGGGTAATTGTATTGCACTTGAGACTTGCCTTGCTCCTTTATTTTTTTAGGTGTGATTATAAACATATATATAAAACTCCTAGTTAAATTAGGAAATCAATCAATCAATCAATACTGTCAATAAAATATCCGAGGACTTTTTTCTTACATAGGACACAAGTCCTATGTAAGAAAAAAGTCCTCGCATACAAGTTAATGTGTTTCCTGTTGAGGTTTTTATTGACAGTATTGATTTATTTCCTCTGCCTTAAGATTGCAATATGATTTGGCTAAAAAGGTACATGGCTTAACTGATTTAATTTCAATTTAAAATAACCACATAATGTTCTCAGCCTGAAATAGGTGAAGTATATCTTCCTAAATTAAATAAGGAGATTCCCATCTCTCTGTATTTTATAGATATCTTCGGCTTTTACTGTCAAGCGCAGCAGCAGACCGTCCCATTTCAGAGACCGCTTGGTTCACCCTATGTGGTTGTTGGAGGACCCAGCTCAGGTCTATCACAAAGGCAGAGTCCTACAAAAGGATGCCACCCATGTCTCAATAGACATAGCTTGTGGCAGTTTATTTCTATCAAACATGTTTTGCTGCTAACCCCCCCCATGTCACTAGGGTAACACCCCAAAGTTTGGAGAGGCGGCCGGTAAAAGCGATGAACTTACCATCCACTTCAATACAAAGGCTATGTGATGTTAAGTTTGGTTAGTGCAAGCATTAGCTTGTAGTGTGCCGGTGGTTAATTGTTGTACAAACATTAGTGTTTGTTTATGGTGATTGTCCGGTGACTACTTCCATTTGTTTAATTATATGTTGTTGGAAGTGGTGACAGTGAAATAGATCTGACTGTTTGTTCACGGCACAAATTATGAAATAATAAATAAGAAAAAATAGATTGTGTGGTGTTTATGGCATGTTTAGATTGGCGAGAATGCTTTATCACTTAAGTGGTCATGACGGAGATTTTGATACAGCAAGAGAGAAGACGTTGATGAAATCTCAACAGGAACTTATGTGCCTTTTAGCACACCAAGATTAAAATGAACTTAATCAAACTGCCAACTTCAGCGTAGCCCTTATAAAAATGGTATCTTTTAAAAAGAAAGAGGAACTCTTAAAGCTCTGTCTTTTAGATATGAGCTACGTGGGCTGTGTGGGAGAATTCTTTAATGATTTCTCATTGAGTCTCGTCATACAGTTTTGGAATTACAGTGGTGCAGAAACGGAATATTATAACGCAGCTCGAGTACTTTCATCAGCTGACGAAACCCCATTGCTTTAGTTATCAGTCCGACTGATCACTGAGAGGTTGCTTAATGCTGCGGACAGTAGAAGTTGTTTCCTAACTGGCTCTCCTGCTGATGCTGTCTACCGACACATTGGCGTCATGTTGTCTCATATGAACTGACATGTTAGACATGTTTCCATTAGCATATTGAAAGCATTTTGCACAATGCTTGCACACACTATCAACGGTTTTATTTCCGTTGTCATCGTAGGTAACAAGAAATCCAAAATGTTCCCACACACCGGACTTATACGCGCTGACGCATCCTCCAACTCTGCGCAGCCTTAATTCCTTTATCTCTCTCACTCGCCATTTATACACGTGACGTGAGATGCAACGCTCCTTACGCCACTTTTAATGTTTATTTGCGAGTCCACACAACTCTTATTTCGCGCAAAAAGGAAACGCTCAGTCTGACGTGAAAAACGGGCGAGAGCTTCCATTGCGCATGCGTCGAACCGTGCGTCGAACCGTGCGACGCACACAAACCGAAACACCCGAACCGAACGGTTCGGATGTTTCTTCATGTACCGTGCCACCCCTATTGTCAACTGACTCAAACTGAAACTTAACTTACATGGCTTGATATGCTGAACATACGAAATAAAAAGGAGGAAAAAGGAAAAGTCCAATGAAATATTCACGTACAAGCGTCAATCCTTATCAAGTGGGAAAACCACATGTTTGAAAAAAAAAAAAAAGAACACTTTGCAGTAGCCCAGACTTTAAGCTTTCCAAAAACTCACCAATGGGTTCGTTCTCAAAGTCAATCTTCACGGTTCCAGCGATTGCGTACGCGATGACAAGCGGAGGCGACGCCAGGTAGTTGGCTCTGGTGTTGGGGTGGACTCTGCCTTCAAAGTTTCTATTTCCTGAAAGGATCCCTGCAGCAACCAAATCTCCCTGAGAAAAAAGTAATTACATTTTCGAAAGGTATTCAGCTACAGTTAGTCAAATACGATGAGGAATACTTCAGATAAAAAAAAAAAAAAAAAGGAAAAGGGAATAAATAGGAATAATTAAGCTAATAGCCACACATACACATGTGTAATTAGCCTCTTTGTACCTGCTTTATGGCGTCCACGACCGGCACTGGGAGCGGCCCACTGTTTCCTATACAGGTCATACAGCCGTAGCCTACAACCTCAAAACTAACAGGAGAGAGACATAAAGGATTATCTTCCAAGTAGGGATGGGCATCGTTTGATTTTTTTTTCTGATACCGGTGCTAAACCGACACATTCTCAAAAACGATACTAGTGCCTAAACGGTGCCTGAACCGATACGCAAGAAAAAACACGATTGACAACATCAAAAGGTTTTGTATCGCACATGCATTATAGAATGTTTACACTGAAATTTTGCAGCGATGACAAGTTTGACAGCAAGGCAAAAACAACAAGTTTTGCCTTTAAAATTAATTCAAATGAGCAACCGGCACAGCCTCTCAAAGGCTTTGGTGAGCAGATTGTTATCCAAAGACGGCTTTGCTCACCAAACCAAAAAAATATGAATTGTTTTTCTTACTTTTATTGTTGGTCATTGTTATTGATAACATTGTATGTAAGATTATATTATGAGCAGTCTCAAACGAGTATTAGTTTAGATTTCCAGATGTGTTGAGAAATTACACACACACACACACACACAAATTAACTTTGTGTGATTGGCATTCTGGTTGAACATGTGTTGCTGGTTGACCAACGTTTGTCTATATCAGGGGTGTCAAACGTACGGCCCGCCAGGTGGTTCAGTCTGGCCCGCGGGAAAAATCTGAATTATTGAAAGAAAAAAAATTATAAACTTCATTTTCTATAAAATATGCAGTTCCTATATTGACCGCTAGTGGCGCTGTGTGTGGAGTCAGTTCATGTGTTCAGAATCCGCTTGTTAAGTCTGACGTCACACGGGACTTCCGGGTCCAAGCGCTCCGCTCGTCCACATCTAATAACACTGGCGGAACCTGTTAATTTATTGACGATCACGTCCTACTTTAGTGATGCACCCTTGGCGGTCAAAGGGTTTAAATTTGTTTAACTCCAACATAGTGGTTAGTGTAGCGCATCATCCAGGTGGCATAATTAAGGGTGAGTTAGCTGTAAGGTTAAGCTAGCTAGCTAGTTGACGTAAGGTGCCATTCCTTGTTCTGGATGAGGTATTTCAAAATATAATTTTTACAGGACTTCTGTAACTGTGAACGTAACTAAACGAAGATTAAAAAATATACAGAAGTATTGTTATGATAAACAGCGCTGGCAGCAATGTAGTTTGTGATCGTGTACATGGCTAATATCTATGAAAACAGCCGCTTGAAACAACCGAGTGCCTTAGCAGTAGAGCACAGTTCGATCCTCGGCTCCGCTAATCCATGTCCTCCTGGCTATGAATATTAGTTACTGATGAACATATGTCAGTGTGTATGCTAGCTGCGGTCACCATTGTGTGAAAACGTGAAACCTACGTACGTTAACGTACCGGAACGTTACAAAACCTTCACGAGAAAACTACAAACTAGTTATCAACTGCCTTCCCTTCCCGAAAAACCAACACCGAACTACAAACTAACCTTTAGGCAACGTTTGCGAACCAAACGTTAGCGTAACCAAAACCTAAAGTTCTGGGGACCATAAAATGTTAGCTGGGTTAGCCCATAGCATCGGCGTTATCAACTGCAGCCATTTTCTCGTATCTTTCTCGTCACAGGGAAAGCGATAGAATGACAGTTGAATGTCACTTGTTTTTTTAAACTCCGATCTATTTAAACAACACGGGACACAGCACTGCGGCATGTTAAAACTCGGGCGAAAGCGGTAAATAGGTAGAGAGGACCCAGACTTTGGACGCGGAAACAGTATTATTGGGGCGTGGTGACGTCACGACTTAACAAGCGGATTGCTTCCCAGAAGCAAAATGGATTTCTGTGGAAAATGGATTTTAAATCTTTTATACATTTTGAGGTTTTTGATGTATTTTAACATGCAGGACAGTGTTTTAACTTCCACAAAACTGTCAATAAATGTTTTGCAACAGTGTATAATCACTGTGATTTGTGTTTTTATTCATAATGCACTTAAATAAATGTTAAACTGGGTGAAAACGTTGTTGAAACTGCACATAATTTTCTTAAAAACACCTAGGTTGTTTATAATATATTTAGTAAAAGGAGAATTCATTGCATATAATTTTTTTTATAATTTACTTCTTCGCACTAATACAAAGAAAAAAGTGGACTTATTTTGTCATGAGTTTGGCCCCCATGAGACCGATTAAGTTGTATGCAGCCCCCAGACCAGAATGAGTTTGACACCTCTAGTCTATATGGAGACCTGGATCTTGCATTACGATTTTCTGAGCACTTCAGATACTCACTTATGTATATAAGAAACCTGTAATAACTGTAACAACAGCCCTTTGAAAAAAAAAGAGATACTAGGCTAAACCACATCTAAGTAATAGCCCAGTGTACACTAATCATGGAAGTGTTACGTTGATAGTGAGGATTACTAATCTAGGACAGGCTTTTGTAAAGGCCTCACAGCCGAGAAATGGAAGAACTCAAAGTTATGATTTTTCAAATTCAAACGGATCAATGGGGATTGTAGCCAAGACCAACGACTATAGTACACAATATTTCTGTTGGAGTTAGGACTTAGTGCTACCGCTAGCAGGTAGCGCTACCAGCCCCTCTCGCTAGCAGGTAGTGCTACCGCTAGCAGGTAGCGCTACCAGCCCCTCTCGCTAGCAGGTAGTGCTACCGCTAGCAGGTAGCGCTACCAGCCCCTCTCGCTAGCAGGTAGTGCTACCAGCCCCTCTCGCTAGCAGGTAGTGCTACCGCTAGCAGGTAGCGCTACCAGCCAAGAGTGTATTGGCTCGAAGGAAAGTCTTTGACTGACTTTGATTCGAGAGGAGCTCGTAGCGAGTCCTATGGTAAGTGTTCTTTCTATATTGTGACGAAAAAGTAGAGATGATTGTAGACGAAACTGAAGAGATTTTATCTTAGTTTTTATTTCATGTAAAACATTTTAGTCTTGTCTTTTTTCGTCAAAAATAATGCATGTTGATTTAGTCTTAGCGTTTCTGGATAATAGTGCAGTCTCGCCATCGTCTCGTCTTAGTCATGAAAAAAAAGGTTGTTGACGAACATATTTAGTCTTGTCTCGTCTGACGAAATTAACACTAGTTGGACTTTGCCCCAGTTTGGATCCTATGGGGGAAGCTCGGGATGAACGGTGTTTCAACATCTTTAGGATCCTTCATACATTAGGACAGCTGAATAGACTTTGAGCAGCTCACCCCAGCTGAGAGAGGTAGTCCATAACTCCGCTCTCCTTTAGGTAGGCAGTGACCACTCCACTGCCAGGCGACAGGCTTGTCTTTATGTATGGCTTCACGCTCAGCCCACACTCTACTGCTTTTTTTGCAAGTAGCCCTGAAAGAAGATAATTTACATCTAGTGACTATGTCAAATAAGAATCAGGAGTTAATACACCCACATGCTATTCCAGAAATCTGATTAAGAGATGTACTGCACACCCACCTGCTCCAAGCATAACAGATGGGTTGCTTGTGTTGGTGCAGCTGGTGATGGCAGCGATGACTACAGAGCCGTGGCTCAATGAATACTCGCTTCCGTTAAAATAGAAGGGGACCGCAGTGTTGTGACACTCTTGAGCCACCTGGAAACCCTTAAAACCTTGCTGAAAATATAAGAGAAAAAGAGTTTCTCTCGGGAATCAAACAAAGCACTGACAGCCACATCAGAGCGTCGTTTGAATTTTTTTTAACTTACATTATTTTTATTGGTTTGTTATTTTACCCTTCCATATTTACTTCACATTATTGTTAAATACATAATTCATCACATCATTTTTTGTTGCTGCTTCTTTATTTGTCAGGTTAGCTGGTTAGCAGAATTATTTGTGTATTTTAAGCCCTGAATCCTTCATGTTGTGTGAGAGCGTAGGGGGATCTACCTTTGCTCCTAGACAGACTTCAAAGTCTGACTTCATGTTGGACACAGCAATTCTGTCTTGAGGTCTTTTGGGGCCACTGCAGCATGGGACCACTGTAGTCAGATCCAGCTCCACTACCTGAGAGATGGGAGGAATCACAGTGTACTATAGCTCACTGCATTTTGCTATAAGTCTACATCATCATTTGGCTATTCATATTTTTCTGCTTAAACATAAGCAAACATGTTGGCAGTTTTAAATTTAACCAAATAATTTATTTTTTCATCTTATCCTATTTTGTAGGACTTCTAGCTAACAGTCAGCGTTTCAGCATTGCTCAATTTTTCCTTTTAAAAAGCCACTGTTAGTCAACATTTTTATGGGATCAAACGGTCAAACTACAACTTTAAAAATGAGAAAAAAGTAAAGACTGACCGTAGTGAAATCTGGATCCTGAGCGACATCTGTGTAGTCTCTGAACATGGCCACTGCCTTCAGGTACTTGGTGATGTACGCCTGTTTTTCTGCTTCTCGCCCTAAATAAACACAAAAATGCAGGCACACCTTCAAAACGGTTTCTTGTTATGCATAAATCATTGCTAGCTCCACACTCACCGGTTTGGTTCAGGTACTGGATGCTGACGTCATCCACGGGGAAGAAGGCTGCTGTGGCTCCATACTCCGGACACATGTTGGCAATAGTGGCTCTGTCAGCGATGGACAGCTGAGCAACGCCTGGGCCAAAGAACTCCACGAACTTTCCCACGACACCCACCTGACGGAGATGCTGAAAGTACAAGGGAGGGGACTATATCAGATTATGACGATGAACACAGCTGTAGGCATCTTGTAAATGATGCACAGCACCAAAACACAACTCTGCATTCCTGTTATAGATCCCCTTATGTTGAATATTTAATTGATTAATGGTTCAAGTGTGTGAAAAAAAGACAAAAGATAGTGATTACCTTGGTAACGGTGAGGACAATATCTGTGGAGGTTATGAACTTGTCTGGTTCCCCAGACAGCTTATACCCCACCACCTCAGGCAGCACCATGCTTATTGGCTGACCCAGCATTACAGCCTCCGCCTCAATCCCACCCACACCTGAGGGTTTGATGACGGATCTTATTAGGAACTTCATGATGAGCTTATGTGTGGCTGCTTTGGTTTCCTCTCATGCCAACTTTAGCTACAAATTTATCCATTGAACTGCATGAATAAAAGAGAACAGGCATTGCCACCAAAACGCAACCACTACTAGATACTAGGGGTGTAACGATTCGTTTTAACAACGATTCGATTTGTATCACGATTCGTGGTTGTCGATACGATTCAAGGACGATATTGGTTCATTTAGAACGATACGATCCGAAACGATTCAGAGACTTGAAATCGATTCAGTAACTTTTTAGCCAAAAATTCAACCAGTGTGACTGAAATAAATACGTGGATACTGAACAGTTTCCTAGATTCCTGTTATTTCTTGTAATGGAATCAGGTATCAATTAATTATGAATATAAATAAACAACAATGAATGGCAAATGCATTCACATTTTATTTGAATAAAGACAAGATAAAAAGACTGCTGTAGCAGCGGGAACGCTGCAAGAGGTGCCTCAACGGTTGGTGTTGTGTGAAAGCCAGAGTTTCCCGCAGCAAATGCCTTGGAAATAGATGCCTGACGCCTTAACTACATCGTAAAAGTTTATTTTTAGGAAGCGCGCACTCAGAATCGGACGAGCCGGCACACTCTGCGCGGAACGGTAATGCTAGGTAGCTCGTGTACGCGCACGAGCATATGACCGCTATCACCCCTCAACCGGGTGCTAGCTCGTCGGCTTCTCCTCTGCCATCCGCCATGCTATGTTTTGTTTTGCGCTGCTGTTTGTTTGGCGCGCGGCGAGGACGTCAGGGATAGGCAGACTGAATCGAGTAATATTTAAAGCCTTTATCATTAAAAGTGCTAAGAAAAAGCATCCATATAAAGTCTGACGTGCTTACATCCAATGGATTATTTCCTAGTATCGACACAATCGATTTATTACATTTTAAAACAATGTTAAATCGATACATGTCGTCCATAAGGCCAACGTGCCGAGCACAGATCGATGTAGTTGGATCGTAGGAATATAAATCGATACATCGATGTAATAGATGGATCGTTACACTCCTACTAGATACGTTTAATGTTGGGCAGCAGACAAAGACATGGCAGTGTCTTACCCCAGCCCAGCACCCCCAGTCCATTGATCATGGTTGTGTGGGAGTCGGTGCCCACAAGGCTATCAGGGTAGAAGAACCCATCCTGGTTAAAAACCACTCTGGCCAGGTACTCCAGGTTGACTTGGTGAACAATCCCTGATCCAGGAGGGATGATGCGCAAGTTCTTGAACGCTTTTGAGCCCCACTGAGAAGGATAGAACATATGGTTAACAAAAATACCAACATAATTATCTTCATATCCAACACCTTAAACTGGGTGTGTTCATTTTTTGCACCTTTAAGAACTGAAATCTCTCTCTGTTGCGGTCAAATTCCAAGTCTTGGTTTTTGTGAAGGCTGTCAGACCTAAAGAAAAAGAGCCAGTGTGTTCACAATGTAGAAAAAGCGCAAAAGTACAACATAGTGGTAAAGCCACTGCAAACAGATGTTCAAATCTGTACGGTGAAATATAAAATATATAAAGTGTTGAAGCCACAGCAAGCGTGGAGAGAGAGTTCTTACTTCCTGTTAAAGTCCACCTGGATGGAATGATCAATGACGAGGTCGGCGGGGCAAACAGGATTAATCTTTTCTGGGTCACCGCCGAGTTTCATTACCGCATCCCGCATGGCAGCAAAGTCCACCACAGCAGGCACACCACTAAAAGTAGAGTTTAGAGCAGGGGTGGGCAAACTTTAATTCAGGGACGACAAATTTGACAGAGGGGCCGGGCCAGGAACAGGTGTATGGAGTGCTTGTGTGAACTAATATAAATGACATGTGAAACGCATCACATAAAAGGATTTGGTTTTTAACAAGAAGCAAAGCATTCATTGGCAAGGCAATTTAAAAGGACCCATCGTATGCCCATTTTACCAGAAGTGAAGTGATATTGTTCCTTGGGGTCTTAATAAAATGTCTAAAATACTATAGTGATCTGTTTTGAGTGCCTGTTCCTTTAAATGCTTATTTCATGAACATTAATACAAAAACATGTCGTATTGTGACGGATCAAACATCATGAAAACATCCAAGGCCGGCACCCAAACAAATTACCTTATTCGAACTTTTAACTACATTGATTAAAGTTAACGACGGTTTGATACAATTCACTTAGATTTATAATTCTTTCAAATATAAATAACCATTGTAAACATCCAAATCAAGACTGCATAAAAGGTGTATATATACAGTCACCAAAATGTTCAACTCTCATAAGTGTGTAAAGCTGCTTTTGTATGAAAACATATGCAACTGATCAAGATAAGACAAAAAAAGAGTAGCTCATTGCATACAACTGGTGCAAGTGTGTAAAGCTCCGCCGACTTCATGAAGACCAGAGACCTTACCACCACACTTGGTTGTCTTTGTCCCTTTAGTCACAATGCTTTTGACATGGATAACAGAAACTTCATGGTCCTTCATTTCTCCACTGTGAAATTGTTTGTCCCAACTATAAAAGAGACCCTCTTAAACTTTCACTCCCCCGAACGTCCTACTATCAGTGCAATACATTATTTTCTTGTTTGGATCATAAACCTGCCACACGACTGGACACATTCTACATTTCCCAAAAAGCACATCAACATTATGTAAACCTCAGACGTCTCTCTAATAACAAAACACATCTTTCATGCTCAAGCTACCACATTACAAATTAATAATGGAAAGCCTGCCTTGCAGTCTCACAGGCCAAACAGATTTTCCAGAGTTGCACTCCCAGTGACTGTGCGCAATGGTGTAAAACTTAATGTATATAGTTCAATCTGATGCTAAAATCCTTTGTTACTCCATGTTACTGACTGATATTGTAACGCAAATAAATATTGTCCACATACGTGAAGTCCTGAAGGATGACACGAGCGGGTCTGAATGGCACCTCCATAGTTTGAGTTTGGGTCTTCTTCCAGTTAAGGATGCTTTCCACATCTGAGCGCTTCACAAGAAACTCATCACAGTTCCTGACAGCAGACTCCAGGAGGACCCGTATTGAGAACGGCAGGCGAGCTAAAGAACAGATGGACAGAGAACTTCTGTAGAATATATATTGCTAAAATCATTATGCTGACAAGAGGTTCGTATCTGCATCGAGTAGAGAATTGTTGTTACCGTATCTGGGATCCCCAAGTTTGGAAAGATTGTAAAACTGCTGCTTTGGGTCATTAAGGTCCAGAGGCTCAACTATATGTTGAAAAGGATTTCTCACAGTTGCAGACATCTTCCGCTGTGCGTCAGTACAAATCTCAAGCTGGAATAAAATAAACATAAGGCTGTTTGTGTTTTTCTGCTAATGTGAAGGCAAGAAAAAAATCAGAATGTAACACATCCCAGTAATTCCCCTAGGTTTACAACTTCGGGGAGGGAGGGAGGGAGGGGGGGTGGTTAATGCTTAGTACAGTGGGTTCGAAACACTGCATCCTTACAGAGCTTAACATGGTTAAATACAATACAACTGGGAAAAGTGTTAGATAAAAAAAACAATACTATTTAATAAACTATTTATTTATTTTTAAAATTTCAAGAAATCCTGTTGTAAAGATAAATGAAACACTGAACATTACATAACGTCCTAAATACCTTAAGCAATCGGATTAAACTTTTGAACAGATCAGTCTTTGAAATAATTATGTGCAGCAGAGCGTTCAACAAGTTTTACTCATTGAAAAACAACACTGAGCTAGAAAACCCCAAATAGAATGTACTACAAGTAATCTCCATGAGGGTTGTTATCTGTGTGAGAGGGGAACTGATAAGAGACTGTTGACTCAACTTTCGTGTCCAGAATATCCATATTGAGATTGGTAACGTATTTACAAGGCAAGGTCTGCTGCAAAGTGCAAAAGTCAATTTCATGTCACTTGCATTAATGTTCGATGCAACACGCACAGATGTGCAATGTGACAATATGAACGTTTTTTTAACTGTATTTTTAAAGGATTTGATGATGCCTCCTTATGGTTATTGAACCCACAGAAATGTTGGGGTTCAAACCTAAATATGCAAAAATGAACGTCTGTTCAGATGGTCGTCCTGTTAAAGTAATTCTATGACGACATAATTCCTCAAATTAAATGTGATATTTCAGAGTTTGAGACCATTTTTGTTTTGTCTATGCTCATTCAATTTTTGTTACAGTATCCACTTATTTTGTTAACTTACAAGAAAGTTTAGCAGGAAAACATGTTCAAACTAGAAAAAAAATCCGTTCTGGACGTAGTGTAAACAAACCACACCTATTAAAAACAAAGACAGTACTTTAAAAAAACAATAGGATCAGAACTGCCATTACGTTAGGTGTATTACCTTATAAAATTGATCTGAATTCTTCATTTGTATTTCCCTTCTAATCCCATAGCCAACTTCCCATGGCCCTCTGGCGTAAGTTATCCATTACGCTAACAAACGCTTAGTATTAAACGTTTTGTATGAGAAGTAAAAATAAAAGCGACCGTCTAAAAGCATTTCTAAATGAATATTTTGCAATACATTATCAGCATGATATATTCTAACGATAAGACGGTTTTCAATATGACAGCCCAAATTAGCTAGCTTAGGTCTCAGCTAGCTAGCTAGGATTCCTACACCGTTACTCTGTTATTCTCTCTAACGTTAAAAGTCAATCAAACGGTTAATGATAGTTCATTGCTGTCAAATTTTAAGAACTTACTTTTGTGAGCAGCTTCGGCGATATAACAAAGCAAAACCGTGTTAAACACACAAGCTGATCGTCCACAATACGCCTTTCGCATCGAGCACGTCTTCTTCTTCTTCTTCTTCTGAGTTTTAACGGGAGCTGGCATCCAGCTAGTTGCATTACTGCCTTCTATAGGGCATTTAATGCATTACACTATATTCTGTAAAATAACCCCAAGACCTTTAAAAACTTTTAGAAATAGGGTCAAGTGTCAATATTTCCCCTCCCACTTGACCCTATTTCTAAAATACCTTTCAGAGATAGATCCTCTATCCAATCTCTCTTAAAACTTTCAACAACTCTTGCCTGTGGGAATTTTTACAGGACATTAAAATGTGATGCACTGTCTCCAGCTCCTGACAAGAACACAATCCATTCGGATGTTTTCCTAAAATAAAGAGAGAGCTGTTCAGACATGTATGACCTATTCTCAGTCTTTACATAATAACTTCCTCATTTCGTCACATCCCCTTTTTGGACACATTAACGGAATCATTTACCCTACTTTATATAGAAAAAAGGTGCCTCCCTTGGTTTTCGTGTTCCCAAAGCTGCTGCCATTTTAAAATAATTTCCTGCCACACAATACTTTTGCCTTCTGATTTAGACAGATTTATGTCTAAATCACAAATCACAGCTTTCTTGGCTAACTTATCAGCCTTTTCATTTGACCTAATGCCCTCATGAGCTGGGACCTGTAAAAAAGAAATTTCTACCCCCCTCCTTTTTATATCTCTTAATACCAGTAAAATCTCATATAGAAGGTCTTGACGACTCTTTGATGCCCCATTTCCCTAAACTAGCTGCCCTTTCTCAATACTCAAGACGGCAAGAACGGGCTTGCGTTCCCGCGAGAATAGACTCGGGAGACGGACTCGGGAGTCTAAACTAAACCCGGGTACGGGAGAACGGCTATTTCCGCAATTGGAACAGCAGCTGACTCATCTTCCATCGTAGCCTGCTGAGGTGAAATGCATTCTGAGATATTTTGCTCTCACAAGAACAGACAAGCCTGCTCCGATGCATGCCCGGTAAAATGGGCGGGGCGAGCCACATCCGGGTATTATGGCCGTTCTCGCCCAGATGCGGACTTTATTATTGGAACAGTACTCAGGCTGCGACTGATGATGTTTCACGAGTCCACGAGAACAAAAGTTCACACAAGAACGCATATTGAGAAAGGGCCAGAATCACTAACACGGCTTCTTCTTCTCCTTCTGGTGTTTATTGGCGGTTGGCAAGCCATCTTGCAGGTGCATTACCGCCACCATCTGGACTGGAGTGTGGAGCAGGAGATAATGCAGTACACTAACGGATAAAATAAAGAACATAACCAAACAAATGGAAAAAACAAACAAAAAACTAGATCTGTTTAACTAAATTCATGTCTCTCAGACATGAAATAATTAGACCATGTGTTTTATCTAGTTGATTGCCCAGTAGACCTGACAGTGACCAGTCCTGGTGTTTTGCCTTCTTAAGTGACTGACGAAGATGTCCTGCATTGTAACAGTACATGTTTCACACAGTTTCTGGTTGATCACAATGTGAGCATTTCCCTGTTGGGTGCTTGCCTATTTTATGTAATGAATGATTCAGTCCTGTGTGTCCTATTCTCAATCGATGACATTTGACATTTTTTTACATTTTCTTCCCTTCTTTTCCATTCCACCTTTCTCTTTGCCCCAACATTTTTTTGTATTTTTGTACAGATGCCTTCCAGTTTCTTGATCATACCAGTACTCTTGCCATAATGTATTTGCATATTTTCTGATACATTGCTTGACCTCAGTTTTTCTTAATGGAACTTGTAGACCTATAGATCTGTTTGTACTAAACTGTTTGTTCAGCCAGTATATCTACCTGTTTATTCCCTTGCACACCTACATGAGCTGGAACCCAGATGAATTGTGTGGTTTTGCCTCAAATTTCCATCCTATACATTTTGAGAAATATTTAATTGATGAGATCATTAGTGATAGCTGATCTACCAGATACTATGCTTAAAAGTGCTGAGAAACTGTCAGATGCAATAACAGTGTTGCTTATTTCCCTCTTGTCTAGCAACTGCAGGGCCAGTAATATTGCCAATAGTTCTGTTGTTTATACTGCCACCTGATCCGATACCCTTTGCCTGATGCAGGTCTCACTCTCCCACGGGATATAAACTGCTGCTCCTGCACGCCCTGTTTCGGGGTCATTAGAGCCGTCTGTAAATATAAACATAGTGTTTGAGCAGTGCTGATCAAAATAATTCTGTACTATACGCCATGCTGGTATTTGCTTCGACTTCTCCTTCAATTCCTGCTGTTTGTGAAAGGTATACTATGCAACCAGAGTTGATTTTTCCAGCGAGGCTCCCCCAGAGGCCGAAAACAAACGTTGACGTTTCTCCGTCAAGCCAGGCATGGTTGTTTTGCTTCTTTTAGCTCTTGCCATTCTGAAAAGGCTTCCCCGATGTTCACCCGTGTACAACTCCTCTCGCTGTCCAGAGCCCTTTTCCTCTTTCTTGCCTGCTCCGACATGGACTTTCGCTGTTACTCGCTAGTTCCGCCATGATAACTGCACAAATATCGCCACTGCGCTAGCAACGAGCCTGCCTTTACTGGGGGCGTTGCCGTAAAGCAAGACCGACTGTTACGCTCCAGCTCCCCCAGAAGGGAGGGGCCCTGCTGACCCACTGCTGCTCGGGGCCACCGATGGCAGAAAAAGTTGTGTAGCGGTGCAAACAGAGAAGACAACCTCCAGGTACCGTGTAAGTTGTTAATATTTTTGTAATTATATATATATATATATATATTTGGGGTGTAACGATTCATTTTTAACAACGATTCGATCACGATTCATGGCTGTCGATACGATTCAAGGACGATATTGGTTAATTTAGAACGATACGATCCGAAACGATTCAATGACTTGAAATCGATTCAGTAACTTTTTAGCCAAAAATTCAACCAGTGTGACTGAAATAAATTTCCTAGATTCCTGTTGTTTCTTGTAATGGAACCAGGTATCAATTAATTATTAATATAAATAAACAAGTAAACAACAATGAATGGCGAATGAATTCACATTTTATTTGAATAAAGTGCAAACTCTGCTGTAGCAGTGTAGCAGAAAAAAACCTGTATTAGTGATATACACAAAAAAAAAACCCTCCAATAATGGTTTCTTATGGTTTTTTATATCTTTGCTACAGTCTATATTCCACCAGGGAACATTCTTGGTACGTTTGGTTTCTGCACTTTTAGGGATGGTTTCCTCAGCAGACCGAATTATTTCATCAACTAATTTCATACCCTCCTTTAATTTCCCCACATCTAGTTGCACTTATGTCTTTGTAATCATCCCAATTAGCTCTTTCCAACTAGGAATTTTCTCTCCCTTCTCATAATACATTGTTTCCACAACTTTGGTCACTACGGGATAATGGTCGCTTCCCATCGTCGTGTGTTTTAACACACTCCATGTGCTTACACCTGCTAAAGTACTATTTACAAGTGTTAGGTCAAGTGCTGCATCTGTATTTCGATTACTATTAGATCATTCATCAAGTACCTTCCCCATTATTAATACACACCAAACCATGCTCATTTATAAACTTGTCCACCCATACACCATTTGCATCTGTGCTCTTGCTCCCCCACAGTGAATTATGTGAATTGAAATCCCCATACCATATTACTGTCACGAACCAACGCTTCTCTTCCCCAGAATATTGAGGCCTGAAAACCAGGATCCCAAACCCCCCCCCCTGGTTACGGGTGCGTTGGTTTGTGCCATGCGAGATCAGCTCATTGAGTGGGCCCGGCCACTCCTCCATACACACTTTTGTCTCGTTGCCCATCAAGAGGGTAGTTCGGGTGGCAGCAAGGTGGATATGCGGGAGTGCAGTGAGAGATCGGACAATGAGGAGGGAGAAATGCCTGCGGGTAATAAGGTAACGTGGAAGGGGAAGAATGAGAGGAAGCGTATTAGGAAAGACGGGGAGTCAATATCGCGTCAATATGCCTTTGGGGATGACCAGAGGGGTGCGGAGAGAATGGGAAGGGATAAACGGCGAGAGCAGGAGGAAGAATGGAAGGTTATGCTTGTGTTCTCTGAGCCTACGAGGAAAGTGTTGAATCCGATAGCATTATCTAAAACTATTAAATCAGAGGTGGGACATGTTAGAGATGCGATGTGTGTTGGGTATGGGAGAGTGTTGATTTGTGCTGTTAATCTGATGCAGCAAGGAAAGTTAATGGCGTTGACGTCGCTGAATGGTGCGAAGTAGAAGTGTCATGTGCCGGGTGGAAGGGCTAAGATTAGGGGGGTGATTACGGGGGTGCCGCTGGATTGAACAATGGAGGAATTCAAGAAAGAAGTAAAGGGAGGACGGGTTGTGGAGGCAAAACGATTGACAAATAAAAATATAGGGAGAGGAGAGTCCAACTGTGCTGTTGAGTTTGATGGGAATCTACCCAGTAGAGTGTGTTTGGGGTATGCAAGTTACTTTGCGAGGGAGTATGTGCCGGCGCCGCTGAGGTGCTTTAAGTGCCAACATATGGGACTTGTGGCCAGTGTGTGCAAGGGGCAGTGTCGTTGTGCTAAATGTGGGGGCCCACATGAGTATGTATGTAAATATGGATGGTTAGACGGATTTATCGCCTGATAAGAGTCTCACCACGCCGGTAACGGCCCACCACTAATAATATATATATATTCCAGAAATGCGCAACAAAACATTAACAGATTTCCCTGACATTAGTTATTTGTAGTTAGTTATTTATTTATTTCAGGTTTACGGCATTTTTCGGCAATTTGCGGGCAAAGACGAAAACTGCCGGAAATTGTCGGAAATTGACATGGGCCTCCCTTGGCAGTTGGTCCTCCATGACTCCCCTCCTCCTAATTCTAGGGGAGACTTTGACATGTAAATGAAAATGCTGTGAACTATACAAATGCAAATCAGGGCTGCAGAGGGAGTTTCAGCCCAGGTGACATTTTTTAAAAAGTAAGAAAATCTCTGGTACAAATAGATCAGGCCTAATTATAGACTCTTACATTTTAGCTTGTATTGATTTATTTAAATTAAAAAATGTGTTTCAATCTCAATCAGCAAAGTAAAATGACCATTCCATGCAAACAACATTAGAATCAGAATGCAGAGATCACATTTTCCTAGAGCTCAACTAATGTGCATAGTGGCAGAAATACATTGACCTTTTCTTTAGTCTTACTTAAATGCACAGAGGACGTATTAACCACTACATCTCGCAGACATGGTGCTTCACAGGCACCGCGGTCTGGTCTCGCGAGTCCTTCCATGTAACAACGACCTCGTATCTGATTGGAGGATCCGGACGTTCAACTCGCGTGCAGCTCCGCGATCAACAACTTTCAGCCAGTCGAGAAGAAACTGCAGTTTGCTATCAGCGGACAGTCCCGTCAGCTGAATCACCATCCTGCTGATATGAACGAGCGGGAGAGACTGACTCAAGAAGAAGAGACGGCCGCATGAAATCCCAAGGTAAGAATATGTTTGATGACTGCTAGCTAAGCTAAAAGTAGTTTAGCCTAAATCCAAAGCTAAGAGTAGCCTTACAAAAGAACTAGTTAGCAGAACCCGCTTTATTGAAGTGTATTTTTGTAGTGTATAAGATTTAAAGAGCATGCTTTCATTCTGCGGTATAAGGAAATAGATACCATAGAATAGATTCCGATCATAACTGTACATTTTGTTTTCACAGACTAGTTGACGCTGACCTCCTATTTGCTCAGAGCAACATCTGTAAGTTTTTTTTTTTAACTGTTTCTCCTTCTTTGTTTAATGTTACGGTGACTTGCGTGTTGATTTTTATTCATACCACTTTCATTTAATTGTTTTCCAGCCGCCTGTAAGACGTATTACGAGACGGCACATCGGAGCTTCTGGTAAACCCCGCCAGAAAAACTCGGGCGGTAGAGCGAAGAGTTCCGCGCGAGAAGAAAGCGGGTAAGAGTTTACTTGGTGACTATTTTTCACGAGCATTGATAGATGTGTTGTGTCCATACGCATCGCAAAGTATTGATTCATTGTTTTGTTTTTTTACAGCTGCTGGAATGGAGACCGCGTGTGCTCGCAGATGACGCGGTGGAACTCTGGAAGTCCGCCAGCGGAGACCTCATGTCTGCCGAAGAAGGGGGCATGTTGGCGGGGTCTCTGGGTGGATTGTACGGTCGCCGTCATTTCGTTGGCCGGAGCTCTCTGAACTCTGTGCGAAGCTGCAGTCCCGGTGAGAGGCGACTCCAAAGTACAGAGCCGCGCACAATATGCGTCTGCGCAACGGACCTGCCTCGGAAAGAACGCCGCACGTTACCTACAACCTCGAGGAGGCAAACGGACAGTTGTAGTACTTTGTACTTGTTTGAAAGTTGAGGTTTCATCCAATAAGGAGTAAGGATATTCAGCCCGCTCCACTCGGCCACCCGCGGTTTCGCTGCATTAATATGCTAATTAGGACCATTCGCACCTCCCCCAGCTGATCGCCACCTACGTCAGAGTCTGTTTCCGACAATTTCCGGGACAGGCGAACGCGGCGTGCGCGGCCTGTAAATTGTCGGAAATTGTCGGAAATTTGGGAGATTTTCGGGCGTTTACGGGGACGAAAATCCCACTTTTCATGCAGTGCTCTGTCCCAAGACCCTCACATCGGTACAAGAAAAACTCCCCAAAAAATGAAAAAGCCCTTCCAGGGAAAAAAGGGAAGAAACCTTGGGGAAAATGTCAGATGGACAGACTGCAATGGATGTCATGTGTACAGAATGACTCATACAGATGTAAAATACAGATATTCAATTTCTATAACAGAAATTATTCAAAGAATTCCAAGTAGCCGGCCAGGTGTACGACAGGACCACTGCAGGGGCCACCACCATCAGATCGAACCACCATCCACAGAAGACTGTGGGGAGGGAAAGCAAAGATTTTAGGAAATGGTAATAGTGATATGAATCATATTTAAAATTATGATGATGATGATGATGATGACTGGAGCAGCAGGTGCCAGCAGGGCCACGGCAGTAGTCAGGACCAGGGTCCTGACGGAACTACGATCTGCAGAGACCTGCTCGGCGAGAAAGCACAAAGAACTCCCGGGAAGGAGATGAATTAGTCATGTGCATTAATGCAACTTGGATTTTAGTAAAAGGGGAGAGAGAGAGAGAGAGAGAGAGAGGAGTTCGGTGTGTCCTAAGAAGTCCCCCGGCAGTTTAAGCCTATAGCAGCGTAACTAAGAGCTGGTCCAGGCAAACCTAAGCCAGCCCTAAATATAAGCGGTATCAAAGAGGAAAGTTTTAAGCTTTATCTTAAAGGAGCTGACTCAATCTGCCCCCCGGACTGAAAGTGGAAGCTGGTTCCACAAAAGAGGAGCTTGATAACTGAAGGCTCTGCCTCCCATCCTACTTTTAATAACTCTAGGAACAACAAGTAACCCAGCATCTATAGAACGCAGCTGCCTTGCAGGGCCGTACGGTGTTACAAGCTCTTTAGGATGAGAAGGTGCCTCACCAGCAAGCGCCTTGTAGGTGAGGAGAAGAACCTTAAATTCTATTCTTGATTTAACAGGGAGCCAGTGCAAAGCAGATAATACAGGCGTGATATGGTCTCTTTTATTAGTTCTTGTTAATACACTTGCTGCAGCATTCTGAATCAACTGAAGAGGCTTATGAGATTTACAAGAACACCCTGCAAACAAAGAATTACAGTAGTCCAGTCTGGAGGAAACAAATGCATGAACTAATTTTTCTGCCTCGCCTTGAGACAGGAAATTCCTGATTTTCGATATATTACGTAGATGAAAAAAGGCAGTCCTTGAAGTTTTCTTTATGAGAGTTGAAGGACATATCCTGGTCGAAGAGAACTCCAAGATTCTTGACGGTGCTGCTGGATACCAGAGAAATTCCATCCATAGAAACTGTATCACGTGACAGCTGACTTCGAAGGCACTCTGGGCCTATCAAGATAACTTCTGTTTTTTCTGAGTTTAGCATCAGGAAGTTGCAGGTCATCCAAGTTTTGATGTCTCCAAGACATTCTTGAAGTCTAACGAGCTGTTCGGTCTCCTCTGGCTTGATCGACAGATACAATTGAGTATCGTCTGCGTAACAATGGAAGTTGATGCTGTGTTTTCTGATAACGTCGCCCAAAGGAAGCATATAAAGGGTAAATAAAATGGGTCTAAGCACAGAACCTTGTGGGACTCCGTGACCAACATTGGTGGTCTTCGAGGATTCTCCGTTTACAAGCACAAACTGGGATCGATCCGATAAATAGTTTAAATAATATTTAAACCAGCTAAGTGCAGTTCCTTTAATACCAATCAAATGTACTAGTCTCTGCAGCAAGATATGATGATCGATGGTGTCAAAGGCAGCACTGAGGTCCAGCAAGACAAGAAAAGAGACAAGTCCTTGGTCCGATGCAAGTAGGAGATCATTCGTTCAATCATTCAATTTTCACCAGGGCTGTTACTGTGCTATGATGCACTCGAAATCCAGACTGAAAGTCCTCGAACAAAGCATTGTTTTGAAGGAAGTCACATAGTTGATTTGTGTTGGGATTTCCTATCCCCCCGAGTTGGTTGATGAGAAGAATCCAATACGGCACTCAATTAAAGTTAAAAAAGTTAACATTTTATTTAGAAGAGATAAAGTGCTACATGAGCAATCCTCCGCAGGTATACCTGGAGACCTGAAACACGCTTCGCAAGCTGTCCCTCTCAGAGTCCGTCCGCTGTCTGACTCTGCTCTTTTTTATAACCTCTCTTGTCCTTGAACGTTGGTTCAACTCAGTTCATCCTTCTGTAACATTTTGACTTCCCCGAACAATGAGTGCCTGGTACTCCTTCACGTAGCCTTCGGCCTTGCCCTGAAAATGGGTTCAAACTGGCTCTCCCTTCGGCCACACGTGCGCTATCTCAGGTAATATTTGATCTTCATTTTTCCTGTGCTCTCCCTTCCACAATTCACATTGTCTGCCTTATATGGTCTTATCCGGTCACACCATCTTTTCTACAAGTCAAAAGATTATAAAAAAACACACAAACAGAAACCCACATCTCACATTTGCGACGGATTTCTCAAGGATCTTCGAGAGGAAGGGAAGATTAGAGATTGGTCTGTAGTTAGCCAACACCTCCGGAGCAAGAGTAGGTTTCTTAAGAAGAGGCCTAATTACAGCTATCTTGAAGGACTGTGGTACATGTCCTGTCAACAAGGACAGATTCATAATATCCAGTAAAGGCGTGCTAATTAAAGGAAAAACTTCCTTAAGCAGCTTAGTTGGAATAGGATCCAAGAGACAAGTAGAAGATTTAGACTTGGAAATTGTAGTCAGTTGATCCAGGGTGATGGAAGAGAAGCCATCCAAGTAGGCATCAGGGCCCACTGCTGCACCCAGGGTTCCTACATCCGAGGACGGGTCGGCACTAGTTAAGGGCAGGAGACCATCAATTTTGTCTTTGATAGTCAGAATTTTATCATTGAAAAAGTTCATAAAGTTGTTACTGCTGAGGTCCAGAGGAATACATGGCTCAACAGAGCTGTGACTCTCTGTCAGCCTAGCCACAGTGCTGAAGAGAAACCTGGAGTTGTTTTTATTTTTCTCTATTAGTGATGAGTAGTAAGATCCTCTTGCGCTCCGGAGAGCCTTCTTATAATTTTTAAGGCTGTCTTGCCAGACTAGCCTTCTGATTTGGTGGAGCGCCATAGTCGTCCACCAAGCTTCCGTACAGTTTGCTTTAAGGCTGTCGTTATCGACATCCACGTGAATGTTGAAATCACCCACTATAATTACCTTGTCCGTTTTAAGGACCAAACTCGTTAAGAACTGTAAAAATTCAGATAAAAATTCAGAATAAGGACCTGGCGCCCTGTACACTATTACAAAGAGAACCGGCTGGAATATTTTCCAGGTTGGTTGCGAAAGACTGAGAACCAGCCTTTCAAATGAGTTATAATCTAGTTTAGGTTGAAAGTTTATTCCATCCAGGGTAGGATGGATGCCGTCCCTCCTAATCAGACCAGGCTCTCCCCAAAACGTCTTCCAGTGATCAACGAAGCCCACATTATTTACTGGGCACCACCTCGACAACCAGCGGCGTACCAGCATGCTATACATGTCGTCACTGATCAAGTTTGGGAGGGGGCCAGAGAAAACTACGGTGTCCAACATTGTTTTAGCGTATGTACACACCGACTCCACGTTAACTTTAGTGACTTCCGACTGGCGTAACCGCGAGTCGTTACCGCCGACGTGTATTACTGTATCTTACTGTATTTACGTTTATCCTTCGCCAGCAGTTTAAGATAAGACTCAATGTCGCCCGCTCTGGCCCCCGGTATACACGTAACTATGGTCCCTGGTTTCGCTAACTTCACGTTCCCCAGAATGGAGCTACCTATCACCAGAGTTGGCTTCTCAGCAGGTGTGTCGCTGAGTGGGGAGAAGTGGTTTGAAACGTGAAGTGGTTGGTGGTTAACCGTGGGCTTTGACATAGACTTATGCTTCCTCCGGACAGTCACCCACCCTCCCGGCCGCTCGGGGGTCGCCAGGGGACGGCTATCAGGAGCGAACGCTACGTCTATGTGGTCCGCACCGGCTACGGGTGAGGGCAGGTTAACAGTAGCTACCGACTGAGCTCCCATGGTGTGGAGCCGTGCTTCCAACTCACTAAGCCTCGCCTCCAATCTATCAAATATACTACACTTCTTACATGTACCATTATCCGTAAGGGAAGCAGAGGAATAGCTAAACATGTGACACACCGAACACAAAGACGCAGGAGAGGTAGGGAGGGAAGACATCACTAGGTTAGCTGCTAAGCTAATGCTAATGGAGATAACGTTGACGCTAAACAACGTCTAAGCAACTATTTTGATAAAAACAAAACACTTGCAAGATGGTGAGGCGTTTAGCAACGCCTCGTGTAGATAATAGATAATTCGCCGTTTGTACTGAAAAATACCACGGCACAGTCAACTGAGCTAGAGCTACGAAAAGTTAGGTGAGATCAGGCATGCTGCCAGCAGGAAGTGACGCAACACGCTTACCGTGACGAGCAGAGAGCAGCGTTCCTCCGTGTCTACGTTCTGCCCTATTAAAGTTCTGATAAATAAAATGTATAAAAATAGAAACTTAAGATATGAAACTCAGTGTGCACCATGACTTAACTTTGTATAGCTGTGAATGGGGTTCTATGTTCGACATCATAATAAAGGTCCGTCTGTCGCCTGCGGTCATGCGGTGTACGAAACTCAGAGAAGAGAGTCAAAATGACTCTAACTCTCTCATCTCGTTCTTCTGGCCGAGCTCGCCACAATATTCATTTATCGGCTGTTTTAAAGGCCGATACCGATGGTTTGGAAAATGCCTAAAATCGGCCGATAGTATCGGCCCACCAATAGATCAGTCGGGCTCTAGTGGGGTGGTACTGGGGTATATAGTTAAAGGGACTGAATCCTGTTTAAATATAATGTGGGTGTCTGCGTCTATGGTAGGGAGGTGTGAGTGGCGAGTGATGAGTGACTCCACTGTAGGGAGTGATCATTACCCCATTATTGGTAGGTTTGAAGTTGGCGTGTGTATGCAGAGCAGAGGGCATGGCAAGAGGTGGTGTTTTGAGAAGGTTGATTGGATTAAGTTCAAGTATTTCTGTGAGAGGGAAGGACGGAAGCTGACGTTGGAGGGATCAGTGAATGGCTGTGCTCAGGAACTGACAAGTATGCTAGTGGCAGCAGCAGAGTATAGCAGTGGTTATTCCAGTCAGTAAGGGAGGTTGTAGGAGGAGGGTGGTATCGCGGTGGACTGATGAATGTTCCAAAAGAGTATGTGAGAGGGATAAAGCGTTTAGGGCACTGAGGAGAAGCATGTCAGATACGAAGGTGTTGGAGTATCAACATAGAAGGGCCGAGCCTACGAGAACGATAAAGCGAGCTAAAAGGGACGCATGGCGTTAGTTCTGCTCTACCATGGGGAGGGGGAAGGACATTAGCAGAGTGTGGAAAATGTTCAGGAAAATGTTGCGTAAAGGAGGAAATGCGGAAATACCAGTGTTGGTGGTGGGGATGCTATTGCTATGACGGGAAAGGAAAAGGCGGATGCGTTGGGGGTAGCGTTTGCGAAGGTTCACAGTGGTGATCACCTATGTGAGGAGAGTAAGAGGAGGAGATGTGAGATCTTAAAACAGAAGGGAGATGTGTTGCATAAGATGGCGGTGAAGGAGGAGGTGATGCATGCGGAATTCACCAGGTTCGAGCTGACGAGGGCATTGGTGGGATTTAGGCGTTTGGCACCGGGAGAGGATAGGGTATGCTATGAGATTGTGAGGAACGCCCCATATAATGTAATGGAATCTATTGTAGGGCTGTTTAACAAGGTGTGGAGGACTCGGCATGCTGCCGGATGGGTGGAAAAAGCGGTAGTGCTGCCGTTTGCTAAACAGGGTAAAGATCCAGGGAAGGTGGATAGCTATAGGCCAATAGCTTTGACCTCAAACTTATGTAAGCTGATGGAAAAGATGATAGTGAAAAGATTTGATGTTCTACCTGGAAAGTAAGGGATTGATGAGTTACGCACAGAGTGGGTTCAGGAGAGGAAGGTCTACTATGGATGCACTGGTGGTGGTAAGTACAGAGATAGCCAAGGCACTTGCTATGAAGGAGAAGATGGTGGTGGTGTACTTTGATATAGAGAAGGTGTATGACACTATGTGGAGGGAGGGGGTGTTAAGGGCAGAATGTATAATAGGATTCTGGATTTCTTGTTTGACAGGTACATACAGGTCAGGGTTGGACCGATATTGTCAGGGAGGTAGGAGGTATGTTAATGGTACCCCAAAGGGCAGTGTGATTCGCCCTGTGTTGTTTACAATAATGATATATGATGTGTTTAGGGATGTAGGGGGAGGTATGGGTGTGGCACTATATGCAGATGATGGGGCATTTTGGAAGAAAGGTAAGAATGAGAAGTTTGTGATGAGGAAGATGCAAGAGGCGATGGATGTGGTAAAGGACTGGTCCAAGACATGGGGTTTTAGGATGTCTGTGGCTAAATCTTGTTTCATGGTGTACTCTAGGAGGAGGGTGGGTGAGGTTCGGTTATATATTGTGGTGAGGCACCTAACAGGAGCAGGCGGGCACCGTGGAAACCAGCCACACCCCAATCACGAGCTGATCACCGGCAGCTGGGGCCAATCAGCAGACGACATATAGGCAGCCGACACACAGCGCCAGATGGGCCCCGTGTGAGTAGAGGAGATATACGCTGACGGTTGTCTGTTGTTCTGCCTGCAGGAACCAGTGCCTGAGCCTCAGCCCGCCCTACACACGGAAGGAGCACCCCAAGGCGCACCTCAAGGCGCGCCCTTTGTTTGGACCACTCTGTCTTGCGTTGTATAATACATGTTTTGGATTAAACCGCCTTGTGGGCCTCGTGCACTCGCTCTGTCTCGTTGCGTCCTGACTTTCCCCCGTGACAATATGTATGGACAGGAATTGGGAAGGGTGTTAGTTTAAATATTTGGGGTTGTGGTTTGATGAGAGGCTTACATGGAGGAGACATGTGGAGTTTAAAGAGCAGAAGTGTAGGAAGGGCTAGACAAGTTGGCGCTAGCGTATTGGGGCAGGCTGAAGCGGTGTGCTGAAAGCCACACAGAGGTTGTGGCAACTAGGGAGTGTTGGGAGAGGGACAAGAGTAGTCTGAGGATGTTTCGGTGGACAATTGGGCAGAAAGTGAGAGTGTATGGCTTGGAGGGGATAGAGATGGGGCCAGCGATTGCATTGGGGCGTATCCCTCCGTGGATGTTTCCGATGCCAGGTGTGGATGTAGGCATGATGGAGGAGAGGAGGGAGTGGGGCAAGGAGGACGTGAGCATGTGTGTGGAGAGGTATGTCTGTAAACGGTTTTGGATGAAGAGCACAGCTTCACGGCAACCGGTAGAATGCGCTGTGCAACTTTCCTAGAAGTCATTGGATGGATCGACAAAGCATGGGCTTCAGTGACAACTGAAACTATTCTGTAAGGATTCAGAAAGGCTGGAATAATTGGAACTGCAACTGACGATGAGTCTACCATAAGCGACGTAGAAGAGGAAGCGCCGCATCTTCTACCTCCGGAGTTAGCGCAGTTGTTTAAAAGTGACACAGAGGATGAAGATTTCATTGGATTAGTGACACGGATGGTTTGGTAAACTTGTTAGCATGTTATTTATGCTATAGTTCTCTGAATGACTCTTAATATGTTACGTTAACATACCAGGCACGTTGTCAGTTCGTTGTTTGTGTCATGTAACGTTAGCATAACAATAATAAAGTTCGACTTATATTTCTTCCGTCTGCACCTTTCAACTCCTTCACACTTTCAGCTATTTAAACCGTTCAAATTTAAAAAACAATGTTCAGCTCGTTCACCTGAGGCTATGACTTTTCAGTTTTCTAGCTTTTATAATTGAATTTATAGAAATTAACAACTTTTAACATGGCTTCCAATGGGGTTAATTTTCAAATCCTCTCAAAACCTTTTTTTGCTTTGCCAATCTTTCAGCTACAGGCACCATTTCAACTTTAAAATGTTGACACAAGTCTAAACTATTTTTATTTTGACAGCTTCTTGATATTTATTTTATTTTATTAATAATCACTGATAATGTTTCACTATTTTGCAGTCTTTTTCTGACTTTTACATGGGTGTTTATGTGAAGCCTCAGAGTGAACGTATTTAAATTTAGAGTGGACGGCTGCGTGAGACTCGGGTAAAAAATATGGAACTTTTTCCTTCACAGCCACAATATGAACTAAAAGCTTCATTTTTGGATCAAAATGATGCTGTGCTTGTGCTGGTTGGATCATGTGGGTATGGAATCCCAGAGTTCTTTACTTTTTGCCTGAGGAGCCAAAGAGTGAGACAAAGTCTGTCTCAAGCCCCATAGACTCCAATACAAATCTTAATTTAACAGAAAAATGAGAAGGTACAAGATTTTGAAACTGCTCCTAGGGCCCTATTATAAAACCCAGAGACATGTAAACTGCATAAGTGCGTTCGGTAGAGTCTTGGGACTCGCACCATCCAGTTTTTTTTTGTTTTTGTTTTGTTTGAGGTGTGGATTCTGTTTAAATCGCTGCTCTTTTCTGTGCCCTTTTGATCAGCTCGTTAATGAACACAGGAGCTTTCCTGTTTAAAGTTTACCCCGGAACTAGGAACTATGGGCTGGTACTCGGTGTGTTCACACCGCAGGAAACAGGGCCGAAACAAAGATCCGGGTAAATATTTCCCCCTCAAAGTCCCAGCTCGCGAGGTAGTACTTTCTCAGAGTTCAGGAACTTTCGGGGGTGTGACTTGTGTGCTGCACATGCTGATTGGTGGAGCTCACGGCGACATGATGTGCTAACGTTAAGTTAGCGCTGATGCTAACGTAGCGTTAGCGCGTTATGTTAGCTGATGATGCTAACGTAACGTTGGCACATCGTTAACGTTGCCGTATCATGTCGGCGGCTAGCTAGCTAGGTTAGCTCATTTTTAGGTAGGCGCCAGGAGAACAATGATGCTTCGCCCCTATAAAACAGCAGCTGCTGATGGCAGCTGTGAGATGTGGGTTTCTGTGTGTTTTTTTATAAGCTTTTGACTTGTAGAAAAGATGGTGTGACCGGATGAGACCATATAAGGCAGACAATGTGAATTGTGGAAGGGAGAGCCAGTTTGAACCCATTTTCAGGGCAAGGCCGAAGGCTACGTGAAGGAGTACCAGGCACTCATTGTTCGGGGAAGTCAAAATGTTACAGAAGGATGAACTGAGTTGAACCAATGTTCAAGGACAAGAGAGGTTATAAAAAAGAGCAGAGTCAGACAGCGGACGGACTCTGAGAGGGACAGCTTGCGAAGCGTGTTTCAGGTCTCCAGGTATACCTGCGGAGGATTGCTCATGTAGCACTTTATCTCTTCTAAATAAAATGTTAACTTTTTTAACTTTAATTGAGTGCCGTATTGGATTCTTCTCATCAACCAACTCGGGGGGATATGAAATCCCAATAATTTTTGGGGCTCGTCCGGGATGAGAAGTTTTCCTGTATAGGTGAATTCGGTCCAAGACGCTTTCATCCACTGAACACTGCGTACTCCCAGGCCGCCACAAACCAAGGTAAGCAGAAACCTGTTTCCACTAATTCTGCATATTGGATAATCTAAAATAAGGAGTACGTTGTGGATTGGTGGTGAAGGAATCAAATTGATGCATGAGCAATTCGCTAAAGAGAAAATTGATGGTCTCCTGCCCTCAACTAGTGCCGACCCGTCCTCGGATGTAGGAACCCTGGGTGCAGCAGTGGGCCCTGATGCCTACTTGTATGGCTTCTCTTCCATCACCCTGGATCAACTGACTTCTACAATTTCAAAGTCTAAATCTTCTACTTGTCTCTTGGATCCTATTCCAACGAAGCTGCTTAAGGAAGTTTTTCCTTTAATTAGCACGCCTTTACTGGATATTATGAATCTGTCCTTGTTGACAGGACATGTACCACAGTCCTTCAAGATAGCTGTAATTAAGCCTCTTCTTAAGAAACCTACTCTTGCTCCGGAGGTGTTGGCTAACTACAGACCGATCTCTAATCTTCCCTTCCTCTCGAAGATCCTTGAGAAATCCGTCGCAAGTCAACTATGTGACTTTCTTCAGAGCAATGCTTTGTTCGAGGACTTTCAGTCCGGATTTCGAGTGCATCATAGCACAGAAACAGCCCTGGTGAAAATTACGAATGATCTCCTACTTGCATCGGACCAAGGACTTGTCTCTTTTCTTGTCTTGCTGGACCTCAGTGCCGCCTTTGACACCATCGATCATCGTATCTTGCTGCAGAGACTAGAACATTTGATTGGTATTAAAGGAACTGCACTTTGCTGGTTTAAATCCTATTTATCGGATCGATCCCAGTTTGTGCTTGAAACGGAGAATCCTCGAAGACACCAATGTTGGTCACGGAGTCCCACAAGGTTCTGTGCTTGGACCCATTTTATTTAGCCTTTATATGCTTCCTTTGGGCGACGTTATCAGAAAACACCGCATTAACTTCCATTGTTACGCAGACGATACTCAATTGTATCTGTCGATCAAGCCAGAGGAGACCGAACAGCTCGTTAGACTTCAAGAATGTCTTGGAGACATCAAAACTTGGATGACCTGCAACTTCCTAAACTCAGAAAAAAACAGAAGTTATCTTGATAGGCCCAGAGCGCCTTCGAAGTCAGCTGTCACATGATACAGTTTCTATGGATGGAATTTCTCTGGTATCCAGCAGCACCGTCAAGAATCTTGCAGTTCTCTTCGACCAGGATATGTCCTTCAACTCTCATATAAAGAATACTTCAAGGACCGCCTTTTTTCATCTACGTAATATATCGAAAATCAGGAATTTCCTGTCTCAAGGTGATGCAGAAAAATTAGTTCATGCATTTGTTTCCTCCAGACTGGACTACTGTAATTCTTTGTTTGCAGGGTGTTCTTGTAAATCTCTTAAGCCTCTTCAGTTGATTCAGAATGCTGCAGCACGTGTATTAACAAGAACTAATAAAAGAGACCATATCACGCCTGTATTGTCTGCTTTGCACTGGCTCCCTGTTAAATAGATAGAATAGAATTGTTAAATAGAATTTAAGGTTCTTCTCCTCACCTACAAGGCGCTTGCTGGTGAGGCACCTTCTTATCTTAAAGAGTTTGTAACACCGTACTGCCCTGCAAGGCAGCTGCGTTCTATAGATGCTGGGTTACTTGTTCCTAGAGTTATTAAAAGTAGGCTGGGAGGCAGAGCCTTCAGTTATCAAGCTCCTCTTTTGTGGAACCAGCTTCCACTTTCAGTCCGGGGGGCAGATTCAGTCAGCTCCTTTTTAAGATAAAGCTTAAAACTTTCCTCTTTGATACCGCTTATATTTAGGGCTGGCTTAGGTTTGCCTGGACCAGCTCTTAGTTACGCTGCTATAGGCTTAAACTGCCGGGGGACTTTTTAGGACACACCGAACTCCTCTCTCTCTCTCTTTCTCTCTCTCTCTCTCCCCTTTTTTCTAAAATCCACGTTTCATTAATCCACATGACTAATTCAGCTCCTTCCCGGGAGTTCTTTGTGCTTTCTCGCCGAGCAGGTCTCTGCAGATCGTAGTTCGGTCAGGACCCTGGTCCTGACTCTGGCCGTGGCCCTGCTGGCACCTGCTGCTGCTGTCATCATCATCATCATCATAATTTTAAATATGATTCATATCACTATTGCCCTTTCCTAAAATCTTTGCTTTCCCTCCCCACAGTCTTCTGTGGATGGTGGTTCGATCTGACGGTGGTGGCCCCTGCAGTGGTCCTGTCATACATCTGGCCGGCTACTTGGAATTCTTTGATTAATTTCTGTTATAGAAATTGAAATGTATTCTACATCTGTATGAGTCATTCTGTACACATGACATCCATTGCAGTCTGTCCATCCCGGGAGAGGGATCCCTCCTCTGACGTTCTCCCTAAGGTTTCTTCCCTTTTTTCCCTAGAAGGGTTTTTTTCATTTTTTGGGGAGTTTTTCCTGTGCCGATGTGAGGGTCTTGGGACGGAGGATGTTGCATGTGTACAGACTGTAAAGCCCTCCGAGGCAAATTTGTAATTTGCGATTTTGGGCTATACAAAATAAAATGAATTGAATTGAATTGTCACGGTTGGTCTGGTGCTGTCTTGTGTTGTTGTCTGGTCTCCCTGGGTTACTGTCACTTCCTGCCTTGTCCCGTCTCCCCTCGTTAGTGTCTGATTATCCCCACCTGTTTCTAATCACCTGCACCTCCTGTCTGTATTTAAGCCCCGGTGTTTGTGAGTCCTTTGTCGGTCGTTGTTATTTGTCACACGTTGCTGCCTGTCACCCGTGGCGGCAGTTGTTCCTGTTCCTGTTCCATGTCAAGGCCTGTCACCCGTGTCTCTAGTCTCTGTGTGCCCTGCTTGGAATAAAGCCTCTATTCTTGGAAATCCTGCGAATGCGTCCTCCCTCTTTCAGCCAACGAGCCTCGCGATTCCCGTGACAGAACGACCGACCAACATGGACGCAGCAGGTATGGATGACCTGTGGTTCGAGCCCTGCTGGGCAGAACCAGCCCACCAACCCCGAGGCCTCTCCCCGCCAGCTGAGCGGGGGGGGCACCGTGAGGCCGAATTTCGGGCCATTTACGAGGAGCTCCTCGAGCAGCAGAGCTGCCCCTTCATGGAGCCGAGATGGCTCTCTGACCCCGCCATCCGTAGCGGACCGAGGCGATCCCCGGACTTCACCACGCCGCAGCGCAACTCATCCCGCGCTGGGCAGCGGAGACCTCCGGACCCCGCCATCCGTAGCGGACCGAGGCGATCCCCGAGCCCGGCGCCCCTTGCCACGCAGCCGGAGCCAATGGACCCGGCGCCCCTTGCCACGCAGCCGGAGCCACCGAGTCCGGCGTCCCCTGCCGTGCAGCCGGAGCCGACGAGCCCGGCGCCCCTTGCCGTGCTGCCGGAGCCGACGAGCCCGGCGCCCCTTGCCGTGCAGCCGGAGCCGACGAGCCCGGCGCCCCTTGCCGTGCTGCCGGAGCCGACGAGCCCGGCGCCCCTTGCCGTGCAGCCGGAGCCGACGAGCCCGGCGCCCCTTGCCGTTTTTTTTTTTTTTTTTTTTTTCAAAAGTGGTTACAAAAAGTTTTTTCCAAAAGATGAATAAAAAAATGTATAGTATTTTCTAGGTCAGAAATTGAGTGGCAGACGTGTCTTCCCTTTTTCTAACACAATTTGTCCTTCGAGCCGGATGTCAAAACTTTTTTCTCCTCTCAAGGTTTGGACCTGAAACTGTGCACAGGGAGTCTAAGACTCTTCTCAAAGTCCTCTGCCCTAGTCCGTTACAGGATTAGTTTGGTTTTGTGAGGCCAGGATCCGCTTGAGTTTGAGGAGAGTGATGACATCTGCTTTACTAGAAAAACCGGACTGGTGTTTTTAAAGTTCTCATCCCCTCTAAAAGCCCACTTTTCTTACTCTGTGCTACTGAAACTAATAAGAATTGGCAGTTTCTGTTAGCAGAAGGAAAATAAGTTTAGATAAAAGCGTGAATAGATAATACACATAATATAGAATGGGGGCATTCAGCAACAAAAAATGGATGTTATGACAGCAAAAGGGGGAAGGTTGCTGAGGATTTAAAAAAAAAAAAAATTATGTTAAAGCGCAAGAAGGGAGTAAGAAGGGATGGTGGAAAAAAGTGAATAACAAGATGAGACATGATAACTTGTGATTAATTCTCCTAATTTGTTTTCTTTTTATTTTAAGAAGTGATATACGGGAGACGAAGCCTCCTCTGTCTGTCTTTCCTCCGACTCTCCCTCCAGTCTTCATCCACCCGTCAAATCCTCCTCCACCTCCTCAGTCCCCATCACAAACCACAGCCATGGTCCCACAGAGCCAGAGCCCAGACCTTGTGTCTGCATTAAACAAAGCTATGAGCCAGAACTGCAGCATCCAGCTACAGGCAGCTGCACCAGATCGGACAGCGACTGGTAAGCAACAAATACCAGTACATTATTCCTGAGCCAAAACTAATCTGTTTATGCCAGCAGCAGCAGGGCTGCAGAGCAGAAAGAAAAAAAGAAAAAGAGAATAAGCTGATGATGATGTTGAAATATCTGAAACCTGTTTGTTCTTATGTGTATTCCTGAGACAAATAGAGACATGGAGGCCTGTGGACCGGCGGCCTGTGGGGAGACAAGAGAGTGGAGCAGGGAGGAGGCCTTCAAAAGACGGGATGGTGTTTGGATGGAGGAGAGGAAGGAGAGGACATGTGGAGGTGGTGGATCCCTCTTCAATGGACAGGGACCTGTCTTTAACTGGTCATGCACACACAAACACAAACACATGGGAAACAGGAGAGAAGTACAACAAATGCGAGATAAAAGAAATAACTTGAATGGTAGAGGACGCAAGGTAATATTTCTGTGCAATTCCAGAAGCACGCAAATCCCTTATTTTAACCTTAGGATGTTTTTTTTTTTTTTTTTTAAAAGGTGAACGAATGGGTTTATTAATTGATCAAATGTCACGATGAGCGTGAGACTACAAACGAATACCGGCACAACAGAATATCTGTCGGTGCAATTAGGGATCATAGATCCAAAAACAGGTTTACAAACGAGACAACAATTGGTATCATGAAATAATTGTTTAGCCTGTTTCTTCAAAATGAAAAGCGGTTGGGATGAAGCATGAGTGATATGAAATAATTTAACTCAACAAGCAATTTGGCTTTAACTACAAGAGGTGATTAATTAGTTACACAAAGGCCAAAAGAAAAGTTTTGAATTTATGAAGTGACTGCTCAATCTGTCTAAGAGAATGAAAAATGGTGACGTACTGAAATGTTTCTACAGAGACTCAAGGTCAGAGATAAGAGATGCACGGGCATTCTTTACCACAAACAGAGAAGACTAAAACAATTAACTTTATTGAAACAACGAAGGGTTTTGAGAAACTGACGTGTCACTGAACAGTGGACAGATGTGGAGGGTTGCTGTATGAATGCGGGGAAACGGGGGGCCAATAGCGCAGCCTAAAGGATATTCCTCCTCTTATGAAGTAAGCAGATTCAAGAACACACAGTGTTAAATGAAATGAATCCTGAGTGCAAAAATGTATCTGGGATATAATTGGGTAATGGACGTCACTCAAATACAAGGGGATAACGAACAGACCTGTTATTGGTGATTAAAGAATTATCAAGAGTAGAATGTAATGGTAAAATATGTTAAAACATAGTCTTATGCTAAAAGTGTGATTTTTGTCTGTATTGAACTGACGTGCGAAAGTAGAGTGATACAAAGTTTATCATCTGCAGCTGTGTCTGAAGAAGGGAGTACGAGTCAACTTTTTCCTACGCAAAGGCTCGAACAAAGGAGGCCTGTGGTTCTTATCTAAACTTGGTTTTCAATGTTTCACGCCGGCCACTGAGGACGGCCTTCACGTTTGTGTTTGAAAGCTCTGAGGCGCCATCTGCACAGAGCACCATTTGACCTCCTGCTTGCAAGCAATGAATGGACACTTACTACTTAAAAAAAAGGATAATTGATGATAATTAGGATTACAACTACTGAATAAAGTAAACTACCTTCGGAAATCGCAGGTTTAAATGCACAGCAACAATTGGTGGTGAACGTTTCAACAGGAAAACGCAAACTACCTAATCAACTGTCTTGGGGATGAAGTTTTGGGAAAAATACAACTGTGGGACAATGCGGGAGAAGGTAAACACGTATGGAACTTATGTGGCTATGATGAGCATGTTTGACACATGCTCAAAAGGGGGGATGGAAGTACTGATAAACATTTGTTGGCATGCATTGATTGTGAAAAGCACAATCCCAAGATTTAAATTACAAGAAAACATAAGTATGGGCTTCATTAGACTAAATTAAATGTAAAGATAGGGATTATTGTCTGACAATCATAGAAATGTTTTTTAATTATAATGCACAGGATGTTTTAACAAAGGCAAAAAGCCTCAACAACAGAAAGAGGACTGAGACACCAGAGGGAAGGTTTTGTTTTTGGCCAGAGCACACTGTGTCAACAAAGAAACAACGTTTCTGATCTGTTGTACTTTTGGGAAGAATGTAAATTAACAGTATATGAATATGAAGAGAAAAGAAATTATGTTGTCTGCTCAATGTTTTTCCTACACAGAAGCTGCCTTATCGGGCCATGAAGTCCACAGAGGACCTGACATGAACCAAGCACACGAACGAGCAGAGAGAGAGAACACTGGATCCACCTCATGCAGGATCACAATCAGGAGCAATTTATTACCACATGAGCGACACACATAGAGTAATCTTAATGGGGATTGCACCGCTGATGACTCAGTTTTACAGATAGTTTTACCTGATTTTTTAACAGTTTTACCTGACTCCTCCGAGGCGTGGCTGGCTAACCAGGGAGGTGAGTACAATAGGGTCACCTAGTTGGAACCAGTGAAGAGCCCAAGTGTAAGCCATTAGGGTCACTTATAAGAGGGATCAATAACGCCAAGAGGTTTAGGGGGTTCTGTAAGATGGAGCTCAGTGGTGGATCGGCAACGCAGGGATTGATAAGCAATACCTAGACCATGAGTCAACTTACAGGTACTTAGCTTTTGTTAGTTTAATGGAAACAAAAATACAAATGGACACATAGACACACACACATATTTATATTTAATCAAAGCGCAATTCCTAAATAAAAAAAACATAAATAGGGAAGACATTTTAAAGAAGGATGTCTAAAATTGATAGAAGATGTTTAACAGAATTTTGTTTGTTTTTATCATACGAGAAAGATAGAGTGCATCCTGGACTGGACTCCGCTTCGCCACCCGCTGTGATCTCCCTCTGTACCACCAACCTCCCACCACACCAAACCAAGGATGAAGAATAAGAACCAACAACTACAGCCCATCAACGAACATTACGGAATGCTTGCATGATCTAAACGAGAGACGACAAGAGTCTGACGAGCAAAAGAAACCAGGACTCATTTGGTGTGTCTGAACATCCACAGAATTAAAGAGAACTTTTACTCTTTTGTACGTTGTCATGAAAGTGAAACGTCAAGGAAGCAGCACCTTTGGAGAACGACCAAAGACGGTCGTGTCAGCACAACCGATTCCAAGTTGACAAAGTAAGAGCCCTGACGAGAGCAGAGAAGAGAAGCTGCACCATGGACGAAGAAAGAAGAAGAAACATTGATGGGCAAAGACTTTTGAAACACACCAGTTAAGAACACCATCTTCGCAGTGACCACGGACGGGTTCACAACGGGCAGTCCGACCGACAGACACCCAGTGCATGGTGATCTGTGTCCACTGGCTACAACGAAAGAAGACCAGCGACGAAGAAATGCACAATGCTATCCTCTCCTCTGTTCTATCTTTCTCAATTCTCCGCAGTTAGTTTAGTTAAAAATATAGAATGTCAGCATGCTTAATATTGCCGTTATCGCTTGGGGGTTGTAATGGGTGTCTTTGCGTTTGCTAAGTGTGTAAGAGCTATCACAGAACCAATACTCAGGGGTCCCGAGGAGGAGGACGCCATGCGTCGGGGGGCTGGAAATGTCTGGGGTTATGTTATGATTGCGGGGGACAGAGGTTTTTTCCCAGAGTCCAAACCAAAACAATTGGGTCAACAATGGTCAGACTGGCCGCACCACTGACCATGATCAGAAACAAATTGGTGAAAAGCATAGAAAGTGGAGACGCAGCGCTCACTAAACGACGGCGGTGACACAACTTTTGATCCAACCCGTTCATTTGACCTCACCTACCAAAGTCCCACTTATATTGATGCCATTGGGTCCCTAGGGGAAATCTGAATGAATACAAGCCGGCTAATCATATTGCAGCCGGGTTGAAAACAACACGGTTTAGTCCGCACACTTTCTGGTAATGGCCAACAAAAACTGAGGTCGCATTAACTATGTTCATAACAATGTGCTACGACTCTCCGATCTCACTAGCAGCTAGAGTGATCTCTGGAAGAGATCAAAAGGGGTAAATTGTGAGATGTGGGTTTCTGTTTGTGTGTTTTTTTATAATCTTTTGACTTGTAGAAAAGATGGTGTGACCGGATGAGACCATATAAGGCAGACAATGTGAATTGTGGAAGGGAGAGCCAGTTTGAACCCATTTTCAGGGCAAGGCCGAAGGCTACGTGAAGGAGTACCAGGCACTCATTGTTCGGGGAAGGCAAAATGTTACAGAAGGATGAACTGGGTTGAACCAACGTTCAAGGACAAGAGAGGTTATAAAAAAGAGCAGAGTCAGACAGCGGACGGTCTCTGAGAGGGACAGCTTGCGAAGCATGTTTCAGGTCTCCAGGTATACCTGCGGAGGATAGTGTTAGTAGTAGCACTAGTATTATCAGCTCTAGTACTAACACTTCTAGTTTTTCTACTGCTCGTAAAACTAGTACCAAAATTACTTCAAAAAGTACAAATGTTTATTCTTCTCAGCTTTTGTCGGCTTTTAGTTTCTGCCATTTCTGTATTTTTAGCAGTAATTTTTTTAATTCGTATTTAGCTTTTGCTATATATATTTTCTGCTGTGTATGTATTTTCAACAATTCTTTGTACTTCATTTATGCTTTTTCATCCATATATTTTCAGCAAATCTATTGAAATTCATTTCAGCTCCTCCAATTTGTTTATTTTCAGCAATTCTTTAAAATTCCTTTTAGCTTTTCTCAGTTCTGTGTTTTCAGCTTCTCTTATTTCTATATTTTCAGCTTTTTGCATTCCAACACACAGGGCCGGCGCTAGCCATTTGGGTGCCCTATGCACAAATGTTTGTTGGTGCCCCCCCTCCATCCCTACGAATCAACCAACAAAGGAATAACTCCAACACTGCTTTCTATGATCTCAGAAATATTTCTAAAGTTAGACGCTTTATGTCACAGTCACTCTGAAAAGCTTTTGTTACCAGCAGATTTGATTACTGCAATGCACCTTTGGCTGACCAACAAAGAAAATTTTAAAACATTTTATTCAGAATGCTGCAGTCTTAACCAAAACCAAAAGGTTTGAGCACATCACTCCTATCTTAGCCTCACTACACTGGCTTCCAGTAAAACAGAGAATTGATTTTAAAACACTACTTCTTGTTTTTAAAGCTTTGAACGACCTTGCTCCCCCTTATGTTGTTGACATGCTGACTATATACACTCCGGTGAGATCCCTTAAATCATGTAACAAAGCTCTTCTCACTATACCCGAAACCAACTCTAAACCAGCTTATGGTTCTTTCAGTCACTATGGTCCTGTGCTCTGCGACGCTTCTTCTTTTACAATTAGACTTAAGACACATCTTTTTTCACAAGCTTTTAGTTTCTGGTCAGTTGTTTTTATATTTTCTTTTTATACTGACAGCATTATTTTGTATGTTTGTATTATGTATTGTGTATGCATTTCTTGTTGGATTGCCTGTTTTGTTTTTAAGCACATTGAGTCTAATCATATGAAATGTGCTATACAGATAAATTTGACTTGACTTGAATACTTTCTGCGTTTACAGAAAGAATTCCAGAAAGTATTTATCGCTGCCAGCGGCTTCCGCTTCTTACTCGGAATATTCTGTGTGTTTGCAGAGCGCGTCGTTGTCTCGGGGAAAAATTTATTTTGCGCCTGAGCTTGTGGCTGACGCGGATCGGTTTAAACCGATTCCCCTCTTTGTGCGCCGCTCCCCTCTTTTTCTGCTGCCTCCTCGTAGCCAAAGCGTCCATGCGCGTAAAAGTGACCATCAAGCCAGTTGGATCCCATCGGGTGAAACTACTTGCGGTGGGGGGGTGGGAGGGGTCTCCGTAGCCCAGTATCCAGCTCTTTAAGCGCGGAGCTGCTGTGAGTGATGACGTATTGCTTTTGTATTGGTTTTATGCTTTAGACATATTTTATTTGTTATTTATACTAGTAGCCTTTTGTGGTGATTTTTCACGTCCCAGATTTTTTGATGCCCCCCCAGGCACTTGGTGCCCTACGCGCAGTGCGTGATGTGAGTGTGCGGAGCGTCGGCGCTGCCAACGCATTTTCAGCAGGAAATGCATTTTCTAGTTTAAATCCAAATTTCTATAAGGAATTTTGTGTCGCCTACAATATTTTCACTTAGTGTGACTTTCAGGTCCGCTATTTGGAGAACACTGGCAGCTGCTTACAGAGCACTAGTGCGGTTTGCACTATTCCGAAAATAAAGGTGCAGGTCTTGAAGGTGTTTTCTGAAAGCTTTCATGTATGGCACGCCCTCTGCTGCATCTTTACATGCCAGGGCCAGGCGATGAGCAGCACAGTGCACCGACACTAATCCTGGCCAGGTGTCAGTCAATAATTTTGCTTTTTAATTTTCCTAAAACTGCCTGCGTCCCAAGACGAAAAAAGAGGTGAGGCGGTTATTGTGGCTGGCGGGATATTACAGTCTGTTCATCGACGGCTTTGCTGAGCTCACCGGCCCCTTGACCGACCTCACCCAGAAAGGTGCGTCAGATCCGGTCCAGTGGTCGGAGCAGTGCCAGCGGGCATTTGAGAAGGTAACACAGACTCTCTGTCGGGAACCGCTCCTCCTCCGCCTAACTTTTCTCTTCCATTTACTCTGCAGACCGATGCATCGGACAGAGGGCTGGGGGCTGTTTTGTCCCAGGAGGTAGGGGGGGGTTGACCGCCCCATGGTTTACATCAGCCGGAAGCTGTCGGAGAGGGAGGCCTGGCCATCCGGTGGGCGGTAGACTCCCTGCGCTACTACCTCCTCGGACGCTCAGTCACTCTGTTTGGACCACGCCCGCTCCAATGGCTCCACCGCATGAAGGATACTAACGCTCGGATCACTCGGTGGTACCTACAGCCTTTTAACTTCAAGGTGGTCCATAGGCCGGGGGCGCAGATGGTCGTGGCGGACTTCCTCTCCTGCCCTCTTGAGGGAGGGGGTTGAGCCTCTGCTGGGGGGAGTTAATAATCATGTTTTGCCCTATATTTAAGAGCAGGGAGGCGGTGCGAGCGAGAGGCGCGACAGGAGCGAGCAGGACGCCGCCCGAGTTTTGTGTTTGAGCAGTTGTGTGCCAAAATAAAAAGCTTTTCCGTCGTCAGAACGAATGTCCGCAGTATCATTCCAGAGCCCCAATACCCACACTTGTTACAAGACATCGTCCTGCCTGGAATGCAAGGACTTGATTGGTAGAGTAACATCACAAGGGAAAGTTTAACTTGAATGCAATTGGTTTGTGCTTTAAACCACTTCCGTAAAGACGACCAAAGCTGCGCCGGTCAAAAAGTGCCGTTTTTATTAGCTTTTGGTCCAGATCGGACGGCGTCTGGATCCGAGGCCGCGGTCCGTCAGTTAGTGACCTCTGGTTTAAATCAAAAACACTGAATGTGAATTACAGACATATCTTTATTATCATCGTCTCCTTTATGTTCTCGGAGAAGTATCAACAGATGTACAATCTGTCTTTGCGTCATCAGTAACAGAGCCTGACCCTGTTCAGATATAACAGGGTCAGGCTATTGATCAGCCTGTTCGCCCAATCAATTCCTCAGCATTAATCTTTTTAGCAGCCATCCTGTCCAGCTCATCAGCAGCTGCCAATAGCCTCATTAGAGCTAACTGTTGGTGTATACTCATACAAAAGACTGCATTTTTTTTGCAAAAATATAACGTGTTGTGACCCCTCCATCTATGTTTTTCAAATAATGGAAAACAATTTCAATCCCTTTCAAATAAAACAGATCAATCAGAAACACATGTACTGTAAGGTCCCTATTTTTTTTTTTTTATTCGTTCATTTGATACGGGACAGTGCACTGAGCTCTTTTATCCCTAAATCTGGCCTCAACTTCCCCTGGGTTGCCACATTATATTAAATGGGAACTTCGGCTTCTCAAGCTGTTGGCTTACCTGTCTCTCTGACTGGAATAAAATCTTCATTTGTCCACAATGCATGATGGAATATGCTCGCCGCAATGCCTACATGAGACGGGTCCTGCGGAATGTAAGACTGCACTTTCCTCTTTGATACCGCTTATATTTAGGGCTGGCTTAGGTTTGCCTGGACCAGCTCTTAGTTACGCTGCTATAGGCTTAAACTGCCGGGGGACTTCTTAGGACACACCGAACTCCTCTCTCTCTCTCTCCCCTTTTACTAAAATCCACGTTGCATTAATGCATATGACTAATTCAGCTCCTTCCCGGGAGTTCTTTGTGCTTTCTCGCCGAGCAGGTCTCTGCAGATCGTAGTTCCGTCAGGACCCTGGTCCTGACTCCGGCCGTGGCCCTGCTGGCACCTGCTGCTGCCGTCATCATCATCATCATCATCATAATTTTAAATATGATTCATATCACTATTACCCTTTCCTAAAATCTTTGCTTTCCCTCCCCACAGTCTTCTGTGGATGGTGGTTCGATCTGATGGTGGTGGCCCCTGACCGGCTACTTGGAATACTTTGAATAATTTCTGTTATAGAAATGGAATGTATTCTACATCTGTATGAGTCATTCTGTACACATGACATCCATTGCAGTCTGTCCATCCCGGGAGAGGGATCCCTCCTCTGACGTTCTCCCTAAGGTTTCTTCCCTTTTTTCCCTGGAAGGGTTTTTTCATTTTTTGGGGAGTTTTTCCTGTGCCAATGTGAGGGTGCATGTTGCATGTATACAGACTGTAAAGCCCTCCGAGGCAAATTTGCGATTTTGGGTTAAACAAAATAAAATGAATGGAATTGAATTGAATTTGTTGGCCTCATTTGAAGGAGCTGACAGAAATGGGATATCTGTGTCGCAGCCGCTGTGGTTGTAATTAGTTGACAAATGAGCCTCGTTTGGGACATCACTATGAAATTACATCCGACAGCCCCTTTCTGTATAGGGAGTACCTCTGCCAGGTGTACATATATCTATTTGGTCTATTGTGACCAGTGTTGGGCAAGTTACTTGAAAAACGTAATACGCTATGTATTACTTGTTACTGTCATTTCAAAGTAATTACATTATATTACTGTAACTGGAAATATATATATATATATATATATATATATATATATATATATATATATATATATTCTAAATGTAGCGTATTATGCTCCATGCAGCTCATTACACATCCAGTGCAGGGCTGAGCTAGGTTTAACGCTAACATAAGAATGTAATAGGCGCAGTGGTTTTTATGGTTATGGTTTTTATTATAGCGGCTAAATGCATAATAAATAACTCCATTGTAGTGACGTTGGTGACCATAATAACGGCCACGATGACGGCCACGATAAACTACTAAGGAACTACTCTGCGCGTACTATTGCTGATCTCGCGGTGGCGATAGTATAAAAACAAAACACCCATTCATTTCTGGTGAAAATGCATTCTAACGCACGTTACTGACCTTTGTACAGAGTAAATATTACCATTTTTTTGTGGAATGCTTTACATTACCACATTACAGCAGAAAGCAATACATTACAGTAATTACATTACTTTTGTAACGCGTTACTCCCAACACTGATTGTAACAATTATTTCCTTTTCTTTACCGATAATCTACCTACATTACATTTTTTTCCTCTTCCAACTCTTGTGATACACACCGTACCTCATAAAATATTCAGAGGGGTTGGCGCCTGGCCAGATGTCCTGCCCTTCTTTCTTTCAGGCAGGCAGCCAGCTGACACGTCACATGGCTCACAGTGCGGTACAAAGGGCGGGGACACAAAGAGCAGTTTGGGCATTGAAAAACTAAGATTTTCATGATGTTAGTCAGATTTGATTTTGTAGTCATCGATGTACTGAGGAGGGTTCCACATCCTTCTAACTGTGAACCTAAATCTGACCAATAAACATTTTCTCAAGTGGCACAACTTCATTATAAAGACTTCATATACAAATAGTGCAATTTCTCTTCCTTCCTTGATAACATGTTGATGGAGTACAAACATCTAATGCGCTTTTACATTATCCATTACCAGGTCCAATTTACCAAAACAACGCCTTTGGCAAAAGCCTTTATCATGTTCAAGGGCATTATTCAATTTTTAATATTGCCGTAACATATGCAAGCATTAGCTTCATTGTGAAAGAGGTTTTAAAAATAAAATCACTTTTTAGTAAATTATCTTTGGCTCTTTGTGTCAGGAGAGGCACTACGGTCCGAACCAAATAGCAGACTCGACTCGAACATGAACAAGAAACAAGGTTTATTTGGTCCTCTTTCAGGGTGTGAACAGAAGACTGGAACTCTCACTCCTCGATCCTTTCCTCCTGATGACGGCGTATTCCACGGACAAGGGGTGAGGCGGAAGCTATAAACAGAAGACTATATCTATAAACAGAAGAGCAGATTAGTGCACGCACTATCAAGGGAAAACTCAAAAGGGTAGTACTAAGCCAGGCTTCAGTCACCACGTGCGATGCGTGTTCAACAATCCGGCGATGACTGGAGATCACCGATAGCTTAAATGTCATCCTCCAAATGAGGTGATCTCCTGCAAGTGCTGTGACAACAGATTGGGATCAGGTGAGGAGGAGACAGGCAGGCGTAGACTACTGATCACCCACCAGAGGAAGGCAGAGTAACAAAGGCCGGGTCATGGTGGGTGATTCATGGACACTTTAGGGTTAAAAGAGGCACTGACACATCACCTATTGCCATTTGGCTGTTGGCTTTAGGTGGTGTCGGGGGACTTTACATGTAGTAATTTATATAAATATAAGTTAATAGAAAATACAAATTAAAAGGCACACTATGCAACATTTTTCAGTTAATTAATGTGTTCCATACCGTTTTGGATGTTTAAATGAGTAATTTCAGGTCGAACAAAGGTTTTTTCGGCCGCCCTGGGGGTCTGTACGGGCAATACCGCACTTGCAATTGCAGGATCGTCTGGTCGCCCCCACATGCTCAGAAGTGTCGCCATCGCGAGAGTCGGTCGCTTTACGGCGAGAACTTATACACGCCCCCAGTGAAAGGCAGGCTCGTACCGCAGTGGCGATATTTGTGCAGTTATCATGGTGGAACCAGCAACAAAACAGCGAAGAGGAGGAAAAGGAACGAATTACCAGAAGACATGGTGATTCGTTGCGTTCGCCCGCCTGCAAAAGTGGGATTTTCGTCCCCGTAAACGCCTGAAAATCTCCCTAATTTCCGACAATTTACAGGCCGCGGACGCCGCGTTCGCCTGTCCCGGAAATTGTCGGAAACAGACTCTGACGTATGTGGCGATCAGCTGGCGGAGGTGCGAATGGCCCTAATTAGCATATGAATGCAGCGAAACCGCGGGTGGCTGAGCGGAGCGGGCTTAATATCCTTACTCCTTATTGGATGAAACCACAACTTTCAAACAAGTAAAATCACTCGTGATTGGCAGTAAAACCACACCTGGGCAGGCCTGGCTTGAGTTTCCTTACTCCTCATTGGATGAAACCATGACTTTCAAACAAGAAAATCACTCGTGATTGATTGGCAGATCTGTCGCTATTGGCCACCAAGCCTCATAAATAATTTATATTGGGGGGGAGATATATATATACACATAACATAAGGGGATTTGGTTCGTGCAACGCCACCTTGGGAATTCCACCCAAGGATTAACCGGTGTATTAAAATATTAACGTTCAAAAGCACGCCGGTTAGTTGGTACGAGAGCAGCAGACGTGATTCCAATACAAAAACACTTTATTATTTAACATGGTAAAAACAGCATGGTACTAAGTAATTCGATCACAAATATTATACATATAAAAAACGGTGTACAGATATTTCACCTACTTTAAAGTAGGGCTTTGGCTTATCAGTGGGAAGGGAGAAGGACGCCAAAAAGAGCACGGCACACATAACAGGGAGGGTACCCACACCCAAGTAACCGGCGTGCTTTTGAGCGTTAATATTTTAATACACCGGTTAATCCTTGGGTGGAATTCCCAAGGTCCCGTCACCTGGACCTGAACAGCATGAAAATAGTTTACAAACACGGCAACTTGGTTCCCACATAAAAAGCAAACAAAAACCAAATAAAAACAAAGAAATCAACAGCAAAATCAGAATAAACAAAATCAATAATAAACCAAGGTTAGTGCAGATTGCAGAGGCGGCTCAGACAGCCACTATCCACGAATCTGCAACCCAAATGCGCCCCGGCATCCGGCTGCGTCGGCAACACCGCGGCAATCGTCGAGAGTCACCTTTTACGTGGGGCCGACTGACTCAAGGCAAAACAGCAGCACTCCCTCCGAATCTGCTAACAGTCCCCCTGCGACAGAGGACAACGCAAACTCAACAATAAGCACACAATCCCATCATACGGAATTAACCGGCCGTAGGGACCCATCACCGCTGCTAATAACGTAAATAATAGATCACCGTAAGTAATGGGGCACATTACCGGAGAACTCGGGGCCGCGCGCCACTCACCGGGAAACGCCGCAGATACCAAGCCGTGGAAAATACGATGGGACTCGTGAGATGTCGGCACCTGGCGTAGACGTCCGACCGGAACCACAACCCTGTCTTAACGTCCGCTTGCGCAATAGGGGAATCCCCACCATATTTATGGGAACCCCGCCCTCCCGTGATTGGCCGCTGGGCGGTCAGCTGTTAGTGTGGTGGAAGGGGCTTAATTGACAAGTTCCCCTTGCTACACCAGGAACATGTTTATGCAAAAAGAGCTTTATTAAAACAATTATATAGAAAGCGAGGATCTGCGCACACATGAGTAGATGATGATCCAAAAACTACAACTGTCCGTTTGCCTCCTCGGGGTTGTAGGTAACTGGCGGCGTTCTTTCTGAGGCAGGTCCGTTGCGCAGACGCACATTGTGCACGGCTCTGTACTTTGGAGTCGCCTCTCACCGGGACTGCAGCTTCGCACAGAGTTCAGAGAGCTCCGTCTTACGAAATGACGGCGACCGTACAATCCACCCAGAGACCCCGCCAACATGCCCTCTTCTTCGGCAGACATGAGGTCTCCGCTGGCGGACTTCCAGAGTTCCACCGCGTCATCTGCGAGCACAAGCTGTCTCCATTCCAGCAGCTGTAAAAAACAAAACAATGGAACAATACTGTGCGATGCGTATGGACACAACACATCTACCAACGCTCGTGAAAAATAGTCACCAAATAAACTCTTACCCGCTTTCTTCTCGCGCGAAACTCTTCGCTCTTCCGCCCGCAGTGAGTTTTTCTGGCGCGGTTTAAATCTCCGACGTGCCGTCTCGTAATACGTCTTACAGGCGGCTGGAAAACATTTAAATGAAAGTGGTATGAATAAAAATCAACACGCAAGTCACCGTAACATTAAACAAGGAAGGAGAAACAGTTAAAAAAAAGTCACTTACAGATGTTGCTCCGAGCAAATAGGAGGTCAGCGCCTCATTGTGAGGAGAAACTAGTCTGTGAAAACAAAATGTACAGTTATGATTGGTATCAATTTCCTTATACCGCAGAATGAAAGCATGCTCTTTAAATCTTATACACTACAAAAATACACTTCAATAAAGCGGGTTCTGCTCACTGGTTCTTTTGTAAGGCTACTCTTAGCTTTAGTTTTAGGCTAAGCTACTTTTAGCTTAGCTAGCAGTCATTAAACATATTCTTACCTTGGGATTTCATGCGGCCGTCTCTTCTTCTTGAGTCAGTCTCTCCCGCTCGTTCATATCGGCAGGACGTTGATTCAGCTGACGGGACTGTCCGCTGATAGCAAACAGCAGTTTCTTCTCGACTGGCTGAAAGTTGTTGATCGCGGAGCTGCACGCGAGTTGAACGTCAGGATCCTCCAATCAGATACGAGGTCATTGTTACATGGAATGACTCGCGAGACCAGACCGCGGTGCCTGTAAAGCACCATGTCTGCGAGATGTAGTGGTTAATACGTCCTCTGTGCATTTAAGTAAGACTAAAGAAAAGGTCACTGTATTTCTGCCACTATGCACATTAGTTGAGCTCTAGGAAAATGTGATCTCTGCATTCTGTGATCTCTGCATTCTGATTCTAATGTTGTTTGCATGGAATGGTCATTTTACCTTGCTGATTCAGATTGAAACAAATTTTTAAAATAATTCTGTGTATCTTTTTTACATAACATTTGCCATAGCTAATGGCATACACAGTAATCTACCATACTTAAATTAAATAAATCAATACAAGCTAAAATGTAGAGTCTAATGTATGAGTCTATAATTAGGCCTGATCTATTTGTACCATAGATTTTCTTAATAATAATACAATTTACTATAGTAAATTGTATTATTATTATAGTACAAATAGTTGCAGTTGTGACTAAAGTGGTGTGGAGTGAGTGAGTGAATTAATGAGAGTAGTGATTAAGTAAAGACTGAGTGAAAGGAATCTATATATAATACTTACGAGCCATAATGGCCTTGGTTGCAATCTCACTGAATTTCTTTTTATTCATCCCTTTCCAATTTATTGATTTGGCTACACTGTCGGCAAAAATGTGTGCCAAAATGTTGAAGACAATGCGTTTGGTATCTCTTCCCCCAATAGAGGCCAGCCTCCCCACCTGTGGAAACAAGAGACTAAATTAGTGAGAAGTAAGAGATAAATGATAGAGGTAAGCGGAACAAAGCAATTAATTACATCTTGAGGGACTATTTCCGGTTTATATTGGTTGAACCAATGTTCACTTAATGGAATAGGCTAAAATGTGTTAGCTGTAAACTTTTTTCTTCAAAAATCCCATGAATTCTAGTGGGAAAATGTACTTTGGAAGCAAATATATTAACATGCACAAGGGATATCACCGGGTAACCTCCCAAATCTTATTGTTATGCCCATTGACAACAAAAAACAGCATGAATACCAAGTGACTTAGATGTTATATAAGCATAAATACAAAGTGCTGTTTTTTGGCTATGATGCCTTGGTTTTTCAACCACTCTTTAAAGTGATCAACCTCCTCGAGGGAGGCTAGGGGCAAAAAGATCTCCTCCAGGATCTTTACAACAGGCTCAGCGGCAGCTGTTCTGGCCACGGCCATATTTATTGAAAGCTGGTTTAGCTGTTGCTTCATGTTCTCCATTAGTGTCAGCATGTGGTGCTCAGCAGCTACAAAAAAAATACATAATGTAGAGACATGATATGAATTCTAAATGTAGCAAAGCAGACAATACTGTGTAAGTGTAGGGGAGCACGAAGGAGAGCTTGGTGGTGGTGGAAGTGGAGAAAAGAAGGATGGCTCTGCACGGGTGAGATGTGGTGGTTGAGAAAAGGAGGATGGCCCTGTAGTTGGTTGGTTGCTGAACAATAAATATAAAACATAAGGGAAGGGTTATAGTCCCTTATATGGCCGATGTTGAATTGATGGTTTTGGTGCCTTCTTGGTTGCAGGCTCTCTGTCACTGTCTTCAGTATCACCATATGTAGTGGCTTCTTTTAGGAGATAGACACATTTCACTTGAACTGACATTTGCACTTTCACACAGAACACACACAAAACTAAATAAATCAGATCACTTGGCACTTTCAGACGCTAGAAACTCTTATACTAACACTGTGGACACTTTGAGTTAAATTTCCTGATCATTCTTTCCTTTACACAATGTGCAGTAAAGTTATACATTCATACATTCCCTCGGGTCCGATTGGTGTCTCCCATACTGGACAAAAGAGTTTGGGTTTCCAGAAATTGGCTCGTTAAGTGCCGCTAAAATTAAAATGTTACGAGGGGATTTGGGGGCAAGGATGAAATAAAAAATGTTTTTTTTTAATAAAAAATGAAATAAAACTAGGGCTGCTAGTAGCACTGGACGGGTCCTCTCCCCGCACGTCGAAGCACTGGCCGGACGGCTACCAATGCGGTCGAGGACGCCTGCGACCGTCAGATAACCCTTTCGGCTCTTAGTTGTCGTCAACAGCAGCAGCAGGCTATTCGAAACAGATGCACTACAAGTTTTCAACAGCAGAGGTCGTCATGGAGTTTGCGATGCATTGAATGAACAAACCTTTTCCGATACAATTGGCTGGAAAGCTTCACTTCGCCATCACTAAGAAACACACCACATTATTCTTGTAAAGTAATGTCTCTTCACTCTTAACTGCCACAGTTAAGAGTGTTGTTAAGATATTTAACAACATATCAGTTATCAACACTCTGAGAGGTTCAAGGCATCGGCTGAAATTTCATTCAGTGAAGAGCACATTGAAAACTCCCCCAGAAGAGCCAGATAACGACAAACTAGAACCACACTTCACAAGTTTAACACTATAGAAGAGAACTCTGTGAGTTAGGTCTAAACCTTTCAGGCGATCACGTCTGCTATAAGTCTGACAGGCGTGGTACTTTCTATTACGGTATAGAGAGAGAGAAGAGCGAATTACCCACAATGCCTAAATGACAGCTGCCACGGATTGAGCCGTGACGCGCTCACGTGACGTGACGTGCTCTCGCAGCGTGATGGCAGCCAAATGCCAACGTATTATTTTCACCACCCATTTGTGTTAATGTTTTCTGGTACCAATTAATGAAAATATCCACACTGGCTGTCAAATTCCTCGTTTATTTAACTAAAACATTCAACCCCGTATGCACTATCCCAAATCCCGATCGACTTCCTGATTCACGGGCAAAGACGCCGGGACGTTACACTGGGTTGAAATAGAGGGGGGTTTCGGGGATTAGTAGGGGGAAACCATTAGTGCAGGGGTGTTTTGGGGGATTATCACCAAAACGGGTTTTTCTCTAGAAATGTGAGTTTTGTAGGGGGGGGAAGTATTTATATACTTGTTGGTTGCGTTATGGTTTATTATTTGTTAATTTTTGTGTGATTACAGGGTTAATTGTTTTGTTAGCCATGGGGCAATGTAGTGGGTGGGGGTGTTAGGCCCCAGAGCCTGACGGGAGTTCAGTTGAATGGAGTGCAGTTCGGTTGAGGAAAGCGGTGACATATAGTACTGATGGGTAAAGAATTGAGAGATCTTGAGAGACATAGCTTGACAACCAGATGCCTATTTATTTTCTTTTGAACAGTTTTTGTATTGCATTATATGCTACCTTGTGTTACCTTGCCACAAAAGCCTCTTTTAAAAAACCATTCATGAGCCAAAGTCTCTATCGCAAGACTACATTTAGGTCAATTTCAGATTAGATTTAATAGGAAACAATAAAAATTTACACAGTATTTCCACTTCGGACAGAGAGTACACATTGCCGCAGTGTATGCTTTAAAGTGTTTAGTATTTTCAAATAACGAAATAAATAAAATAATCTAACTAGCAGCATGCTCTCTGCATCATAGATATTGATATTAATTCAATTCAATTCAATTCATTTTATTTTGTATAGCCCAAAATCGCAAATTACAAATTTGCCTCGGAGGGCTTTACAGTCTGTACACATGCAACATCCTCCGTCCCAAGACCCTCACATCGGCACAGGAAAAACTCCCCAAAAAATGAAAAAAACCCTTTCAGGGAAAAAAGGGAAGAAACCTTAGGGAGAACGTCAGAGGAGGGATCCCTCTCCCGGGATGGACAGACTGCAATGGATGTCATGTGTACAGAATGACTCATACAGATGTAGAATACATATATTAATCACTAATGATGTCACCTATTTTACGATATGTAGCATCATTGATCACTATATTATATACATAATATACAATGAGGTTACTGACTAATAATGTAGACATAGAAGAGGTACAGGTAGATCGCCAATTTAATATATTGTGATTTATTGCATTTAACCGTACAAGAACCACTACACTGATTATCCACCTCTTGATGTTTGAGTAAGAAAACAAGCGGTAGATGTGTGTGTGTCCAATATGTTATTATCCAGTAAAATATGAACTGTTTAATTGTTGTTACTGTATCCAACCTCCTCTTACTTTATAAAACCTTTATAAAGCTAAAGCAGTGTGATGTAATACAGCTGCTCCTCTTCACCTGCTTTAAAAATAATGCAACAACTCTGATCTGATCCATTGAGTTATTTTGCCTTCACTCTGGACTTCAATATTATATATATATATATATATATATATATATATATATATATATATATATATATATATATATATATATATATATATATATATATATAAACGAAGCTAAAGCTTGATATTAGTAAAATACTTAACAGTCAAGACCTGTATTAAAAGATATTAGCAAGACAGCTGAGGGGGTGACATCATCAAGTCAGCTGCTCTTCCAATTGCAGAAATGACCGGTCTCCGTTTTCTCCTACCTGTGGACTATCTATGGACGGACTTCCGCCCATTGCGAAGTTCATTCAGCGAAGCGGAAGTCCGTCCATAGAGAATGAATGGGAATTGTTTAAGGGATTTTACATAAAGATCCCCAGGTGCTATGCACATGTCCCAAAAGACCTATTTTCAGTTTGGCCTGACCTCCATACAGCAAGAGGTCCATTAAAGTTGAGCCGTCTCTTCGGTCTCCCTGATTGACAGAGTCTTTGCAACGCACAACAGCGCCGAGTGGCCAAAGATATATATGACACCTACTTCAATCACCAGCCAACTTCTGGTCATTTTCAGGTTATAAATAAAAGCAAACTATTAATAGTCACATGATAATTCCACTTCAGGCAGATAGTACACTTCCCTAAGGTGTGATTTGGTGATTAACCAGCACATTCTGATGTACGATGCCAAAATTGTGATTTTTCAAAATACCATACGGGAGCCATGTTCCTTCAAAATCTCTTTCACCAGACGACTTTGACGATGCTTCCACTCGCCGCTGTTAATCCAATTCTTATAATATCTACATATGTTACATATTTTGGTGAGGGCAGGCCAAGTAATTTGGAAATTAGGAATCTTTTCAGATTAAGCCACACCCATTGCGATGTTCATTGGCCAATATCTTCTAGAAAACATTGAGATACTAACACGATTTGGGGTGGATCAGGGGGCAATTGAACCAATAATGATTCGTAGAAGGTTTCGTCCAAATCCGACTGAGCGTTTAAGAGAAATGGCCAAAAATGTGTTTTTCACAAAATTCAAAATGGCGGAAAATCTAGTTAGGCGCATTTGCATACTATGATTAACCTTTTTGTAGAGCATGTGGAAGAGCACATGTTTGCCAATTTTCAAGTCGATCGGACATTCGGGGCGGAAACTGGCCTAGTAGGGTACTTTTCACTTTTCTAGGGGACGCTATAGAGACATTTCTTTACACCCAAAAGGGGAGACCCCAAAATTATCAAATATTTTAACAGTCTTTATCTTCACCTAAAAAAAAACCCTTAAAGTGTGAGAAGTATAATAATAACTAGGACTGCGGGGCACTACTGAACGGGCCTGAGCCGCATGTCGGGGGGGCTAGCGGTCGGCCGGACATGCAGTCAAAAGGTGAAAAAAGAAAATGAGAAAAAAAAGGCCAGTGCCAGCCAGGAATCAAACCCAGAACTCTGGTGTCTAAGTCCGTGTCCTTATCTCTGAGCTACAATCTGATTTGACAATTAGAGAAAAAAACTTCACTAAAATATGTAAGATTACGTCCATTCAGTCAATGCCACTGCATGAAAAGTGGGATTTCCGGCACCGTAAATTGTCGTGGAATTTCAGGTTTACGGCAATTTTCAGCAATTTGCGGACAAAGCCGGAAATTGTCGGAAATTGATGTCGGCCTCCCTTGGCAGTTGGCCCCCCATGACTCCCCTCCTCCTAATTCTAGGGGAGGCTTTGACATGTAAATGAAAATGCTGTGAGCTATACAAATGCAAATCAGGGCTGCAGAGGGAGTTTTAGCCCAGGTGACATTTTTTTAAAAGGTAAGAAAATCTCTGGTACAAATAGATCAGGCCTAATTATAGACTCTTACATTTTAGCTTTTATTGATTTATTTATTTTAATGTGTACTAGATTACTGTGTATGCCATTAGCTATGGCAAATGTTATGTAAAAAAGATACACTAAATTATTAAAAAAATTAGTTGGAAAGCTGGAAAGACTATCGGAGTAGTTCGCAAACTGGTAGAAGTAGTGTAGGCAGCTTAACTTGTTAGTTTGGCAATTAGCATCCCTATAGTCAGTGCTAGCCGCTATGCTCATGTAACGTTAAACCATGACGGACAACATTGAACAGCGGAAATATATCACTCTTTCATATATGTTAAGACTTTAACATATAAGGTTTAAGATTTTAAGGTTGTTAGAGAAACAAACAGAGGGCTCCTCCAACATGCCCATCTCTCCTCTAACACAGTATGAAGCCCTCTATAGTAATAATAATACATGGTGTTGTCTCTGCGAGAACCTGGGAAAATGTTTTGTAAACACAAACAGTTCTTTTCAGGTGTCGAGGTCCCCCTTGAACTCCTTGTCACCTCTGTCCCAAGAGAATTACACACAAGCATGGCCTGAACAGTTTGAAGAATCCCTAAAACCACTATTTACCTGTTTTGATCAACACTGGGAGATCAAAAATAAATTGATAGACTCAGATCATATTTGACCCGAAACAGCTTCAGTGTATAAGAATGTGTATCACCTGTACAAATGTACACAGCAGAGTTGAAGTGGGTTAGGAGCTGATTTTAATTTCATAAAAATATGTTCTGCATTCTAGCATTAGTTTTATGAGTTTTATTATTTCCACTACTAATGTTCTCATTTTGTTGAATACATAGGCTTACATTACATGTAATCCCCTGGCATAAATGATACCACCTAATAAATGATAGTTTAACTTTGGGAACTCCATCGGGTTAAATAAACACCATCGTACTATGGAGATCATCTGCGCACGAATGGAGTGCTTTTCATCTCACCGCTTTGCACCTGCATGTGTGCGCGCGTCTTTGTGTTTTGGTTAGTTTTCCAATCATTGTCAGTAGTGAACATTTCTATCCTATGAAAATCCGAAAATCACTGGTTTCTACGCCCGAGGCGATGATATAAGAAGTCTTAGCGAGCAGTCGGACGATCTTTGACATTATAGGAGCGACGAGAGGTAAGTGCTGTTCCTCCTCTATGTGATATGTAATATGAATAATATTAACAATACTGACATGAATTAAGTCCAGATTTACATGTATATTTATCTTTTTAATTACGAAAACCATGATTTTTTAAAAATATTGTTAGCAACTTGTTAATAGCAAATACTATCATTTCTATTAATAATATGCTAAAGCGGCAACCCATTGTGAACTAGAAAATGCATTTCCTGCTGAAAATGCGTTGGAATGTGTTGGGATTTCCTATCCCCCCGAGTTGGTTGATGAGAAGAATCCAATACGGCACTCAATTAAAGTTAAAAAAGTTAACATTTTATTTAGAAGAGATAAAGTGCTACATGAGCAATCCTCCGCAGGTATACCTGGAGACCTGAAACACGCTTCGCAAGCTGTCCCTCTCAGAGTCCGTCCGCTGTCTGACTCCCTGAACAATGAGTGCCTGGTCCTCCTTCACGTAGCCTTCGGCCTTGCCCTGAAAATGGGTTCAAACTGGCTCTCCCTTCGGCCACACGTGCGCTATCTCAGATAATATTTTATCTTCATTTTTCCTGTGCTCTCCCTTCCACAATTCACATTGTCTGCCTTATATGGTCTCATCCGGTCACACCATCTTTTCTACAAGTCAAAAGATTATAAAAAAAACACACAAACAGAAACCCACATCTCACAAGGCCCTCATATGCCGGGAAACTTAACGGGTCTTTTGTGGTTCATAACGACATTCAGAGACGATGACGTTGCATTAACTATCAGAGACACGTCGGCTGGTTCAGTGAAGCAGTAAAAAACCCAAATAAACACTTAAATTGCAATAAACAAATACAAATGACGCCAAAATAACAACATAATGAAGTTTTTATGTTCATGTTTTGTTGCTTCTGTTGTAAACGTGAGGGCATGACGTTAACGCTCAGCTAACACTAGCATTGCGGCGAGCACTGACTTTAGCCACGCTAACCGGTTAGCTAGCTAGCTGGCTGAAGTCGCAATAGCGGCTATGCTAGAGTTAAGCAAGCATTAGCGTATCCAATACAGAGGAAACATTTCACTTCCATTCATGTATGAACTCTGTACGAGTTACAAGCTAACCCCACTGCCTTTTCAAAGCGTTATATTGTATTTATATCATTTAAATCATCATCGGTTAGCAGCTCAAGGTTACTCACCAGAGAAGGCGTCGAACGGAAGGATGCGCATGCACAGTGTTGTGATTAGAGTTCTCTTAGGCGTTCAAGGGTACATCGAAATTCAACAGTCGCACGCAAAAGAGAAATCATGAACATTTCTTTAATTGTGCTTGGTGTGACATTGTATGTGTGCACAAAGATGAATTCAGTCAGAACGCTCAAGGGATTATTATATGCATGCATGCATGTCCTTAAAGAGCACGCCTGTTTTCATCTAGGTACTTAATATAAATCGGTGAACTGAAAAGTGTAAAAACCATCAGTCTAAGGCATCGTTTGCAGATTAGGTTAAAAAGATGTTATATAAAATGGGGTGATGAGTAACGTTTTTTGTGTCAATGTCAGAGCAGTCAAAACAGATGAGAACACATAAGTGGGAGAAACGAACGTGACAGGATGGCTACTATCGCTCAATAAAGCATCGTTTAAATTATGATTTGCATAGTATAGAAAACAACAAGAGTCACCTCTTGTAAATTGTATCAGGTTAAACAAATCCTATTGTTATCAGCCATTGTACTGCGCCTAAGCGCTTTGATCGCAACCTGCGTGCGTGTGTGTTGTTGTTGTTTGTTGGCCAACCACTATTGCACCTTTCTCTCCAATGACGAGTCTTCCCTCACTGGTTGCTGTGTCGAAGCGGTGAGATCAAAAGGCTTTAGTGAGCCTCAAATAGTCTCTGACATAGTCATTTCTTTCTTTCATCAAACTTCCGAAGAGATGTGAGAATTTGAACACTATTAAGAGTGTATTTTCTCTCATATGCGCTAATAATTTGAATACTATTAATACCAGAAAAAAATGTAGTCCACATATTTTTTTTATATTTCTTAGTTATATATCTTGCTCAGCAAAGTTTTTTTTCTTCCAAAGAATGTGTGAACAATGGTATAAAATATCGTTCTCTTGTTTTAGGTCAATTGAAAGCACTCTAAATTGTCATAAACTAAATGATATAGTTTATAACACTATTATGCAAAAGAAAAGAAACTAAGATGTTTTTTTAAGCTGGTTTGTTCTTAAATGTATCTTTTAACTTTGTGTTTAATATATTATTTCAGAATGGCCTTACATGCCCTGCTGTGGACGAAGCCCCCCACCCCTTATTTCCGACCCCCACCGATCCACTTATGTGTTGTGGGGATGGTGGAGCAGAGCAAGGTGGTGGCCTGGGACTTTAGTTCCACTGGTGCCAGGCCAGTCACGACAAAAAAAAATATTCTGGCCGCAGTGTCTGATGGGTCGTCAGTGGCCAAAATGGTGTCATACGAGGAGTTTGGGGCAAAATTTAAAGAGGGTGGAAGTTACATGATGAAGGGTCATTCCCTGAGAGGGCACTCGCCACCCTACATACTCATTGTGACCAAGGACACAATGTTGTTCCGAAGTGCTCTGGTGCCTTTGACACAAGAACTCAAAGAGCAGGCGGAGGCCCTCATCCGTCCCCTCTTTGCCCTGACCCCCCTCAGCACCTGCAGGGACGCCAGGGGACTTGTGACCGTGGAGGGGGAGGTGATTGAAGTAAGTGAAGTTTACATGATAGCGGCGTAACAAAAGGGAAAAAAATGTAAGAATGTGTGAACAATGGTATAAAATGTGAATTAACCCACAAATCCATCTTGTCCAGCTGTCCAACATTAAAAAGATCGCTAAGGAGCGGGAGGTTTTTCCCCTGCTCAACGCTACACTGCAGCAGGTAAGCAATATGGAGCGAGAGAGACATAGAGCGAGAGACATAAAGACAGAGAGAGAGAGAGAGAGAGAGAGAGAGAGAGAGAGAGAGAGAAACCAAATTGAAAGCCAATTTTACTTCACAGGGGGAAACGCGGGTGCCGTTGTGCCTCTGGAGGGAAGCGGCAGCGATGGTGAAGCTTCAGATCGGGACACACATTAAAGTGTCCCATCTGAAAGCCTCCACCTCCAGCTATGGATATCAGCTGCAATCCACAGCGTTCTCCACGGTGGAGGTAGGCCTACTTTGCTGCTGTGGTATATATTATGCATACTTTAAATTATCCCAAAAAAAATTAGCCACATTTTTACACGATCACATCTTCAAAGTACACAAAGTCTGCTGGAGTGATGTTGTAAATGTATTGTATATTATAGTGGCAATAAAAAACAAATCTGGTCAATGGAGCATATTTATTGAGATGAATTAGCAACCTATGGACTCTATTTGGTTCAATTAAAAAGGGCCAGGAGTACAGGCCATGTTTAGGCCATTGGTGACAGAAGAATAAACCTGTATGTGTTTCTCTCGGCAGGAGCTCCACTCTGATGACACCGTGGGCGTACTCGGGGTGATGGACGTGGAGGGCGAGCCAGGCACCCTGAACATGCTCCTGGACAACGGCTGCATGGTCCTTATTCAGGAGGAGTTATGGAAGACAGTGGAGGAGTACCTCACAGACCCTTCACTACAGGTCCACATCACACTAAAAGGGAACCATGTGTCGGCCATAGGGGTCACTTCTCAAGAAATCACTGTTTAATGTTCAGTTTGTAATGCCTTAGTTATTTCGTCTGTTTCTGACTGTATTGTTACTCCTGTTTGGACATAATTGTTTATATTTCTATGAATTGTTCTTTCCAGCATTAAATATTTATAATAAAAATTAAATAAAACTCTACCATTGCATTTGTTTATTTGAACAGGCCTTTCCATACAATAACATCTTCAAGTGGAGTGACGTTGTAAATGTATTCTGAATCAAAAAGATTTTAAATGGCATTAAGCAATGCCTCCTGCGAGACAGCCGCAGCCGTCAAACTAGCAGTTGAAACAACAGTAGTATGAAAATAATTGGCATAGAAGCATTGCAGTAGCAGTTACTTACAGAGTACAGGAGTAGTAGTTAGTAGTAGTACTAAAAATACTGCTATAACAGTAGAATTAGAAGAATCATTTTAGTTTTAATACCACTTGAAATACTAGTAGCACTATTAGAAGTACCAGTAAAAGTCATTCTTATATTAATACTAGAATAACTACTAGTACTTGTCACGGTTGAGTCCTGTTTCCTGTTTTTATTGTGGAGTTTCGTGTTTCTGGTTTCCCTGGGTAACTTCACTTCCTGCGTTGTCCTGTCTTCCCCTATTGTTTCCACCTGTGTCCAATCACCTGCACCTCCCTCGTGTATTTAAGCCCTGTGTGTCTGTTGCCCCTTGTCGCGTCATTGTCTCCTGTTAGGTGTCTCATGTCAGGTGTCGTCTTCCTTGGAGTCTCTGTGTTCCTGGCCGGAGCCGTGTTTTGCCCCACGTGGCGTTTTTGTGTTGACTTTGAAAATTAAAGTCTTTTGTTTTTTGAACCCTGCGAGTGCGTCTCCCTCCTTCACCCCGACACGATCCTTGACAGTACTTGTACTAAAAAAACTGGTTAGAGTTCACTGAGGCGTTCAAGGGAACATCGAAATTCAACAGTCGAACGCAAAAGAGAAATCATGAACATTTCTTTAGATTGTGCTTGGTGTACGTGTGTACAAAGATGACTTCAGTCAGAACGCTCATTGTACGTGTGCATGTATTGATTATTATATCAATACATGCATGTCCTTAAAGAGCACTCCACAATTTGAAAGGATTGCTGAAAATATAGAACTAAGAAAAGCTGAAATGAGTTCAAAAGAATTGCTGAAAATAAACAAATGGGAGAAGCTGAAATACATTTCAATAGATTTGATGACAATATATGGATGAAAAAGCTTAAATGAAGTGCAAAGAATTGCTGAAGATATACATAGCAGAAGCTAAATACGAATTTCAAAAGACTGCTAAAAATACAGAAGTAAAAGTAGTTTTAGTATCAATAGCAGTAGAAAAACTAGAAGTGTTAGTAGTAGTACTAGTATTATCAGCTCTAGTAGGAACACTATTAGTCATAGTAGTATTTGTAGTAACCTAAGCAGTAGTTGTCATATTACAATCAGCAGAAATACTAAGTTATTAATATGTGGATGGGAGAAAGAAAGACAGAGGGAGGCAGAGAGACAGACAGACAGTGAGTGAGTAAAGGAGTAGAGAGGCTGTCATGTGACCGTGAGTGTAAGAGTGCAGGTGTCCGAGCTGATCAGGAGGACACAGAGATTTAAGCAGAATCCACGCCTCAAACAAATTGCCGCTAGAGCAAAACTATTCTGGGTTTCAAAAAAATAACTGCATGATGAGAGTCCCAAGACTCTCCGAACGCATACCACTGTTTACATGTCTCTAGGGTTTATAATATGGCTGTATTATCAGCTTCAAAATCATGTACCTTCTCGTCTTTTTTGTTAAGTTCGTCACCAGATTTGTATTGGAGTCTATGGGGCTTGAGACAGACTTTGTCTCACTCTCGAGCCCCTCAGGCAAAAAGTAAAGAACTCTGGGATTCCATACCCACATCATTCCGAACAGGACAAGCACGGCATCATTCTGTTAAAAAATGAAGCTTTAAAATGTAACATTGTGGTCGTGAGTGCAAAAGATCCATATTTATTTTACCCGATTCTCACGCAGCCGTACACTCTAAATTTGCATATTCTCACTCTAGAGCAGGGGTCTCAAACTCGCGGCCCGCGGGCCAAATGCGGCCCGCCGGACGCTAGTTTGAGGCCCCCGCCTTGATATGAAAGTTTAATGTTAGTGCGGCCCGCGCGAGTTTGACATGGATGCTGTATGGTATCATGTACCCAGAAATGACAGCTTAAAGCTGTGTGCACACCGGACACAATTGACACGATTTTGTCCCGCCCATACGCGAGCGAGCCCGCCTGTTTTGCTTTTTCTCTCATCATCCATGACTGAGATCACCACCATCACTGCGCTGTACTGCTCTGAAAGTCCGAAGCTCCGCTGTCATTTCTGGGTACATGATACCCTCTGGAGGCGTCACATTCTCCCTAGTTCTCCCTATAAACGTGCATTTTTTTCACACTGACAGGCTCAGATAGTTACAATAAGTGTCCGACAACATACTAGAAAGGAGAAATGAACGTATGTCTACCTTTAGCTTGAGATCGCTGTTTGTTGCGAGAGCCAATCAGTGTGGAGAGTCTCATAACGTTACTGCACACAGGTCCTGTGCGGTGTCCTGCAGGCTGCTGTGCCCGCTGCAGTTTATGGAAGACAGAGTTTACCGACAACCGTTTAACGACCAGGAGAGTTTATGTTTCGCAGCCGGCTCTGGAGGGAGAGAGCCGGTGAATCCCCTGTTTACTGACCGGGAGGAGAGAGCCGGTGAATCCCCTGTGAACTTCCCCTGACCGGGGGAATGGGACTGGACCGGAGTTCGCTGGCGGTTTACCTGACCGGGAGTTTCGGAGGGAGAGAACCGGGGGAAAACCGACGAGATTACATACAAAGTCAATGCAGACCGGAGGTTGTTTATTTTTTTCGCGGGACTGGACCGGAGGACTGAACCACTGCTAGCTGGCAGGCAGCCGGCTCAGAGCAGCAGCACTGAAGGAGAGAACTGGGGGAAAAACCCACAGTTTACCGGCGGCCGTTTACTGACCATGGGAGTATTTTTGAGTATTTTGCGATTATTTTTGTCGCTTTTGCTGTGAACACCCCTTTAGTCCACACAGCAGCAGAACAACAACAAACAGCGATCTCAAGCTAAAGGTAGACATACGTTCATTTCTCCTTTCTAGTATGTTGTCGGACACTTATTGTAACTATCTGAGCCTGTCAGTGTGAAAAAAATGCACCTTTGCCATTTCCCAGCATGCAAGGCACTTGTGGATGCAGGCACACCATTCAGTGGTGAGAAGTATGCTGATGCCATTTTGAAGCTACAGGAGGAATTTGACCACAGATTTGCAGACTTCAAGACGCACAAAGCCACATTTCAAATTTTTGCGGACCCCTTCTCCTTTGATGTGCAAGATGCCCCTCCTGTGCTTCAAATGGAGCTCATTGACCTGCAGTGCAACTCTGAACTCAAAGCCAAGTTCAGGGAGGTGAGTGGAAGAGCAGACAAGCTTGGGCAATTTTTGAGAGAATTGACTCCCAGCTTCCCTGAGCTTTCCAGAATGTTCAAGCGGACCATGTGCCTTTTTGGGAGCACGTACTTGTGTGAAAAGCTCTTCTCCACCTTGAACTTCAATAAGTCCAAGTACAGGACCAGACTTACTGATGAGCATCTTCAAAGTCTACTGAGGGTCTCAATTGCTTCCTCCCTCAAGCCAAATGTGGCTCGGCTATGCGAGAGGAAGCGCTGCCAGACCTCTAGCCAAAAGTAGGCAAGAGAAGCCATGTTCAGAACAGTTCATGTTGAAAGTTTCATTAATGTTCATGTTAAAGGTTAAATAACTGTTAATACTGTTAATTTGAATCTGAAAAAAAATAATTTCTCTACCCACCAACTATATGTGGTTTCTTAAGTTTTTCTTATTTGCTGTTTTATTATTATTTTATTTATTTATTACTGATTGATTGATTTATTTTCTTTATTCTTTATTTGTTTATTTATTTTTTCATCTTATTTTGTGTAGAAAATTAAAAATTAAGATATTTGAGAACAGTGGAATGTTTTATCAGAGCTTTTCTTGTGGAAAACCGGAACCAAAGCACTGAAAAAGTGTAGGGTATAGCAGAAGCAAAAGCATTGAAGACAGTTTTTTTTTTCTTTTTTTTTCTGTTTTTAATAAATGCGTTTTTTTTGTTGAAAACCTGATGCGGCCCAGCCTCACCCAGACCCTAGCTCCAGTGGCCCCCAGGTAAATTGAGTTTGAGACCCCTGCTCTAGAGGCTCCACACACACACTAATGTAAAACTCAGAACTGAAAACCTAGTGAAACATAATCAGTGATTATGAAAAAAGTAAAATAGATATCAAAACGCTGTAAAGACTAAAGAATTCAAGACCTGTGTCTAAAGTTGAAATGGTGTCTGTAGCTGAAAGATTGAAAAAGCTATAAAAACGACGCGCGACTGGAGACCTGCAGTGGAATCCGTTTCCAAAGCCATCGGAGGGGATTGATGAGGAGAAGGTTCCTCAACGAGGAGGGAGGAGACGGAGAAGTTAACCCGAGCTGCTTTTACAAAGGGGATTAGTGATCCCTTAATTAAACCAGTCGCTTCGTGACGACGCTTCGTGACGAAGCGGGCCGACGCGTGACGAAGCGTGACGGCGCTTTGTCAAAGCCATCGGAGGGGATTGTTGAGGAGAAGGTTCCTCAACGAGGAGGGAGGAGACGGAGAAGTGAACCCGAGCTCCTTTTACAAAGGGGATTAGTGATCCCTTAATTAAACCAGTCAATTCGAGACGACGATTCGTGACGACGATTCGTGACGACGCTAGACGAAGCGTGACGACGCGTGATGAAGCGCGTCGTAAAAGCCTCAATGATTAACTGAGTTCTTACTGTAACGTTAGATGACGCCTATTGAGTAAAAACTTGGTTTGAATAACTATTCTAGATAATTTAATTTTCACATACTTATTTTCTTCCTAGAAAAGAATAAAGTCTTTGTTTTGTATATAGAGATCCTAAATCCATATTGAACGGCCATTCTTGGATTTTGTTTACTGCCTGTTGCATCTTATCCACTATAAAACCTATATTTCTTCCCTTTTTCGGCAATAGTGTTTGGGTGCGCCGCTCTAATTTACCCGTGTAGAACGTTGCGTCATATTAGTTCCGCTTTTGGCGCTCGTGTGTAAATCATGATTAATTCATTCATTTATTTGGTCAGCAGGAGGGGCGCACAGGGGTGGCCAGGGACATGTCTATGGAGGCACGGGTGTCAGGTATTTTCAGTTATCATTAGAGAGGCGAGAACAAAACCACAGACAAGTCGTATTACTTTGCAAAGGGGATTCTAGCCACACAGCGTTTGCCGTGCCGACATCCGCCGAAGCTCCTCGGACCTCCGAGTTTTATTCAAAAAGTTCACAGAAGATAACAGATTTGCATACGAGGGCGGGGCTTCACATAACCTCCTGCCAGGTGACAAGGTCATATATCCTACAATGCAATGCAATCATTTACTGTCACTCAGGGAATCGCCGTTGTCTGAGTCCACGAGGACATTCTACCTAAAACAGAGGAGTCCACAGATACCTTGATTGATCCGTATCCTGTTTCCCATCTGTTAGGTTAGTGATTTGATCAGGCGGTCACACAGAAGGTTCAGCGAGGGTTTCTTCCTATTGTCTTTGTAATGACATTAACTGCTCAGCAACTTCAACAGGATTGACCAACACCACTTTAATAAATTAAAGCATACTTTCCACCCTCGGGGCCCTATCAACGGGCCACCCTAGGCCCCCATGTAGAACCGCCACAGCTCCCTCCCTCTCCCACTAAAACCCATAATTTCTAAATAAACCCCCCATGGAGTGAATTCTTAAGTCGTGGAGGAGACGGAGAAGTGAACCCGAGCTGCTTTTACAAAGGGGATTAGTGATCCCTTAATTAAACCAGTCAATTCGTGACGCCAATTCGTGACGCCGCGCGACAAAGCGGGCCGACGAGTGACGACGCGTGATGAAGCGCGTCGTAAAAGCCTCAATGATTAACTGAGTTCTTACTGTAATGTTACATGATGCCTATCGAGTAAAAACTTGGCTTGATTATGAAACTGTCACAAAGCAGAAGGAGACGAAGAGGTGATGTACCAGAGTTTTTATTCCAAGAACAGAAAGCTCAGCAATCGAGTAGTCCGGTAGGTAGGTTTGGCGTTACTACAACGAGACCAGACAACTGGCAGAGTGAAGGTGTGTGGTTTATGAAGGGATCTGGTGATGCGGGATGATGACGTGCAGGTGGTGAGAACAGGTGATGGTGATTAGTATTCAGGGGAATGAGAACGAGTGGGCGGAGTGATGACATCTGGTGTTGATGACGGTGTCTCAGTTACAGAAACATTCTGCTGCCCCCCCCCTCACCAACCAGAGGGGCACATATAAATGACAACATTAGATTTAAAGATTATAAACTTTATTTTACTTTAAAATCATAACGTAATTTTCTGATATATGAAGCAGAAACAGTAGTAAAGTCAGGCATTTAATAAGTTAAAAAACAGTATAGGATTGTATTATATTCGACTTTAAGAATGTTATAATTCGCACACACACTCACACAAATAACTTGTACAGAAATCAGGATGGATTTCAAAAAAATAAAAAATATATGTCAAATAATTACTTCCAACACACACACAAACTTAAAATCAATGTGACGTTTGGCGTTGTGGCGCCGGCCAAAAGAGATGCTCTGTGAAGCCGGTACAGGGAACCAAAGGAGAAAAAAGGTTTTGGGTTCGTCTAAAGCTGGAACGGCCTTAGAGAAATGTGAAGGTAGCCTACGATTACCTAGACAGTTTAACAGGACAGACAATTCTGAATCCACTGAGGGTCAATATCACCATTGTGTTTTTGGTTGTATTTTGGCTCATGATTCCAGCTCTTTCACCCTGAATAAGAGCTTATGAATAGTACATACATTTTTGGACTTATGACAGATAATTACATCCTGTATTTGGACTTTCTCCTCAGTGTATGAACTAGTCTGAAGTACGTACACTGATGAGCCAAAGAAATTGAGGCAAATATTACCAACCGACAGTGGTCTGAAGAGGGTCTAAGACACACACACACACTAAAACCCCTGGAAGAGGACTGTCTTGCAGAGCTTCTTTCTCGTAGTCCCTTTTTGCAACGCCTTAGCTTGAGAAACACAGACACAACCAATGACAACAATGATGGTTGTCGATGACAAACTGTGTCTCTTCAATGTGTTCCCCAAGCAGAAAAACATCCTCTGTTCCAATCTCCTCTCGGACGATGTGTGTGGCTGTCTACACCTTAGGAGCTTGTATTGTTGAAGCTCGGCGGATCACCTCTCTGCAGCTCTCAGCACCTTATAGTAATAATACAAAAACAATACATTCGTATAGCGCTTTACACAGTGTTTAAATACACTTTACATAACAGACAAAACAAAGTAACCTTAATATACAAAGATTAAAATATAAAAAAAAAATAAGACAAAACCAAACCTTTACTGTGCCAAGTTGCTTTGACATTGAACTCAGCTAAGCTATCAGTTACTCTGCCATGAATAAAGCTTCACTACACAGTGAAATGCAGCAAGCTAAGCTAATCACAAACACAGCAGTAGGCTAGTTTACTACATAGGAAGCTACTTTAAGATGCGTTAATTCCACATGACAAGAAGGTTGTGTGGCCAATGTTATACCAGTTATATTACTACAATAACATTACTGTGTCAGTTTTAATCTAAGTGTTAAGGAATATGACTTATCAAGTCTCAGTTCATATTCAGGTGAAAACCAGCCGGTGAAGTAAACAAAGCCAAGCTAGCTGACTGCGATTTCAGTACAACTCGCTCCTTCTCTACTCTTTGGTAATATTCTTTTCACAAAACACAACAAATAGTATGGTGATATTAAATCTTACACTGCATGAAAAGTGGGATTTCCGACAATTTCCGGCACTGTAAATTGTCGTGGAATCTCAGCTTTACGGCAATTTTCGGGCAAAGCCGAAAACTCCCGGAAATTGTCGGAAATTGACGTGGGCCTCCCTTGGCAGTTGGCCCCCCATGACTCCCCTCCTCCTAATTCTAGGGGAGGCTTTGACATGTAAATGAAAATGCTGTGAGCTTTACAAATGCAAATCAGGGTTTCAGAGAGAGTTTTAGCCCAGGTGACATTTTTTTAAAAGGTAAGAAAATCTCTGGTACAAATAGATCAGGCCTAATTATAGACTCTTACATTTTAGATTGTATTGATTTATTTAATTTAAGTATGCTAGATTACTGTGTATGCCATTAGCTATGGCAAATGTTAGGTAAAAAAGATACACTAAATTATTAAAAAAATTATTTTCAATCTGAATCAGCAAGGTAAAATGACCATTCCATGCAAACATTAGAATGAGAATGAAGGCTCTGCAGAGATCACATTCTCCTAGAGCTCAACTAATGTGCATAGTGGCAGGAATACAGTGACCTTTTCTTTAGTCTTACTTAAATGCACAGAGGACATATTAACCACTACATCTCGCAGACATGGTGCTTAACAGGCACCGCGGTCTGGTCTCGCGAGTCCTTCCATGTAACAATGACCTCGTATCTGATTGGAGGATCCGGCCGTTCAGCTCCTTTTGCACGCGATCAACAGCTTTCAGCCAGTCGAGAAGAAACTGCTGTTTGCTATCAGCGGACTGTCCGTCAGCTGAATCAACATCCTGCCGATATGAACGAGCGGGAGAGACTGACTCAAAGAAGAGACGAGCGCATGAAATCCCAAGGTAAGAATATGTTTGACTGCTAGCTAAGCTAAAAGTAGCTTAGCCTAAAACCAAAGCTAAGAGTAGCCTTACAAAAGAACTAGTGAGCAGAACCCGCTTTATTGAAGTGTATTGTTGTAGCGTATAAGGTTTAAAGAGCATGCTTTCATTGTGCGGTATAAGGAAATAGATACCATAGAATAGATACCGATCATAACTGTACATTGTTTTCACAGACTAGTTTCTCCTCACAATGAGGCGCTGACCTCCTATTTGCTCGGAGCAACATCTGTAAGTGACTTTTTTTTTTTTTAACTGTTTCTCCTTCAATTCAATTCAATTCATTTTATTTTGTATAGCCCAAAATCGCAAATTACAAATTTGCCTCGGAGGGCTTTACAGTCTGTACACATGCAACATCCTCCGTCCCAAGACCCTCACATCGGCACAGGAAAAACTCCCCAAAAAATGAAAAAAACCCTCATGACTCATACAGATGTAGAATACATTCAATTTCTATAACAGAAATTAATCAAAGAATTCCAAGTAGCCGGCCAGATGTACGACAGGACCACTGCAGGGGCCACCACCGTCCGATCGAACCACCAACCACAGAAGACTGTGGGGAGGGAAAGCAAAGATTTTAGGAAAGGGTAATAGTGATATGAATCATATTTAAAATGATGATGATGATGATGGCAGCAGGTGCCAGCAGGGCCACGGCCAGAGTAAGGACCAGGGTTCTGACGGAACTACGATCTGCAGAGACCTGCTCGGCGAGAAAGCACAAAGAACTCCCGGGAAGGAGCTGAATTAGTCATGTGCATTAATGCAACGTGGATTTTAGTAAAAGGGGGGAGAGAGAGAGAGAGAGAGGAGTTCGGTGTGTCCTAAGAAGTCCCCTGGCAGTTTAAGCCTATAGCAGCGTAACTAAGAGCTGGTCCAGGCAAACCTAAGCCAGCCCTAAATATAAGCTTTATCTTAAAGGAGCTGACTGAATCTGCCCCCCGGACTGAAAGTGGAAGCTGGTTCCACAAAAGAGGAGCTTGATAACTGAAGGCTCTGCCTCCCATCCTACTTTTAATAACTCTAGGAACAACAAGTAACCCAGCATCTATAGAACGCAGCTGCCTTGCAGGGCAGTACGGTGTTACAAGCTCTTTAAGATAAGAAGGTGCCTCACCAGCAAGCGCCTTGTAGGTGAGGAGAAGAACCTTAAATTCTATTCTTGAATTAACAGGGAGCCAGTGCAAAGCAGACAATACAGGCGTGATATGGTCTCTTTTATTAGTTCTTGTTAATACACGTGCTGCAGCATTCTGAATCAACTGAAGAGATTTACAAGAACACCCTGCAAACAAAGAATTACAGTAGTCCAGTCTGGAGGAAACAAATGCATGAACTAATTTTTTCACCTTGAGAGACAAGAAATTACTGATTTTCGATATATTACGTAGATGAAAAAAGGTGGTCCTTGAAGTATTCTTTATATGAGAGTTGAAGGACATATCCTGGTCGAAGAGAACTCCAAGATTCTTGACGGTGCTGCTGGATACCAGAGAAATTCCATCCATAGAAACTGTATCACGTGACAGCTGACTTCGAAGGCGCTCTGGGCCTATCAAGATAACTTCTGTTTTTTCTGAGTTTAGGAAGTTGCAGGTCATCCAAGTTTTGATGTCTCCAAGACATTCTTGAAGTCTAATGAGCTGTTCGGTCTCCTCTGGCTTGATCGACAGATACAATTGAGTATCGTCTGCGTAACAATGGAAGTTGATGCGGTGTTTTCTGATAACGTCGCCGAAAGGAAACATATAAAGGGTAAATAAAATGGGTCCAAGCACAGAACCTTGTGGGACTCTGTGACCAACATTGGTGGTCTTCCTCGTTTAATGTTACCGTGACTTGCGTGTTGATTTTTATTCATACCACTTTCATTTAATTGTTTTCCAGCCGCCTGTAAGACGTATTACGAGACGGCACGTCGGAGCTTCAGGTAAACCGTGCCAGAAAAAGTCACTGCGGGCGGAAGAGCGAAGAGTTCCGCGCGAGAAGAAAGCGGGTAAGAGTTTATTTGGTGACTATTTTTCACGAGCATTGATAGATGTGTTGTGTCCATACGCATCGCACAGTATTGATTCATTGTTTTGTTTTTTACAGCTGCTGGAATGGAGACAGCGTGTGCTCGAAGATGACGCGGTGGAACTCCGCCAGCGGAGACCTCATGTCTGCCGAAGAAGAGGGCATGTTGGTGGGGTCTCTGGGTGGATTGTACGGTCGCCGTCATTTCGTAGGACGGAGCTCTCTGAACTCTATGCGAAGCTGCAGTCCCGGTGAGAGGCGACTCCAAAGTACAGAGCCACGCACAATAGGCGTCTGCGCAACGGACCTGCCTCGGAAAGAACGCCGCCAGTTACCTACAACCCCGAGGAGGCAAACGGACAGTTGTAGTTTTTGGATCATCCTCTCCCAATGTGAGCGCAGATAGTCGCTTTGTATATAATTGTTTGTTTTAATAAAGCTCTTTTTGCATAAACATGTTCCTGGAAAATGTTCATTTCCTCTATAAATTCATTAATGTCCTTGGTGGTAGTCTAATAATTGTTTAGTAGCCTACATAGGATAACAATGACATGAATATACAGTACAATATGAATGAATAAATAATATATATTGTATATATAAATTATTTATGAGGCTGGGTGGCCAATAGCAACAGATCTGCCAACCAATTACGAGTGATTTTTCTTGTTTGAAAGTGGTGGTTTCCTCCAATAAGGAGTAAGGATATTCAGCCCGCTCCGCTCGGCCACCCGCGGTTTCGCTGCATTCATATGCTAATTAGGGCCATTTGCACCTCCGCCAGCTGATCGCAACCTACGTCAGAGTCTGTTTCCGACAATTTCCGGGACAGGCGAATGCGGCTTGCGCGGCCTGTAAATTGTCGGAAATTAGGCAGATTTTCGGGCGTTTACATGGACGGAAATCCCACTTTTCATGCAGTGTTACTTGTGAAAGGTAATCCCCCGAGCCCTGCTGGCGATGGTCCGCCGATTAGCGCAGAAATGACCCGCCATCCGTTGGCAACACTGTCGTTGCACTCGTTGCAGCGTGCGTTCCGACAAACGCAGTTTCTCGGACCGATGCCCCGCTCCGCATCAACCCCGGGGGCCGGAAATAAAAACCGAATGGGTTGCTCGCTCCTTTTGCTTGACGCTATGGACGCACACTCCCGATCTTGAACGTAGAATCGATTGCTCTTCCTTGGGTTCCCGGATGTTGCGGTTGAATATTTTGAGGTTGAATATTTTGCAGTTGAATATTTTAACGTTGAAAAACGTTCAGATACATCATTTGATACACAATTTCATGCATAATTATTCAGTCCTAGAAATTCAACCACCTTTTTCTTTCAAAAACGTCGACACAGATTTACTTCCATAGCCAAACCTTAGCATAACGGTGCACTTCATCGGTGATGACTGGGAGTTGCGCAATCACTGTTTGCAAGCGTCATATTTCCCTGACGACCACACCAGAGAAATAATGTTAATAAAACGATTATAAAATATTTGTTTTGAAAAGGAAGCCATGTTTAAGTTGTAAGATCTCTTCCGTTTTAAATAAGAGATGCTCTACTGTGGTCCACAGCTCCTCAGTCATCACCGATGAAGTGCACCGTTATGCTAAGGTTTGGCTCCATTGTGCGACTCGACCACAGGTCCGTTGTTGTTGAAAAGTGGCCGACTGTACGCAGCTCGCTTCGGCGTTGCTCATACAAATGAGGGACGGCAATTTGGCTGAAATACTTTTGCCCCGGTAAAATGTACCATGGATCCAATGCTTTAAGCCGTCTTTATCTACGGTCCGTAGCGGGACTACGTCCTTGCCGAGGTGGAACGTTATTGCCTCCGTAATGTCACTCCAATGTACAATTTTGTACATTTGGTAATACTAATGATTTATTAGTAATAACAAAATGTCCCAAGCCGTTGTGTTGTGGGTTATTCATTGTTGTTATAAAGTTGTAACCATGACTCAACACACCTCAACACACATAAGACTAAGTAGCTCCATGCATCGCTGTGATGACGACGTGTACAAATAAAATCCGCTGCCTGCCAAAGAGCAGGTCAGCTGTTAGTAACCCTGGTATGACGGTATGTGAGAAATCCATACCGTACGGAAATTTCATACCGTCATACCGGAATATCGGTAATACCGCACAGCCCTAGCTTAGCCCCATCTAACAGAGCTCAATTCAGGGAAAAAGCCTTTTAAAAATGATGACGCATATAATGACATATTTCCGCTGTTCAGTGTTGTCAGTCATGGTTTAACGTTACATGAGCATAGCACTGACTGTAGGGATGTTAATTGCCAAAATAACACGTTAAGCTGCCTACACTACTTCTACCAGTTTGCGAACCACTCCGATAGCCTTTTTAGCTAGCTAACTTGGCTAACGTCAACAAGTTGCGTTAGCGTTTCTACTTCGTGAGTTAAAGTCAGCGTTGCTAGTGTTGGCCAATAGTTAGCGTCATGACGTCATGTCACGCTTAAAGCACGGCGAATTCTTTTGGGCAAGGAGATTAATTTAAACATACAAAGGTTCAGCCTGCATCTTTGAATTGACTATCAGAATTAAGATTAGCCTCCTGTCATTGTTACTGGGAGGCGTTCACTCAGAGAATAACGTTAGTTATATGAACCATAAAGTACAAACGTGTGACGTTATTTAGAGCGTTGATGGAGCTGCTACCATGTTAGCTTAGCCCCATCTACCAGAGCTCCATTAAGGAAAAAGCCTTTTAAAAAAGATTTTCTTTTTTAAAAATGTTATTTGTTTAGTGAAATTAAATCTGCGCTATGAGTTCATTTGGGGTTCCCTACCGCTGTGAACCAGCCGGCACATGACTTCTTTACGGTATCTATGTTGGCACCGTCAATATACCTCGAGATCGCCTCTGGAAACTAAACGTTGTTCATACTAATATTCCTATGTCAAAGCATTTTAAACCAAATATTTGGCTTTCTTCTGCTTTTAATGTTAATATTGGGAATGTTTGTCTCAATCTCTTTTGTTTAGCAGCAGTTTTCGCTGTTGGCAGCATTTGGGTAACTTTAAGGCAAGAATAGTTATCAATATGCTGTTTAGTTCGTTTTCCCCTAGTATTGTATGTTGTTGTGAGATGTGGGTTTCTGTTTGTGTGTTTTTTTATAATCTTTTGACTTGTAGAAAAGATGGTGTGACCGGATGAGACCATATAAGGCAGACAATGTGAATTGTGGAAGGGAGAGCACAGGAAAAAATGAAGATAAAATATTATCTGAGATAGCGCATGTGTGGCCAGGGGAGAGCCAGTTTGAACCCATTTTCAGGGCAAGGCCGAAGGCTGCGTGAAGGAGTACCAGGCACTCATTGTTCGGGGAAGGCAGAATGTTACAGAAGGATGAACTGGGTTGAACCAACGTTCAAGGACAAGAGAGGTTATAAAAAAGAGCAGAGTCAGACAGCGGACGGACTCTGAGAGGGACAGCTTGCGAAGCGTGTTTCAGGTCTCCAGGTATACCTGCGGAGGATTGCTCATGTAGCACTTTATCTCTTCTAAATAAAATGTTAACTTTTTTAACTTTAATTGAGTGCCGTATTGGATTCTTCTCATCAACCAACTCGGGGGGATAGGAAATCCCAACACAGCTTAACTTGTTAGTTTGGCAATTAGCATCCCTATAGTCAGTGCTAGCCGCTATGCTCATGTAAAATTAAACGATGATGGACAACATTGAACAGCGGAAATATATCACTCTTTCATATATGTTAACACTTTCTATGAGCTACAAACCTATTTTGATTTTTCAAAGGCAAAACAGACATTTAAACCATTTCAATTAGTATCCATTAGAAGACGGACTCAATGCGACTTACCAGAAGGACTTCAGGACAAAAGAGCGGAGCTTCGCGGTAAAGCGTTGGGTTAGAGGTCATTGAGGCGTTCATGGGCACTCGGAAATTCAGATGTTGAACGCACAAGCACAAAACCTTTCCTAGACAGAGCACGTACAGTGTCACATCAACCACAAAGCTGACTTCAGAGTCAGTCAGCTTAATTCATTATTTATAAAGACATACATCCTTAACCCTTACACACTGTTCATATTGGATACCTTCACAGTAGGTTTCGGGTCGATTTTTTTTTTTTTACCAAGAATTACTTCATGTTTACCCAATTTGTCTATTTAGAATCTCTAAATAGTGCCCAACTTTACATTCAAATCATTACTTTGTTGATTGTTTTATGAGGAAATCGTTTCTATTCTTCCACTATTCTAAATGTATTAAACTACTTAAAGTGGAGCTCAACCTTTGGTGTGCATTTTTTCACATAAACTTACTTTTTGATTTCAAATTCTCCGATTTATATTAGATGGTTATAATACATATATCTGAGTCAAGCCGGTTTTGCAAAGGTTGTTGGAGAAACAAACACAGGGCTCCTCCAACATGCCCATCTCTCCTCTAACACAGTATGAAGCCCTCTATAGTAATAATTGTTGAAATGCTTTCAAAGCATTCCAAGTATTGTTAGTTTCAACTCCTTCACACTTTCAGCCACAATGTTACATTTTAAAGCTTCATTGTTTAACAGAATGATGCCGTGCTTGTGCTGGTCGGAATTATGTGGGTATGGAACCCCAGAGTTCTTTACTTTTTGCCTGAGGGGCTCGAGAGTGAGACAAAGTCTGTCTCAAGCCCCATTGACTGCAATACAAAACTGGTGAAGAACTTAACAGAAAAAGCCAGAGAGTACACGTTTTTGAAACTGATAATACAGCCATACTATAAAGCCTAGAGACTTGTAAACTAGATATATGCTTCTGTAGAGTCTTGGGACTGTCATCATGCAGTTATTTTTTTTTAATACCCATAATAGTTTGAGGCGTGGATTCTGTGTAAATCTCTGTGTCCTCTGATCAGCCCGCGCAGCTGCCCGCGTTGCCACGGCTACTCGGACACCTGCACTCTGTCAGTTGGAATTACATCAGCTGATTAGTGGAGTCACATGACTGCCCCTCCCCTCTCTACTCCATAATCAATCACTGTCTGTCTGTTCCTGTCTCTCTGCCTCGCTCTGCCTTTTTCTTTTCCCCCATCCACATATTAATAACTTCATAGTTCAAATAACATTCTAGCATTCCAGAGTGGTCTGCTATGACTTTAGGACTTCTGTCTCCCAACAACCCCCCCCCCCCCTTCCCACCCAATTTCATCATTTCAAAATAAAAGCCTCAATGATTATCTGAGTTCTTACTGTAATGTTAGATGAGGCCTATTGAGTAAAAACTTGTCTTGAATATCAAACATTCTGCCCCCCCCCCCCCTCACTACCCCAACCAATTCCATCATTTAAAAATAAAAGCCTCAATGATTATCTGCGTTATTACTGTAATGTTAGATGAGGCCTATCGAGTAAAAACTTGGTTTGAATAACTAACCTTCTGCCCCCCCCCTTGCCACCCTCCCAACCAATTTAATAATTTCAAAATAAAAGCCTCAATGATTATCTGAATTCTTACTGTAATGTTATTTCTATATTTTCAGCAATCCTTTCAAATTATTTTCAGGTTTTCATATTTCTATATTTTCAGCAATTGTTTCAGTTAATTTCAGCTTTTGCATTCCAACGCATTTTCTAGTAATACCTGGTGTTGTCTCTGCGAGAACCTGGGAAAATGTTTTGTAAACACAAACAGTTCTTGTCAGGTGTCGAGGTCCCCCTTGAACTCCTTGTCACCTCTGTCCCAAGAGAATTACACACAAGCATGGCCTGAACAGTTTGAAGAATCCCTAAAACCACCATTTTCCTGTTTTGATCAACACTGGGAGATCTAAAATTAATTGATAGACTCAGATCATATTTGACCCGAAACAGCTTCAGTGTATAAAAATGTGTATCACCTGTACAAATGTACACAGCAGAGTTGAAGTGAGTTAGGAGCTGATTTTACTTTCATAAAAATATGTTCTGCATTCTGGCATTAGTTTTATGCGTTTCATTATTTCTACTACAAATGTTCTCATTTTGTTGAATACATAGGCTTACATTACATGTAATCCCCTGGGATAAATGATAGTTTAACTTTGGGAACACCATCGTACTATGGAGATCATCTGCGCACGAATGGAGTGCTTTTCATCTCACCGCTTTGCACCTGCATGTGTGCGCGCGTCTTTGTGTTTTGGTTAGTTTTCCAATCATTGTCAGTATTGAACATTTCTATCCTATGAAAATCCGAAAATCACTGGTTTCTACGCCCAAGGCGATGATATAAAAAGTCTTAGCGAGCAGTCGGACGATCTTTGACATTATAGGAGCGACGAGAGGTAAGTGCTGTTCCTCCTCTATGTGATATGTAATATGAATAATATTAACAATACTGACATGAATTAAGATTTAAATGTATATTTATCTTTTTATTTACGAAAACCACTTGTTAATAGCAAATACTATCATTTCTATTGATAATATGCTAAAGAGGCAACCCATTGTGAAATATAAGACACGTAAATGCTCTATTGTTTAACGTATCCTTCAATTAACTTGTATTTAATGGAAGACAATTTAACTTGTGTTTCTTGTATTATTTCAGAATAATGGCCTTACACGACCTGCTTTTGACCAGACCCCCCACCCCTTACTACAGACCCCCAGTGATCCACCTGTGCGTGGTGGGGGTCGTGGAGCAGCGCAAGGTGGTCGCTTGGGAGTTCGACTCCACCGGCGCGAGACCAGTGAGCACAAAGAACAACGTCGTAGCGTCTGTATCCGACGGAAACACCATGGCCAAATTTACAGCCTACCAAGAATTTGCCCCTAAATTCAAGGCGGGCGGTAGTTACATGCTGCGGGGGCACTCCCTGAGAGGGGAGTCACCCCCGTACTTCATTAACATCACCAAGGAGACGGTGTTCTTCAGGCACGCTCCCCTCACCGTCTCCGAAGAGCTCAGGGAGCAGGCGGAGGCTTTACTCCATCCCCCGTCTCCCCCGACCCCCCTCACCAGCTGCAAAGAGGCCAAGGACTTTGTGACAGTGCAGGGGGAAGTGGTCGACGTAAGTGCATTTCTCAATTATGCTACATCAACTACGGGAAATGGTGCATATTGGCATGCGATTTTAATGAACCCATGAATCTATCTCGTTCAGATATCCGCGGTGAAGAAGATCACCAGGGGCAGAGACAACTTCCCGATGCGCCAAATCAAACTGCAGCAGGTGAGCTATCTACTTTATATTAAGAGAGCGACGCAGACAGACTATTAGACACACGTTTAAAATATTATTTTACTTCACAGGAGGAAACGCAAATGCGGTGTGTCTGTGGAGGGAGGCAGCCGTGGAGAAAAGCCTCAAGGTCGGGACACTGATCGAGATGTCCCATCTCAAAGCTACGTGCTCGGACTACGGGGATCAGCTCCAATGCACGCCGTTCACTCAGGTCGAGGTAGGCCCACTTGGTAGCTGCTGTTGTATTTAAAAAAATGTATTACTATTTCACAAAAAAAAAGATTTAAATACAAACAGCGGAGCAAATTTAAAATGAACGAACACAAACGTATGGTTTATTTCGATTAATGAAAAAGGTTATTTGAGCATGATTGATGTTTTGGTGTGATAGAAGGAAAATACGTGTATCTTTCTCTTGCCAGGAGCTCAACTCCGACAACACCGTGGGGGTGGAGCTGGAGGGCGAGCCAGGCACCCTATGCGTGCTGCTGGAGGACGGCCATACCGTCATCATTGAGAAGGAGCTGTGGACCACAGTGGAGCATCTCTTCACCAAATCTCCACTCACTGCAGCAGTGCAGCTGACGGGGAATCGAGTAACGTCAATTGACATAAAATAAGTCATTTCGGTTCTTTAACTGTTCTAAATCTGTTAGTTTGTCATTTCTTGTATAAATTGTTATGTTTTATTAAATGTATTTAAAGTAGAACTCAACCTTTGGTGTGCATTTTTTCACATAAACTTACTTTTTGATTTCAAATTCTCTGATTTATATTGGTTATGGTTATAATAGATATGTCTGAGTCAAGCCGGTTCTGCAAAGCCTGTTGGAGAAACAAACAGGGCTCCTCCAACATGCCCATCTCTCCTCTAACACAGTATGAAGCCCTCTATGGCATGTTAAAACTCGGGCGAAAGCGGTAAGAAGGTAGAGAGGACCCGGACTTTGGACCCGGAAACAGTATTATCGGGGTGGTTACGTCACGACTTAAGAATTCACTCCATAGTGCATGGGTCTGCTGCTAAAACATCATTAAAGAAAATAGATGTCATTCAAAATCAAGGTGTGAGGCAAAGCTGTGGGGCATTTAAGAGCACTCCAGTGGCAGCAGTTCAGGTGGAAATGGGGGAGATGCCTCTCCATCTTAGAAGAGATCAGCTGGCTCTTGTGCTGGGTGAATTTAAGGGGTCAAGGTGACAAACATTTGAGTCAGTCAGTTTTATGGCAATGTCAAGAAAGAGAAGATGGCCTAATTAAAAGGTTTGGATGGACAATAAGGCAATCATGATGCGAATTAGTGCACTGCTTTAGTATGTATAGAATGTTATTTGAACTAAGAAGTTATTAATATGTGGATGGGAAAAAAGAAAAAGACAGAGATAGACAGACAGTGATTGATTATGAAGGAGTACAGAGGGGAGGGGCTTTTACATGTGACTCCACTAATTAGCTGATACGATTTAGCTGTGTGAGTGTAACAGACAGAATGCAGGTGTCCGTAGCCATGGCAACCGGTGCAGCTGCACTTAATGAGATGATCAAAGGACACAAAGTAGCGATTTAAGCAGAATCCACACCTCACACAAATGCCCAGTAGCGCAAAACTATTATGGTTTCCAAAAAAAAAAAAAACTGCATGATGACAGTCCCAAGACTCTACCGAACGCATACGTCTAGTTTACATGTCTCTAGGGTTTATAATATGGCTGTATTATCAGTTTCAAAATCATGTACCTTCTCGTCTTTTTGTTAACTTCGTCACCAGATTAGTATTGTAGTCAATGGGACTTGAGACAGACTTTGTCTCACTCTCGAGCCCCTCAGGCAAAAAGTAAAGAACTCTGGCATTCCATACCCACATCATTCCGACCAGCACAAGCACGGCATCATTCTCTTCAAAAATGAAGCTTTAAAATGTAATATTGTGGTCGTGAGTGCAAAAGATCCATATTTTTTTTACCCGATTCTCACGCAGCCGCACACTCTAAATTTGCATATTCTCACTCTAGAGCAGGGGTCTCAAACTCGCGGCCCGCGGGCCAAATGCGGCCCGCCGGACGCTAGTTTGAGGCCCCCGCCTTGATATGAAAGTTTAATGTTAGTGCGGCCCGCGCGAGTTTGACATGGATGCTGTATGGTATCATGTACCCAGAAATGACAGCTTAAAGCTGTGTGCACACCGGACACAATTGACACGATTTTGTCCCGCCCATACGCGAGCGAGCCCGCCTGTTTTGCTTTTTCTCTCATCATCCATGACTGAGATCACCACCATCACTGCGCTGTACTGCTCTGAAAGTCCGAAGCTCCGCTGTCATTTCTGGGTACATGATACCCTCTGGAGGCGTCACATTCTCCCTAGTTCTCCCTATAAACGTGCATTTTTTTCACACTGACAGGCTCAGATAGTTACAATAAGTGTCCGACAACATACTAGAAAGGAGAAATGAACGTATGTCTACCTTTAGCTTGAGATCGCTGTTTGTTGCGAGAGCCAATCAGTGTGGAGAGTCTCATAACGTTACTGCACACAGGTCCTGTGCGGTGTCCTGCAGGCTGCTGTGCCCGCTGCAGTTTATGGAAGACAGAGTTTACCGACAACCGTTTAACGACCAGGAGAGTTTATGTTTCGCAGCCGGCTCTGGAGGGAGAGAGCCGGTGAATCCCCTGTTTACTGACCGGGAGGAGAGAGCCGGTGAATCCCCTGTGAACTTCCCCTGACCGGGGGAATGGGACTGGACCGGAGTTCGCTGGCGGTTTACCTGACCGGGAGTTTCGGAGGGAGAGAACCGGGGGAAAACCGACGAGATTACATACAAAGTCAATGCAGACCGGAGGTTGTTTATTTTTTTCGCGGGACTGGACCGGAGGACTGAACCACTGCTAGCTGGCAGGCAGCCGGCTCAGAGCAGCAGCACTGAAGGAGAGAACTGGGGGAAAAACCCACAGTTTACCGGCGGCCGTTTACTGACCATGGGAGTATTTTTGAGTATTTTGCGATTATTTTTGTCGCTTTTGCTGTGAACACCCCTTTAGTCCACACAGCAGCAGAACAACAACAAACAGCGATCTCAAGCTAAAGGTAGACATACGTTCATTTCTCCTTTCTAGTATGTTGTCGGACACTTATTGTAACTATCTGAGCCTGTCAGTGTGAAAAAAATGCACCTTTGCCATTTCCCAGCATGCAAGGCACTTGTGGATGCAGGCACACCATTCAGTGGTGAGAAGTATGCTGATGCCATTTTGAAGCTACAGGAGGAATTTGACCACAGATTTGCAGACTTCAAGACGCACAAAGCCACATTTCAAATTTTTGCGGACCCCTTCTCCTTTGATGTGCAAGATGCCCCTCCTGTGCTTCAAATGGAGCTCATTGACCTGCAGTGCAACTCTGAACTCAAAGCCAAGTTCAGGGAGGTGAGTGGAAGAGCAGACAAGCTTGGGCAATTTTTGAGAGAATTGACTCCCAGCTTCCCTGAGCTTTCCAGAATGTTCAAGCGGACCATGTGCCTTTTTGGGAGCACGTACTTGTGTGAAAAGCTCTTCTCCACCTTGAACTTCAATAAGTCCAAGTACAGGACCAGACTTACTGATGAGCATCTTCAAAGTCTACTGAGGGTCTCAATTGCTTCCTCCCTCAAGCCAAATGTGGCTCGGCTATGCGAGAGGAAGCGCTGCCAGACCTCTAGCCAAAAGTAGGCAAGAGAAGCCATGTTCAGAACAGTTCATGTTGAAAGTTTCATTAATGTTCATGTTAAAGGTTAAATAACTGTTAATACTGTTAATTTGAATCTGAAAAAAAATAATTTCTCTACCCACCAACTATATGTGGTTTCTTAAGTTTTTCTTATTTGCTGTTTTATTATTATTTTATTTATTTATTACTGATTGATTGATTTATTTTCTTTATTCTTTATTTGTTTATTTATTTTTTCATCTTATTTTGTGTAGAAAATTAAAAATTAAGATATTTGAGAACAGTGGAATGTTTTATCAGAGCTTTTCTTGTGGAAAACCGGAACCAAAGCACTGAAAAAGTGTAGGGTATAGCAGAAGCAAAAGCATTGAAGACAGTTTTTTTTTTCTTTTTTTTTCTGTTTTTAATAAATGCGTTTTTTTTGTTGAAAACCTGATGCGGCCCAGCCTCACCCAGACCCTAGCTCCAGTGGCCCCCAGGTAAATTGAGTTTGAGACCCCTGGGCTAAGGGAACACCTTATGTCATCTCCGGTACTTGCGTATCCTGATTTTTCACTTCCCTTCACACTCACCACTGATGGGAGCATTCGAGGATTGGGTGCAGTGCTCAGCCAGCGGCAAGATGGGGCAGAGCGTGTTGTCGCGTTTGCCAGTCGAGGCCTCCGGGGTTCCGAGCGAAACGACAGGAACTATAGTGCCTTCAAGCTTGAGTTGCTAGCCCTTAAATGGGGTGTAACAGAAAAATTCCGGGACTTCCTAATGTACTCTAGATTCGTCGTAGTGACTGATCATAATCCTCTGCGCTATCTTGAGACCGCCAATCTTGGGGCTGTAGAACAGAGGTGGGTTGCCCAGCTGGCAGAGTATGATTTTGAAGTGCACTATAAGCCAGGAAGGGAGAACACAAATGCGGACGTGCTGTCCCGGCTTCCTCGAACACTGGAGCCCGAGGTCAGCGACACGGATAAGGACTTTTTGATCATTCAGGCCGACGAAGTGCGGGCCTGTCTGTGGCTTGGGCAGGAGACCGATGCGAGAAAGCCCAGTGTACAGGTGGCATCCCAAGCTGCCGTCACGGGAAAGGTTTCTGGGCATAGCTGGGAGGAGCTTCAGCAACTTCAGGCAGATGACCCTGTCGTGGGTCCTATCGCAAGGGCAGCAAAAAGTAATACTCGGCCCAACAAGAGCCAAGTACGTGAAATGACCCCGGAACTTAAGAGATTAGCTTTGCAATGGGATCGGCTGAAGGTCCGTCATGGGGTTCTATTTCGTTGCATTTGTGATCCCAGGGACGGGGAAGAGGTGCACCAGCTGGTGTTACCAGAGTCTCTGAGAAAACATGTGTTCAGTATGGAGCATGAGCACGGGGGTCATTTCAGCCAAAAGGGTACACTTGCACGGATGACCCAAAGTTTTTACTGGCCCTCAATGAACCGGGACGTACAGGAATGGGTGAAGCAGTGTAAGCGTTGTGCACTGGCCAAGGACGTGTTCCCAGCTATCCGAGCCCCATTAACATGTACTAATGTGACAACTCCTCTGGAGGTGTTGGCTATGGATTACACCCGACTGGAGATGTCTGTGGGTGGCTACGAGAATGTTCTAGTGCTAACAGACATGTTCACACGTTTCACCATTGCCGTACCCACTAAAGACCAGACTGCGAAAACTACTGCTAGGGCCATCATCAGGCACTGGTTTGTCTATTATGGCTGCCCATCCAGGCTTCACTCAGACCAGGGGCGCAGCTTCGAGGCTAGTGTCATCAAAGAACTCTGTCGTATTTACGGCATTTCTAAGAGTCGTACGAGCCCATATCACCCTGAGGGCAACGCTCAGTGTGAGCGGTTCAATAGAACGATGCACGATATGCTAAGAACTTTGTCACCAGAGAGAAAACGAAATTGGAAAGAGTATCTTCCGGAGCTTGTGATGGCTTACAACAGTCACGTTCACGCTTCCGCGGGATACTCACCGTTTTATCTTCTCTTTGGAAGAGACGCACGACTGCCGCAAGATATTCTGGGAGGAAGAGACCTGGAGCACAGTGATATTGACAACCTCGATGATTGGGTGCTCGATCACCACGAGAGGCTGAAAGTGGCAGCGGAGGCAGCTAGGAACGCCTCTCAGGATGCCTCACGGCGGCGCAAGCGGCTCTACGACCGGAAGTCACGCGCCGCACTTGTCAGGCCAGGTGACCGGGTACTGCTGAGGAATCATCGGACAAAGGGAAGGAACAAGATTCAGGACAAGTGGGAGCCAGGGCCGTACCTAGTGGTCAATCAGAATCACCCCGACTTACCTGTGTTTACAGTCAGGCCAGAAACTGGGGGCCGTCAAAGGTAGTGCATCGAAACCAGATGAAACATTGCATTTTTCAGGCACCTGTTACAGAAGCAGTCTCCCCCATGCGCAAGAGAGCTACATCCGGTTCAGACACTGATCCGGTAGGTTTAGCGTACATTCCCCAGGTCCCCCAGGATGGACCAACCCCAGGCACATGTATGGGGGGTGGTCAGGAGGAGGTTTCCGATTATAGAAGTGAGGGAGCCTCCAGCGCTAGCTCTGGGGAGGGGTCTCGTATGGGGGAGTTAGTCGAGGACGCAGATAACTCTGAGTCAGATGAAGAGCCTGGCAGGAGGGGACGGCCACAGAGAAGCACTAGGGGTCAGTTACCTGTGAGGTACCGTGAAGGGTATGTTCTAAAGTGATCTCCTGTAATTTTGTGGTTGTTTGTTTTTGGGTTTTGTTCTGCCATGTATAAAAAAAAAAACATGTTCTGTTCAAAGATTAACTGTGATTTGATGCAATACTTTGTATTTGTTCTGTTCTAATGTCTGAGCTTTTATTTTCTTATTGAGTCCCTGGTATGGCAGGGTTTGAAGGGGGGGAATGTGGCAGGTACGAGATGCACATCGGTATGTTTATCTCGTGACCTGCCAGACTGCTGTTGCTCCGCAGCCTATGAATAGAGGAGAGGCAGGAAGTGACGTCGGCGAAGGGGAGAGGCGCGAAAAGAGCGCGGGTCTTTTTTTGGCAGCGATTACGAAGCAGAATCACGGACGTTGGTGCTCGATATTGATGGGACTTGGAGACATCAAGTGATTGCTGGCCTTCCTCGGAAGTGTGCATCCGGAAAAGGGTACGTCGGAGGGGCGCATTGCACCGGCCGGAGAGGCGGGTCGGAGTCACGGGGAAAGGGTCCGCTGCACTTTCCGCCATTGCCGCCGCGGGAATCCGGAGTGGCTATGGGTACGGAGAGGACGCTGCAGGAGAACAAATCTAACCCCGCATTCTCGAGCAACGAGCGACAGAGCGGGATAGCTTTCCTTGGACTGAACACTTTTTTATTTTACCATAACTACGGGGTGTGTGAGCACGGGTCAAAAACGTTCATTGTGTTTTGGTTTGGATCACTGCTGTTCATTTGTTGCAACGTCACTCTGTGATGGAGTTATTCATGGTGTGATTTCCTGGTATTTAGGATCAGAGTTATTCATGACATGACTTTCTGTTTATTTAATCCGTAAATAAGGTTTCAGTTCTCCAAGTTAGCAAGGTACGTTGTTTAGGTCACCGGCTTGAGAAATAACGGTGAAGGGTTTAAAACAATTGATACATTTCTAAATATATGTGTTTCTAGTGAAATTTAGATAATAAACCATTCACAAGTTTCACCTTCAGAGTGATGTGCATGTGGTTACGTTTTGTGCTTCCCTGAAGTAGGGGGCGTCTCCTCCCCTGCCTGGGTATAGTAGTTGTAGGGGAAATACTGAGCAGGTCACTCCTATGGACATTTATTAGTATTTTATTCCTTAGGTCACCACCGTGGGCAACATAAATCCTAAGGCTTACATTACTGTATCGGTCCTCATTAGGCAGGTTAGGGACGAGACGAATAGACCTGGGGTTTAGGGACTTGGATCCTGTTATTCTCCAGTCTTTCAGGGAAGGGCCACTCCCCCCCTACTAAGCGGACGGAGGTCCCGTTCGCTACATAAGCTAAAAGTAGCTTAGCCTAAAACCTAAGCTAAGAGTAGCCTTACAAAAGAACTAGTGAGTAGAACCCGCTTTATTGAAGTGTATTTTTGTAGTGTACAAGATTTAAAGAGCATGCTTTCATTTTGCGGTACAAGGAAATAGATATCATAGAATAGATACCGATGATAACTGTACATTTTGTTTTCACAGACTAGTTTATCCTCACAATGAGGCGCTGACCTCCTATTTGCTTGAAGCAACATCTATAAGTGACTTTTTTTTAAGTTTCTCCTTCCTTGTTTAATGTTACGGTGACTTGCATGTTGATTTTTATTCATACCACTTTCATTTAATTGTTTTCCAGCCGCCTGTAAGACGTATTACGAGACGGCACGTCGGAGCTTCAGGTAAACCGCGCCAGAATAACTCACTGCGCGCAAGAAAAAAGCGGGTAAGAGTTTATTTGGTGACTATTTTTCACGAGCGTTGGTAGATGTGTTGTGTCCATACGCATCGCACAGTATTGATCCATTGTTTGTTTTTTTACAGCTGCTGGAATGGAGACAGCGTGTGCTCGCAGATGACGCGAACTCTGGAAGTCTGCCAGCGGAGACCTCATGTCTGCTGAAGAAGAGGGCATGTTGGCGGGGTCTATCGGTGGATTGTACAGTCGCCGTCATTTCGTAGGACGGAGCTCTCTGCGAAGCTGCAGTCCCGGTTAGAGGCGACTCCAAAGTACAGAGCCACGCACAATGTGCGTCTGCGCAACGGACCTGCCTCGGAAAGAACGCCGCCAGTTACCTACAACACCGAGGAGGCAAACGGACAGTTGTAGTTTTTGGATCATCATCTACCCATGTGTGCGCAGATCCTCGCTTTGTATATAATTGTTTGTTTTAATAAAGCTATTTTTGCATAAACATGTACCTGGCAAATGTTCATTTCCTCTATAAATTCATTAATGACCTTGGTGGTAGTCTAATAATTGTTTAGTAGCCTACATAGGATAACAATGACATGTATATACAGTACAATATGAATATATAATATATTGTATATATAAATTATTTATGAGGCTGGGTGACCAATAGCGACAGATCTGCCAACCAATCACGAGTGATTTTTCTTGTTTGAAAGTTGTGGTTTCATCCAATAAGGAGTAAGGATATTCAGCCCGCTCCGCTTGGCCACCCGCAGTTTTGCTGCATTCATATGCTAATTAGGGTAATTCGCACCTCCGCCAGCTGATCGCCACCTACGTCAGAGTCTGTTTCCGACAATTTCCGGGACAGGCGAACGCGGCGTGCGCGGCCTGTAAATTGACGGAAATTAGGGAGATTTTCGGGCGTTTACGGGGACGAAAATCCCACTTTTCAGGCAGTGTTGACTGCCAATGTTTTATTCCCCAACAAAAACTCCAAGGAAATAGGGAATAAATTACAAATAAAAAGGGCTCTGAAAAATAAACAAAAAGCGGTGGAGCCAGAAACTGGAATAAAAATTTAGGGCAAATAACACTACAACATGGACTTGATCCTAATTTAAGGCGGGTGTGCAAAGACGGAAAGACTTGACACACTGGCACAGGAGAAGGCGAGATGCAGACTATTAAGTACCCATGAGGGTACTGTTGGGATTTCCTGTCCCCCCCGAGTTGGTTGATGAGAAGAATCCGATACTCAATTAAAGTTAAAAAAAGGTAATATTTTATTTAGAAGAGATAAAGTGCTACATGAGCAATCCTCCACAGGTATACCTGGAGACCTGAAACACGCTTCACAAGCTGTCCCGACTCTGCTCCTTCTTATAAACTCTCTTGTCCTTGAAAGCTAGTTCAAACCAGTTCTCTCTCACATAGCATTCCAGTTCTCATTCACATAGCTGTCTCAAACTGGCTCTCCCTTCGGCCACAGGTGCGTTATCTCAGATAATAGTTTATCTTCATTCTTCCTGTGCTTTCCCCGTTCACATTGTCTGCCTTATATGTCTCATCCGGTCACACCATCTTTTCTACAAGTCAAAAGAATATAAAAATAAACCACACAAACAGAAACCCACATCTCACAGTACACAATCAGGAGAACAGAGAAGAAAATGTGACTGGTGACCAGTGTTGGGCACGTTACTTTAAAGTTAGTTATAGTTAGTTACTTTTTGAACAAGTAGTGAGTGAGTTAGTAACTGAATTACTCTACAATAAAAGTAGAGTGGCTTACAACGGATGTCGACAAAGTTTTTGCTCCTGGATATAATGCACACATTACTTGCACGTTCTTGCCTTTGTTGGGATTTCCTATCCCCCCGAGTTGGTTGATGAGAAGAATCCAATACGGCACTCAATTAAAAGTTAAAAAAGTTAACATTTTATTTAGAAGAGATAAAGTGCTACATGAGCAATCCTCCGCAGGTATACCTGGAGACCTGAAACACGCTTCGCAAGCTGTCCCTATCAGAGTCCGTCCGCTGTCTGACTCTGCTCTTTTTTATAACCTCTCTTGTCCTTGAACGTTGGTTCAACCCAGTTCATCCTTCTGTAACAATCTGCCTTCCCCGAACAATGAGTGCCTGGTACTCCTTCACGTAGCCTTCGGCCTTGCCCTGAGACGTGCGCTATCTCAGATAATATTTTATCTTCATTTTTCCTGTGCTCTCCCTTCCACAATTTACATTGTCTGCCTTATATGGTCTCATCCGGTCACACCATCTTTTCTACAAGTCAAAAGATTATAGAAAAACACACAAACAGAAACCCACATCTCACACCTTTAACCGCAATGAATTTGAAATAGTGGTTATATCTCCACCTTGAAAATACTGTAGCGTGTCTTAAGTTCCTAAATGTGTATATGGTTCTGATTACTCTATTACTTGGGCCAGGGTTCCTTCCGGCGTAATGTGTGTAGTTTTGGGCTCTTTATTGGCACAGAACTGGTGTCTGAAGAAAACTTGGTCGGATTCGAATAACGTAGTCGACCGCTCGGGCATTGGCGGACTACCGTTTGGAGGACGCTTTTTCTGGTGGAGATGGAGCATTCTTTTGGCAGAGGTTTTTATGTCAAGAAGGAGGAGGAAAGCAACGAGTACGGATCCTCGTCCAGTTCAAGTGCTGGGAGGACAACGTTTTTCCGTGGACAGTCTAGGAGGGGAGATGAAACGTGAGTTACAGCCACCAACATCCGCTGGCGGTCCTGCCTTAGCAACTGCTAGCGCTGAAGCTAGCTACACGGCCAGCGGAATATTGCCGCCGGGAACATGCATGGACAGCAAGTGCCGGTAGGCATAAAGACGCCGGAATATGCGGTGAAGTCGGACTGGGAGGCTTTTCAAGCTCAGTTTGAGAGTAACGCGAGTAACAAACTCATTTATATTTTAGTAATTGTAACTGCGTTACTTGATTTAAGAAAATAATTCATTACAGGGTCGTTACCGCTAAAAGTAGTGGAATTACAGTAACGCGTTACTGTAATTTACTAGCAGTGTCCCAACACTGCTGGTGACATATGAAGAAGGTCAAGGAACCTGAAACGAGAGGAGAATTAATTTCCCAAATAAAGGCACAAAACAAAACCCCAACTTGACATACAGGTGTGACAAGTTCACTGTGACAATATATCTGTTATTTATTTGCCCCTTTTCGTCACACTGTGTTGAAAAAAAAAGTCAAATAGACCTAAATTAGTTAAATTACCAAACTCAAACTAACATAATCAATCACATCCACACAGCTACAAGGTTGTTCCTCCTGTCCCCAACAGGCTATAGCTGTGTCCCAATGCCGCTGGGCTGCATCCTTAAGGACGCATTCATCGACCGCATACGTCACTTCCGCTGCGACTTGCCCGTCGCATTCCATCGGCTCCTACGAACCCATTCGAGAGACGCAGCCTTCCTGTAGCCGATTTGGAGGACAGATCAGACCTATCTTTTGCGGCCCAGCATGCAGTACGGGCCGAAGAAGATTTTATTTATTTATTTAGGACGGAGGTGGGTGATCCGATAGCGGGGAAGAGTTCACTCTTAAATGTAACATTAAGTAATAGAACATCAAATCTCAGTTTATAAAATTGCTTAAGATAGCTGACGTTGGTAACCAACTGCTCTTAGTTGTAACTCACGCATCCGCCCGTAGTTATTAATGAAAAGTCACTTTAGTGACTTATCCACAATCATGTGGATGCTGTGAACAGTAACTGCAAAGGTAGATCCCCAGTTCCTGATTGTTCATTGAGGACGACAGGCAATGGTAAAAGAATTCCTGGTAGGAATTCTTCGAAACACAAATAAGGCTTTGCCCTATTTTCAGTCGGCTCAGGCCCTATTAATTCTTTCAAACACAATAGGGCTTCGCCCGATTTTCATACGGCTCAGGCCCTAATAAAAAGTCTACGAAACACAATAGGGCTTTGCCCGATTGTCAGATGACTCAGGCCCTAATAAGAATTCTTCGAAACACAATAGGGCTGCCTCCGACTTTTAGTCGGTTCAGGCCCTAACAGGAAAATGTTCTTCTCTCAGCCTGAAATATATCATGCTCTGGTGAAGTGTATATTCCTAAATTCACACGTTGGTGTGAATTTCACCTTTTATAGCGCCGTCCATCAACCAGCTCTAGGTCACACCATGCCTACAGGTGAAACATCTAATGAGACAGACTCCCCCCGTATACTTGGTGTGACCAATGTTGTCAATGCGGACATCATCCCCTAAATACTAGGAATCACTGCCTGCATTCCCCTTAAGCCTCTAGCATACCTGCAGAGTATGGTAAGTACCGAAGACACAGACTAACATGGGGCCAAACGGTGAGTGGTCACCCACTTTGTCACATATTCCAGCTTAGTGTGCACTGGTGGGATGTGTGATCTTAGACGGCGTTGATCTCCACTGGCCGTTGTCCAAGAGTAGAGAGTATCTTTCTCTCCCTTACACTCACCATAACTCCCCACACACACACACACGTGTGGGACATGTGACCTTAGACTGGCTGTTGTGCGAGAGGAGAGAGTATCTTTTTCTCCTTACACTCAACTGACCACACCACACACACACACACACACCAGGAGGTGACAGAAGAAGATGTGTGTGATGCTGGAGAAAGGAGAGAGAACTGGACCGTGAGTATTGTAAGGGGCCAAAACAAAAGACTCCAACTATCTGGACGAAAAAGAAAAGGTTTCATGACCAAGGGAGACAAATGTGTCGTCATGTTACACATACTCATGTCTCATTATTCAAACCAATGCTTTTTCGTTACGTTTTATCACAATTAAAGAAATGCTACCTCAATCTGCGATAACTGGGAGCCATAGCCAGGGGCCATCATTAAGATAGAGCCAATCAATGCCCTTTCATATAAACCCATAAAGCTGTGGGTGTGGGTGTGTATGTGCACATATGTTTGTGTGTGGGGGGTACAAATGAATTTGATGAAGACTGACAAGGCGCTGTGGATTTCTCTTTCTGGCTTGTAATCCTTGCTGGGTGGAGGTTTATTAACTGGATCTGTAGGGGGGAACTAAACATTGGATTTTGTTTCACATATGTGCCATAAAGCTCTGCTTTTGATCTCTGTAGTGCTCTTAACCCAATCACATGCTATTATTGTATTACTTAGCTAAGATAGTATTAAAGTTAGGCAACATTTTTGGTGGAATATAATACTGTTATTTAATTCCGTCATATTCCTTTATCAGAGGAATATTTGATCAGTTTTTTCACTCGTATCCTATCACTTAGTTCAGTAATGTCTTGTATTGTTTTCTGTCCCGATTTTAATGCTTTATAAAAAAGATGTTCAAGAAATAATCAAAGCTGCTGAAACACACACACACACACACACAATCAGTTGTGTGTTTACGCGTTCATGCGTGTGTGTGGCGACTACTCTAGTTTACCAGAGAGGTTTCCAGATAAACATTGGCGACAGCTGCTGCCATGGCAACACCATTGCGCTCCATCCCCGCCTCTTTTTCTCCTCCCTCTGGCCAACCCCCCAAACCCCCCCACCTCTCAACCCCTCTACCGCTCCTCTCCCTTGTTCAGCGCTTCACAAAAGCCAGCGTGTGAGGACTAGAGAGGAGAAAGGTTCTCTAGCTTCGTTTAACTGAGGAAGGGAGAGGGACGAGACAAGTGGATATAAAGGAGATGCTGAAGAGGAGGAAATAAACAGAAAAGTGCTTGTATGGGAGAGAGAATGAGTGAAGACAACCACTCCCACTACCGGCTGGACCCCAGTGATCGACTCAATGGGCTGGGGCAGAGAAGAAAGAGACCCAAGAAGGTAAATTAATAGATGGCTAGCCAAATGGTTCAGAGTATGAAAATTGAGAGCATCAGCTTTGGTTAGCGAAGGTGGAGAACAGTGGTGGACGTGAGGGAGTGTTTGTGATTTCATCTTCTGGCCAGAAAGGTTTTCGGTGCCAGGGAGTGGTCTTCAGATTCAGCTCATTTTTCCTTTTTGCTCTCCATCCCTGGAGTTCAGCTACTTACCAGAGGGAGCTGTGCTCTCCCTCGCTGCTGATTCCAACTCTTTTCCTCAGATGAATTACTCCCTCATCCTGTGTTATTCTTTCCTCTCTCAATGTGTTGTTGTTTTGATCACCTGAGGGGGTTGAGTAGCATTAGGAGGTTGATAGGGTGGGTCCCAGCGCTGCTCTCTCTTTGTGTGCCTGTTGTGGACGGTTGTACACTCAGATCAGCTCTGAGGACATTTTTCTTTAGCCTCATCATAGGAATTATTTTTTGATCAATGGTCCAAGAACAAGTACTAAGCTGGAAAATAAATTAAGTGACCCATATACAAATTTGAGTATGTATTACAGGTTTATGTAAAAATCTATATCAAAAGTGGACAATATATTTTTCACTGGTTTAGAGTTTTGTCATTCATTTGACTAATTTCACCAAATTGCTTTAAAATCATGCTAAAGGTAGAATGAGAAGTCTCAAATGTAATTTAACTTCAGTCTTCAGATCAGCAGTGCACTGATCAGCATCAAACTGACAAAAAAATAATGCTTTAAGGAATTCTTTCTGGACTTTTCTACGACAAAACATAACTAAATGATTTCATCTAATCAGATCTGCCGCCTCAATAGTTGATTACGTTGAGGAAGCTAAAACCACTTCGTTATGGTTGAGATGTGATTGTGAGGTGATCGTTATCAAAGCACACCATTGACTGGTTGTCCAACCCTCCTTTTAACTCAAGTAGGTCATGTCTGAATGTTGACCATCATTCAGCGCTGATTTTTGTTTAGCCGTCATTTTTTCTTTTATCCCCTACTTCTCTGTGAAAAACGCCAAACGTCCTTTAATAGGCACCCACAATGTAAGGATTTACGCTACAAAAAGCATTTGTTGATGAGGACGATGAAAGCTTCAGAAAGAGAAAATTAAACTAGTGCTGCTAGCAACATTGAACGGGCCTTCGCCTCCCCTTGCATGTCGGGGGGGAGCGCAGCAGCCAGCCTGACACACGGTCAGAAATAAAAAGGTTAACTTGGGATGGCATGTGAACTTGGCCCCTACACACACTGACCCTCGATCAGGCAGTCTGCCACTAACTGACAGACGTCCAGTCATGTCAGTGACAGTGGGACATTTGACCAAATTGATTAATTTGTTTCATTCTGCTGATATGCAGGAGGAATATGCACATCCCTATCAAAGCTGTGGCCTCCAAATTTGCTTTATCAATGTGTGTAGGGGAAGCTATTGAGCCAAAATGCCATTAAGAAGCATTTAAATTATGAGGTAACTACATCTTACATCATTAATAAACATTAATGAAACACATTCACAGTTAAAGAGTGGTTAAGTAAAGCGTCTACAGTGATCCCCAAACTTTTTCTTGTGACGGCCGACCGGGGGGTGGTGCTCGCAGTCGGTGGGCGGGCTGACCGGGGGGGAACATTATAACTGACTTCTCATTTGTTGTAGAGCATGGTCCCAATAGGCAACCCTGTTATCGTTTCATCCCGCTCCACAGACTGGCATCTACCCAATCAAGTCGCGCTGATCTACCAAAAAAAGTTCCAGTCGATTGTCGACGCGTCTAAGTTTTATGGAGGACTAGTTTCTTCAGAGCATAATAGGATTTCGGTCGCGAGTGGTGGCAGGGCTTGATACGTCATCGTTCTACACCAATGAGGTAGCTGATTTTGTCAACAGAATGGAAAGATGGCGGCTCCCATGGTTAGAGTCACCGTTACAGATAAAGAGGGAAACCCTGATTATCCTCAAAAGTGAGACAAATAGATTCTAAACCGTGCTGGATAACGAGCCGCGTCCAAGAACAGCAACGAGGCAAATATACGATAGTGTTAAGTTTGAAATACACCTTGTTATTTATGAAAAATGTTTTCTTTCGTTCTTCACTCGCACATAAAAAGCTTGACACTAAACTTCTAAAATTTCACTATATGCTTTACGTTAGTATTTCTATATATGTGACAAATAAACCTAATTTTTTGTATCAACAAAAGGCAGAAATTGTACTTATACCAGTGACCATTTGTTTATTTGTTCGTTCATTCATTCATCCACAATTGAAAACAACACTGATCAACTATGGAAAACTATTTAAACAAATAATAAACAATATGAAACTAAATCTGTAGCAGGAAAGGAAGTGATGTTGCGTGCTGACAAGAAGTTATTTGCCAGGGTCCTCATTCTTGGTCAGGGCAGAAAAATTGACCAGTATCCACTCATCAATATAAAAAACCTATAATGGTCACACAGAGCGGATGCGCATGCAAATCTTTGGCCCGGATCAGAGGACTCCAACCCAATGGAAAAAGTTTCTCTCTGATGGAACAAATAAGGAAGCACTTGCTGAATTCCTTTATGCTGCATGGAAAAATCCAGACCTAACAACAGTGGGATACAACCTCTGCTTGTACATCTGACGTAAGGATCAATGTCACTGTGTGACTGTTAAGGAGGGGGTACAGTCAGTTTGTGTTGTTGAAGACCTGCAGTGTGATCATGAAGAATGTGATCCATGGGTGTTTTTACATGCACAACATGCTGCACAGGAGCATAAAGCTGTCATTATTAAGAGCCCTGACACTGATGTGGCAGTCATTGCTGTAAGTGTGCAGACAGATTTGCTGTGCACCTTATACGCAGCGACAAGTGCCTTTTATTGCAAAGGAAAAATAAAGACATTTTCTGTGGCATGTGAGAAAGATGAGTACCAAAAGTTTAGGTACCAACTTTAACTTGGAGCAGTCAACATTTGCACTTCTCTGCCAGTATGTATGCCACTCATATGATCAGCCAGCTGCCGAAAATGTAAATGAAGTTAGGTACAAGGCTTTCTGTATGGCATCATCGGCCTTGCCAGAAGTATGCATTGCCTCTACTACTGATGCCCTCCATCAGCACTGCAAAATGGGCAAACTACCAGGCAGCAATAATGAGGTCCTGTTTCAAAGAAACTATAAGTGCTCCATCACCTGCTGGACATGTCTGGCACCTGGATAATCTAAAATCCAGCCCCTGACAGTTTTTTGCATGTGATACACTGCAGCTGTAAAAGGTGGCTGTAAGACGGGAAGATGTTCCTGTTTTTCTGCAGGACTGTGTTGCACAGACTTATGTCACTGTTGTAATTGCTCCAAAACAAAAGAAAATGAAGAACTGAAAGATGACTGTCCTGGCACTGACAGTGAGGACTGAGTGTCCTTAATCTGTTATTCCCTATTCTTTTTTGTACATTGTTACATATCACCTTTTTCATAAATAGTTTTCTATGGTTGATCAGTGTTGTTTTCAACTGTGGATGAATGAATGAACGAACAAACATGGAGGCCAGCTTACGCACAGGTAGTTTCATGATAACTTGTGAAATTACTGAAAGTTGATTTGAATAACTTTTGACCACACCGGTCGGTGTCAGGATCCATTTGCCTCAATTTGAAATTGTTTGGGTCTAAACTCTCGGAGGAGTACGTCCAGTCATGTCAGTCACAGTGGGACATTTGACCAACTTTCAAGCCTATTCTGTTGATATGCACCTGGATCAAAGCAGTCGCGCTTCACGAATATGTGTAGAGCAGTTTCGTGAAAGTATATCTAGAAAGTGCAAAAAATAGAGGGAATATTCACATCAAAAGAATTGTAACTGATTTCCTGTTTGTTTTAACTCTCCCTGTAATACGTTTGTTCAAAAATCGCCTGACTTCGTTGAAAACATCCAGGGCGCGCATTACAAACTAATTGTTGTCTGAAATTGATCTTGAGCATCCAACCGTGTTGGGTGTGAGCTCTGCTGGATTAGTCCTTCAGATTATTATTGACCACCAACGGCTAAAAAAAGGCCTTACTCCTAACAGAGCAGATTGCTTTAATTAAGGTGTTTTGTGGCTTATATCCAATGCTGAATTTCTATTAATTACAGCTGTCATTACAATGTTTACCTAATGCTAGTTAAGATTTCATTTTTTATAGATTTGGATGAATTCCATGTGGGTCCGCTGATGTTGTAACAAACTAATATGTTGTTGAAATATTCTTATTTGCATTCTAAAGTTTTTGCTTCCATTCTTATAAAAGGTTTTGCTGACTAGATCGTGAACAATGATCAAAAACATGGGGAAATTTGATCAACCTTTACAAAAAATAATTTTTGATTACATTTTTAGGGAGATTTAGAATCAAATGTTGAAATAGTGTGGTTGTTATTATTTTTGTTTGCTGCATTGGTTGGAGCCACATGTTTACCATGTAGAGCAGGGGCGTCAAACTAATTTCAGGTTCGGGCCAGATACTGCCCACTTCGACCAAACGTCGGCCAGACCATTAAAATCATAGGGACGGGTGGCGCTGACTATCCGACCGACGGGGTCGCAGGCTGCAGTCCGTCACATCAAGATGGCGAGAGCTTTTTTCATTGGAAGTAAAATAAACAAGGGCAACATACAGCGCATGTGCAGAGGAATTACTTCATGTGTCAAACAGAAGAGGGGTGAATGGCAAACGAACCACTTTAAACACTGCTATGCTAAGCTCGCTGCTAAAATAGCTGCTAGGCTACTTCCATCTAACGTTACATTGGCTCGTAACCCGCCAAAAAAGCTTAGGTGAAAGGGGGTGAAACGCTGATTTTAACGGCATCGCCCACCTTAATTGTCCGGTTGTGAAAGCTTGCATTGCCCAAAACCAATCATTTGGGTCTTGTTTTCGGCCATTAACCAATCAGAATGCTGGATTTCATCTACCTGTATTATAACTATATGTATTATTATATTAGCAGAATTCTTTATAATATTTTCATTTTGCAAGGATTATATTGTATTATAATTTCCATTGCTATATTACTGTCACGGTTGGTCTGGTGCTGTCTTGTGTTGTTGTCTGGTCTCCCTGGGTTACTGTCACTTCCTGCCTTGTCCCGTCTCCCCTCGTTAGTGTCTGATTATCCCCACCTGTTTCTAATCACCTGCACCTCCTGTCTGTATTTAAGCCCCGGTGTTTGTGAGTCCTTTGTCGGTCGTTGTTATTTGTCACACGTTGCTGCCTGTCACCCGTGGCGTCAGTTGTTCCTGTTCCTGTTACATGTCAAGGCCTTGGAATAAAGCCTCTATTCTTGGAAATCCTGCGAGTGCGTCCTCCCTCTTTCAGCCAACGAGCCTCGCGATTCCCGTGACAGAACGACCGACCAACATGGACGCAGCAGGTATGGATGACCTGTGGTTCGAGCCCTGCTGGGCAGAACCAGCCCACCGACCCCGAGGCCTCTCCCCGCCAGCTGAGCGGGGGGGGCACCGTGAGGCCGAGTTTCGGGCCATTTACGAGGAGCTCCTCGAGCAGCAGAGCTGCCCCTTCATGGAGCCGAGATGGCTCTCTGACCCCGCCATCCGTAGCGGACCGAGGCGATCCCCGGACTTCACCACGCCGCAGCGCAACTCATCCCGCGCTGGGCAGCGGAGACCTCCGGAACCCGCCATCTATAACGGACCGAGGCGATCCCCGGACTTCACCACGCCGCAGCGCAACTCATCCCGCGCTGGGCAGCGGAGACCTCCGGACCCCGCCATCTGTAATGGACCGAGGCGATCCCCGGACTTCACCACGCCGCAGCGCAACTCATCCCGCGCTGGGCAGCGGAGACCTCCGGACCCCGCCATCCGTAGCGGACCGAGGCGATCCCCGGACTTCACCTCGCCGCAGCGCAACTCATCCCGCGCTGGGCAGCGGAGACCTCCGGAACCCGCCATCTGTAACGGACCGAGGCGATCCCTGGACTTCCACACGCCGCAGCGCAACTCATCCCGCGCTGGGCAGCGGAGACCTCCGGACCCCGCCATCCGTAGCGGACCGAGGCGATCCCCGAGCCCGGCGCCCCTTGCCACGCAGCCGGAGCCAATGGACCCGGCGCCCCTTGCCACGCAGCCGGAGCCAATGGACCCGGCGCCCCTTGCCGTGCAGCCGGAGCCGACGAGCCCGGCGCCCCTTGCCGTGCAGCCGGAGCCGACGAGCCCGGCGCCCCTTGCCGTGCAGCCGGAGCCGACGAGCCCGGCGCCCCTTGCCGTGCAGCCGGAGCCGACGAGCCCGGCGCCCCTTGCCGTGCAGCCGGAGCCGACGAGCCCGGCGCCCCTTGCCGTGCAGCCGGAGCCGACGAGCCCGGCGCCCCTTGCCGTGCAGCCGGAGCCGACGAGCCCGGCGCCCCTTGCCACGCAGCCGGAGCCGACGGGCCTGGCGCCCCAAGCCCCGTCGCCGCCGCCACAGAGGTGGGCGGTCCCAGCCACGTCGCCGCCGCCGGAGAGGCGGGCGGTCCCAGCCACGTCGCCGCCGCCGCAGTCCGCAACCCCTGAGGTCCCGCAGCCGCAGTCCGCGGTCCCCGAAGTCCGCCCGCAGCCGCAGTCCCCGAAGTCCGCCCGCAGCCGCAGTCCGCAACCCCTGAGGTCCCGCAGCCGCAGTCCTCACGGCCGGCCCCCCGAGCCCGCCCGCAGCCCTCACGGCCGGCCCCCCGAGCCCGCCCGCAGCCGCAGTCCTCACGGCCGGCCCCCCGAGCCCGCCCGCAGCCGCAGTCCTCACGGCCGGCCCCCCGAGCCCGCCCGCAGCCGCAGTCCTCACGGCCGGCCCCCCGAGTCCGCCCGCGGAGGTCCGGTCGCCGTCCCGGGCAACCACAGTCACGCCCGCCGGAGGACCCTGGGGGAACCAGCACCTTCAGGTCCCCGCCCGCCCGCCCGCCCCTTGTCTGTCACGTTTTGTCTTAGCCCTCCCTGAGAAGGCTCTATAGGACCGTTTGGAATCCGGTCCTTAAGGGGGGGGGCTATGTCACGGTTGGTCTGGTGCTGTCTTGTGTTGTTGTCTGGTCTCCCTGGGTTACTGTCACTTCCTGCCTTGTCCCGTCTCCCCTCGTTAGTGTCTGATTATCCCCACCTGTTTCTAATCACCTGCACCTCCTGTCTGTATTTAAGCCCCGGTGTTTGTGAGTCCTTTGTCGGTCGTTATTTGTCACACGTTGCTGCCTGTCACCCGTGGCGTCAGTTGTTCCTGTTCCTGTTCCTGTTACATGTCAAGGCCTTGGAATAAAGCCTCTATTCTTGGAAATCCTGCGAGTGCGTCCTCCCTCTTTCAGCCAACGAGCCTCGCGATTCCCGTGACAATTACAATATAGAATTTTTTGAAATTATAATGACTTATAATCATATTACAATTCCTTAATAAGTCACCATTAGTGGTCATTGCTCATTCACTCTGGCTCGTTCACACTCCATTGTGTCTTTAATGCAGCATTCTGATTCTAGGTCAGTAGAAAAGACTCCTATTTTTGTCTAAATAATCCCCTCTAGGAATGCACACACCCTTCATTGTGCACGAATGCGTGTGTGTGTGTCGGCGGCATTGTGTTAATACCTCCTGCAGCCTACAAACTAATCCACTCATGGTCGAACAGGCGGTCCTGAATATGCGCCCCCACCCACCTCTCTCCCCATTTCTCTCACACACACATACACACATTACGCATAGAACCTACGTTTCCATCTTGGCTCCAATGCGCCGATAAACACATTGGATATATTTCCTCCTGGGGTGTGCCTCCTTAGAAGCACTCATGAGCAAAGACATGTTGGTTGGAGCAACAGACCAGGTAAGCTTGGACTGGCAGGTCACAGCCTCACTATAGAAAACTGGCTTTATGGATTTGTTTTGAGCTCCTGGGCTTTGCTATGCTGTTAGCATATCATAGAACTGTACAGCAAGCAAGTTTTAAAGCATTCTTCATGTTTATCTAACTTGTCAGTTCAATGGCGCTTGATGGAGTTTTGGGATACATTTTTATCCAAAAGACTACAAACTCCTGTAAGATATTTTCTTTAACAGTTATTGAATTAGGGTTGGACCCTCTCCGGCAAAAAAAATGGTTGTTCAATCTTATATATACTATTTTTTATACTACGTTTTTAAATTATAAAAGTTATATACAACTTTTACATTTTGTAAACATTTTTGAAGTTGGAAAGAGTGCAAAAAGTTTAACAAGATGTTTTTCATGTCTTTTTTGCTGTCCCTCACTTTCTGCCTCTTTGTGCTAGTCCGCCTGTAACCGAAGCCGCTCTGGGGGGCGTTGTTTGAACATTTGTTGAACGTATGACAAGTCCTCATGTTGGTTTCCCTTTCGTTTTTTAAATTTCATTAATAGCGTTGGTGATATCGCTGCGACCTGTCCCACTAGTGTAAGCCAAGAAAAGCAAATCCAGCAAATCGCTTGGTTGGCGGACATCATGGTTATGTGGTCCGGTTTTTGCTTCATATAGACAGACAGTTTGTCAAATAGACCTTTTCACTGTCACTCAGAGTTGTTCATCCTTCCAGGCTATAAGTAATTTTATAAAGTCAACTGTTTTTTGTTTGAGACTTATTACTTCAAATATAAAAGGCAAACTATTAGGCCACACGTAACAAACTTTCTTGGTCCATAACTTCTAAATAAAATTAGTTATCAAAGAACTTTCCTCCGCGTTTAAAGATATTAACCCAATAATTATTTCTTTAAGATTTCAGGAGAATCGGTCTGGGAGAAGTTTGCAAAAATGTGGAAAATGGCGGAAAATCTGACAGCAAGGGAGATCTATAAATATCTATAAAACAAGGCAAGCTCAACAGAATTTTTTGCAATAAAGCAGATTAAAATCAATAAACAATAACTATAGTCATGTATAGGGATGCAACGGTATGAAAATGTAACCTCACGGTTATAGTGACTAAAATGATCACGGGTTTTATTTACTATTGAAAACTGGCTACTAAAACACTGGCCGGCTGTAGGGTGTCCGGTAAGAAATGGACCGGAGATGTCTGACTTTGAGATGTATTTACAACTCAAACAAGTTAGATGTGGTTCTGAAATATAAGAAAATAATAATGCAGTAAACATCCGACTTACTCGTTACTCAACATTATTTAGCAACTAAATAGCATAGCCACCAGCATATAACAAGAAACAATACTAAGAATTGCATTAATGTCTCTGTAATAATAAACAAAAATGTAACAAATTATTGTTCAGTAACACAAACTGAGAATAAGCCCCATCTATTACAACACACATATCCATAACGGAGCAAACAGTGTAATACACTTTTACTAGCTAAGCACGTGGCTACTGGCATTGCACGTTGCTAGCAAAAACAACCTGAATTTCAACATGTGGCTGCACAAATACAATCGCCACATCTATCAGCTATGCAATAAGAAACAGCACCAACAATATTATCAATGCCATAATCTCTCTCTCTCTCCAAATAAATGTCTTGTCGTAACACGGGCTAACATTATCCACATCGCAGCAGAACTTTAACATTTACACAGATCAACAATCTGCTAGGCTGGGTACAGCTGCATCACTTCCTCTCCTGGCCACCCTCCTTACTGGCAAAGTGTAAAACCACCAGTTTATCTGCACGAGGGACTCTTTATTGCCTTGGGCTATATGCAACAGTCTTTTTTCTGGCCTTTCTCTTCCACAACTTCCGTAAAGTCCAAGTCTCTGTCGAGATCCGACTCTATTGCCAGAATTGCCAGAGAGTTCAAGCGCTGTTCACTCATCCTTGTTTTCAGTTCATTTTTTATTCTCGCCATGTGGGAAAATGAGCATGATTTAAGCAACATCTCATACAGACATAGACAGATCAGACGAGCTGGGCTGTAGCTAAATCAGAAAAAAATATCTATTGAGGTGGGTTGGTGGACGCAGATTTGGAAGGCTTTGGCGCCGATCGGGGTATCTATAATAATCAGGGTTTGTCAGGGTGATTCGCAGCGGCAAGCTCGGAGAGGCAGGACTCCGGTGCAGCGTTCGGAAAGTAAACGGACTTTAATTGTCAAAAGACAGTCAAACTCAAAAATACCGCTCAGGGCAAAAAACAACATGAATAGGGACCAGGAACAGGAACAAGCAGTGAGACCGCAGACAACCGTAGACAATGACGCGACCAGAGACAACAGACAGACCGGGCTTAAATACACAAGGGAGGTGCAGGTGATTGGACACAGGTGGAAACAATCCGACAATCACAGGGGAAGACAGGACAAGGCAGGAAGTGAGGTTACCCAGGAAAACCAGAAACACACAACTCCACAATAAAACAGGAAACAAGGCCCAACCGTGACAGGGTTTTAGTAAGTGGAAAAAGTAATAGATTCGCCTACATTTTGAGGCTGTCAAAGCTGTAACGTAGCCTACCTACGTTAACCTACCCGTCACCGCCGGGTCTCTGTCGCCTACAGTGGCTTCCAAAGCACCTGTTTCCGCGGTAACTCATTGTCATCATCAGACAGAGCCGACAGCCAAAAACTGATCATGATACTTTTTTGTGTGTGAATAAATTATTATTAACACACATACACACAATCACACACATTAATTCATTTTATTTTAATTTAAAAAAGGTGGGGTCTTGGAGGCCCCAATTGGTCGGAGGACCCTGAGGACTAGCCCAATCGTCCCGGTGGTAAATCCAGCCGTGCTTCTGATGTACATGCCAAAATTCTTTTTGAATATGATACAGGCCTCAAAAGTGTGATTGAAAGAGGAAAATAATAATAATAATTTTATTATCTTATTTGTTAAGCTATCACTCATGTTTACTAGGGCTGGCACGGTACATGAAAAAACATCCGAGCCGTTCGGTTCGCGTGTGCGTAATGTAGCCTTGTGCCCGTTTGTCAAACCGAAATATTTGAATAGTCCCACCCCCTCAGAGCATACGTACAGTGTCTCCACCCACCAGCTACAGCAGTAACCCGTTAGCTATTGATAGCTAGACTAGCCTAACGTTAGCTTTCACGGGCTAAACACTGACTAATATCCAAGTTTCAATTTAATTTTTTGGTTAGTGATTTATTTTAGACAAAGAACATTTTCCATTTACATTCGCGCATGCACGATTCATTTGCAGTCTCGACGTGGAGCGGTAAACATCTCCTGCACTGACTGCAGTTGGAAGGGACTGCTTAGCGAGTACTCGGGCCGCTTGTCAGTGCTTTGGGAAGGGGGTGTGTCAGGGATCGTGTCGGGGAGAACCGGAAGGAGGGAGACGCACACGCAGGGTTCCAAACCAAAAGACTTTAATTGCAAAGTCGAAACAAAAACACCACGTGGGGCAAAACACAGCTCAGGCCAGGAACACGGACTCCAACTAAGACACCAAACATCAGACAATGACGCGACAAGAGGCAACAGACACACAGGGCTTAAATACACGAGGGAGGTGCAGGTGATTGGACACAGGTGGAAACAATCACAGGGGAAGACAGGACAACGCAGGAAGTGAAGTTACCCAGGGAAACCAGAAACACGAAACTCTACAATAAAACAGGAAGCAGGGCTCAACCGTGACAGGGTGAGGTTCACGATTATTGGTTCGCCAGTCAGGAAAAGTAGCTAAATTTGTCCCTGGAGGGGTCTGAAAAGTTGCTAAGTTGGTAACACTGAAGGCCGGCGCATGCTTCTGCGTCGGCGTCTCCGCTGCGTTTGCGTGTTGCGTCGTTTCAATTCATGGTTCAAAAAGGCTTGCGTGTGTTGCAAAGCAATTCACCGCCAGAACACCAGGCGGAGTAATGTTTATTGTCGAAGACAACATAGAGAGTGCCCTCTTTGCGAGTGGAAGTCGTTGGTTTGTTTATTAATTTATCAGAGACTTTTTTGCCCTATGCATCAACAATGCTGCTTTTCTTTGTCTCTTTTCGCGGACGTATTTGTCCCGTATTTCCGCCACAACTTTAACGCCCCCTCGACCGGCAAAACCGACGTTTACGGAGATCTACGTCCATGAATTGGAGCCCATCCGCGCGTCTTTATAGTCCGCCAATGACGCGTGTGTTTCTAAGTGGTCATATTTACGGATTTCTTCCGACAAAAGCTCTTAGATCTGATTCATTCTCTCGTAAAATATATTTGTTTAATAATGGCGAAATTACGCTATAAACCGGAAATCCGAGACTCTAGCAAGGATGTAGTAAGCAGACCAATCACAGCCCTCCTGCTTGCGTTTCCTTGCGTAGCTTACATATCTGAGACGCAAGGGTTGGGAAAAATTGGTCGACACACGCAAGGACGCAAGGGGGGGCGGGACTCTATGCAAGGGGCGCTTGCGTTTCTCCTGAAAACGCAGAAGCATAAACTAGGCTTGAGTGGTGGTAACAGTCAGTGGGGCGTGAGCAAAGATTCTACAAGCTTTGGGCGTGGCCAAATGAGCTGCAGATCATGAATATGTAATGAGCAGCAGAAAACAGCACACTCTGAAAGGGGCTGAAACAGAGGGGAGCAGAGGGAGGTAACAATCGTTTCCTACAAGCTATTTCCAGCAAACAACTTCAGAAACATGTTTTCTGGAATTCAAAGACCTATTTTAACTTGTTGAAAAATAATCAAAATATGGGCACTTTAATGCTTCTAAACATTAGTTATATGTCTATTATGGATTGCTGTATGATTATAAACAGTGCACAGTTCAAACATTACTGATTATTAAGCAGCATTCTTAGAAAAGTACTGAAGAACCGTCAGATAATCCTGTGTAAACATTATAGGAAATCTGGGAACCAGTGTGGTTGCTCAACATCAGACACAGCTTCAACTTTACATTTTGTGCCTGTGTTAATCTCTTTACTCCAAAAGCTGGGGTTGGTTATGAATTTTTTGCTTTCTGTTGCCACATGACTCGTTTGTGTCTTTTTCCTCTTAGTTATTTACTCGTAGTACAAATGGATTGAGACAGTTCTTTTTATATTTATATAAGTTTATATTTTATATAAATCTACCAAAATCAGAGTTATTATATTAGCAGTATTTCTTCCATTTTCTTCCTTTTTTAAAATATTTTAATCTACAGTCCACCTTGGAACCACATGAGGGAGCCTGAATGTTTGTTTCGATAGTTTGCCTTTGTTTAAACGTGTGTCCCCTTAAAATAAAAAGTTTGGAAAACACAGCTTTCAAATATTATACTTGCACGTAATTAATGTAAACATATGTTTTGCAATCTTTTTATATGTAGCTTACAATGATTACAGTATTTGATGTGCTCATGAAGGAAGGTTGACCCGTCCCGTCCATTTTTAATGACACGCCACATAGATTGGCAGATTTAGAAAATTGAATCGTTTTTCGTGCTCTCCGCAAGTTTTAATATTTGCACTGTTGCAATATTTGCCAAATTAAAGCAGAATGTAAGACCAGCTGAACATTTGTCTGTGGGCATAAATAAAAATAAATAATGCGTCAGGCGGCAAGCGGAGCGGCAATGGATGATGTCATCAAGTCCTGCAGGGATTCTGGAAAGGCTCTTGATCTAGTGGGGCGGGGCTCTAATGGATTGACTCCCTAACCACACTCGCTCTCCCCCCTCTCCCGCTTACCCTTTTTTGTCCACTGTCAGTGGAGATGGGAACATTTGATTGTTCAATTCATTATCCATAACACACGCATGCGCACTAGAGTTGAGCCGGATACTCGGCTGAAACAAGTATCCGGTACGGATAAAGCACTTTTGCAGAGTACGAGTATTATACGAGTCAATATCTGTGCTCGGATTGAATAAAAATCTTCATTGGGTGTGTCTGCGTTCTGTGATAGGCTAGTCACAGCGCCCCTCCCCTACACACATACAGATTTATTGTGTTGCTGTGTTCCGCTCGGCTCACTCATACACAGAACACTGAGAAGAGAACAGTTCTCTCCATCAGGTTTGCAGGTCTTTTACAATAAATTTAAAGGATTTCTTCGGCTTCAGGTTTATTTTTACTTCGGTTTGTAGTTGTTCTTAATTATTAACTAGTAGAGTTCTGGTAAACGTGGGGCTTGTTAAGACGTGGTGCTTAATAGAATGCGACTCACGTTGGGTCTCTGCGTTTTTTCAGTTGGCTCCAACCAGTTTTCTTTTTTTTACTTCACGCACTGAAGTACTTTCTCGCTGTATTTCATAAACATAAATAAAGGAAGTAGTGGTATAACATCTAACTATATTACAAATGAATTATTAGCTAGTACTCTCCCTCTCTTTGCTGGTCATCAGATTTTTTCAAGACAACCCGATAACTTAAATCCTTAAATCCTGTCTACTTCCGGGTTTTGTCACGCCCACTTGCAGGTTAGGCCCCGCCCAGTCCGAGTACAGATACAGATAATTCATATGGTTCAACAGATACAGATAATGCTATACCTGCTCATCTCTAATACACATACACACTCACCCTGTTGAGATCCTTTTCTCTATCTGGCTTTGCTTCAGTGTCGCCATCGACTACACCCCACATCCTTGTTGCTAGGCAATGGCCGACAGTGTTGGGAGTAATGCGTTACAAAAGTAATGTAATTACTGTAATGTATTGCTTTCTGCTGTAACGTAGTAATGTAAGGCATTCCACACCCGAGGGCCGCTCGCCCCCTCCGCAGAGCTGCGTAGCCGGTCTCAGCGAGCGTGGACCCGAGGGCCACTCGCTTCTTCCAAGGAAGACGCTAGGGCCGCTACGCCAGTGTTATGCAGCCTGTTCCAGCGAGCACGAGCCCGAGGGCCGCTCGTCTCCTCTGACGAGGAGCCTAGGGCTGCCAGGCCAGAGCTACGTAGCCAGTTCCAGTGAGCGTGGGCCCGAGGGCTGCTCGCCTCCTCTGAGGAGGAGCCTAGGGCTGTCCGACCAGAGTTTTCCTGCCAGTGTGCTGTTACAGGGCACTGTGTCTGCAGGCCCGGTTATCCCAAAGGCCGGTCTCGAGAGGCTGGTACCCTTAAGAGAGTTTGTGGCGGAGTGGTGAGCCCTCCCCAATACATCACTATGGGTCCTGCGTACAATCGACAGGGGCTACGCCATTCAATTCAGGGCTCGCCCACCTCGATTCAGAGGGGTCCTGCCAACGGTGGTAGGCCCCGAGCAGGCTTTGGTGTTGGAGCAGGAGGTACAGTCTCTGCTGGAAAAGGGGGCTATAGAACGAGTTCTGCCCCCTTGCAGGGACTCGGGCTATTACAGCCGGTACTTCCTCGTCTCGAAGAGGGATGGGGGGCTGCGTCCCATACTGGATCTAAGGCTGTTGAATCCCGCAGTAGCAAAGCTCGGCTTCAAGATGCTCACGCTTAAACAGATTGTGTCACAAATCAGATCCGAGGACTGGTTTATCACGATAGATCTGAAGGACGCGTACTTCCATGTGTCTATCCTTCCTCAACACAGGAAGTTCCTGAGGTTCGCTTTTGGGGACGAAGCTTACCAATATCGGGTTCTTCCATTCGGCCTAGCTCTCTCCCCCCCCCCCCCCCCGTACGTTTACAAAATGCATGGATGCAGCCCTGGCGCTTCTGCGCCTCCAGGGCATCCTCATTTTGAACTACATAGACGACTGGCTGATCCTGGCTTCGTCGGAGCAGCTAGCGGTTCAACATCGAGATGTTGTTCTTGCTCACATCAGCCGTCTGGGGTTGAGACTCGCCGGGAAAAGTGTACTGTTCCCGCTGCAAAGGACCACTTTCCTGGGCGTGATCTGGGACTCGACCTAGATGCGGGCACTTCTGTCTCCCGCTCGAGTGGCGTCGATTCTTTCAGCCGCCAAGCAGGCCAAGCTAGCCCAGTCACTCACGGTCAAACAGTTTCAGAGACTGTTAGGTCTGCTGGCAGCCACATCGAACATAGTTCCGTGCGGCCTGCTGTACATGAGACCGCTTCAGTGGTGGCTCAGAACCAAGGGGTTCTCCCCGAGGGGGAACCCGGGTCGCCCAATCAGGGTCACGAAGCGGTGCCAGCACACCCTGGCCATTTGGAAGGACCCCCGGTTCTTATCCCAGGGGCCCACGCTGGGAGCAACCTGTCGTCGTGTCACGCTTACGACAGATGCCTTCCTCACAGGCTGGGGAGCGATAATGAGTGGTCGCTCAGCCTGGGGGCTGTGGCTAGACCATCATCGCTCATGGCACATAAACTGCCTAGAGATGTTGGCTGTGTTTCAGGCTCTGAAACACTTCTGCCCAGCCTTGATGGGCCACCATGTCCTTGTCCGCTCAGACAACACATCGGTGGTCTCCTACATCAATCATCAGGGGTGTCTGCGCTCACGCTCGCTGTACAAGCTGGCTCGCCAGATCCTCCTGTGGTCCCTCGGGAAGTTCCTCTCGTTGAGAGCAGTCTACATCCCGGGGTATCAGGGAGCAGACGCCCTGTCGAGGCAGGGAGCAGACGCCCTGTCGAGGCAGGGGCCGAGGCCCGGGGAGTGGCCCAGGGAGTTGAGACTCCACCCCGAGGTAGACCTGTTTGCATCCAGAGAGTCAACTCACTGTCCTCTGTGGTTCTCCCTGACCCATCCGGCCCCCTTGGTGTTGGATGCTATGGTACAGGCTTGGCCGAGGTCTCGCCTGTACGCCTTTCCCCCGGTTGTTCTGCTCCCAGGAGTTCTGGAGAGGGACCGCCAGGTCCTCCCTTGGAGATCCCGATCAGGAGGGACTTGCTCTCGCAGGCGGCGGGGTCGACCCTTTACCCCCGCCCGGAGCTAGCCGCCAGGTGGAAACTCTTCACCTCCTGGTGTGTGCCCCGCCAGCTGGACCCAGTTAACTGCCCAGTGTTTGCAGTACTGGAGTTCCTGTAGGAGCGATTTTCCTCCGGGTTATCGCCTTCTAACCCTAACCCCTAACCCTAACCCCTAACCCTAACCCCCCTAACCCCTAACACTAAAAGTGTACGTGGCGGCGTTATCAGCGTCCCATTCCCGGCTGGATGGCGCCCCGCTGGGTAGGCACCTGCTGATAACTCGCTTCCTCCGTGGCACTGGGAGGCTTAGGCCAGCAGCCCGCACGAGAGTACCATCATGGGACCTGGCCATCGTACTAGATGGCCTCTCCCGGCCTCCGTTCGAGCCCATCGAGGAGGTCGCAGAGAAGTATGTGACTCTTAAGACGATCTTTCTGCTTGCTATTTCTTCCTTAAAAATAATTGGAGATCTGCAAGCCCTCTCGGTGTCGCCGTCGTGCTTGGAATTCTCTCCCGGTATGGTGAAGTCGTTCTTACTACCTTCTCCCGGGTATGTTCCTAAGGTCCCCACTAATATTGTCTGGCCTATCGTGCTGCAGGCCTTCTGTCCTCCTCCTTTCCTGTCGTCGGACTAGTCCAAGCTGAACCTCCTCTTCCCAGTTGGGGCCCTCTGAAGGGCCCCAACTGGGCAGAGGATTCGGCCCTTCAGAGATGAATGAAGTTGTGGCCAAGGTTCCTTTATGCTTGCTAGTCTCGACGCCACCCACCTACGACGTGCCGTCTCGCCATTGGTCGGATTTCACACGTGCTTCATGACGCGGTCACGCAGGGCGTTCCCACAGCGTTTCACGCAGCGTCTCGTTCCCCCAGGGAACTAAGGTTACATACATAACCGGAGACGTTCTAAACCTATTATCATGGCAAAGGTTATCAAGCTATTTATTTCATGCCAATGTTAGTATGTTAAAGTTATCTGTCCATCCCAGGAGAGAAATCCCTCCTCTGACGTTTCTTCCCTTTTTCCCATCAAAGGGATTTTTGCGGGAAGTTTTTCCTGTGCCAATGTAAGGGTTTTGTGACAGAGGATGTTGCAGATCTACAGACTGTTGTAATTCGCGATTTTGGGCTATACAAAATAAAAATGTAATTAAATAAAGATTCAATGTACATTACAGTATTATTAATGTAATTTTCCATTTTAAACCCCTAGCCTGATGCAAACATCATTCTGGATATTCCGTATCCTCAGTTTGTAAGTAATTGAGAAGGTTTGACAGATCCAAATGGTCCATCATTTATTAAATGAACATCATGCTGTATTGAAGGAGACTTGAAACTAGGCATTGTGAACACAAACTCAATTTGTAACCATATAAACTAATAAATCAAGCAAAAATTGTTTAGTTATTTTGTCATAGACAAATCAGACTTATATCTGTGACCAGTGATGGCACTGCATGAAAAGTGGGATTTCCGTCCCCGTAAACGCCCGAAAATCTGCCTAATTTCCGACAATTTCCGACAATTTGCAGGCCGCGCACGCCGCGTTCGCCTGTCCCGGAAATTGTCTGAAACAGACTCTGACGTAGGTGGCGATCAGCTGGCGGAGGTGCGAATGGCCCTAATTAGCATATGAATGCAGCGGAGCGGGCTGAATATCCTTACTCCTTATTGGATGAAACCACAACTTTCAAACAAGTAAAATCACTCGTGATTGGCAGCAAAACCACACATGGGCAGACCTGGCTTGAGTTTCCTTACTCCTCATTGGATGAAACCACAACTTTCAAACAAGAAAAATCACTCGTGATTGGTTGGCAGATCTGTCGCTATTGGTCATCCAGCCTCATAAATAATTTATATATACAATATATATTATTTATTCATTCATATTGTACTTTATATTCATGTCATTGTTATCCTATGTAGGCTACTAAACAATTATTAGACTACCACCAAGGACATTAATGAATTTATAGAGGAAATGAACATTTGCCAGGAACATGTTTATGCAAAAAGAGCTTTATTAAAACAAACAATCATATACAAAGCGACTATCTGCGCACACATGGGTAGAGGATGATCCAAAAACTACAACTGTCCGTTTGCCTCCTCGGGGTTGTAGGTAACTGGCGGCGTTGTTTCCGAGGCAGGTCTGTTGCGCAGACGCATATTGTGCGTGGCTCTGTACTTTGGAGTCGCCTCCCACCGGGACTGCAGCTTCGCACAGAGTTCAGAGAGCTCCGTCCTACGACATGACGGCGACCGTATAATCCACCCAGAGACCCCGCCAACATGCCCTCTTCTTCGGCAGACATGAGGTCTCCGCTGGCGGACTTCCAGAGTTCCACCTCGTCATCTGCGATCACACACTGTGTCCATTCCAGCAGCTGTAAAAAACACAACAATGAATCAATATTGTGCAATGCGTATGGACACAGCACATCTATCAATGCTTGTGAAAAATAGTCACCAAATAAACTCTTACCCGCTTTCTTCTCGCGCGGAACTCTTCGCTTTTCCGCCCGCAGTGAGTTTTTCTGACGCGATTCTGAAGCTCCGACGTGTCGTCTCGTAATACGTCTTACAGGCGGCTGGAAAACAATTAAATGAAAGTGGTATGAATAAAAATCAACACGCAAGTCACCGTAACATTAAACGAGGAAGGAGAAACAGTTAAAAAAAAGTCACTTACAGATGTTGCTCCGAGCAAATAGGAGTTCAGCGCCTCATTGTGAGGAGAAACTAGTCTGTGAAAACAAAATGTACAGTTATGATCGGTATCTATTCTATGGTATCTATTTCCTTATACCGCAGAATGAAAGCATGCTCTTTAAATCTTATACACTACAAAAATACACTTCAATAAAGCGGGTTCTGCTCACTAGTTCTTTTGTAAGGCTACTCTTAGCTTTGGTATTAGGCTAAGCTACTTTTAGCTTAACTAGCAGTCATACAACATATTCTTACCTTGGGATTTCATGCGCCCGTCTCTTCTTTGAGTCAGTCTCTCCCGCTCGTTCATATCGGCAGCATGTTGATTCAGCTGACGGACAGTCCGCTGATAGCAAACAGCAGTTTCTTCTCGACTGGCTGAAAGTTGTTGATCGCGGAGCTGCACGCGAGTTGAATGTCCGGATCCTCCAATCAGATACGAGGTCATTGTTACATGGAAGGACTCGCGAGACCAGACCGCGGTGCCTGTGAAGCGCCATGTCTGCGAGATGTAGTGGTTAATACGTCCTCTGTGCATTTAAGTAAGACTAAAGAAAAGGTCACTGTATTTCTGCCACTATGCACATTAGTTGAGCTCTAGGAGAATGTGATCTCTGCAGAGCCTTCATTCTCATTCTAATGTTTGCATGGAATGGCCATTTTTACCTTGCTGATTCAGATTGAAACTAATTTTTTTAATAATTTACTGTATCTTTTTTACATTACATTTGCCATAGCTAATGACATATACAGTAATCTAGCATACTTAAATTAAATAAATCAATACAAGCTAAAATGTAAGAGTCTATAATTAGGCCTGATCTAGTTGTACCAGAGATTTTCTTACCTTTTAAAAAAATGTCACCTGGGCTAAAACTCTCTCTGAAACCATGATTTGCATTTGTATAGCTCACAGCATTTTCATTTACATGTCAAAGCCTCCCCTAGAATTAGGAGGAGGGGAGGCATGGAGGGCCAACTGCCAAGGAAGGCCCACGTCAATTTCCGACAAATTCCGGCAGTTTTCGGCTTTGCCCGCAAATTGCCGCAAATTGCCGTAAACCTGAAATTCCACGACAATTTACGGTGCCGGAAATTGTCGGAAATCCCACTTTTCATGCAGTGTGGTCAGTAGAGAGTGTGAGTTTTTAGACTTGAGTTCGCAACTACTATAGAATTACGACTTCACTGTTTTGCTTTATCAACCTTCTTCTTCGGCAGCAGTTTTATTTTGTAAGAAAGAGACTTCATGTATTTGTCCACCAAAGAGCCCACAGATGCAGAGAACCCCAGCTATTTACCAGAACAGAGCTACTTGACCCACTATATACTTGCAATTCCTTGGAAAAAAAACTTTACAATACATAATTCCTATGGTTAATTGCTAAACACAGAGACTGAACAACATGACTGAACAGAGGCTCAGTCATGTCACTGAACAAGACACCCACACGTGCATGAAAAATAAAGATGCAATCCTCAACCCTCAACAATGTAGGGCCTGTATTGTATTGTGTTTAAATGGCAGTGAGGAATGATACATTACACTGGAAACAGATACCACTTCACCTGACATCTCTTACACACTGAAAACATGTTTCAAAATTAAATAATTATTCAAAACACTAACACATGTTCTATTCCAACCTGAACATTTAGTCAATCTTAACACACTGACAAAAAAGCACTATTATCAGCTGAAATGACAGAAACTGCATTATTTTAGATGTGTCAGGGATGCCCTTATACAACAGACAGTATATTGTATTAATCATACATTGTGTTTTGCACTAATTTACTGCATGATACATAAACAGAACGAACACCGGAATAATAATAATTAATAATAAATAAAAGTAATCTTCTAATCTGTAAGCACTAACAATTGCATAACTTCAATAAGCTGTTTCTCATTAACAATGGAATAAAATACAGGGAATATATTTGTGTTTCAATTCACAATATGAATAGTTGTTTACTTTGACTTTAGCCTGTAAGATTGGGTTTAGAACATGGTGTTAGAACATCTTTTGGCATCTCTCTGTATGGTGTGTAAGTTTATTTGAGATTAAAGAGGAATACACGTTATATTACATCTGTGGCACAGATGATATTGGTTGTAGTCTTTTTTACCTTTTTTTTGGATTGCTTAAGTACGTTTTTCAAAATGGGGCCCGTGTTTTCAAAACACTACACACAATTCGCAAAACACTACAGATCCTTTGAAAAATTAAACACTCTTGTAAAGAGAGTTTTTTTTTTTTTAAAACCACACTTTGTTACTATATGAAACACACATGTTTCACATTACTATACTCTGTTTGCATGAGTTACACTCTGCTGTGATTAACCTAAAACACTTTTAGGACTTCTACTTCCCTATGATTATAGTAGGCTACTATCATAAAATACAAATATAATGTAAATTCACCAAACACTAGACAAAGGCTGAAGAGACTCATTTCTCAACACGCCCAATATGTTGACATGGAGATTTATAATACTGTAACCAAACTTCACTTTACGTATTGTAAGTTCAAAAACAAACAAAAAACCCCCATTGAAAATAGACATTGTCTCTTTGCCTAGCTGGATCTGGCCTGAGAAGTTCATCAACATCGCAGGCAATGTTGTCATTAGTAAGACACCTTGGAAAGAAACCAACCTTGCATTGCTGCTACCTCCATCTGGTCTTGGATGAGGGGTACCTCAGCCTGGAGACTGAGATCATATACCTTCCACTGCCATTCAGAGAGAAAGTCTTCCATAGGGTTGAGGAATGGAGAGAATGGTGAAAGATATAGGACTGTGAAATGTGGATGTTGCTGAAACCAGTTCTGAACCAGAGCAGAGCGGTGGAAAGACACATTGTACCAGACAACAATGTATTGCATATGATCGATTTGATTTGCTGCTGTTATGTTGTGCAATTGGTCCAAGAATGTCAGTGTGAGTGCTGTGTTGTAAGGGCCCATATGAGCATAGTGGTGGAGGACCCCATTCTTTGTAGTGGCTGCACCGAGTGTTACATTACCCCCACGTTGCCCTAGGACATTGACTATAGCCCTGTGGTCAATGATGTTTCTTCCCCTCAGTTTTGTCAGACAAAATTGTGTAGTTCAGTGTAGATGTACCACCAGTCAGTAGTTTGGGGACCCCTGCGGTAGATGGTAAATGCTGAGCTAAACATGTTTACTAACCTCAGGGTGCGTTTTCAGATGCCTGATAAAATTAGATGTGGTTGAGCCAGAATCTTTTATCGTGATAGCGCATATTTTGCATTGAGCGCTAATTTTGTTTGGGCTGTTGTGTTTGAAGTTTTTGAACCGAAAGCTTACGGTGAATGGCACAGCAGAAGCCGGTGCATTCAACATCTTTGCATGTTGTCCTCTCATGTGTGGCCATGCGCGCGCAACCAGCAATATACACTCACCGGCCACTTTATTAGGTACACCTTGCTAGTAGGGGTTGGACCCCCTTTTGCCTTCAGAACTGCCTTAACCCTTCGTGGCATAGATTCAACAAGGTACTGGAAACATTCCTCAGGTTTGGTCCATATTGACATGATAGCATCACGCAGTTGCTGCAGATTTGTCGGCTGCACATTCATGATGCGAATCTCCCGTTCCACCACATCCCAAAGGTGCTCAATTGGATTAAGATCTGGTGACTGTGCCCCCCCCCGGGGGGATCAGCGCCTTTGGGTCCCCACCCTCCCGCCCCCTGTCTGCCATGTCCTTGTCTCTGCCCTCCCCTCAGGTCCTTTAGGACCGTCTGGAATTCTGTCCTTGAGGCGGGGGGGGTTCTGTCACAGTTTGATCTCGTCCCTGTCTTATTGTGAAGTTTCGCCTTCTGGTTTCCCTGGGTAACTTCACTTCCTGCCTTGTCCTGTCTCCCCTTGTGATTGTCTAAGTGATTCCACCTGTTTCCAATCACCTGCCCTTGTGTATTTAAGTCATGTGTGTCTTTTGTGGGTTCATTGTTTGGTGATTGTCAGTGTTGGTGAGTCTCCTCGTTCAGTCTGTTTTTGCCCCTTGTGGCATTTTTGAGTTCCTAGTCTTTTTTACTATTAAAGTCTCTGCGTTTGAGTTCTCTTTCCTGCTCGCCACCCTGACCCGTTGTGACAATATCAAGTATGTCAATGTACTAGTACGTGTTACGTAGGTGGATAACAGAGGGAGGGGTGTAGCGAGCTCATCAGATGTTTCCTAAAAATAAACATTGTTCACAAGTCCCACAGCTCAAGGTAGAGTCTGAAGTCACTGTGTGTGAGATTTAAGTCACACTCGAGTCCCCATCTCTGCTGATCAGTGCATAGAATACAGTACTGTAAGCAGTTATTGAAACCATGCAGATGTTTTGATACATTTTTACAATACCTTTTTTCCAATCGAGATGTTCTCATCACACTTGCCACTGTATATTGGCTTAGATTTGGCTGTACTCTCAGTCCAGCCTCCCTTACGTCAAGCCGTGGTTGACAACGTGGTCAACCAGTGTTACGCGGATCTCAATTGTCAGATTGGTCCTCTTTGAGCACCTTCTTGTCTTCCTCTTTCTCCCCTTCGTCGTTGTCGTCGTCGTCCTCTTACACTTTCTCTGACTCTTACCATTGTGCTTGAAGACCGATGAACTCACCTGCTGCTTTTTATAGTACTTATACACCTGATTGGCGTGTCTAAAATTTAGCACACCTGATGACTGTTGATCCAATTGGTTGGACGGTGTGGTAATTTGACAATCAGTGCTTTGGTATTGCAAGGACGTGGATTCATGATAGATGTTTTGTGTGTAATGTATGTTAAGTGTGTTTAGTGTTTTGCAAATCACTGTGTTTAGAGGTTTGCAACAAGTGTAAGGTTGACAATGTGCTTATAGTTGTGCAAATATGGGCTGATGTTTTGTTGCAGGAACAACAGTGATATTGATGAAAAACTCACAATAAATGTACTGATGTAACCAAGTCTCAAACAGGTAGCAAATAATACATCTTTATTTTACAAAACCTTTCACACCTGAATTTATGTGGTGGTTCAATCAACAAGTCACCACCAACCATATAGGATGTATTTACAGTTTTTCTCAATCGATTTGGTACATTTCTCTAAAGTCCGGTAACTGCTCTCAAAACAGTTAACGCAGCGATCTGTACACTTTGTAATTGTCCTAAACAGATAGTAAATTCTCCTGCATGTCATTCAAATCTGAAGTATAATTTTCTCAAAACACTGTGTACAAAATTCCCTAATGTTATCACAGCAGTTCATACGGCCAACCAAATCTATAACATATCCGGAAAAACATTTGCAGCTTTTTCATTCGTCTTCACAAAGATCACAAGCATTTTTTTTACCATTTTCAAAATACAACAAACAAAACTCTGGATTGTAAAACAGTCAATTGAGGACATAAGGTGTGCAAGTAACTCCAAATTGATACCTGATGAGTAAGTCATCCACTCAACACAACAAAAGACAATTTCCTAATTGTTCACACAGCTGTCTTAATTACAACAACTACAAAAGGAGAAGAGAAAAACGACAAAGACACTTCTTTTTTCGTCATTCGTCGTAAGAGTGAGAGGTGGTGGACAAGGAAGTGGGAGAAGAAGAGGAAGAGGAGATGGAGAAAGAGCTAGAACAACTGAAGATGAAGGAGAAAGACGAGAGCTGAAGATGTAGGAGAAAGAGGAAGAAGAGCTGAAGAAAGGGGAGAACTTTATTTTTACTGCACTTTTACTTTTCTGAATTTTAGATATGTGTCCATAAACTATTCCATGCTACTGTAAGTGAAAGGATTTGGGAATATCTATGTATACTGCTGCATCAAAGTGTGAACTCAAACCTCAGCAACAGTTTCACAGTTGTATGGACTGCAATCAATGGCATTACTGTAAAACACTAACTTACTGTATTGTACGATGCATAACTCGTGAAAATATTTGCTGTGATGTTGATGAAATTCTCTGGCCAGATGTAATTGAAAGGCATGATCAATAAATTCATTGATTCAATGAATGCAGGTCATTTTTTATTTTACAGTCCTATTTACGTATACCTATGTACTTATTTGCATAATGTTTTTTGTAGGGTGACAACTCATTGTTATACACCTGAACTCCTCACTAAAAAAACTTAATGAAAAACATGTATTTCTTTGTGTATCTTCCGTTGAATTTGTTATCAAACCAACAGAGAATCCACTTTTAGTATAGATGTTAATATTTAATTTCAATAAATGCATTATTAGAATAAAATACTGTGTTTCATTGTGCAGTGAAGAGTTAACTGTTTCGCCAAAATAAGAGTGTGTTTAGTTTGCTGTGTTAACTGTTTTGAGAGCAGTTACCTCACTTTGGAGAAATGTACCAAATCGATTGAGAAAAACTGTATTACACACATACACGTATTTTATTTTGAGAAAATATATTGAAAGGTTTGATTATAGAAACTAAAAAATTCAGTATACATACATGGGGTAGGTGTGGATCTTAAATTCATATTAACTTATCAAAAGCTGTGGAAGATTTGTTGACTTTCGGTGCACAAAAATGCATTTCCCCCATATGTTTGTCAAATTTTAACCCTGTTTTGTGAAATTCCTTCAGGGAAAGCAAACCTTTCAAAGAGATAAAACTGCTTTCAAATAGTGGAGTTATATATAGCATTGTAATGGAAATGGAAATTTCACTGTCCAACTACTGAATTGTAATGTTGGGTCAGGCCATGCGATGGGGCCATTGTATTAAAAAGCAAAAAGGGTGAGGCATTGGAAAAGACCAGCATTTCATTTGATGTCTTTGTAGTATTAAGGCAGGAATTTATTTATAGCTGGATATTTATGTGTGATGGTTCATGATGGGTGGCTGACTCAGATATTTATTGAACGCTGTCTGAATAAAGACATTTAAGCTAATAATGCCAGTGAATGCATTTCCACTGCGTTCCCTTGCTGTGCTTCTGCACCAAGGATGTTGATAGCTCTAGAAATGCTCATAGCAACACTGGATGAGCTTATCAGCAGTGTAATTTCAGCACAATGGAGAGGGATTGTGTGGGGTGATACACCCGGTTAGTGTATTTACAGGTATAAGCCAGTAAATTAGAATATTTTGAAAAACTTGATTTATTGCATTCAAAAGGTGTAACTTGTACTTGTATTATATTTATTCATTGCACACAGACTGATGCATTCAAATGTTTATTTCATTTAATTTTGATGATTTGAAGTGGCAACAAATGAAAATCCAAAATTCCGTGTGTCACAAAATTAGAATATTAAGGCTAATACAAAAAAGGGATTTTTTAGAAATGTTGGCCAACTGAAAAGTATGAAAATGAAAAATATGAGCATGTACAATACTCAATACTTGGTTGGAGCTCCTTTTGCCTCAATTACTGCATTAATGCGGCGTGGCATGGAGTCGATGAGTTTCTGGCACTGCTCAGGTGTTATGAGAGCCCAGGTTGCTCTGATAGTGGCCTTCAACTCTTCTGCGTTGTTGGGTCTGGCATTCTGCATCTTCCTTTTCACAATACCCCACAGATTTTCTATGGGGCTAAGGTCAGGGGAGTTGGCTGGCCAATTTAGAACAGAAATACCATGGTCCGTAAACCAGGCACGGGTAGATTTTGCGCTGTGTGCAGGCGCCAAGTCCTGTTGCTTGAAAGACATGGGTTTCAACTGCTGCATACCTCGTGTCAAGCCACTGTTGACCAAGAAACAGCGCGAAAAACGTCTCACCTGGGCTAAGGAAAAAAAGAGCTGGACTGCTGCTGAGTGGTCCAAAGTCATGTTTTCTGACGGAAGCAAATTTTGCATTTCCTTTGGAAATCGAGGTCCCAGAGTCTGGAGGAAGACAGGAGTGGCACAGGATCCACGTTGCCTGAAGTCTAGTGTAAAGTTTCCACCATCAGTGATGGTTTGGGGTGCCATGTCATCTGCTGGTGTCGGTCCACTCTGTTTCCTGAGATCCAGGGTCAACGCAGCCGTCTACCAGCAAGTTTTAGAGCACTTCATGCTTCCTGCTGCTGACCTGCTCTATGGAGATGGAGATTTCAGGTTCCAACAGGACTGGGCGCCTGCACACAGCGCAAAATCTACCCGTGCCTGGTTTACGGACCATGGTATTTCTGTTCTAAATTGGCCAGCCAACTCCCCTGACCTTAGCCCCATAGAAAATCTGTGGGGTATTGTGAAAAGGAAGATGCAGAATGCCAGACCCAACAACGCAGAAGAGTTGAAGGCCACTATCAGAGCAACCTGGGCTCTCATAACACCTGAGCAGTGCCAGAAACTCATCGACTCCATGCCACGCCGCATTAATGCAGTAATTGAGGCAAAAGGAGCTCCAACCAAGTATTGAGTATTGTACATGCTCATATTTTTCATTTTCATACTTTTCAGTTGGCCAACATTTCTAAAAAATCCCTTTTTTGTATTAGCCTTAAGTAATATTTTAATTTTGTGACACACGGAATTTTGAATTTTCATTTGTTGCCACTTCAAATCATCAATATTAAATGAAATAAACATTTGAATGCATCAGTCTGTGTGCAATGAATAAATAAAATGTACAAGTTACACCTTTTGAATGCAATTACTGAAATAAATCAAGTTTTTCAAAATATTCTAATTTACTGGCTTTTACCTGTATGTCAGTTCTTTTTATGTGAGTTGACATTCATTCTGTCTCTACCTTGTAGTCTTGGAGGTTGAATTAATTTTCCATCTAGACAAAGTATAGCTGATGTACATGCAGATATGGCTGAAATATACATGCAGCCAGCAGGCTTTCAATAGTGCGTTTTTGCTGCAGTCATGTGAACATTCTATGTCATGACCCATTTTCTTTCAAAATGTTTCATGCGGTTTTACGATTTTAAGTACTTCATTTCTAATTGTATTTGAGAAAAAAAAGAATTTTCCTGTGTGTATACTTGCTCCGGAACTGTGAAATCTCCCAGTTGCTGACACGGACCGTACCAATTCAGACCGGCTGAGAGGTAAGGCTGAAGGCACTGGCTAACACCCCCCCTTTGACTCTAGTAAAAGTGGTACCTGCCTTGCTGTTTTTCAAAAGACCAGTCACTGAAGCTACCATCCCGTATCCCCTCCCACACACTGTTTCCTTTAACTCCTCCCTGTCTATAATCCACACACACCCCTCCCCCGGCTTCCGCCTTGTGTGTATTATGAGTGGAGAAGTCATGTATTTAGAGAGTCTGATTCAGAGGCTTGCCAGGTTCAAAGCATCTGCTGCTTCCTTTGTAGCCTGAGCTCTAAAAGGAGGGGAGAAGCCTCTCTTTCCATTTCTTGCTTCTCTGCCTTTCTATTGGTCTGCTATCTTACCTCTTGGTGGTACCGGCTCAGCCCCTCCTCTCTCGCTATTCTTGTCTCAGATGCAGTTACCCGGGCAGGAGAGAGGGAGGCTTTTTAGACACTCTCAGCTCTACCTTAATCCTCTGACATTCATCTATTTGTGGAGATTTGTCATTAAAACAAAAGTTACCGTGAAAGGCTTGTTATCGTGGGCCGGGATCTATACTACAGATACAAGTGTTTTTCGATGACTTTGAGGACTGGTTGTCTTCGTGCGGGATTGGTGAGAGGGCAGCCATGGCTCACGCCGCAGCTCACATTAAGAAGGCCAGATCCGAAATGGATCAACCTCCGGATCTGAAGGCTCTGGAGAAAGCCAGAGAGAGAAGAAGGCGATCCCGGGAACGGGCCGAACGCAAGCGCAAGGTACCAGGCCGACTCACTGGAAACCCACCTAATCATGCCTCTCGTGCTTTATGTCATCAACCAGTATTTGGCTGGTTTCTTCATCTCACTTCGAGTCATCCCGCTACCAGTCATGCTTCCATCAAGTCTCACTTCGGCTTTATCCAATGAGGAGGACTTCAGAGTCCATTATCAAAAGACAGAGGAAGAGTTGGGATTTTTTTTATTTTTAAGTAAGATTGCAAAAGTCTTTATGTTTACCATTTCCACCGCTAGCTGCATTATAATTTTGTAGTATTATTAAGGGAAACGGACGACTGAAGATCTAAATCATTGTACTGTGATCAATGGCATCAGTTCATTGTTACCCGCAGAAACAGAAGAAACAGGCATCACAGTAACGTGTGATTCCGGCAGGACATGTCAAAAAGGATTGGACTTGATCCATGCTCTTGTCAATGCTAAAGGATTCTCCTCACTCCATCCTTCATTTAGCATCAAATGACCTCTACATAAGTCATCAATCCCTAAATCAGGATTTCTATCCTCATGCACAAACCTTCCGTGGGTGGGCACCATTCCAACACACTGACACCCACAGTCAGATTTCTACAAATACCTCCTCTTGTCTCTCTGTAGATGCACCTACGCAGACTCTCTCGGGTGCATCGCCAGGCTGCGCAGTGTATGGTCTTTCTGCTTGCTCGTGAAAAGACACATCCACACAGAATCCCACTGATGTGGTTTTATTTGGCTTCTCAGATATGCTGTATCTTTATGGTTCTATATATAATTTAATGTATTTGCAAACATGATTGAGTGCGGGATCGCTGTTATTTTTGATTTACTGCAAATTGCATTAAAGCATAGAGGCACTGGATTCACTCAGATTTTTCACTGTTAGGACAGTTATGTGATTTGCAAAATTTGGTTTGATTGAAGTGAAATGTATATGGAGGGAATGGACTTTGCTGTCATGTTCTTACTTTTTAATTAAAAGGGAAATGTTAAGAATTGTTTTCTTGGATCACTGCATTCTATTGAAAAAAATAATAGAAGATAGCATAAGGAACTCCCATTGGGGCAGTAGAATAAGTGAGTGGGGGTGGCATCTCGAATATATCCCAGGTTGTCATATTTAACACGTGGACAGTTGTACTTTCAATTGATGGTACAATTTTTAATTGCCAAGCCTTGTTGTTGATGACGATACCTACATTTAAAAACTGTCATTTATTTAGAGCTGCAAAAGGTGTCTGGTTAAACTGATTAACTAAACCATCATTCTTACCTTCAACCTTCATTCAGTATGCCACTATTGTTTTATAGGGAAATGGAGGATGACAGTAGCATGTATAATATTCTCTAATCTGACATGGGAAGTTTATAAGATACCAGTTTGTGTATTGCAATTATAGCCTGACGTAGTCATACTCAATTCTAGTCGGAATTTGAGTCTGATACTGCGCCATTGAGCTGTTTTTATGGGGCGTGTTTCAAACGAACCAGGAAATAAAATGCCTCTGCACTCAATTGGATAGACCTTCAACCTATACAACCAATGAGAGCAACAGAGTGTGTGACGTATGTTAAGCGACACCTAGTTGCCGAATCTCGTAAGAAGGACGCCAACAACATTGTTCGTATCAACAAATGCCTTGATCGCGTTTTTCTGTTCCTCTTCTAAAATTAATTCGCTGTTGATATCTTTCAGAACAGACCTGATGGCAGAATCTATACACCTCAATTCTCCGGCGGCAGCCATCGTTGTTGTAAATGAATTCAACACGAGTGCTCTTTGATGACGTGGTTGATTACGTTGCTGTTGATCATCTGTCCATCATCGTATAAAGCCCGCCCTGACAATTTGATTGGCCCGCCCCATTTCGGGCGAGTAATACTCGTGCCACTATTGAGCAATGCCAGACCGAACTTCCCGACCACAAACAGGGATGTTGAGCATGCACCGCTGTTTGATGCTGAACTGGAATTGGCAAAATCCTGGATTAGAGTTTTTGTGATCTGTTTCATGTTGCACTATGGGACTGTGCAGCTCAGTGGATTTACCAATTTTGTGGCCAGGGCAACCAAAAGAGTGAAAATCCACTACGAAGAACTGGGTCTACCCTTAATGTGCAGAGGTACAATGCTAAATAGCAGTCTAGAAGGGCAGGATAGTGGCCAGTCTGCCTTTTGGGCTTTCAACAGTACATTTTAAGTAATATTCTTGTTTCCCTTAAAATTTAATTAATGGAGCCAGTGATTATTGGTCTTCCAGGTCTCTACAATATCTTGACATATGCTTATCACTCTGTGAATCCTCTGACCCTATCACCACAGTGGTGTGGTTTAAAGTTGGATGTCCAGTGCAATATAGCAGCGGATGCTGTGGCTTAGTTATGCAAGGGGAAAGATCACCCAAAAGGAGCTTAGCTTGAGAGATATCTGGCTGTATTTCTTTTCGGAGAATGCAAGAGTTTACAAGTTCACTTCATGGACATCATTTACTTGTTTGGAATCTGCCCTCAAGATTTGGCATAAAAAACTTGGTGAACATCTGGTGATAGAACATTGACAAAAATGCTGCCTGGTATGCAAAAGCCTATTTTCTCTCTGGAAAACCCAAGGGTTAGGATTTTATTATTATTTTGTTATATTATACAATTGTATTTATAGACTTTAAGGTTAAGACAGAATCAAGACATAAAAGCATAACATCTGAACCTCATGCAGAGTGGGGGTACCAAAGGTACTATGTTCTATTATTCCATTGTGGAGGTGTACTTCCTTTTCCCTTCATTATGCTTATCTTTGCTCCCCTCTCTCTTTTTATCTGCCATATTGTCCAGGAAGAGCCGTTCCTCATCTCTCATTCAGCTCAATGAGGTCTGCTTTTGCAGGTTCATCATCCCTCCACACAACAGCCTCTGCCCTGTGTTTTTTACCTGTTCACAGGCCATGATAAGGTTATACGGTTTGTAAAAAGAATATTACCACACCAAATCAATTAAAAAGGGCTCACAAGGATTAATTTGCTCTACTGGATCCGGTCCAGCCACCATGCTTGGATTACTACATGTGTAAATATTCTGATTACACACCGTTTGTCTCTTAAAGATAGAGGGGAAGGACAATAATAATCTCAATCACTGGACTATGCTACTAATCAGTACACTAGGTGTGTGTATATATTGGCTTAATGTAAAAAAAATGCCTTAATACTCCCAGCATTCTGACTGCTGCTGGTAAGAATTCAGCTGTGGAGTCACAATCCCACATCCCTTTCCTCGTCATGGGACTTTTTTTAAAAGTTAGTCCGTTATCGGGTGGTGGTGCCTCGTAAAGAGGCTATATTTTCAAGCTCTGCACCATTATCCTCTGTGTTGAATTCAATCAATTCAACATGTCAGTCCCATCTCTTGAAAAATAGAGACATCCAACATGCTGTCACTGTCCTGTTTAAAACAAACCGATTTGTCACTCAATACTGTTTGACACAGAAAAGACATTTGTGCAAGTTCCTTATGTTTTAGCAAAAGAACAATCCATAAAAATCTGTGTTTCCATAGCAACCTTTCCAATTTCATTAATTTGTCTTAGTTTATTTTTTCCTAACTCAGCAGTAACAGTTCCTTCTGTATACAGTGCCTTGCGAAAGTATTCGGCCCCCTTGAACTTTTCGACCTTTTGCCACATTTCAGGCTTGAAACATAAAAATATAAAACTATTTTTTTGTGAAGAATCAACAAGAGGGACACAATCATGAAGTGGAACGAAATCTATTGAATATTTCAAACCTTTTCAACAAATAAAAAACTGAAAAATTGGGCGTGCAAAATCAGCTTTGTCAAGTACTAGCTAACCGATTTTCTGCACTGATTTATGTAGCCTACAAAGAACAATCCGTAGGTCTACATTCAGATTAGGAAACTTGGATATTAAAGGATATTTTAAGATATTTATATATTTTGTTACTAAAATTAAGAAACAGAACACAATTTTAAAACGGGATATGTAAAAATCAATTTGCTGCTTCAGTAAAATCCAATGAATATTTATTCTAAAAGCTCTCTCTTTCCTGTTCCCTGCCTGTAAAAACACACATGATCACATTCCACCCTGCCCCCATAGAGGGAACATGCAGCAATACAAGCGGCTTTACCCAGCGCTCCTCTTCCTCGCTGCGGCAGCCAGTGAGCCATATGGTCCATCATGGATTAAAAGGGTTTGTTGTCTATGACTGCCTTGCCCAGTGGATTACTGACCCACAGAGGGAATGATGGAGGAGGTTGGATGGGAAGGGGGAGGATTTCTGTGGCATGTGGTATTGTTTTAAATTGTGGCGTTTTCAAAAATTGCATTGCTTACTCTTCCAAGGCTAGGATTAAGCTTTGTCTCCTTTAACCATACGCACACAAACATCCATTGCCTCATTTGTTGGCTACCCTAATTGGATGAGTGTTTTGGCAGATGACGGCTGTTTAGGGGGAGATGGAAGGGGACATTAAGTAAATTACGTCTGGGAGAAGGTTACTGAAACTGAAAAGGCAATGTTAAGTGACATAAAAGTCAAAGGCCATTTATTATTGCATTTCATAAACAAAATTGAATCAAATAAGTATGAAGCATGTGTTTCTTCGGTAGAATTTGTAAAATTGTGACTATACTTGCTCCCTGCAAATTGACAAAAATGCATCAACATTACAATCTCCAAGATCTGCATTCCATTTTTTTGCCTGCATATTCATTCTTGATCTCACTTCTGGGTGCTGCTTATGAAATATTCCCATACCAAATTATTTTATCTCCATTTAGAGGTGCATTCGCCCTCGGATTTGGCACGTATACAATGGATTCTTCGCCATAAGAGAGTCCCACTCGACAAAAGTCACATACAAGGAAGACTTGGGAGACTAAAATGTAAATATAGAAATAAATAAGGATAAAATCAAGTCATAGTTGTCAATGCTCCAAAACAAAAAGTCCAATCAGAGGGGAAAGGTTTGTATGCCATTCCACGAATAATAACAGATGTGGCTCTTTATAATGCAAATAAATAAGGATGTACTCCATATGAATACATGATTTAATTTGTTTTTTTATTTTTATGAGATATTTCAATACTTCATATCCATTCTTTCATAGAACATTTCAGTGGAACACCGGAACACACTGACCTGGGGCTTGTACCATGATGGTAGTTGAACAAACTCAGGGTTCCAGAATTTGTTCAGAATTGACAAAACCAAACCGAAGCAATCAGGCTTTATTGGTACCATGATGCCGCTCATCAACTTACTTTGTCAACCCAGGCTTTGATACTTAAACTCTGATTACTCCGCACGCGCGTGCACATAAAGAGTAACGTCGGCACCGAACAACCAATCACGTTCGATATGGATAGAGAGCAATTCATTTTTCCGCGGAGGACCAAGAAATTATTCTTCATAAATATGAAGAATATAAAAATGTTTCTCAAGCACGCAGTAACACCTTCTCTGCTGCGAAAGCAAGAGAACAATATTGGAGGATAGCGTTAATGGGCAAGTTAAAGAAATACATTTTATAGCCGAATGGTATGCAATACATACCATTTGCGGTACAGTAGGTGAGGCTTTGATGAGTCACATTTGTTATGTGCGGCACAACAAGTTCGCAAAGATAAGTTATTCCTTCCGCGGAATATCTGTGTCTTTCATACAAGTAAGTATCAGGAAAGTCAAGGGGATTTTGTTTCTCCCTAAAAACTCTACGAAGTGCTCTTCTAACAATCTGCGCTGAGATGTCCACAGGAGTTGGAAGAAAAGGTAAAGCCATTGCAATAATTGCAACAGGGAACAGAAGCTAGGAATTAATGAAGTCACCTATATGTTTCTTTGCTCACCGCTGATTGGTCAAACTTCTGACTAAGCTCGAATCCAGAACATAACCTTCCTCGGAGCGGGTTAGCCGTGCAGCGTGAGATACCATGGCAACAAATACCGATTGAAGCCGAGCTACTTTCATGGTACCTAAAACCCAGGTGTAACGGGGTGGGTACTCAGGGGACCCGGACTGAGGACGCTGAGACGCGGAGAAGGTGTACGCAAGTCTTTTATTGTGTTCACATGCCGCCATCGCTTGCGCGCGACGTCGTGTCTCCATGTGCTCTTCTCTCCCTGTGCCTCTCCCGTGTTTCCCTTTTAACCCTGGGAGAGGCACCTCGTTAGTCCAGCTGGAGGTTGATTGCCTCCAGCTGGCATCTTCGGGGTGCTGGGGCTGGGCGGAGCCGCCACACCAGGGTTAGTGGAAACTAAACTGAAACATAGCTGGCTAGCCACCTAAACCAGCTTTATGGTACAGGCCCCTGAACTCTTTACGAGAAAGGAATATTGCCGAATAAAACTAGAAACAGCTAGACCCAGATCAGCCTGACCTCACCATCAGACAACGGACCGGTGTGAAAGGGAAGCTGCACATATGACGCTTCTGTAGAGACTTATACACTTATACTGGAATGTAGAGCTAGCTAGTTAGCTATGTCCTAATGTCGCATACGCGCACACAAGACTGTGGTGAGGACACAACCAGAACGTGGATGAGAACTGGGACATTTTATCCAAAATAATTCATTGTTCTGAAGTTTAGTGGGGCTTTTGAGTTGGTCTTTCCTTCACATTGATTGGGTGTTTCCCCAACAAATTACTTCACATACTTCATAGGTGCATCTCATGCATATCATATTATATATATAATGATGTACTGAATTGGCTGACATTTTTCTCGCTCGCTTTCTGGTGGTGTCCGGGTAATAGGGGTAAAAAACGGGAAACTCGGGGGACTTCTTAAAATTATGAGAAATATGCTGTATACATGTCACTAGCTTTGTCTCTAGTCGCTTTTGACACAAAAGTCGCCAGGAGGATGATTTCCAACCACAACCGCATTTCAACACCGGTGGAGAACCGCTGCCCAAGGAAGAGGTACTTTTCTGACCTGAATAATTTGTCACACTGCGCATGCGTGAAATGCGTTAAAAAAAGGACGCAATTAACAACAAACAATTAATTAACGTCGTTAACACGCTATTTTTGACAGCCCTACTTTTTTTGCTTTGCATCATACTATGATGTTTACTGAAACTGATTGGCTGGGCCTACCTTAAAAAAATACACCAGGCGCCACTGGTGCTCGCAATCATAACTTTTTACGTGTTGGTGGGTTTCTCATTGTGTTTCAAAAGGGCTAGTAACTATTGTGATGTTAAGTCTGAGAAGTAGATCAAACATTATCCTTAGAAAAGTTATTACATGTATTTGAAAAAGTGACACGTTTTGTCGTGCTTTTTTCCATGTAGTACCAAAACTGCGCAGGATTTTTAAATGCGCAACATTTTACAAACGGCGCCCCATAGACCGCTGCCAGTCCAGTGCCATAAAGTAGTAAACCGTGGGGAGACACTGCAGTCTACCTAAACAATGGGAAGCACCTGTGTGTACGCCCTCCGACTCATGTCATGAAATTGTCACTGGAAAATGGGTTGTGTTTTATTTGTTATATAGCATACGGGTCGATAAATGTGTTTTAGCATTGCCTCTCTGAATATCGCGATGTTTCCATGATCTGAAGGCACCTTCCGATTAATATTGTAACAGACTGACATGTTCTGGGAGAAAGGTTACACATTAGCTTGTCCTTAAAGGATTTTTTTTACCCCTCAATTACTTTTACTAAAGTGTAAAAGTACTGGTTTCAAAACTACTTAAAGCTTGAGTTGATACTTCTACTTGAGTAATGAATGTGAATACTTTTGACACCTCTGCTTACACTTACATGGCAATCAGCAGCAGTAGCAACAGTATGTATGCAGTATTATTTAGTAGTATGTGCAAATGTACTGTGGTTAGACCGATTCTCTTTACTAATACTATTTTTATCTTATCTGCGAATCCCCCTCTGCACCACCCTCTCTCTGCTCTTTCTCTCAACATGCATAGCTCGGCTGCTGGGTGTAAAAATAGCCACGGTTAGGGTGGTGTTGATCAATGCGAAAATTGGAATTTGCCTGAGGAAGGGCTAGCACTCTGCTCGAGGTGGCGGTGCAACAAAGACTAAAGTGCTGCCCAGGCCGAAGGCAAGCAAGATTTAGCCATGACTGAGGGGGTCACCCCCACCGGGTGTACGTTTTTAGGGGGAAGGGAGCACAGCTTGGATTATCCAAGTGGTCAAATATACCCAGCGGGATGCCTTTATCTTTGGCTGGGATAGACTTGTAAACCTTGCAGCATGGACAAGTCAGCCATGTGTAAGGTATGTGATTCTGACAAGGGCCTGAGGACAGCTGGGAGCCAATGCCAACCGGACGAGAATGCTTTGCCAGACTACTACTTTGTGGAGCACTTTCCTGAGCCACCATTAATGCTGGTAAGAGCCCACACCGGCAGCTGCAGAAGGCAACGAGGACTCTTTTTAGGAGATTTTATTGTAAGAGAAAAAGATTTTGATCTAACTTTTTAAAGCAGAAACTTGTCTGTAAGAATATGTCTGGGAGGCAACCTTTCTAGTGTTTCTAAAATAGGTTTCTTTCTACAGAGATGATAGCAAACAAGTGTTAAATGTATTTTTTAGCGGTTTTATGTCAAACATGGCAGTGAGGACATCAACTTTCCATGTCAACAACATTGTCGTTAGTTGGAGAAACTTGAATAATCTGTGTCATTTTTGCTGCTGAACTTTATCTGTGCTACAAACTGTTCAGTTCTACTCACATGTTGTTTCTGCCTTTTATGTGAATGCTGTTTAGGGAAATAAAACAAGCTAACGTGACCGTTTCCAAACCCAGCCGGCGGAAGCTAGTATCACTCCTACCCAAACACTCGCAATTTGACGCTATTTTAGTGGGTTTTTTTCAGCAATCACTTTTAAAAAGTTAGTAATATTAATGATGATTTACATGTCTAACTACTGCAGGAAAGTTACTTTAGTAAGAGAAAGTGCGACTCACTCGGGCGACGGCAAAACTAAAATGTACAACTTAGGCAGCAGAGACTGAATGCCTGTGAGTTAGATGGTGACACAACAGGTCATCAGACCAGCTGCTGGACAGCCTGAAGTAGCACTGCAAGCGGCAGTCATTCAGACGCAATTCCTGTGAAATTCGAGCTGTCATTATTCCGCACAAAGAAAATTCCATTCGCTTTTGGTGTGAACATAGCATTAAACAACTTGTATTCACCTGCTCCAGTGTCAATAGTTCCTCCTGAGGCATTGCAACTCTTGTCCCTCATTACAGTCCATATGTTTAAGTTATATTTTGTTTTATTTACTTTATGTAACAAATACAAAATGAAATCATAAATATACATCAATGTAGTTATATTTTTGTGTGTGGTACTTAAGCATAGAAGCTACCAATACTAAATATTATTTTTTTTTCTGCACAAGTGTACTGTGTATGTATGTTTGTGTTTTCCTCCTGTATTTGTCCTGCACATAAAAAATGTCTACAAATGTGCTTCAAAAAACTTAAACATAATTTTACAGTGAATAACTGTATTGCTCATGTGAATTGGAATCTTGGAAGTGTGCATACATCAGCGATTTACACAGAATCCACAGCTCAAAGAAGTGTCCTTTTCTGGCAAAACTGTAATGATATATCAACCCAAAAATGAAGTGAAAGTGAATATTGTGGCCTTTAAGATTGCCGAAGCAGAACATTTTAAAGTTGAAGAAGGATTTTAAAATGAACTCCATTGGAAAACAATGTTTAAAAAGTTGATTATTTTAATTCATATAAATTAAATTATAAGAATCTTAAAAGTCAATGCTGGAAAGCCAGAAAGAAGCTTAGAAGAATTTTAATATTTGAACGGTTTTAATAGCGGAGTGTGAAGGTGTTGAAGAACAGGTGGTGCGGAAGAAATAGAAGTTGTTCAATAAAGATTTGAAGAACAATACTACTATACTAACAACTAGGGCTGCCACGCCTTATTCCTGTAAAGTCTTCAAAACCATAAGCCACGGAACAGTTAATTTAGCTCAATTGCCAAGCAATCACAGAAAATCCTTGTACTGGAAATCCAAAGTCCGCCAACCTCTTCCAACTCTCTGTGCGCTGCTGACCCTTGTCTGACTTTCTCCCTTCACCAAATAGCGGAGCTAGATTGTGAGTTGGGTTTTTGAGAAATAATTTTCTGTTGAGACAGCAGATTATCTGGTAACTATTCATCATCTGCAGCAAAAGAGAATGTGTATGTGCTTTGGACATTTTTTTATTTTTGTATGAAAATCTATTTCTACTGTGTCTCTTCTAGTCTGACAGCAACACCAGCTTCCTGCGAGCGGCGAGAGGAGGAAACATTGACAAGGTTTTGGAATATCTGAAAGGGGGAGTGGACATCGGCACCAGCAATCAGGTAGGAAACAGATCACATAACTTGGTTTAGCAGGACAAACATTGTTATGAATTTGTATTTATTATGACTGTCCAAGGAATGTCAAGTCCCCAGAGCTGGCGCTTCCTTTCAGTAGCAGTGAGGACTGTTACTGAGATCTGGGAGTTTCTCGTCGGCCGGTCCTTGGAGGGGGAGAGGTAGATCGTCATGACTTAGTCAGTTAAAAGGTAGCTTGCGAGCCGGAAAAGTGTGGGCACCCCTGCTCTAGAGGGACTCTCCACTGCAGATGGCAAAGCACCGCCACTTGCACTGTATGGGTAGGCGGTGGCCTCCACTATTCAGTGGGATAGGTGCTACTTTGAAAGAACACGGCCCTTCTGAGGCCAACTGTCGTATAAGCGTGGTGGTTTCCACATACGCTCTAAGTGCCCGCACCGTAGGGTGGCCCAGAGATAGTCTAGTGCTGTGGCTGAATGCCAGACCCATCCCCTCATAGTAGGTCAGATCTGGCATAGCCGTTAGCAAGCAGAAATGGTGGAAAGGGATCAAAAAGTCCCTTAGGTCAGGTGTGAGCCAGAGCATTCTGACCCAGAAGACTGGTCCTCTCCATTAGAGATGAGGACCCTTTTCTGTCTCAAGTACATCATACATGGTTTATTCTTATGGATATTCTATAGAATGGTGGTTTAAGGTACTTCTTTGACCAAATGGGAGAACTTTTTTTCATCCAAATCTCTCTGTCATTGTCCTTAAAGAAAAAATACAGGAACTTCATCTCAGCTGAACAATATCTATCTAGTGTTTTATTTTAGAACATTAACAGGTGGTGTTTCAAAGAGACTTTGGAATGATTGTTCTGGGAATAAAAACTTAACTGAATACACAGGGTGGAAGGTCCGTGTACTTGATGGCCAACGGATTTTCGTTTTGAAAGGAAAAAAACAAAAACGAAAAACGGCCAGTTTCCCGATTACGTTAGTAAATAGGAAAACAAAAAACGGAAAACAACCCATTATTCGTTTTTTGTTTTGATTGTTTTCCGTTTTTTTTTTTTTAAATAAAACCAAACTCCAAAAACTAATAATGACTTGTTTCCTCAATATTCGTTTCCAAAACCAAAAGGAAATAACGGATAAAAACTTGTTTTTCCCATTTGCAATTGTGTGCTCAAATGAAAAATGGAAAAAACAGATAACAAGCCTTTCACCCCGTTTCATCCAGTTTTTATATTTTATATCGCGTGGCTGCCCGAAGCTCGGCTCTCAACTCTGGAGGTCGATTTTAACCCTAACCCCCGCTTCCAGTGCTGGCCTGTGCCCTGGCCGTGGTGCATTTCCTCCTACAGCACTCCCCCGTCCACACCTCGCCGCTTCCGGGGGCCGTGGACTAAGTACTTGCTGCGCCCTCTCTCCCCACCGAGGAGTCAGAGGGCTGATGAAAGTGAGAGCAGGCCCGTCTCGGGGAGGTGGAGCGATATAAAATATAAATACTGGATGAACCGGGTGAAAGGCTCGTTATCCGTTTTTTCCATTTTTTATTTGAGCACACAATTGCAAATGGGAAAAACGAGTTGTTATCCGTTATTTCCTTTTGGTTTTGGAAACGAATATTGAGGAAACAAGTCATTATTAGTTTTTTGAGTTTGGGTGGTTTTATTTTGAAAAACGAATTAACGAATGGTACACAGATTCAACTTAATCACCCGTATTTTAATTTTCGAGTTCCATCTACAAACACTTCAAAGAAAATCGGATAACGATTTTGTTTTCCTATTTACTAACGGTAATCGGAAAACTGGCCGTTTTTCGTTTTTGTTTTTTTCCTTTCAAAACGAAAATCCATTGGCCATCAAGTACACGGACCGTGGAACCTAGGTGTGTCGTACTATATTTTCTTTACAACTTTTCTTTTGGAGCCAACATTTTTCATTGACCTAAATATTTGAGGATGACGCCCCTACTGAAACCTCTGATTGGAAATCCAGACAGTTTTCAAGATAATTGATATTTATTAAAATTATATCAGGCACACTTACATATGGCACATATATACAACTTCTATTTTCTGCACAAAACATAACTGCTAAAACATATTTAAAGATAACAAGGCCACCGTCATGTTTAGCATTTCAATTAAACATATAAAGCCCAGACCACAGAGTAACATCAATACACACAACAAGGTAACTTTTCTGTACTTTGAACTAGTATTTTAGATACAGCAGTTGTAACAACACATTGGCTTAGTGCTGGGCAAGATGCGGCTGCAGGGGGTAGGCAGGTCATTTAACATACACTATCACCTGATTAAAAAAAGAAGGGCTTATCTGAAATACATGTTCTGCTTTTATTCCAAGCTGAGTAAAATCTCTCTTGGTATCCCACTGAGACAAATCCCGATCAAACTGTTTGAACCCCAGGGGTTTGGTGGGACCATCAGCGTCAAGGTGCTGTTTGATGAGGGTTAGTTCGGTTTGTTTTGCTGCACTATAATGCTAGTGCTGGAAACTGGGCATCAAAACAATTTTAGCTTAAACATCAGGCTTTCCCTGACTACCTCCGACGTCTTTTTCCAGAATGGTCTCAATGCATTGCACCTAGCAGCCAAGGAGGGCCATGTGGATCTGGTACAGGAACTTTTGGAGCGAGGTGCTGCTGTGGATTCAGCCACGAAGGTAGGTAATCTCAATTTCAAAGTGAGCAGACTTCAGTTCTTGAAAACAGGACTCATCCACGTGTCCTGGCAAAATAGTTGCAGCGAGATCCCTGATGACGAAGTAGAATTGCAGGGCAGTTTATGTTTTCTTTGGGAGCAGAATCTTTGCTAAAGGGCCCTAAAGTTGCTTTGGAGGCTTGTGGTAAACAACAATTTATCAACGTATGAATGTCGTTTTTATATCCTTTGTCACCTATCTGAGTTCACAGAAATGTATTGTAATTGTCGCGTGGGGCTCCTTGTAGTGAAGGTGCAGGAGAGAGAGGACCCAAATGCAAGAGAACATCTCCGGTTACGTATGTAACCTTAGTTCCCTGAGGGGAACGAGGCGCTTGGTGAAACGCTGTGGGAACGCCCTGCGTGACCGCGTCACGAAGCACGTGTGAAATCAGTCCAATGGCGAGACGCCACGTCATAGGCGGGTGACGTCGAGACCAGGAAGTATAAAGCACACCCAAAACACCGGCTCCTTCATCTCTGAAAGGCCAAATCAAGTGCCACGGGCATGCCGGGTGTATGGCATAAACACGCAGCGTCTCGTTCCCCTCAGGGAACTAAGGTTACATACGTAATCGGAGACGTTCCCTATCAGGGAACTTCGAGCTGCGTGAAGCTGCGTGCTGTGGGAACGCCAATACCCACTTCGCCATACGAGCCAGTGTCCGTCGTGTGAAATCAAAAGCGCACATTTTGACGAAAGCACCTACACTCCTGGCGTGGGGTTAAGGTCAAGGCGATAAATCTCACTAACGTGTGCGGAGAGGGCCAGCCTGCCGCGATATCAACGTCGTGCAGCGCTACAGGAGGACTATAAAGCCGCCATACCCCTATTATGGTAGGCACGGACAGCCAGGCTGCCCGGCCGACTGAAGCCAGTGAGATGTTCTCAACTACCCACTTGCTTATAAACTTGCAGTTTAGACACAGGACCCTGATGTTGGGTGGTCCAAAGTACAAAACAGCTGTTCGGAACATCTACACAGGACAGTTCTGTGGACGTAAGCGTCTAAGACCCTAACCGGGCAGAGGAGGTTAGCTTCAACTGGTCCGACGTCAGAAAAGGAGGAGGACAGAAGGCCTGCAGCACGATAGGCCCGACAATATTAGTGGGGACCTTAGGAACATACCCGGGAGAAGGTAGTAAGAACGCCTTCACTATACCAGGAGAGAATTCCAAGCACGACGGCGACACCGAGAGGGCTTGCAGATCTCCAATTCTTTTTAAGGAAGAAATAGCAAGCAGAAAGATCGTCTTAAGAGCCACGTACTTCTCTGCGACCTTCTTGATGGGCTCGAACGTGGCACGGGAGAGGCCATCTTGTACAATGGCCAGGTCCCACGATGGTACTCTCATGCCAGCTGCTGGCCTAAGCCTCCTAGTGCCACGGAGGAAGCGAGATATCAGCGGGTGCCTACCCAGCGGGGCGCTATCCAGCCGGGAATGGGACCCCGATAACGCCGCCACGTACACTTTTAGTGTAGAAGGCGATAACCCGGAGGAAAACCGCTCCTGCAGGAACTCCAGTACTGCAAACACTGTGCAGTTAACTGGGTCCAGTTGGCGGGACACATACCAGGAGGCGAAGAGTTTCCACCTAGCTGCGTACGCTTTCCTTGTGGCTGGAGTGGAGGATGGTCTCAACGGCCTCGGCCGAGAGACCAGTTCCTAGGAGGCGAGCCCCTCAGAGGCCACGGCCACAGTTTCCATAGCTCCGGGCGGGTGTAAAAGATCGACCCGGCCACCTGCGAGACCAAGTCCCTCCTGATCAGGATCTCCAAGGGAGGACCGGCAAGGAGAGAAACTAGGTCCGCAAACCGCAGTAGGCTGACACCGTCCTGACGGACCCTCTCCAGAACTCCTGGGAGCAGAACAACCGGGGGAAGGCGTACGGGCGAGACCTCGGCCAAGCCTGTACCATAGCATCCAACCCCAAGGGGGCCGGATGGGTCAGGGAGAACCACAGAGGACAGTGGGTCGTCTCTCTGGATTTCTAGGCAATTCATATGCCATGAGCGATGATTGTCTAGCCACAGCCCCCAGGCTGAGCGACCACTCATGATCGCCCCCCAGTCTGTGAGGAAGGCATCTGTCGTAAGTGTGGCTCACCGCCTCGTGACCTTGATTGGGTGACACGGAGAACCCCTTGGTTCTGAGCCACCACTGAGGCGGTCTCATGTACAGCAGGCCGCACGGAACGATGTTCGATGCGGCTGCCAGCAGACCTAACAGTCTCAAACTGTTTGACCGTGAGTGACTGGCCTAGCTTGGCCTGTTTGACGGCTAAAAGGGGGGGAAGCTACCCGAGCGGGAGACAAACATGCCCGCACCGTGGTCGAGTTCCAGATCACGTCCAGGAAAGTGGTCCTACGCAGCGGGGACAAAACACTTTTCCTGGCGTTGAGTCTCAATCCCAGACAGTTGATGTGAGCGAGAACTAAATCTCAATGTTGAACCGCTAGCTGCTCTGACGGAGCTAAAAAGCAGCTCCGCCTGCAAGTCACGTAGCGATAGTATGCAGGCAGGAAGCCGCCTGCTGCCGCCGAATAAGCGTCTCCCTCAGAAGGTTGGTCGCTAAGTTTGGAAGAGAGGACACAGGGAAAGGTTAAATGAAGAGTTAAATGAGACTGCATTACATCAACTCTCCCCCAACAAAGACCATGTATTTCAGACTGGTTATTTATCTGCAGGCGTAACATTTTCTGTCATGTGTGAGTGTGTATCTGTCTGTCCAGAGTTTTAATACTGCATAAATAAGTATGACATTGTGTGCTCATTAAAAAGTGAATGCTCATAGCCCTCAGGCGATTTTCGTAAAATATTTCGTTAAATATTTTCGTATTTAAGTCTCTGTTTTGTACTGTCATTGGCTGTTCTCTTTTTTACATGCCTGTCGACAGGCGCTTTACTAGCAAAACTAGTTTGATCTCATATTGAACATATTCATCTGCAGCTTAATGCTAAACCCATGTATGTTATGTTATGGTTAACTCAAGAAGAGCCTGAGTTATCAGTTTTTGTCTTTATTTTCCTCTGCCATCTTGACTGTAATGAAGTGTGGAGAAACACTTAAGTACAAGTGCAAGTGTAAGTCAACGTTTTTGGTGTTGGGAAAGGTGGACACTCAGCTGGCAGAGATCTGCACACTACTAAGTGGAAATGCTTTTTCTCATTGTTCTAATGTTTTCTATCAATCAAGAAAGGAAACACAGCACTTCACATATCCTCCCTAGCCGGTCAGGCTGAAGTAGTAAAGATTCTGGTACAACGAGGAGCTGAAATCAATTCCCAATCTCAGGTGAGCCTCCAAAGCCGTTTAATCCTGCTATCCTCTTCAAAGGCAATGGTAATATACAAAGGGCAGAAATTGTACCTGTTTGGGTAGATAACGTGATGATCATAAACTGTAATATATTGGTAACCTCTTCCACTTGCTTGTGTGTTGTAGAATGGATTCACTCCTCTGTACATGGCTGCCCAGGAGAATCACATGGATGTGGTGCGACACCTGCTTGAAAATGGAGGCAACCAGAGCACTGCAACTGAGGTGAGAGAAGTGTGTGTATTTGAAATTTACAATATCAGCTAATAGCTGCACATTCACTACACAATAACATTAGAAAATAAGGAACGCTATAGGACTGAACAGATACAAGGACACAAATGTCATTATTTTGCAGATATTCCGTGGAGACATTCCACTCTAAAAATGGCTAGCATGCTGTTAATACTCGTAGAGAGGTACCACTGACTTATTAGCACACACCCTGTGGGAATGATGATGATGATGGATGACAAAATGACAGTGGGCAGGCGAATCACCACCGCGACCATCAAGAGATCACTAGGTCATTAGGATTCATTATTTATTTTTTTATTACTTGCCGTATCACGGAAACCAAGAAGTATTTTCAAGATCAAGACATTTAAGTCCTTCTGTGAGGACAGCTATGCACCAGGGTGAGTTTTAACAACAACAAACCCTGGTTTACAGCGGAACTCAGGAAACTACGAGTGCAAAAATATCAGGCATTTAGGAGTGGGGACAAAGACATGTACAGAGTCAAAATACAGGTTTAGCAAGGCAGTGAGAGGTCCTAAACAATTAGTGTACCATACGTTCATTCGTTTTTCAAAATAAAACCAAAAAACTAATAATTTCCTCAATATTAGTTTCCAAAACCAAAAGGAAATAACTGATAACTCGTTTTTCCCATTTACAATTTTGTGCTCAAATGAAATATTTTACGAGAGCCGGCCCCCGCCCTGGCGACGCTATACGCGTTTGGAGCGCACTGCGGACAGTCCGCCCCGCTAGACAGTCGCGCCAGGAGCCCCGTCCCTCCCCGGTAGGGAGAGAGGGTGCAGCAAGTAGTCCACGGCCACCGGAAGCGGCGAGGTGTGGGCGGGGTAGCGCTGTAGAGCATGCGGCTTTCGCCGCGGACGAAATGGAGCACTGGAAGCGGGGGTCAGGATTAATTAATTAATTAAATCGTCCTCCAGAGTTGAGAGCCGAGCATCGGGCAGCCCATGCCCGCCTGTAACGTAAGCTCACTGGGGTACTTTTTGGCGTCAGAGGGCAAAGGAACTGTCATTTTTGAGGTTTTAGTGACTTTTTCCCCACCGGGCTGAATGGAACAGAGCTGGCTTCGGTGCGGCGTCTCCCCCGGATAAAGTGATCTGTAATTATAACCTCGCCATTGTTTTCACCCAACCATAATGTTTTATGTTCTTGCTGATATTTGGCCATTGGTGTCAAGGTTCAGACAGAGACCCAAGCGCAGATGTGAAGAATATCGAATGTCTTTAATGAAGAATACAGCAGGCAGTGTCTTTGTAGGCAGGCAGGGTTCGGTACACAGAGGATCAGTGATGCAGAGGGGGCCAGGCAGAGTCGACGTCGCGGGCAGGCAGGGTTCGGTACACAGAGGATTGGTGATGCAGAGGGGACAGGCAGAGTCAACGTCGCAGGCAGGCAGGCAGGGTTTGGTACACAGGAATCTATAAATCAACTCGTAATCCAAAAGAGACTGGTAAGCCCTGGTGAGACATGCAGACAAACTAGCAACAAGAACAGGGAAAAAGCACCGGTTAAATACACACAAGAGGTGATTGACAGACGGAAAACACGAGGGGAGAGCAGGTGAACACAATTAGGGCGTGAACACAATTGGCCATTATTTGACCAACACATTATTGGCCAAATTCGATGAATATCTTTCATCCAAATGAATTAGACTTTTGGAGATGATACTTTCTTTTTTTCTAATCTTTTTTTAACATATGTATTCAATACTCTCAACTTGTCTTTCTTCACTCAGGATGGCTTTACCCCTCTGGCCATAGCACTCCAGCAGGGCCACAACCAGGTGGTTTCCGTCCTACTAGAGAACGATACTAAAGGCAAGGTCCGCCTGCCTGCCTTGCACATTGCTGCACGCAAGGACGACACCAAGTCAGCAGCACTGCTCCTCCAGAATGACCACAATGCTGATGTCCAATCAAAAGTAAGCCCACACACCCATTTGAGTTGGGGATGTCGGCATGTGTGCAAAGTCAAGCTAAAGCGGTGCTACTTGTGTTTATGCTGTTTGCATGAAGACTTTTACTAAATGCATGAATTGAGGTTTTAGTGGATCTGGGAATATATCTGTTGATATTTCAGTGTAGAGAATACAGAATAAAAAAGTCTGGGCTCCAGTTGAGCGCGCTTAATGTATATGGTGATTACAGTCCAGTAATGTAGGCTGAGCTGTAGTTATTAATGACATAACTGCTGATGATAAGGATGTTAGATGCCTCGAGGGAGGAGGTAAACAATGGATTGAGACTTAACTCTAACTGTAAACCAACTGTCAAGAGGTTTTCATTCCATATATGAACACTTCTTTAACACGCAAAAACTTCAAGAAAATCTGACTAAAGTGAATCATGTTGCTGATCGGATAAGGTAGCCTTTAGTGGTACGACTCCCTTTACTGGTGACCAGTCATTAAAAGTCCTTCAAAGGCCAGCATCAGACTCTCTTTGCTACTACATTTTCCTAAACTTGTGTGTTGGTAAATACCAGTTGGAATTTCTTCCAGAGCATATAATAGAAGTATCTAACAAGTGAGACAGCTTGCCTCTTTCTTATCTCTGCATGGAGTTGCACGTGTGCAGTAGCTATTGCGTTGCAGTTATGGATTGTACAAATCTAGCAAATAGGGCATAGATGTGTATACTCTCCGTAACTTCTTCCAGCATTCTGGGCTGTAAGGGAGGCCTTTTTGATTCTAGCATTGATATGCTAACCTCTCTTCTTAATAGTAAGCTGTAGAAAGTGTGAAGCATTGGCAAACATCACAGTATAGCTGTCAAATAAAAGGGTGTTGTATTGTGACTGTATTTTCACAAACTTTCGGTTTGTGAAAATAAACATCTTGATGAAATATCAAGATAACTGCACACAACGGGTATAAATAGAATAATGTAATGTTATGATTATGATTGAGTGTATGATAGAAGATCATTTTATTGACGTCCTTTTGACATACAGCTGTATTCCTGTGCATAAAGTTGTTGTGGCTCCAGGAGTGTCTGTGCATCTCTCTCTTTCTCTCATCCTCTCTCCTTCTGTGTATGTGTGCCTGCATCGTCCTTCCTGATCCTGCCACTAACTAGGTCTCTCCCTCTTTTTCCTTTCTCTTTAAATGCCATCTCACACACACACACTTCCCTCCTCACTGCCTTGTACCTCGCTGCACCGGTGTATAAGTGTAGCACTGTCCACTGCATGGAGTGTGCCACTGTCTGCAGGTTGTATGGTGGTGTTAAAGCTGCATGCAACCAATGGGTTGCGGGGAAATCTGGGGGCAAACCGCTGTTCAGTTACTTGTTGACGTAGAAAAATAGTGTTCCTCTTAAAGTGGGTTTAAGTGACGCGTCTCAAGTGATGAGTGAAGATGATTTTCTGCACAACATAGTCATTAATGCAACTTCTTGAATGCTAAGGATTGCTCCTACAGTTAAAGCTGTGTATTACAACAATTGATGCTGGAAAAAAGCAATTTGCTGCATATCCACAACACCTTAATCTTCGACATATCACCTTTGTCTCAACAAGACATGTAAGAGAATACTAAAGGGAAGGGGGCCACGTCATTTGACCGTTTAGTTCAGCACAGCTGTCCTGCTGTGCATCTGACTAAAGTGCAGTAATGTCTTCAAACTTCCTAACTGCTCTGATTTTTCCCTCCTGCTGCTTCAGATGATGGTCAATAGGACTACTGAGGTATACACATGCTCTTTTGATCTCTAGAGATTCACCTTACTGTCCAATTTTCTTATTTCCCTTTTCTTTCCCTTCATCTTTTATTTATTTCACTTCCACACCACTGCATGGTATACATAAAGATAATTTGGTTTCTCTTGGTCTGGTATAATAAGAGGTCAACATGCAAGGCTGACCCAATTGGCAAAGCTACTGCAGTGTGTCCTGCGCTTGACCTGTCTGCAAATATTTAGATATTTTTATCTTGATTTTCATTGTTTTTTGTTTATTCACCCTCAATGCAACAAAAAAAGCCTCTAAAAAACATTTTTATTGAGATCATAGGTGTATTGATCTATTTTAATGATCCCATTTATTTGCAAAGTTGTATTTGATGAATACTGTGCTGATACACTTTTGTGTAAAAAGCTATTTATGTATATCGTCCGCAATTCTGATTTTGTAATTTTGTGTGTGTTGTGTTGCATGTTTTTTGCTTTTTTTTTTAAGCTGCTAATTTTAAAACATTATTGGTTAAACTATAGCTTACAACATAATAAGTTAAGTATGGAAGTACAGCGCTGGCAATATAAACATGAAATCATTTAATCAAACTAAAATGTCCTTTCCTATTTTGCCCGTAAAGCGCTCTGATTGGTCTTTAAATTTCCAAAATTCATAAATTGGCCAACTCATAACAAAATATAATATTACCACGGTAATAATGTAATTTAAATGTATTTTATTTTGTATAGCCTCAAATTATAAATGATCCTCAGAGGACTATAATATGTCCACATACCTCATATTGACACAGGAACTCCTCCCCTCCCCAGAAAAAAAGCTTCAACTGGAGAGGAAGAAACTTCAAAGAGAATGGCAGAATGCACAAGATAGAAATTATTCAAAAATGACATTAAAACAGCAGTAGTGGAAATAGTGCTATTTTGATTTTCAAATGGGCTGACTAAATGCAATCTCTATAAATACTGCAAAGCAAATATTGTGTTAAAATCTATAATTGAAAATTCTTTGACAAATATAAAGGGCAAAAGACAAAATATTTCCATAATAGCAATTCAATATTTATAAAACAGGACGTATTTCAAATTAAGCCTAATGCTTAGATTGCATATTGTTTACATAAAGTCTATATGGCAGTGTATGGCTCTGGAGTCTACTGAAACATACTTATTACTAAAACTTTTAATATGCCATGTTATTTTTTATTAAATCTTTAATGCACACAAATAGAAACCTTTTAAATTGATTAAATAACTTTCAGTTTTGTCAATTCTAGTCTTCTAAACTTAAATTTCCTGATCAAATGCATGCAGTTATTTCAATCTCGAAATTACTGGCATTTGATGTTTATCTCAACAGTACTAATGAATGTTAACATGGTAAGATTGTAAAGCTTTCAAGGTCTTAATTTTGCTAAAACCGTGGATTGCATGGCATGTTTAACCCTAGCACCATTCTAAGCTTTTGACTGTGTAAAGTTTTTAAACCATCACGTTAGTCACTGTATTCTTTACACTTTTGTAAACAACTTTTTCACATTAAATCGGACCACACTTACAGAATGGCAAGGTAAGGCAAGAATCTCACAACTACTCCAACCTGCTCTGTAATCTCTACCGTTTCTCACATATTTCTCATTGCTAACTATATTACTGACAAAGTATAGTGGACATGGTGCACTTTGATGTTGATTAGAAATGTTCCCTCTCTATGATTTTACTATAATTTGGGAGCCAATATTGTTTGTCCACCTTCAAGTTAATCTTTACAGCAATCTCTGTATTTGTTCCATCTAATTGGTCTGCTTCAGTTTTCTTATGTTTTCATTATAAATTGTGTATGGAGGCCTCCTTTTTACTTTTCTTTCGGTGTTTGATATGACCCGCATGGAAGTGACATTTCTGAAGGTGTTTTGCGGTTGTTTGTTTGGGTGCTACAGATCGTGACATTTTCAAGGTAATTGTTTTTTTCTTTTGACATTTTATTTTTTCACTCTCAGTTTGGTTTTTGTTCACCTGTGATGCTGCAACTGCTGCATGCTGAGAGAACTAAAGATTGGGAGTCAGGATTTAACGTCCTATTACATGATGTAAAGGCTGATAGGTCTAACCTATGTCCCCTCTTTGTGTGTTTTTCACTCTCCTTCCAGAGTGGATTCACCCCCCTTCATATCGCTGCCCACTATGGCAACGTCAATGTGGCAACACTCCTGCTGAACCGAGGGGCAGCAGTTGATTTCACAGCAAGGGTAGGAATCCAGTCTAATGCCTCTTGTTTTGTAGGTGATGAGGGAAATGCACAAAAACTTCTGCTGAAGAAGAATTGTTGGCTACTGCATTTCAGGCCTCTTTTCTACTGGGTTTAAAATCATCAAAAGATGATGCAAAATATTTTTTTGAGTTCGTGGACCTCTTTTTTTATCTCTTTTTTTTTTTAGGGCCTGAGCTGAGTAAAAGTCGGGCGAAGCCCTATTGTGTTTCGAAGAATTATTATTATTATTATTATTTCTCCAATTTATACTCACTTTTGGTGCCTTTTATCATATTCAAAAACTGAAACTTGAAACTTGGTGTGTGCATCAGAAGTGCGAAAAATGTAGATATTCTTGGTCGCACTTTTGTGTTTAAAAAAAAAATTGCTGATTTCTTTGAAATTTTACACACAGGTGCTCTTGGATGTGCTCTACAAAAAAAGTCAATCATGGTATGCAAATGCAAAATTTATCCTGACACCGGTTTGGTCCAATGTTATTCAAATCAAGAGTTTTCATGAAACTACCTGGGCGTTCGCTGGCCTCTATTTTGGGCGATTTTCCTGAAAATGTAAAATGTTATAACTCCAAGGAACACTGATATTTCTGGCTACAATTTCATATTCATGATGCTAGTGTAAGCCTTAAAGTATTGCCATGCAGTGATTCAAAAAATATATATAGCGGGCCAGGGTTGGGGTACCGCCTCTTCCGGTGTAATGTGTGTAGTTTTGGGCTCTTTATTGGCACAGAACGTTACAACTGGTGTCAGAAGAAAACTCGGATTCTAGTCGGAATCTAATAACGTAGTCGACCGCTCGGGCATCGGCGGACTACCATGTGGAGGACGCTTTTTCTGGTGGAGATGGAGCGTTCTTTTGGCAGAGGTTTTTATGTCAAGAAAGAGGAGGGCAACGAGTATGGATATTCTCATCCGGTTCAAGTGCTGCGAGGACAACATCATTTTTCCGTGGACAGTCAGGGGAGATAAAACGTGAGTTACAGCCACTAACATCCGTTGGGGGTCCTGGCTTAGCAACGGCTAGTGCTGAAGCTAGCTACACCCCAGCTAACAATGTATGGTTCCCAAAACGTCCTCTTAACGTCAGCTTTCGGTAATCGTAACGTCCTGCATATCAGCAGAATGAAACAAACTAATCAAGTTGGTCAAATGTCCCTCTGTGAATGACATGACTAGACCTCTGACCACATCCTCCCTGGAGAGAAATGATCCACTTGATAAAAGCACAGCTCTGCTCTCTTCAGGGAGCCACCCACGTGGTCATACAGCGTGTGTCGTTATTATTGCTTGATGAAGCAGAAGTGGTGTGATTAGCCGGTGTTCTTTTCCTCGACTGAACGGTGCTGATCCTACATATTTTACTGACTTTTTTTCTTTAAATCCTCAGCACAGATGGTAGCTCAGAGATAAGGACTCTAACTAGAAGACCAAAGACCTGCACTGCATGAAAAGTGGGATTTTCGTCCCCGTAAACGCCCGAAAATCTCCCTAATTTCCGACTGTAAGGAAGTGGGTGCTCAGGGGACCTGGAATAAGGAGGCTGAGGCAGGGTCCACGTACATGCCAGTCTTTTATTAAATGCAGGGTTATCAGCCATTCTCTGCGCATGGCTCCGTGTCTGAGACAGTCCTCTCGTCCCAAGCTGTGAGTCCGCCAGTCCTCCTGATCACTCTCCCATGCCTGTTTAAGTACTGGGAGAGAGCACAACGTTAATTCCCCCCAGCTGGAGGTTAATTGCCTCCAGCTGGCACCGTTCCCAGAGCCGCACCTCCTCTCTCTCCGCTGCAGACGTCCTGAAAACCACGCCCAGCCACCACACCGACAATTTCCGACCATTTACAGGCCGCGCCTGCGCACGCCGCGCTTGTCTGTCCCGGAAATTGTCGGAAACAGACTGTGACGTAGGTGGCGATCAGCTGGCGAAGGTGCGAATGGCCCTAATTAGCATATCAATGCAGCAAAACCGCGGGTGGCCGAGCGGAGCGGGCTGAATATCCTTACTCCTTATTGGATGAAACCACAGCTTTCAAACAAGTAAAATCACTCGTTATTGGTTGGCAGATCTGTCGCTATTGGTCACCCAGACTCATAAATAATGTGTGTATATGTAATATATATCTATCATATATATATATATATATATATATATATATTCATTCATATTGTACAGTATATTGTCATTGTTATCCTATGTAGGCTACTAAACAATTATTAGACTACCACCAAGGACATTAATGAATTTATAGAGGAAATTAACATTTGCCAGGAACATGTTTATGCAAAAAGAGCTTTATTAAAACAAACAATTATATACAAAGCGAGGATCTGCGCACACATGGGTAGAGGATGATGCAAAAACTACAACTGTCCGTTTGCCTCCTCGGGGTTGTAGGTAACGTGCGGCGTTCTTTCCGAGGCAGGTCCGTTGCGCAGACGCACATTGTGCGCGGCTCTATACTTTGGAGTCGCCTCTCACCGGGACTGCAGCTTCGCACAGAGTTCAGAGAGCTCCGTCCTACGAAATGACGGCGACCGTACAATCCACCCAGAGACCCCGCCAACATGCCCTCTTTTTCGGCAGACACGAGGTCTCCGCTGGCGGACTTCCAGTGTTCCACCGAGTCATCTGCGAGCACACGCTGTCTCCACTCCAGCAGCTGTACAAAACAAAACAATGAATCAATACTGTGCGATGCGTATGGACACAACACATCTATCAATGCTCGTAAAAAATAGTCACCAAATAAACTCTTACTCGCTTTCTTCTCGCGCGGAACTCTTCGCTCTTCCGCCCGCAGTGACTTTTTTTGGCGCGGTTTAAAGCTCCGACGTGCAGTCTCGTAATACGTCTTACAGGCGGCTGGAAAACAATTAAATGAAAGTGGTATGAAATAAAAATCGACACGCAAGTCACCGTAACATTAAACGAGGAAGGAGAAACAGTTAAAAAAAAGTCACTTACAGATGTTGCTCTGAGCAAATAGGAGGTCAGCGTCAACTAGTCTGTGAAAACAAAATGTACAGTTATGATCTGTATCTATTCTATGGCATCCATTTCCTTATACCGCACAATGAAAGCATGCTCTTTAAATCTTATACACTACAAAAATACAATTCAATAAAGCGGGTTCTGCTCACTAGTTATTTTGTAAGGCTACGCTTAGCTTTGGTTTTAGGCTAAGCTACTTTTAGCTTAGCTAGCAGTCATCAAACATATTCTTACCTTGGGATTTCATGCGGCCGTCTCCTCTTCTTTGAGTCAGTCTCTCCGGCTCGTTCATATCGGCAGGATGGTGATTCAGCTGACGGACAGTCCGCTGATGGCAAACTGCAGTTTCTTCTCGACTGACTGATAGTTGATCGCGTCCAAAAGGAGTTGAACGTCCGGATCCTCCAATCAGATACGAGGTCATTGTTACATGGAAGGACTCGCGAGACCAGACCGCGGTGCCTGTGAAGCACCATGTCTGCGAGATGTAGTGGTTAATGCGTCCTCTGTGCATTTAAGTAAGACTAAAGAAAAGGTCACTGTATTCCTGCCACTATGCACATTAGTTGAGCTCTAGGAGAATGTGATCTCTGCAGAGCCTTCATTCTCATTCTAATGTTTGCATGGAATGGTCATTTTACATTGCTGATTCAGATTGAAACTAATTTTTTAAATAATTTATAATCTTTTTTACATAACATTTGCCATAGCTAATGGCATACACAGTAATCTAGCATACTTAAATTAAATAAATCAATACAAGCTAAAATGTAAGAGTCTATAATTAGGCCTGATCTATTTGTACCAGAGATTTTCTTACCTTTTTAAAAAAATGTCACCTGGGCTAAAACTCTCTCTGAAACTCTGATTTGCATTTGTATAGCTCACAGCATTTTCATTTACATGTCAAAGCCTCCCCTAGAATTAGGAGGAGGGGAGTCATGGGGGTACAACTGCCAAGGGGGGCCCACGTCAATTTCCGGCAGTTTTCGCCTTTGCCCGCAAATTGCCGAAAATTGCCGTAAACCTGAAATTCCACGACAATTTACGGTGCCGGAAATTGTCGGAAATCCCACTTTTCATGCAGTGCAAGCAGCCCTAGTTTGCCCTAGTAATTCATAACTTTTTTTTAGCCATTCTAGCAGTTTTGCTAAAACTTAAGTTTAGCTTACTTTTCTCACCTTGCAATCTATTAAGCCTCATGGGCTTGCTTATGTGGCTAATATGGAGGTATGTGGTTAATGTGTGCGAGAATGCACTTATCTTAAACCGTACCTGTAGCAGGCAAACCACCCTCCAATTTCTAAATCAATTGACTGAAGTCATGCGCATAAAAATGTTTTTAAATGTTTGATTAAAGCGTGAAGAAAACAAGCAAACACTGAATTGTTAACATGTAAATATTGTTTAATAAAATATTAATTTAGGGAGTCGATTTGATTAGCCAGTTAATTGTTTCAAGAGGTATGCCTAATACTCACTTTACCTGTAAAATGAATTCTCAATTCTGAATAAAATTTTGCAATTTGTGAAATTACTTTTGAACATGGCATATTTGATTAAAAAGGTATTTTATCAAAACCTTACATCTAACCTTTAATTGTTTATATTTGACTGGTGTTCTTAAATGTAACTAAACTAGTAATCAGCCCTCATGCACAACTTTATTGGTGTGGATTCTGTTTTATTATTACTAAGCTTTCTTCCTAAAATGAATGTCACTAAAAGGAATTTTTCTCTCCATAGAATGGCATTACTCCTGTCCACGTGGCCTCCAAACGTGGCAACACTAACATGGTTGCCCTGTTACTAGACCGTGGCTCTCAGATCGATGGTAAAACAAGGGTGAGTATTGTGAGAAGCTAAAGTATGGTATTCATCTTAGTAATGACTAAGGCAGGTGTGCCTTAGTCATTATACTGCCGATTACTGCCAATCTTCCCCCTCCCTTCTGAGGACCAGCCGACGGGGGAGGGAAGAGACTGGCCGACCGACGGGGGAGGGAAGGTGGGTGGGTGGTGTAATAGTCGGCTGAACGAGTAGTAACGGAACAACAGCAATATGAAGAAAACAACGAGCCTCTCATCTGTCAGAATGAGGGAACCGACACAAGCATCTGACACATTTGTGGTCATTACCTTATTGAAGCCAGCCTGGGTTGCTTTGGAATGAAATTGAATGTGTCCATTATTAGCAAGGATTGCTACTAAGCATTACCATTACTTTCGGTCATATGCTGCATGCTTTCTTTTTAGCAATGGCACGTGATCGACTGCTACTGCTTTGGGCATCCTCAACAAACAAGACAAAGAAAATTACATTTGTAAAGTTTAATCCTGTCACATTCTGTCAATGCCAGTATGTATTGAATGACTATCAATAGGTTTTTGTGTTTGTGTGTTCTGTAGGATGGATTGACTCCCCTTCACTGCGCGGCCCGGAGTGGACATGATAGAGCTGTTGAGCTGCTGCTGGAAAGAGGAGCACCCTTGCTGGCCAGGACCAAAGTTTGTCATCTGGTTATTTACCTTTTACACACAAGGGACAGAAGCATGTTTCTGTTTGTTAACAGATTAAAAGTAGTGCTTTTGAAAATGATTTTACATTGGAACCACATTATTATGTACGTATATAGAGGCAAGGTCACTGTTAGAACTCAACCTCCTGGAGCTATTGATTAGTGTAAGAATGGCATTTGCTAGTAGGATAGAACGTTGAATAGGACAACTTTGAAGTTCTTGCATGGAGCAACACCACACGACGGTGTAAAAAAAAAAAAATCCAAATTTTCTGGGGCAAAAATATAAAATTTATAGTAGTTTTTCTATTTTTTTTTTTTTAAATGATATACAAAATAATGTATAATTACAGACATTATCTGTTTCACTAGCTAAGACCACGCTATCCAACTGGAGGCGTTTAAGATGAGTGAATGTGTCGTTGATTTAAGACTGGTCGGTCAGATGGGTTGTGGGGAGCTTCGTCAGAGAATCCGGCGTGCTCCCGTGGCACGGCGAACCCCCAAAAGACTCCCATTACGTGAGGTGTAATTGCGTGGCATGAAGATCTTTGAGATCTGAGCGGATGTAGTGGTGGTAGGCTTTGTGAGGACCAGCGGCCCATGATTGGATGAGGTGTTCCATCAAGGGAGCTGTGGTAGCGGATCTGGTGGCTGCTTAGCCAGATTCTGAGATGAAGAGTGGGTCTGTTGGTGATATGCTTTGGGATTGTCGAAGTTGGAAGTACGTGGAAAGGGTTTCAAATGGACTCAGGTGTGACTGTATCTTGGAGTACAGAGATTGGTTGGTTTTCGTTTGTCATGGTGTCTGGTAGCGCAGATGTAATTTTCAGGAAAATCCTAATAGTTTTGTATTAATGTGTATTTTTTAATATTCAAACTTTGTAATTCTCTATCTCAATTTAGCCACAGTTTTTTTATAACTTCAAACAATGCATTTCTTTTTTGTACCTGCATTGCTCTTAATGTTGAAACCGAGATTGTGCAACTTGCGCCTGGGGCCACACCTAAACAGTGATGTCAGAGTGAGTAATGGCTCATATAGACCAATGAATCTGACAAAAGTAAATTGAGTAAAGGCTAAGCCAGGAAAACAATGCATTGCAATAGTCCAGGCAGAAAGTTGAAGCAAGAATTGTATGAGTCCTTCTGTTGACGATACACTGTGGCGAGGGGGGATAGAGTGGATAGCGAGGGTCCTCTGGTAAACACAGGGTTTAGGTTTTGATTACCCGCTGAAACATGGCCTGCATAGGGATGGGTATCGTTTGTTTTTTTTCCGATACCGGTGCTAAACCGGTACTTTTAAAACGATACCGGTGCCTAAACTGTGCCTGAACCGATACTTTATTTGAGGAAAAAAAAGACAAGTGACAGCATTAATGTAAGGCTTTTTTTTGTTGCCAAGGCAAAAAGGTAATATTTTAACAAACACATATGAAATTATAAATTAACTGTTAGAAGAAGAAAAAAACTTGGACTTTTTAACTTAAATTGTTTAGGGTGTGCTCCTTCCCATCAGTAGGGAGGGGGGGGGGGGGCAGGCTGTTGTTGAAAGCCTGTGTCCATCGGGGCAGTAGCGCACCGGAAACGCTTCTAGACTGTTCGGGAAAACGCAGACTTAAATAAATATGAATATAAGGTAGATGGTTCGCTAGATGCTGTTGCTACACAAACTGTAAGCTCTCGTCATTAGCTGTTGCGGGGATAGTGTCATTAGCGTAGTGTAAATAAAGTTTTTCAATCGACTCAGGCACCGAAATGAAGCACCGAAATCTGCGTTGTGTTTCGGTACGGTAGGTACCGGTCGTGTCAGAAACGGTACTATATTGGTACCGGTTCTCGGTACCCAACCCTATTCCTGCATCTCAGTTTCCTTAAGAAACACACCTAAACTAGAACTACCTTTTTGCATTGGATACAAATCAGCTAAACCTCGAGAGCGGTGCAACAGAAACGTTTTGCCATGATTGATCCTAATAATAAAGGAAAATTCTGTAAAGTAGTCTTTGCAAAACTGTGAAATAAAGTTAAATTCATGTGTTTTCACACCTTCTTTACATTAAGATATATATAACTTGAATTTTACGGTTATTGTTTAGCAGTCTTTGTTGCCAGTTATTTGACCCTTTTTTAACGATTCTTTTTAGTTTGACCTTTTTGAACAATTTTAATTTGTGCTTTGGTCCGATATGTACTTTTCTATCAGCTCTGTTTTAATCTCCATCCGTTTCCATCAACGTGAATGAGTTCTCTTTCATATTTAAGAACGGGCTGTCTCCTCTTCACATGGCTGCTCAAGGCGACCATGTTGAATGCGTCAAACACCTGCTGTACAAGGCTCCTGTTGACGATGTCACACTGGACTACCTAACAGCTTTGCATGTGGCAGCTCACTGCGGCCACTACAGAGTCACCAAACTGCTGCTCGACAAGAGGGCCAACCCCAACGCCAGGGCCCTGGTAGGAAACAAAGATATTATGGAACTGTAACAATTCTCCAAAGGAAAGATCAAGCTAAGGACTGAACAGTCTCTTATGAGTATCATTTAGCTCTTTAAATATTATCTGGGCTCATCCTCTACTGTGTTTGTTTGTGTGTGTGTGTGTGTAACAACAGAACGGCTTCACTCCGCTGCACATAGCCTGTAAGAAGAACCGAGTGAAAGTGATGGAGATGCTGGTCAAATATGGAGCCTCCATCCAGGCCATTACAGAGGTACTTCACTGACCTGAGAATTTATAACTTCAACTAAATCTTTAAAACTGTGATTGTTATCAAGGGAAAAAAATGTTTTCCTCAAAGTTGGTGATAATTTAGTTTAGTTTGATGCGAACAGGATTTAGTTAAAAACAGTATTGCAGTTAATGGGTCAGTCACTTTCTTTGTGTGTCAGTACTGAAACACTGTTCCACCTACTAATAGTGTTTCCATCTCTGCTCACAAATAAGCAATCACTAAAGATTGGTAACATCATATGTTACCTTCAATGAGCTCTTCTTCTTCTCAAGGAGCTCTTAAAGTAAAAAATGTATGTGTATTATCATGTATATACATGACTGGCTTGCTGTGTTTTTGTTCTTCTTTTGCTTCCCATTCTCTGTCAAGTCTGGTTTGACGCCTATCCACGTAGCGGCCTTCATGGGTCACCTCAACATTGTCTTGCTGCTGCTGCAAAATCGAGCCTCGCCCGATGTCAGCAATATTGTAAGTAAAAGTAATTTTTTATTTAGTTATCCTTAATATCCTGGGCGACGGGGGCGCACTTCAAGATTGGGGAACTGCATGGTTGGCGGTTTGAACCCTGGCTGCACCATGACCCATGTTGAAGTGTCCCTAAGCAAGACGGCCAACCCCTTAAATGCTCACCTGGTAGCCTTTACTGCTGGACACTACGGGTTAGAACATGTAGAAACCGTTAAATGCAATGTAAGTCGCTTTGGATAAAAGCGTCCGCTAAATGTAATAATGTAATGTAACTGAGAATAGTGTTTACAAAACACAAGGACCGGTTGGTTTTAATATGTTTAAATATTTGTGAATCACCCCTGCTGACTTGTATGTTGTGTGTACAGCGTGGGGAAACAGCGTTACACATGGCAGCTAGGGCAGGTCAGGTCGAGGTGGTCAGATGTCTGCTGAGGAATGGAGCAATGGTGGACGCAAGGGCACGGGTGAGTTTGTTGTGATGTATAGCAGCAAACCAGGCAACACTGTTTACTTTTGTGTTTTTGTTTTGCCACCATGCAGAATAAGCAACAAAATGTTCATTCTTATTCCACTTTGCTGTCTCCAGGAGGACCAGACTCCCCTCCACATTGCCTCCCGTCTGGGAAAAACAGAGATTGTGCAACTGCTGCTGCAACACATGGCCCACCCTGATGCTGCCACAACCAATGGCTACACCCCCCTCCACATCTCTGCCAGGGAGGGACAGGTGGAGACAGCTTCTGTCCTTTTAGAGGCCGGAGCTTCACACTCGCTGGCCACAAAGGTGAGGAGACATGTTTAGTCTTTGAATTTCACTACTTTTCACTTAAAGTAACTCATAGAAGCATTCCAACATTGACTTTTAAAAGTGGTTGACGTATCAGCTTTTGGTTTGCCGGAACTAAAAACATAATGCTATTTTTAGTCTCCTTATAATTAACATAATTTGCTTTGCCACTATAAGCAAACAAAGCAGCACACATGCAGCAATGTCAGGTTTTGTCTTGACTGTCACAGTACTGTTTAAGTCGCGTTACAACAAAAAGATGCAGGTGTTAATGTTTGCTGTCCCTAATTTTAACCCACATTTTTATTTCCATTAAAATGTTTGCCAACCACTACCAGGAAACGCATTCTGTTTCATTACGGTTAAGAATCAAAATACTTAATTGAATAACGGTAAAGACAAAATGCCTACCAACCATGTGGGAAATACACCTATGGTGAGAAAGTGAATATCCATCGAGCTGTAGCAAGAATGCTGTTAGCTTAGCTTAGCATACAGAAAGGGAAACTGTCATCGTGGCAAAATGATTAGCTAATACACAAATGCTGCTCATAAATCCAAGTGCAATCTGAAGTGCATCAGATCATATTCACACGCTATAAAGAGTGAGAGAAAGCTCTCTTGTGATGCATTTTGTTTGACAGGGTTCTGAGGCTCTTCTCTGTTCAACCCTGACTGACTCTCTCCCTTTGGTTTCCTGCAACAATAATGCTCTAATCCACCTATGCATGTTTACAATGGCCCTTATCTATGATTTTCTTAGTGTTATTTCCAAGAGGCTTGCATCTCTCTCCTACAATCATCTCCCGTCCATTTTTTTCTTCTGTTCTGTCCAATTACCTATTACATCTGATATATCCATGCTTTGACAAATAAAGGATTGTTCCATCAATGGGCAGGGTTTGGCCATAAAAACACTGAACATGTAATGTCTCTCAGCTCCATGCCAGTCATAATATACACTTCAAGGGCCCCCTCTGCTGGATTTATTGTGAATGGATTCTATTTCATATTTTTGGTTACGGTTGCATACAGTTGTATCAGTATGTCAGTACATTGGTGCATTTATTCGGATCCTTGCTACGACTTTGTCGGAGAGGAACCTATTGTATTTCATGGAATTATTATTATTGGGGTCCTCACTACGACTTTGTCGGAGAAGAACCTATTGTATCTGATGGAATTATTATTATTATTAGGGTCCTCGGTACGACTTCGTCGGAGAGGAACCTATTGCATTTCATGGAATTAGGGTCCTCGCTACGACTTCGTCGGAGAAGAACCTATTATATCTGATGTAATTATTATTATTATTATTAGGGTCCTCGCTACGACTTCGTCGGAGAGGTACATGTTAAATTTGGCATGAAGATAGACTGTTTAGAAAGACCTATTCTAGAAGACTGATAGAAAATTTGATAATTTTGGCGTCTCCCCTTTTGGGTGTAAAGAAATGTCTCTATAGCGCCCCCTAGAAGAGTGAAAAGTACCGTACTAGGCCAGTTTCCGCCCCGGATGTCAGATCGACTTGGCACACATGCTCTACAAAAAAGTCAATCATGGTATGCAAATGCACCTAACTAGATTTTCTGCCATTTTGAATTTTGTGAAAAACACGTTTTTGGCCATTTCTCCTAAACGCTCAGTCGAAATTGGACAAAACCTTCCATTAATCATTATTGGTTCAATGTCCCCCTGATCCACCCAAAATTGTCTAAGTATCTCAATGTTTTCTAGAAGATATTGGCCAATGAACTTTGCAATGGGTGTGGCTTAATCTGGCAAGATTCCTAATTTCCAAATTACTTGGCCCGCCCTCACCAAAATGTATATATGGAGTGTTTTTTTCTTTTTTTTCCCCCTTTTGGACAATTCTGTCCCTGACCGACGTGCAATCGTGACCCGCTAACCCCGGTTTCATTCCTTTCATTAGAACACCCAAAGGCAACACAAGAGTCTGGCATAGTCCATTGAAAAGTATTGAGAGAACCCTGAGTTAAGATGGTGGCAGTTTTGACGTATGCTTAGAACCCGAATGCGACATCTATTGTATAGGTCTATGGACAGAGAAGAAGGTACAGGTTAGCCTGGTGGCTGAGCGTGGTCACGTCACCTTCAGAGGTTTTCTCCATGTTGACTAACTTGAAGTGTTAAAATAACTACCAATGCGAAACAGTGTCTCAGACATGGCGATTGTTGGCACAATAAAAAAAACTTTAAACATAGAAAATATAATAAAAGACTAGGGCTGCTAGCAGCACTGGACGGGTTGTCTCCCTGCACGTCGAAGCACTGGCCGTCCGGCCAGTAACATACTGGCCCGGTAACATAATCAGACTTTTGGATTCATGCAAGTGTTCGTTTTAAAAATGAGGAGGGGAAATAATACAAAAGACCTTTTAACTAAAGGTTGTGATTATGTTGTACTGTATTGAAATAATGTGACCATTTGCGTCACATATGTGAGGGTAATCATAGGCACTAGAAACAGAAATGTCTTGGATTTAAATTAACCTGCGATAATATACTGTAATTTCCTGTCTTTAAACCCATTTCTTTATCTCCCTTCTCTGGCTCACAGAAAGGTTTTACCCCACTGCATGTGGCCTCTAAGTATGGAAGCCTAGATGTTGCTCAACTTCTGCTGCAGCGTGAAGCTCCACCTGATTTAGCTGGAAAGGTAAGAATTCCACATAAAGGCCCTCTTAATCTTTAATTATATATTTTATAATGAACAAAATCTCAAATTAAAATGATGTTCACTCACTAAATATTTTGGTGCATCCTTTTCCTACATGTAAATGTGAAACATTTTATAATCCAAATAAGTATTGCCATTTTTCTGTATTTGGGCTAAATTTACTACAAGAACAGTAGTAAGCTTAGTTTCAATAAATCCATCACCTAATTTGATTAACTGTGCTGACTCAGATAACAGACGAATGTTTGCATTAAAATCCCTTCTTTTCTTGTCTCAGTGATCCGATCAGCTTTTGCTGTTTGTCTTTCATTTATTTCAACCTACAGTCAAACCGTTTTTAACAGATGCTCTTAACTGCATGTTTGTGTAATTGCAGCACCAGGACAATACTGCCACACAAACTGCTATCTAAACCTTTTGTGCTCAACGTCCTCCCATCTAGAACGGCCTCACCCCGCTCCATGTTTCAGCACATTACGATAACCAGAAGGTGGCACTCTTGCTTTTGGACAAAGGATCGTCCCCCCACACCATGGCCAAGGTGAGAGTCCAAAGTAAAATGCTGAAAGTAGTAGAAAACTAATGTGAGGAGTAAGTTGTTTGAAATAGTGTTTGGTTTAGCTTGAAGATACAGTGCCTTGCAAAAGTATTGACCCCCACCCCCACCCTCCTATTGTTTTTCTTTTTTTGTTGCCTTACAACCTGGAATTAAGATAGATCTTTGGGGGGGTTTGTATTATTTGATTTACACATCATGCCTACCACTTTGTAGATGCAATAAATGTTTTATTGTGAAACAAACCGTAAATAAGACAGAAAAACTAGGGCTGTCAAATGATTCAAATTTTTAATCAAATTTAATTTTCTGTGAATTAATCATGATTAATCCACATATGCGACGTTTCCCAGGAGAAATAACAAAACGGGAGGTGTCCAGGTGGGGTAAGAAACGGGAGTGTTGGCAGGTAAAACTCCAAAAAAGTGGACTAAGCGGGCTGCCTCTCTCTCTCTCTCCATGGGCGTGAATCTGATCTAACAGTAGCAGGGGACAATAAACATAACATTTCTGAAGAGCAATTTTTGAAGGGGACACAAATATAAACGTTAGCTAGTTGTAGTGGGGGCATATCCAACAAGCTATTAAACAAGCTGGGTAACATTATATTACACTAGCATAGCAGACTTTTTTGTCATGACTAATTCATTAATTACTCATCATCATTTGTATTTAAGAAAATAAAAACTTCATCCAATGTTTAATGTGAATAAAATAGCCTTAGACCGCCTACTTATTACGTTCCTGCCACTACCAATGTGACAAGAGTCGAGTACAGATCGCTAGATCCTAATGTGCAGCAGGCAGTGGACCAAACCACTGTGAGGCAAGGGAGGGGGGAATCAAAATGTTTCGAAACTTTAAAAGCGTTTTTGGGGGTTTGTATTGTTTTACTTCTTACACAGATATTCTAAGTATACATCATTGTTATTTACAATACACACCATTGTTTTAATGATATTTCAAGGGGGGGACAAACGTTAGATGGGGAGGGTTCCTGACCCCCCTGGGATTTACGCCATTGTCTCTCTCCCACACACAAGTCCACAGCGCAGCAGGCGGAAGGGGGAGAGAGAGCATACAGTTTCTCTCCAAAAGACGTTTAAATTATGTCTTAGATTTGTTTCTTGTCGCTTTTGACACAAAAGTCGCCAGGAGGAGGATTTGTTTGTTCTAATAGTCCAACCACAACCGCATTTCAGACACATTCCTGACCTCAATAATTTGTCACACTGCGCATGCGTGAAATGCGTTAAAAAAGGCTGCATGGTAATTAACGACAAACATCTAATTAACGCTGTTGGTGCATTTTTGACAGCCCTAAAAAAAAACAGAATACTTGAGCATGCATAACTATTGACCAAAGTTAATACTTTTGCCACCTTTTGCAGCAATTACAGCTGCAAGTCTCTTTGGGTATGTATCTATAAGCTTGTACATCTAGCCTTGAGGATTTTTGCCCATTCTTCAAGGCAAAACTGCTCCAGCAGTGGAGCAGCACTGGATGGGATCCGTGTACAGCAATCTCATACCACAGATTCTCAATTGGATTGAGGTCTGGGCTGTGACTCTGCCATTCCAAGACATTCAAATGTCCTTGCCGATGAAAAACATCCCAACCGCATGATGCTGCCACCACCATGCTTCACTGTGAGGACGGTGTTCTCTGGGTGATGAGAGGTGTTGGGTTTGCCAGTATTTTTGTCGTGCCATATACCTTCCATTTTTTTATAATGGCTTTAATGCTGCTCAGTGGGATGTTCAAAGTTTTGGACATTTTTTTTTATAACCCAAACCTGATCCGTACTTCTCCACAACCTTGTCCCTGACCTGTTTCGAGAACTCCTTGGTCTTGCCGCTTGCTTATTGGTGTTGTAGAGTCTGGGGCCTTTTAGAACAGGTGTGTGTGTATGTGTATATGTGTATATATAAATGTGTATATATATTTATATATCTATCTATCTATCTGTTAACTTATAGATATAAGAAACGGAAGCCGAATATAGGTTAATGATATTTATTACAGATAGGTCTAATCCGACCCCACATACAGACACACCGCAGGCTCCGAGCGCCCCGAGTTACCCTGCAATACACCGCGGTCAAACCCGCTTAGCACAGCACAGCACACCTGTGTACAAGGCCACCCACGGCAAATCACGGCATACACTGCAAACACCCCCCCTTCAGTTCACACTATAGGTCAGGGTTTGCCCGGAGCACTGCAGGAGGTGTACCTTGAAATGTGGAGAGAGTGATCAGAAAACAAACTAACAAACAAAAACTTTAAAGTGGTTAGTCCGCTCTTACATCTAAAACACGCAAAGAAAACAAAATACAATGGACCAGGAGCGGACTAACCGCTGAAAACAAAAAAACAAAACTAACAAAAGGACAGCAGGTAGCGGGATAATAACTGCAACACAAAGATACACAATTACCAACAATGACCTTTTAATTCATACTTTAATTTAATTAAAAACCCAACATACCTGCTGCATCAAACTCACACCCATTCATTCCCTCTTTGCCCGGATCGGTGCCTCTCCTCCCGATCCTGTCATGCAAAACTCCATTAAAATCTACCACCCGTACATAAGAAAGAATAAACAAACCTATTTACAAATCAAGAGAGAATGGAGCTGTCTCACCACTACTGGGGGCCCAACCATACCCTGGCCACCCAACAGGAAACTGGCACTTCATGGCAAAGTGCCACTTCCCCTTTTATAGGTGCACCACCTTGACCCCACAGCGCCACCACATGGTGGCACCTGCTACATATCTATCTATCTATCTATCTATCTATCTATCTATCTATCTGTGTGTGTGTGTATATATACAAGAAACAAGTTTTTTTTTCTCTTCACCAATTTGGACTATTTTGTGTATGTCCATTATATGAAATCCAAATAAAAATCAATTTCATTTCAGAGTTGTAAGGCAACAAAATAGGAAAAACGCCCAGGGGGGTCAATACTTTTGCAAGGCACTGTACAAATAACCCTAACCCACAGGAAAAAAGGGCCATCACAACTGCTGCAAGAGACAGAACTCTTTCCAGCGATTGCAGTTAACTGAGGAAGATCATGAGTTATGTTAGAACGACCCAGCAAAATGTTGTTATTATGTTTGTTTTCATTTCTTATTCTTGAAATATACTGTAGTTTCATGTCATACACGGCTTAATTCGTTCTGCAGATATTTCTCTCAGAATAAAAGTCACCGGTGGCAGCACATTTCAGTGAAGAGTAATGGGTAGCAAAACTCTGTTACTTGTGCGACCTGCTCAATGAACTCAATTGGTCACTTTAGGGGAAAACTTATCTTCAAGTTGGCAGGTAGAGTAGTTGCATTTAAAGCCAAACTAGATTCGTGGGGACGGCGAGTAAACAGAGGTATATTTGACATGTTTCAAACATTCGCATGGATCTTGGAAGAGACTGAGCTCGAGCCTTCATTCTCCCACCTAGTGCACAATCACCTGTCTTTGCTTTTAAAAGGTTTTGAGCGCTACTTCCCAAGCACAAAAGCCCCAAAACTGCCAAGGAATGGATCTGACGCATTTGTCAATAAACCAATGTAAATCCAGCATGTTTAGGCAAGAAGAAGATCAACTGCTGGAGATCACAAATGAGGGTGGCCCTAAATGTATGTTTGAGACAACTACTCTTCCGGTGTTCTGGATTAAAGTTCTGGTCCTGTGATATCAGGCTAGCACACACAATTTCTAATGGTTTGCCTGTACAAAAAGGCCCGCACTAAAAACATTTTGGTCTGAGAGGCTGTCTCAATTATATTTCTGCACTTTCTCTCATCAACCAGAATGGCCACACTCCGCTCCACATTGCGGCGAAGAAGAACCAGATGGAGATCGCCATGGTGTTGCTGCAGTACGGAGCTGAGACCAACATCCAGACCAAGCAAGGTGTCACTCCTCTCCACCTTGCCTCCCAGGAGGGCCACACTGACATGGTTGCCCTGCTCATAAGCAACGAAGCCCAGGTCAACGTCCAAACTAAGGTACTGCGGAGTAAGTTTTTTTTTTTTTGGTTAAGTGTCTATTCATTTCAGGAACAACCCATGAATCCTAACTCTGATCCCAGATCATTTCTCCTCTCTAGTAGTATTTTTTCACTTACACCTTTGTGCATTTAACAGTTAAAGAAATCAGAAAAGTTAAAGTAATTGGCAGAACATTTGCATGCAATCATCAAGGATCGTCTTTTATCATCCTATCAATCAAATATTGACATGTTATGACAAAGCTTCTTCACATTGTTAAAGTAGCCACATCAGCTGATGTGAGTTGACAGAATGTGGTTTGAATGAGCCGGTTATAACATTGTAAGTGTGCTGGTGTGTTCCTCATGCAGAGTGGTCTAACTGCCCTCCATCTGGTGGCTCAGGAGGATAAAGTAGCTGTTGGTGAGATCCTATCCAAGCACGGAGCAAACCTCGACCAGCAGACCAAAGTATGAACATAGTTGTTCAATTTTCTTTATTTATCCTCACTCCTCCTTTCTGTTTGTGAATTGATAGAATTATATCATCATTCAAAGTCAAATTCCTCTATGTGTAACATATGTGGCAACAAATGGCTTCTTATTCCATCATCTTCCATTCTTCTGAAATGTTTTCCCTCAATAACAGTATTCTGGCAATGTTTTTGTTCTTCTGCAGTTGGGGTACACCCCACTAATTGTAGCATGTCACTATGGTAACGCCAAGATGGTCAACTTCCTACTTCAGAATGGAGCCAGTGTCAATGCCAAAACCAAGGTACTGACACTAAATTGAAGAGCTCAGATACAAATTTAACATTCGTCATCATTTCAAATGTATGCTTTTATTATTCTAACATTATCATCACTATTCTCACTTCTAATATTTGCTCCTTTTTAAAGTTAATGAGAAAGTTATTATAAAATTACAAATTACAAATTTCAATTTATATTGCCCAAAATCACAAATGACAAATTTGCCTACAGGGTCTTTACAATCTTTTCACATGCAACATTGTTTGTCCTGAAAGGAAAAACACATGTTAATTAAATAAGTTCACTTTCATATCAGCTTCTTGGCTGACATGAAAGTGAACTTTGAATAATCAATTTATTCAAAAGATTTTCTTTCCTTTCCAGAATGGATACACTCCCCTCCACCAAGCAGCCCAGCAAGGAAACACACACATCATTAATGTACTTCTGCAGAATGGTGCCAAGCCCAACGCTATCACTGTGGTATGTCAACCGCCCAAAAGGCACAGACACACTACACAGACACAAAACTCAACCAATGTGCTTCCTCTTGCAGAATGGTAACACTGCCCTAGGTATTGCTCGGAGGCTGGGCTACATCTCTGTGGTGGATACGCTGAGAGTCGTGACTGAAGAGATTATTACCACCACAACGGTACACCAAATAAAATGTTGATCTAGATTTCAAGGTTGTGTTACAGACAGCAATAATCTTTGTTGGAATGTAGGCTATGATGGCAAACAATCCCATTGATAGTTTAAATTAACCAATTATTAATTATTGTACTTGGGTGAGTGCTCAAGATCAGTGTTGCACCACATATGCTTTAAAATAATAATAGTACATTCTGCCATTAACTAATGAAAGCTGCATTCATTAGCAATAAAACACCCCCTTACTCAATATACTCTATAAATGTAGTTACAGACTTCCTAATGAGATTTGACCAGTAGTCCATGGTGATCATTACTAACAGTAATCGGGAAACTGGCCGCTTTTTGTTTTTTTCCTTTCAAAACGAAAATCCGTTGGCCATCAAGTACACGGACCGAGATGTGAAGTAGAATTAATGGGATCCCTTTCCTCCCTTGCTAGCAGACGGTGACGGAGAAACACAAGCTGAACGTACCAGAGACCATGACTGAGGTGCTGGATATCTCGGATGAAGAGGGTAAATCCAGTTGTACATTGTGTAGCCCAAAAATGCAAATTTATATATATATATATATATATATATATATATATATATAATTATAAAATTAGATATATATATATATATATCTACAGTGTATATATACGGACGTGTATATATACGCAGGGTGCGATTTGTGGGGGAGGGTTTTCCAATCCCCCCCTCTGCTAAATTATTTTTATCTCCGGGAGGGGGCGGGGGGACAAGGATTTCCCCCCCTTGATAGCGATGAATGCAACTTAACTGCTAGCCTACTTAAACTCTTGAAATCTAACGATCTTCAGTGCCAATTTCTGAACAATTGGTCTTACTTTACAGGACCCAATAATAAAACCACTAATCCACGGACCCGAAAAAGGGTCGGTCTACCCTTTCCGATCTTCTCCCTAGTTATGCAAGGTAAAAGTCCAATTTCGAAAAATAAAAAAAACATCCGCCCCTCTGCTTTTTTTGTCAAATCGCACCCTGTGTATATATTTTTTTGGAAAAAAACTTTTTTTAAAACACACAGACATGTCACACACGATGACCCTGCGGTCTAAATTTTTTAAATGTTTGACTCTGGCTCCACTCCTCGGTGGCGCTCCACCAGTGTCTCCTCTTTCCTCAACCAGCCAGGATCCTGCGCCAAATGGACGCCGCTCTCAGTCCCCAGCAGCCTCTTGACTTCCTTTATTCAGTCTTAGGTTTATCTTCCTCAAGCGGAAGACTTCTTGCTGCTGTTCGTGCATCTCCCACTTCCCTTCTTACTTACACCCTCTCGAGTAGTGCGAGAGAACTTCTCCATATCCAGGTCCACCTTCTTCCAGGTCCACCCCCTTCATGTTCTTTGTTACTCTCAGGAAGAGCTTCACGTTCCCCACCCCATACCGGCTGGTGACCCACCAGACGAGGCTTCCTCTGAGGAGTCCCAGTAAGCAGAGGATCCAGTCTCAGCCGTGTCCCCTCTGGTACTCTTTCTGTTCTTCACACCCTTCTTGGCTCGAGAGGCTGCTCCGCTGCTCCTCGTCTTCCTCCTCTTCCTGGGGGCTTTACGTCACACTCCTCCTGCTGGCCTCGTTCCTCAGCAGATTCTCTCCCAGGACATGCTCTGGCGAGATGTCCTTCCCTGCCACACCTGAAACATCTCACAACATCCACAGTGGCATAAACCACATAAACAAAATCTTGTTTGTTCACTCTGAACGCCAGGTTTAGCTCCTGGTTCCTGTTGTTCAGGACCATGAAAAGTTGTCTTTTGTGCGACACCAAATGTCTCAGTAGCGGAGACCTTTCTTACAGGGGACACCACCTTCCCGTACTTGGCCAGCTCTTTAACCAGAGCCTCGTCCCCGATGAACGGGGGGGGACGTTTGACACGGTGACTCTCACAGCCGGGAGGAGAGAGGTAGAACTGGCACGATCGCGCTGTGCACAGTGATCCCGCTCCCCACCACCGCGTCCGCCTTCTCCACGCTGTCAAGGAAGATAACCACTGCGTTGTTCATGCGCGCAGCGGACTTCACGCTGCGGTGGTCCACCAGCTCCCCCACGGCCAGGCTGCAGTCCTCCACCGAGTACGAGGGGCTCAGCGCGATCCTCAGGCCGTGCTTCCGGGTTAGCCGGCTGAACTCCATGGCAGCGCGCAGCACGCCGTCCAGCAAACTCCAAAAAATCCTGCATATGCGGTCTACGTGCACATTGACCCAATGCCGTACAATAAATCACCCCGTTAACCTTTAACTGCCACTTTCTCGATGAAATAGCGACATGGAACACACAAACAAACTCTCTCAGCTCACCACCTACACGCTCACTCTCTCACAGAGAGAGAGAGGCAGGCTCACTGTTTCATAAGAAGTCCCACTTGCAATCTAGGCCGAGTTCACTAAATCCTAATTAGCATATGAATGCAGCGAAACCACGGGTGGCGGAGCGGACTGAATATCCTTACTCCGTATTGGATGAAACCCCAACTTTCAAAAAAAAAATCACTGGTGATTGGTTGGCAGATCTGTCGCTATTGGGGTCAGACGACCCCGTGGACAAGGAAGGTATGCTCAGCACGGTGCTGCGTGTGAGGAGTGAGGTAGTGTAGTGCAAATCATTTTTAATCAACCACAGCTGAGGCCGAATGGCCTCCACCTGGCACCGTTCCCGAGCAACTCCCCCTCACTCCCCCCTGCAGCCGAGCCAAAACCACGCCCGCCACAACAGCATGGTTTCTTAATTGAATAACGAAAAAAGGAATGATACACAGATTGTTTTGCTCAAGTCGGTTTGTTTGTTTTCATTCACCTCCAACCCTCCGTTCTCTCTCCCAAAGGGGATGACACAATGACCGGTGACGGAGGGGAGTATCTGAGGGCCGAAGACCTCAGGGAGCTGGGAGATGACTCCCTCCCAGGACAGTATCTGGACGGAATGAACTACCTCCGCTTCAGCCTGGAGGGGACACGCACTGACGGGTACATTCAACTCAAACTTTACCAACAAACATCACAAACATTTTGTGGTGTAAGCCGTAGGCCAGGGGTGCTCGAATAGGTTGATCGGCAAGGCAATGCCAATAGATCGCCTGCCTTTGGAAAATCACAACAGGCCACAAGCGCGGTGTAGGCACTGCTGCTGCAAGCTGTCGTTGTTCCTATATTGACTTGAACTTTATTATCACCATTCATCCTAAGGACAAAGTCAGCTGTCACGACCGGACAATGGCCCTGAACCCAAATGCATGAACCAGAGACAAGGTTCAAAAGTTAATTTACAAAAGGCATCAAAAGAAAATCTCACTCGGCAGAGGAAAAAAAACGTATAAAAAGAACTATGCTGCCTGCAACATTGTCTAGCATGACCGGTTTGATTGTGGGTCAGAGATGGTCTTAGATGGCGTATACTATGGAGGGACGCACAGACCTCTATAGGAAAACGGTACTCTGACTGAAATTAGGTATTGGGATGAAATCCTTGAATCGTGCAATAGGTCGTGGGTTCGTCCTGATGCGCGATAATGCCCGGCTTCATGTGGCAAGAGTATGCAGGCAGTACCTGGAGGATAAAGGAATTGATACAATATAATGGCCCTCGCAATTGCCTGACCTAAACCTGGTAGAACATTTCTGGGGCATTGTGTTTCAGAGATTTTAAATGAAACCGAAACTTCCTCTCCATTCATCATAGTGACCTAGACCTTTTTTTGTTCAGTGTTACACTTACTACAGACAGTACATACTGTACATACGTGTGTTGTAAAATATTTTAGAATATTTAGTTATATATATAGTTTTTATACTCACAACTCATACACGGTAACAAATCTATTTTATTTTCTCAACAATGTATGTACATCCCAACCAACACAATAGTCTGTGGACTATCTATGGACGGACTTCCGCCCATTGCAAAGTTCATTCAGCGGAGCGGAAGTCCGTCCAGAGAATGAATGGGAATTGTTTAAGGGATTTTACACAAAGCTCCCCAGGTGCCATGCACATGTCCCAAAAGACCTATTTTCAGTTTGGCCTGACCTCCATACAGCAAGAGGTCCGTTAAAGTTGAGCCGTCTCTTGGATTGACAGAGTAACTCTTTGCACCGCACCACAGCGCCGAGCGGCCAAAGATATATATGACACCCACTTCTATCACCAGCCAACTTCTGGTCATTTTCAGGTTAGAATTAAAAGCCAACTATTAATCGTCACATGATCATTCCACTTCAGGCAGAGAGTACGCTTCCCCAAGGTGTGATTTGGTGATTAACCAAAAATTATGCCAGAATTATGATTTTTCAAAATACCATACAGGAGCCAATTTCCTTCAAAATCTCCTTAACCAGACTACTATGATGATTCTCCCACTCGCCGCTGTTAATCGAATTCTTATAATATTTACAGTCAAGCATTATCAAGGTCTTAAGTATCAGGTTGTTGAGAGGCATCAGATTAACCTGTGAGGAACAAGGATTTAAGTAAAAACCCTCAACTTTCTGTTCCCACTAGGTGGCGCTATGACTGTTAAAAATGATCATATGGATGTCTACAGGGTGAAAAGTTCCTGAAATCTGAGACATATGGAGCAGATTAGATAAAATACGGTCAAGTTAAAACAACTTCAATTTTTACGCCAAATGGTGGTTCTTAAAAAATGCTCCCTACACATATAGTTTGGAAATTGTTCCGGCAAAATGGAATCATTAGAGCCCAAGGTCTTAAGAACACGATGCCGCGTCAGTTAAAAGAATCGGGTTTAATCCCTAGGAGGAGATGTCTTTTCTACAACCCCAAGAAATCAAGAAAATAGGCCAAAAATGGCTCCAAAAGGCGGATTTTCAACGATTAACTGCAGCGCCCCCTATTCTTCGAATATTCTCAAAAAATGAGGGTGTGTTCAAAGGTTCAATGTCTACATATGTTACATATTTTGGTGAGGGCAGGCAAAGTAATTTGGAAATTAGGAATCTTGCCAGATTAAGCCACACCCATTGCGAAGTTCATTGGCAAATATCTTCTAGAAAACATTGAGATACTAACACAATTTGGGGTGGATCAGGGGGACATTGAACCAATAATGATTCGTGGAAGGTTTCGTCCTAATCCGACTGAGCGTTTAGGAGAAATGGCCAAAAACGTGTTTTTCACAAAATTCAAAATGGCGGAAAATCTAGTTGGGCGCATTTGAATACCATGATTTACTTCTTTGTAGAGCATGTGGAAGAGCACATGTTTGCCAATTTTCAAATCGATCGGACATTCGGGGCGGAAACTGGCCTAGTAGGGTACTTTTCACTTTTCTAGGGGGCGCTATGGAGACATTTCTTTACACCCAAAAGGGGAGACCCCAGAATTATCAAATTTTTGTCTTTATCTTCATGCCAAATTTAACACCTTTTTGAACATTTTAAAGCCCCCAAAAGGCCCTTAAAGTGTGAGAAGTATAATAATATTATTATTATTATTATTATTATTATTATTATTATTAATAATTCCATCAAATACAATAGGTTCCTCTCTGACGAAGTCATAGCGAGGACCCTAATAATAATTCCATCAATTACAATAGGTTCCTCTCCGACGAAGTCGTAGCGAGGACCCTAATAACAAATTTTGCCCCCAAAAGAAGCCCTTAAATCGCCCCTAAATCGGACACTTTATACAGACCCACGGCCTAGCACTGGACCTCCATACTACCCTCAAAGTTGGCAAATTGTGCCTGAAAAAGGAGCGCCTAAATCGGACACTTCATAATGAACCACCGCCTAGTCCTGGACATCACGAGTTCAGCCGTTTTCACGCTTTTCAAATTTTGTCCCTCTGGACTTACCGTTAGACGCGCCCAGGCATGAGACGCGAAGCTGCAGGCTGCAGGCCAACAATCTTGTGCTGATCTCGCGGTGGCGATAGTATAAAAACAAAACAGCGGTAGATATATGAAAACACCACTTAATTTTGGGTGAAAATGCATTGTAACGCGTGTTACTGATCTTTTGTACCGAGTAAATATTACCTATTTTTTTTTGTGGAATGCCTTACATTCCCACGTTACAGCAGAAAGCAATACATTACAGTAATTACATTACTTTTGTAACGCGTTACTCCCAACACTGGATGGGACGTTGGCTCATTAGGAGCATGTTGCGTCATTGTCAAGCAGGTATTCAAAACACGTTGGCGACACACAAGATATTGAGAAGCATTTTGAGTTGCACAGATATAATTTTGCCGAAATGGATCAGCCTGTGACATAAATTTTGCACTTTGAATTTCGCTGTGTCTCTCTTTTGGCTTTTATTTCCATCAAAAGATTTTTTTTCTTCAATGGTTTCTTTTGAGCAGTGTAGTTTTACTTTACTTCATTTCCCGGCGGCTGTGATCTCTTATTTTGTCTTGACCACTGAGCTTCACTGGCTTCAATGTTTTTCTTCTGCTTTAGTTCAGACCGGTCCTTCACACCCACCCACCATAGTTACTACTCATCTAGACATGAAGGCATCATGGATGAGATGCTGACCAGTCACCAGGTAAAGTACATTACAAGTAAATTATATTCATTGCCATTGCCGTAGAAATTTTGTAAGGTTTTATTTTGACAAGAACTCTGGCTAACTACTCAATGTTATTTAGTATAAGTATAATAATATATACATTACCTTCAGTTTCTTATGCTACATACAATTATTCATGTTACTGGCATCTGATAAAAGCTTCTTTGTTTGACTCAAGGTCTCATCACTTGCCAGGGAGTGTGACAGGGATTCATATCGTTTGAGTTGGTGCACCGAGAACCTGGACAATGTGGCTTTATCTTGCAGCCCCATTCACTCTGGGTAAAAAATGTTTAGGCTCAAGCCAATTTTTATGTCATGAATGATACACATTTTGCACTACATCATATTTAACACAAATCTGATAAAATGCTAATTGATTATTTTAGCAAAAATACCGAAATATTTAAAATATGAACTCAACTCTTCGGTCTCAAAATTACACAAATGTAATTTTTCTGAATTTTTCAGGGATTATAATATATATATATTAGGGCTGTCAAATGATTAAAATTTTTAATCAATTTTCAGTGGAGTAATCATGATTAATCCATGATTAATCCACATAGGCGACGTTTCCGGGTGATAGGGGTAAAAAACGGGAGCGTTGGCAGGTGAAACTCCAAAAATGCGCTGAGCGGTCTGCCTCTCTCTCCATGGGCGTAAATCTGATCTGACAGTAGGGGGGGACAATAAACATAACATTTCTAAAGAGGACACAAATAATAACGTTAGCTAGTTGTAGTGGGGGCATATCCAACAAGCTGGGTAACATTATATTGCACTAGCATAGCGGACTAATTAATTAATTACTCAGCATTATTTGTATTTGAGAAAATAACTTCATCCGATGTTTAATGTGAATAAAATAGCCTTAGACCGCCTACTTACTACGTTCCTGTCACTACCGATGTGACAGGATCTGCAGAGGGAGAGAGCGATACCGTTTCTCTTCAGGAGAGTCACTAGATTTGTCTCTAGTCGCTTTTGACACAAAATTTGCCAGGAGGAGGATTTGTTTGTTATAATAGTCCAACCACAACCGCATTTCGGACACATTCCTGACCTGAATAATTTGTCACAGTGCGCATGCATAAAATGCGTTAAAAGAATTGACGTAATTAACGACAGACATCTAATTAACGCCGTTAGTGCACTATTTTTGACAGCCCTAATGTATATTAGTTCTGTTCTTAATACCTTCCCTTCCTTTTTACAAAAAGGAATACTGATGTTAGCAGATCTTTCCACTTGAGAAATAAATACACTGTAGTAATTCCATCATGTATCAAAGCGCAGTCCTCACACTAGTAGATGGTCCCAAGAAAGGACCCCCTCACCCTCTACTCCCGCAGCACCTCAAATAGTATCCAATCATATGCCTTCTCCAGGACCACAAAACACATGAAGACCGGATAAGCAAACTCCCAAGCCGATATGGCAAGAGTGCTGCTCCGTTGTTCCACAACCAAGATGAAATCTGCACTGTTCCTCTTCAATCCATGGTTTTAATATTGGCTGAACCCTCCGTTCCAGCACCTTGGAATAAACTTCACCAGGCTGACTAGTGTAATACCCTGTAATTTACACACACTCTCTGCTCCCTCTTTTTAAAGAAAGGAACCACCACCTCGGTCTGCCACTCTTTAGGCCCAGACTTGCTGGAGGCTAGTTACGTTCAAAACGGGACAACGTGGTGATTGTGTTACATGTTACAGTGACCGCAGTCTCCGCTACTCATTGAGTGGAGTAATAAATTGGGTGACACAACGAATCGATAATGAAATTTGTTGTCAACACTTTTAATAACAGATTTTTATCAATTTTATTGATTTGTTGTAGCCCTGGCTGAGCCGGCAGGCAAAGCTCTCAATCTACCAGTTGATCTTCCTAACCTATGTTCATGAAGGATGGGTCATGATGAAAAGAACGAGGTTGAGGGTGCAAGCGGCCAAATTAGATTTAGGGTGAGAAGCTTAGTCATCTGTGAGGAGCTTGGGGTAGAGCTGGCCTACCTATAGACGTTTTCCAGGTACGGCCAGACGGGAAGAACATAAGAGAAAAACCTAGGCGAGGTGGAGAGTTTATGCTCGAGTAGTGTTAAGAAGGTTAAAATTCAACTTTAGCCTAGTTGCCGCCAGTTTATATGCTAAACTAGATTAGCAATTTCTTACAGCTTTGTACTTGACATAAATACATGAAATTGTGTGTTGTTTTAGGCAACAAGAGAAACAATACACTACGGCCCATATTTAAAAAAAATTGAATTCAATTGAATTTTTTTTGGCATATTTGGTGACGTAAGTACTGTTTGAATTGCCACTACTCTCGTATATCGGCAATATTGTGTGAGTAACATGATCAATCGTGTTTCAAAAGATTGATTTAAGGGAATGTCTGTTTTAGTACTGTATCTTCTACACCGATCTTGTTTCTGCTTGAGTTTTTATTTTTCTGTCTGGTGTGGTTGTTGTTTGTAGCCATTCCTCTCCGTGCCCCGATCATGGAGACCACAGCAGGTGACCTTCTGCATCTTGGATAAATCATTCTCACTGTCATCGTCATCATACTCCCCTCACAGATGTTTCTGTCACTGTGTCACCGTGTCAAACCGTCATCAATTGCCTTATTGTTTTGGCTGTGGGTTTACAATTTGTTAAATCATTTTAATCTGACCTAGATTTTCACACTGTGTTGAGCTCCCCACACAAAAAGATCATGCTATTCAGAAAGTTCAGGAAAACTCTAATCTTGGATATCTGGGCAAAATAAGGCAGTGACAGTTGAACACATTTTTGTTGATTTCGTACTGTCTTGTTTATTGTGCATTTCAACTAACATACCTCAGAGTTGGTCTAATTGTATGAGATAAGTATTACTGTGTACACAATACGGGCCTTAGATCTCCTGTAGCGGAAACGTACGACATACTGATTGATTTACTCTCTCTCAATGAGGAAAAGCTTTATTTTCTGATCATGATAAATTAAAGCACTTACTGTAAGTACTTTTCAGCAGTGGAGGACATAAATCTTGGTCTTCTAATTTATGTTTAAATTTAATTTATGTTTAAGTTTTATGGGCGTGAATTCAATAATAGTCAAAGCTGTGTGCTCGTTAAACACTATGCTGTCTTTGAGTCATAAACTGGTAATGATGGAATTGTAATGTAACTTCATCACACCCATACTCCTCAGCTCCTACAGCTCATTGCGCTGTATAATCCATGTGCATCATGTAGTTTCTACTTTGCATGAGGAGAGAGGTCAGCTGTGAGGTTAACAGATTAATGCAACCCGACCAGAATCACATAGATAAAGCCTTTGATGTTGGCCATTCAGTGTAGGAAAAAAAAGACACGAAAGTCAGAGAAATGTCATTTTAAACAAAAGTACATCAGAGCAGAAACAATCTCCCCACAGCGACTGTTTGTTAGTTAAAGGGACCTACAACTTGACAACATGGAACATTCACATATTGTTTTGTGTTAGAAACCACTCGAGGCAGCTATTCTCTTTTTCTAATATGATAATATGGGCAAATAATTTACCACGTAGCTTTGGTGTCAGTTTCTTGTCACCTATGATCAATGAGAAATGTTATTTTAGAAATATCTCCTGTTCCGCCTCAGCTTCCTGGTCAGCTTCATGGTGGATGCCAGGGGCGGGGCCATGCGTGGTTGCAGGCACAACGGTCTACGCATAATCATCCCACCCAAGAAGTGCAGCGCGCCCACGCGTGTGACGTGCCGGCTGGTGAAGAGGCACCGTCTGGCCACTATGCCCCCAATGGTTGAGGGCGAGGGTCTGGCAAGCAGGCTCATTGAGGTGGGGCCCTCTGGAGCCCAGTTCCTAGGGTAAGGCGGCAGGGGTCGATGATAGAATGAGTGAATGAAAGTTAGTGGATGTACAGGATTAGGAGCGAAGGATATATGAACAGGTAGAAGAAAATATTTAAAACACAAATCAGCAGTTAAACCAATTGATACAATTTAGTATAATTTCATTACTTGTTTTTTGCACGGATTTGGATTTTCAATACCCTTTGAAATGAATAATTTATTGTCCATTAAAAAGTGTAATATCTCATGCATGGATCTCTAGTGAGAGTGAAAAAGAAAGAAAAAAGTAAAATGGGAAAAGGTCAGAACTGTGGAACAATATCTCAACATTCATGCTATTGACACTGATTTATATCCCTTTCAATGCCAATTTCACTTTGTGCTGCCCTTATTTTCTCAGATTGATTTAACCTGTGCCTCTGCATTACTTAAACTATTTTTGTATCTGCTATCGCTTTATCCCAGCACCAGCGAAATGTGAATCTTTGCTCTTTCACTTGTCCTGATATTTTTCACAAGAGCTGCTGTCCAACCTGTTTTAACCTGAAAAACTTTTTCTGATTAATCCCACCTTGAGTATATTGCATTTGATATGTGACCTATAATACTACTGTCTGTCGGTGCTGTTTGAAAAAGAATAGCACTCCTCCGCTTAATAATAATAAGTTATTCATCGACAAGCGAGTTCTCCCTGACCAAAACTACTGAAATATGTTGCAATTGTATTAAGAGCGCACGTTCATGGATTAAGTGTTGGGCAAGAAATGTCACTCTACTGATGATTTTCTGTGATTAAAAGCGATCGATATCATCATGCGCAAAATTCAACGATAACTTATTATCACTTATAACTTAAATAAACTAATAAATAGCGTGCAATAGACTAATTTTTAAGTAATGTTTTGAGAAAAGTATAACAGGTATTCTCTGAGCAATAGCAAGTTAACATTTTCTTACTATTCTGTACCAAGCCAGTTCTAAGACACACAAGGTAATTTACATTCAGATGATAAAGAAATCTCTTTTTCTAAACAATACAACCAGTAAGACAAAAACGCCTTTCATAGGGTGCAGGTGTTGTACTTCAGACTGACACTGTAAACTCTGTTTCATACAACCTGTGTACTCTTCTTACAGCAGTGCGTGTTGAATGCGACTTGAGTGCGTCCCATTCGTTGCAATTCTGAGGAAGCTTCATTCGTATTGCGTTTGTCAGCAGTTCTCCTGCACACCGCATCCAACGTAGTCTGCCAAAGTCTCGCTCTGTTTGGGTAGCTAATGAGTACTTCAGGCTCATAAGTATGCCAGGCTCATAGTAGTGCCGAGTCATACTTTGCAGTCATTACAAATAGCTTTGCTTTTATTGACGACACTGTGCAATGCAAAAATAATGCTGTTAATGCATCATAAAGTAATTGTCGTCGTTAATGGATGGCTACGTTAACGCATTTGTGTTAACGTGCCCAGGCCTGATGTGGATATAATTGAGGTAACATTTAAAACTGAAACATTGTCTTTAGATGCCTATAAAAACCTAGATATAAGAGTTTAGTTATTTGAATACAATTTCTACTATAATTAATATGTAATACTATTTTTTAATAATATAATAAATACATGTATATTAATAATACAGATATAAATATATATCCTATAACTAATGCAATTGATGTACCATTTCATCTTTAACATCATATTTATGTTTGTATTGAATAATTATTACCCTATTTGAATACTGTTGGCCTCCATCGGCACGCTGATAGAAATGACCACAGTGTCAATATTCTAATTCAAGTAAGTTTGCACCCATCCAAAACATTGTGTGTGCTCTTTCTTCCTCACTGCTGCGTATGGATGCTTGGTCGATTACACAGTAAACTACACCTTCCCACTGCCCCTCCACCGCTTAATGAGGGAGAGAGTTTGGTTAGTAGAATCCTCCAGCTCGGTCCTCCGGGGACAAAATTCCTTGGGTAATCTTTTTTTATATTAAACAATCTATGGATGAGTTCCCCATTTCCATTTTATTTATTGTCATTGTGTTTTGTTTCTGTGGCTGTCTTGTACCACACCTCATCTGCTACTTATGACCTTTTAGAACAGGGGTCTCAAACTCAGGCACATTCGGTCAAAGTGTGCGGCATCTGGCACGAACCTGAAATGAGTTTGAAACCCCTGCTTTAGATATCACATTGCTGTGACATTACTCTGGTGATTCCATTTAATTTAATCCCCCTCTTTGCTTAGCCCTCTCCTTTTTTTGTGTTTATATTTGTCTGCTTACTGTTTTATTGACGTGTCTTTAAAAAAAATGTTATTATTCTGTGTGAAGTTTTAAACGGTTTTCTGGCCTTTAAGTAGCTGAGGAACCAGGTGAAATTTAACAATATACGCAGGGTGCGATTTGACAAAAAAGCAGAGGGGGGATTTTTTTTTTTAGATTTTTTTTTTTTCATAGACAAGAACATGTGACTTTTATCTTGCATAACCAGAGAGAAAAATGCAAAGGGTAGACAGGCTCTTTTTCGGGTCCGTGGATTAGTCTCCATCACAACATGGCAACACAATGTTCATTTAGTTTTATTATCCGCACACGTACATCACAGCACTGCGCATAGGGAACCAAATGCCTGGGGGGGCCTGCCCCCCCCTCGGCGCAATTAAAGTTTCCCCCGATGGGATCCAAAGTCCAACTGGCTTGATGCTCACTTTTACGCGCTTGGACGGTTTGGCTGTGAGGAGGAAGAGGAAGCGGCGAGCGGCGCACAAAGAGGGGAAACCGATCGGCGTCACGAGCTCACGCGCACCCCTGCAAACTAAAATGTTACAATGTGTTTGTGTTGGTTGACGTTCAGAAATATGCGCCTCCTGCCAGAAGGCTGCTGAACAGCTGCTCTGATGTATCTACACTGAAGATCGTTAGATTTTAAGAGTTTAAGTAGGCGAGCAGTTAAGTTGCATTCATCGCTATCAAGGGGGGGAAATCCTTGTCCCCACCGGAGATTAAAAAAAAACAGGGGGGGGGGGGGGAATCCTTGTCCCCCCTGGCGATAAAAATAATTTAGCAGAGGGGGGGGATAGGAAAACCAGAGGGGGGGAAATCCCCACCATCCCCCCCATCAAATCGCACCCTGTGTAATTTTTATATATATATATATATATATATATATATATTAGTGGGGATTTCCCCCCCCTCTCTGCTAAACCCCCCCTCCCCCCCCTTGATAGCGATGAATGCAACTTAACTGCTAGCCTATTTAAACTCTTAATCTAACGATCTTCAGTGTCAATACATCAGAGTAGCTGTTCAGTAACCTTCTGGCAGACGGCGCATATTTATGAACGTCATCGGACACAATAACATTGGAACATCTTAGTGGAGGAACATTGCAGGGAAAACAGCGCTGAACCAAACATGAAACGCGTTCAGAGCAGCATATCGTCTTACTTTACAGGACCCAATAATAAAACAACTAAATTAACATTCAAAGAGTTGCCATGTTGTGATGGGGACTAATCCACGGACCCAAAAAAGGGCCTCTCTACCCTTTGCGTTCTTCTCCCTAGTTATGCAAGCTAAAAGTCCAATGTTCTTGTCTATGAATAAAAATTAAAACCCCCCCCCCCCCCCCCCCTTTTTTGTCAAATAATAAATATATATATATATATATATATATATATATATATATATATATATATATATATATTATATAATTATACGCACACACACACTGGCTCCAGTAGACTAGATATTGAAGTTTCCCGCCATCACTTGAGGCGTTCAAATTATGGCAATGGCTAGTTTTAAAACAACCTACAAATGGCAACATTCAAAATGCATATTGTCATCTACTGTCAGGCCGATGAACCCTCAAAATATCACATGGAAATAATATTGGCTTAATATTTTCATTGTAGCATGCCTTCTATAGATATATGTTGTAGCTAGGTTTTAGAAATTATTCATATCAGGTAAGTATTAAAGTGACAATTTATACTTGAATATTCAACATAATCATCCACTAAAATATTTTCCTCTTTCCCTCTGGGAATTCTGTGGTTAGTTTTCAAATCAGAACTTCTCAAACTACCGACACAGCTCAAGTCAAACGTAATTTGCAATACACAGTCTTGTGTCTCTCAAAGATGAACTGATTTTTCACCTAACGGGGTGTCAGCTCCTATCCTTTACGCTCCTATTGCTTACATCATCCAGGTTAGACTTATGACAATGTCCGTAACCACCACATAAAGGAAATCCAAGGGCTTTAGACTACAATTGTATTTAAATATTTAACTATTGTAAGTACTGATAAAATAGAAAGAAAGCTTACCATTATACAACGCAGTGAGCACAATTAAAAAGACAGGAAATCTTAAGTTGTCTACGAATGTTTTTGATTTTAAAAATATCAAATGAAGAAAAGCAAAAACAACGACCATGCCCAGAGGTACTTATGCACATATTGTTATCATGAATGAAATACTGTACTTACTCACACTACCTGGTCTTAACCCTCCAGTCCTGTCATTGTGGAGATCCCGCACTTTGCTGCCCTCCGAGGGGAAGAGAGGGAGCTGGTGATTCTGAGGAGTGAGACTGGAGAAAGCTGGAAGGAGCATCATTGTGAACATACCCAAGAGGAGCTCAACGGCATGGACGAGGGTCAGTCTCTGATGGTGTGACAATACACTGCACCATAACTTTGTAAAATACCACTTAAAAACACAAAAAGCCCTACTTTATTATTCTTCTCCCCTCCTCCAGAGTTGGACAAGCCAGAGGAGCTGGAGAGGAAGCGCATTTGCCGAATCATCACAAGAGATTTTCCACAATACTTTGCAGTAGTGTCGCGAATCAAGCAAGATAGTAATCTGATTGGTCCGGAAGGAGGCGTCCTGAGCAGCACTGTTGTTCCTGAAGTACAGGCGGTTTTCCCCGAGGGCGCTTTAACCAAGAGGATCAGGGTTGGGTTGCAGGTATTTGACAAAAACATGACTGTTTTTACAAATGACTGTTTTCTTTTTTTAAGTCGTCCAATGTGTCCAACGTGCAATTAAAACATAGATGAACTTCGATGTCAAACCATCCCAGAATTAAAGAGTTGACAAAATACAAATACACATTGCTAGGCTTAGCTAGCTACTAAGCTACTTCCATCTAAACATCTAACATTATATCATACAGTCTGCAGAGGACCGTCATTGTGTCCCTAAAAGGCTGTGGTTTAAAAACGTCCTGGCTAAATGTGGGGAGATTGTTGGCACAAACACAGCCATTATTAGTTGAGTGAAAGAGGATAGCAGGAAGAGTTGTTAGTCCAAGATGTTCCACCCGGTAGAATTCTGCCTCTGAGATGATCAAATGTGTGTAGTTTTGTGTTTAAAATAACGTTAACAATTTAAGTTTCTAAAATACATGCATTCTAAAGTAATGACTCAACATTGTAACAACAACAACAACATCCATTAATGAAGATTAATGAATTTCAAAATGTGCGATTGATTAGTTTTTTAAATCATTGACAGCCCCAATATACAGTGGGTATGTAAAGTATTCAGACCCAGTTCAATTTTTCATTCTTTGTTTCATTGCAGAAAAAAAGGAAATAGATTTTTTTGTAAATCTGTTAAAAAGGAAAAACTGAAATATCACATGGTCACAAGCAGAGGTGTCAAGTATCGAAGTACAAATACTTCGTTACTGTACTTAAGTAGAAATTTTCGGTATCTTTACTCAAGTAAACAACTTTTTACTTTTACTCCTTACATTTTCACGCAAATATCTGTACTTTCTACTCTTTACATTTTAAAAATAGCCTCGTTACTCCACTTTCATTTTGGCTTGTTTTCCGGCTTGTCATCGTTCAAAAACGTACACAAAAAAACCTTTCCAGATAAATCGCGCCATCCGGACACTGAGTTTTATTGTGGTTGGATGAGAAGTATGAACATGAACCATTCAGACACCCTATTGTTTTTCTCCGCGATGCGCCAGCAAATGACACAAATCAGAGTGACGCCGGGTGCGGAAACTGGTTGGTGGTCGGATCCTTTTCAAACCGGCACAAGTCAACCTCAGTTGGGTGTTTAGCGACATGGACCCGCCTCCTCCTCATGCAAACTCCATGTAACGGTAAATGAGTATCTTCATAATCCGTGTACCATTCGTTTTTCAAAATAAAACCAAAACTCAAAAAACTAATAATGACTTGTTTCCTCAATATTCGTTTCCAAAACCAAAAGGAAATAACGAATAACAACTCGTTTTTCCCATTTGCAATTGTGTGCGCAAATGAAAAATGGAAAAAACTGATAACGAGCCTTTCACCCCGTTTCATCCAGTTTTTATATTTTATATCGCGTGCGCACACGCGCCACCTCCCCGGGATGGGCCGGCTCTCACTGTCATCACGCCACAAGGTTTCATACCGAGCCCTCTGACTCGCGCACGCGTTAAGACTCCTTGGTCCGTGTTTCAAGACAGGTCGGGTGGGTTGTCGACATCGCCGCTGACCGCTGACGCCTTTTACGAGAGCTGGTCCCCGTTCTGGTGATGGTATACGCGTCTGGAGCACACTGCGGACAGTCCGCCCTGCTCAACAGTCGCGCCGGGAACGAGGGGCCCCGTCCCTCCCCGGCGGGGAGAGAGCCGCGGAGGAGATGCACTACGGCCAGGGGACAGGCCAGCACTGGAAGCGGGGGTTAGGGTTAAAATCGACCTCCAGAGTTGAGAGCCGAGCTTCGGGCAGCCCATGCCCGCCCATAACGTAAGCTCACCGGGGTACTTTTTGGCGTCACAGAGAGCAAAGGAACAGTCATTTCTGAGGTTTTAGTGACTTTTTCCCCACCGAATGGAACAGAGCTGGGACAAGGGCTTCGGTGCGGCGTCTCCCCCGGATAAAGTGATCGATTTTCGGACACTTGGGCAACCTTGCAAGGGGTGGAGCTTTTTTTTTTTTCTTGGACAATTTTGTCCCTGACCGATGTGCAATCATGACCCGCCATGACCCCAGTCCCCTCTCGGAGACCCCTCAATGAGTAAATAAATGAATATGCATTTGAAATACATTGTGAAATAAATGAGTCAATAAATACATCAATATTAAATTGAATTATTTCATGGTACTTTTATTTAAGTAAGTCCATATTTATTTATTTATTTATTTTTCTTGGACAATTTTGTCCCTGACCCAATCGTGACCCGCCATCCGGGCGCCCCCGCCAGCCCCCTCTCGGAGACCCCCCCCCTCCGAGAAGATCGGATCCCGGTGCGACGGGTGCCAAATCGATCACTTTATCCGGGGGAGACGCCGCACCGCAGCCCATATCCCAGCTCTGTTCCATTCGCATGCGCGAGTCAGAGGGCTCGGTACGAAACCCCGTGGTGGGATGAAAGTGAAAGCCGGCCCGTCCCGGGGGCGTGGCGCGTGTGCGCACACGATATAAAATATAAAAACTGGATGAAACGGGGTGAAAGGCTCGTTATCCGTTTTTTCCATTTTTCATTTGAACTAATATTGAGGAAACAAGTCATTATTAGTTTTTTGAGTTTTGGTTTTATTTTGAAAAACGAATGGTACACGGATTCTTCATGACTGTGGGTTTGCCGTAAATGTTTTTCTCTAACTTTATTGAGAATCTGGCACAACACCGTGACTTGCAATTAGCGCAGTGTCTTAAATATAGTGATATGTGTCTTAATGCGAGGCTTTAGAAATGAACATCACAGTATTCTGTATTTAAGCTATACGGTACAAGAGGCTGTACTTCACCCATTATAATACGGGTACATGAAATCCAGCGTTCTGATTGGTTGAAAGTGAGTCACGTGTGCATTATTCAGCGATAATGTTCGGTTGGCTCGAGCGTTCCATATCACTGCGCACGCAAAGTAACAGGTTCGATTTTGCGTTAGTTAGTTGACATTTCAGTTTTATAGCCGGAAATCCAACAAATTCAGATTTCAGGCAATGCAAGCTTTTGCAACCGGACAATTAAGGTGGACGTCATGAACGAAGTGAATGAATGAGATGGCGTGAGACCCAATGCTGCTTACATGCACGTACAGGGACTACTTTCCCTTTAGAATACTGAAATGCGATACTCAATGTCTGTTGGCTACCACTATTTTGTGCTGAAAGGCAGCTATTACTTTTATTAATAATTACTTTATAACACGGTTACCTACGATATTATTAAGGCAATAACTTACTTTAGGCAATACTTTTATCTTCAATAATGTTTGAGGGTTGCCACACACATTATTGGATGATAAAGTACAGCTTCTCGTACCTTATTGCTTAAATAATGCACCTCCCGTGACTCACTCTCAAACAATCAGAACCCTCAATTTCATCATCCCGTATTATAATGGCTCATAAAGCCTAAAACGGGTTGTCTTGCCAATGTTTCGATAACCGACCGCTGCCAGTCCAGGGTTTTCCATCATTATAACAGGGGTGTGCCCCCCCGCCCTGGAAAAATTTGACCCCCCCATGAAGTAGTAAACCATGGTGAGACACTGCAGTCTGCCTAATCAATGGGAACAATGTGTGTACGTCCTCCGACTCATGTCTATTGGTCGTCACTGGAAAATGGGTAGTGGTTTTCTTTAGGTCGTACAGCATGCAAGTCGATACATGTGTCCCTCTGTTGTTTTAGCATTGCCTCTCTGAATATTGCCATGTTTCCGTCATTCGAACGGCAGGTCACATGATCTAAAAGGCACCTTCCTATCATACAGTAACGGACTGACATATGACTGTGAGCGAGGTTAAACCTTAAAAGTTTGTCATTAATGGACTTTTTTCCCCCTTACAATACTTTTACTTTTAAGTAGTTTTGAAACCAGTACTTTTATGCTTTAACTCAAGTAAAACGCTTGAGTTGATACAACTTCTACAAAAGTATAAACCTGAATATCTATACTTCTAATTGAGTAATAAATGTGAATACTTTTGACACCTCTGCACTTCAGGGAGTGTATCTCTTTCTCAGCAAGGCCTGCTGCGCCAGCCTTACCCGGACTCCAACAAACTGACCTTGTGTAGGGGAAACGAAACAGTATCCGGACAATGTTTGCCACTGGTTTCGACCCTCACCTAAGGTCACAAACTCTGGGTTGTGACGGAAAGAATGAGGTCACCTAAAAGAAGCAGCCCAAAGTTTCCTCCGAAGGATGAACGGCCTCAGCCTTAGAGCTAGAGTATAGGTGTTAAACTCAAGGCTCGCGGGCCAAATCCGGCCCCTCAGGGGGTCCAGTGTGGCCCGCCGGATTAATAAAGGGGAACACACTCCGTGCCGGTAGATCACCTGCCATTGGCAGATCGAGAGGCTTGTTGGGTTGTTTTTTTATATCGATTTGTTTTGCGCTCCCGGTATGCAGCGATGTTGTTCCGTATTCTTATTGCGGGTGAAGTGTCCGAGAGAGGGGCGGGGGGTGGTCATAACCTAGATTGAAAAGTTGAGTGAAAAATGCAGGCAGCAGCGCCCGCTTGAAAAAGAATCTGGCCCAAGTATCTGGCCCAAACCTAAAATGAATTTGACACCCCTGAACTAGAGTAATGACCTTGGATATCCGGAGTTAAGGGAGCTAGTACTTCTTGTCAAAAGGTGGTTAGGGAATCTAACTAGGATACCTCCTGGATGCCCCCCACTGGGGGTTTTTACAGGCACGCCCAACTGGTAGGATACCCCGCAGAAATCCCAGGACACGCTGACCTAGGAACTCCTCAGGACTCCACAGAATCAACTGGAAAAGGTTGTGGGTGAGAAGGAAGTCTCGGTCAGGTTGCTGGGCCTGCTCCCACCGAGACTTGAGGAAAGCGGAGGAAAAATGTAAAATGGATAGACTTGAAAACCCAGTTTTTATAGTGCAACTTTGAAAAGACATTACCCTCAGTGCATGTTTTATTGTGAAGAAAGAATGATGTTGTTGTATACTCTTCTCTCCCAGTCCCAGCCAGTGAGTGAGGATGTAGTGAGGAAGATCCTGGGGAACAAGGCCACGTTCAGCCCCATCGTCACCTTGGAGCCCCGCAGGAGGAAGTTCCATAAACCCATCACCATGACTATCCCTGTCCCGAAGAGCAACTCAGACCTTGTTCTGAATGGCTATGGAGGGGACGCACCCACTTTACGACTGCTTTGTAGTATCACGGGTTAGAGAACTAAAAAATACATTCACAAAGCTATGGATAGACCTGCAGTAATAACACTCACATTCAAAGTTTTTAATCTTGGGTTTGTGTCCATGTGAAGGTGGAACGAACCCTGCTCAATGGGAGGACATAACAGGAACAACTCCGCTAACATTTATGAACGATAGTGTATCTTTCACCACCAACGTGTCTGCAAGGTAACAAAAAGGTTTTGTTGGAGCGCCGCTAAATCTATTACTGATTAAACTAGCAGCAGACCTAACTTCACTTGTTCTTTTCAATCCTCTTCTGATTTTTAGATTCTGGCTTATAGACTGTCGACAAGTCCAGGAATCTGAAAATTTCTCCACACAGGTATACCGTGAGGTTATCTGTGTACCTTTCATGGCCAAGTTTGTCATCTTTGCCAAGACCCACGATCCCGTTGAAGCCCGACTGCGTTGCTTCTGCATGACAGACGACAAGATTGACAAAACCCTAGAGCAGCAGGAGAACTTCACCGAGGTGGCCCGCAGTCGAGATGTTGTGGTGAGAAGGGATAGTGGGGGAGGAATATCTTGTCGTACATCAGAGGAGCTGCGATTTGATCCCTGGCTCCCCTGGTATCCATATTGATGTGTCATTGGGCAAGATACTTAAAACTCAGGTTCATCCCATAGCTGTGACTACGGTGTGTGAATGTTGTATGAACAGTTAGTTACTACTGAGTTTGCTCGATTTCTTACCAGCTAAAGGCGTGTTATTTTGTTTTGACATTAAATACAATTAACTGCAATAATGCAATGTTGCAAAAATGTAGTATGGAGACTGAATTGAAGCTATTTAAGAATTGAATGAAGCTAATTAGCGTAGTTTCGGGAGCAAGACCACGCCTCCGACACGCCTCTTCTGGTATTTTTTACAAAAACAGCTCAGCCCTTTCTTTTCGTTCGTGGGTACGCATTCTAAAACATGACCGAAGTCAGGTAACACACGATCAAACGTAATTAACGTTACTTACGCCCACTTTACCTGCGTTACGTCATCTAACCTCCGGCACCGAGATGCCATCGCACTTTCCTCTTCAAACAACAACAACGTTCTCTCCAGGAAGGACCAGCACAAATCAATCTGAAGCTCCAAGATTCCATAAGATCTGAAAAATGCAACGTCGCCTAAAGGGAAATGAAATCTTAACAGATCGGATACAAAAGCTAAACTCTTGACTTTCTTAGTTATGTCCAGCAGTCAGGTAAACGCCGGCGCGCGTCCCGATGACGTCACCGCACCATGAAACTACGTTGATACGTCACCTACCCAGTTAAAGATACAGTGCATACAAATCACCCAGTAGAAGCCGCTCATAGAAGCATATTGCCCACTGTCTTGCAGATGCAGCCTCGTAATTTTTTTTGCATGGCTCGCTGAATACTCCCAGACCTTTTTTGAAGTCTAGTCTAGTCTCCAGTCCCCACCAACCTACGCAAACAGATCATCAACGGTAATTATATCAACCGTGCCATCCTCCTATTGCCTTCCCTTCACCAACCACCGACCCAAATTTCACCGGCAAACCAGTGTAACCACTCAAGAGAGAGAACCACCACCCGCTCCAAAAATCTAACTTACGCTTACGCGTTGTCTCTATTTAGAGACATGATCACTTCCCAATACCCCGGCCGCCAACAGGAGCTTGACAACTCCTACTTAACAATCATTCTCAACCTAGCCCTCCGTTTCGGAGGCAACAGTTTCTACCCCTTTTTTTGCCAGTGCATCAATGTTTGGTGTCAGCTTTTCTGTGGCAGATCTGAGGTGTGATTTGTTGGTTTTCAAGAATCATTAGCTTTCCCGATTAACTCCAAAAATGAGCTAATCTCCCCTTTGAGTTCCCACAATCGTTGACATACTTTCCCCAGACCTAACACTGCATGAAAAGTGGGATTTCCGTCCCCGTAAACGCCCGAAAATTTCCCTAATTTCCTACAATTTCCGACAATTTACAGGCCGCGCACGCCGCGTTCGCCTGTCCCGGAAATTGTCGGAAACAGACTCTGACGTAGGTGGCGATCAGCTGGCGGAGGTGCGAATGGTCCTAATTAGCATATGAATGCAGCGAAACCGCGGGTGGCCGAGCGGAGCGGGCTGAATATCCTTACTCCTCATTGGAAGAAACCACAACTTTCAAACAAGAAAAATCACTCGTGATTGGTTGGCAGATCTGTCGCTATTGGTCACCCAGCCTCATAAATAATTTATATATACAATATATATTATTTATTCATTCATATTGTACTGTATATTCATGTCATTGTTATCCTATGTAGGCTACTAAACAATTATTAGACTACCACAAAAGGACATTAATGAATGTATAGAGGAAATGAACATTTGACAGGAAATGAACATGTTTATGCAAAAAGAGCTTTATTAAAGCAAACAATTATATACAAAGGGACTATCTGCGCACACATGAGTAGAGGATGATCCAAAAACTACAACTGTCAGTTTGCCTCCTCGGGTTGTAGGTAACGTGCGGCGTTCTTTCCGAGGCAGGTCCGTTGCGCAGACGCACATTGTGCCTGGCTTTGTACTTTGGAGTCGCCTCCCACCGGGACTGCAGCTTCGCACAGAGTTCAGAGAGCTCCGGCCAACGAAATGACGGCGACCGTACAATCCACCCAGAGACCCCGCCAACATGCCCTCTTCTTCGGCAGACATGAGGTCTCCGCTGGCGGACTTCCAGAGTTCCACCGCGTCATCTGCAAGCGCACGCTGTCTCCATTCCAGCAGCTGTAAAAAACAAAACAATGAATCAATACTGTGCGACGCGTATGGACACAACACATCAATGCTCGTGAAAAATATTCACAAAATAAACTCTTACCCGCTTTCTTCTCGCGCAGAACTCTTCGCTCTTCCGCCCGCAGTGAGTTTTCTGGCGCGATTCTGAAGCTCCGAGCTAGTTATGATCGGTATCTATTCTATGGTATCGATTTCCTTATACCGCAGAATGAAAGCATGCTCTTTAAATCTTATACACTACACAAATACACTTCAATAAATCGGGTTCTGCTCACTAGTTCTTTTGTAAGGCTACTCTTAGCTTAGGTTTTAGGCTAAGCTACTTTTAGCTTAGCTAGCAGTCATCAAACATTCTTACCTTGGGATCTCATGCGGCCGTCTCTTCTTCTTGAGTCAGTCTCTCCCGCTCATTCATATCGGCAGGATGGTGATTCACCTGACGGGACAGTCCGCTGATAGCAAACAGCAGTTTCTTCTCGACTGGCTGAAAGTTTTTGATCGCGTCCAAGTGGAGCTGAACTATGCACAGTGGAGCCACTATGCACATTAGTTGAGCTCTAGGAGAATGTGATCTCTGCAGAGCATGGAATGGTCATTTTACCTTGCTGATTCAGATTGAAACTAATGTTTTAAATAACTTAGTGTATCTTTTTTACATAACATTTGCCATAGCTAATGGCATACACAGTAATCTAGCATATTTAAATTAAATAAATCAATACAAGCTAAAATGTAAGAGTCTATAATTAGGCCTGATCTATTTGTACCAGAGATTTTCTTACCTTTTAAAAAAATGCCTCCCCTAGAATTAGGAGGAGGGGAGTCATGGGGGGCCAACTGCCAAGGAAGGCCCACGTCAATTTCCGACAATTTCCGGCAGTTTTCGGCTTTGCCCGCAAATTGCCGAAAATTGCCGTAAACCTGAAATTCCACGACAATTTACGGTGCCGGAAATTGTCGGAAATCCCACTTTTTATGCAGTGGAACCAGCGGACATGAGTGATGCAGCAAGTCCTGGTGATCAGCATCAGTTTCCTCAAGGAACTGAATAAATTGACGATGCTGAAGTCCCCTCGCTCGTATACAGTTAACGAGTTTTACAACTGGCTTCACTACATGATCAAGCTGCAATACAGATTTACACGCGGTGCTCATCAAGACTATCTAAATATTCATACAACATTCAAACACCATAGTCCAGTGATTCCCAAACATTTTTTTTTGTCAAGCCTCCCTTTGATGATATAGATTACCCATGTACGACGTACCTTCTCTTTTTTTTGAATGAGTTGCATTATAATACTCGCTAAAATATTAGTTTTTCTTTCTAAAATAATTACATAGCGCTTCACTTTTTTATTTCATAAAAACTCAATAAAACTGAATCTGTGTGCAGGAAAATACAAACTATTCAATTCTACACATAGAATAATGACAACAAGTTACTAAGTGCTTTCTCTGCATGGATCACATTCATATTCCTATATGTAAATTGTTTTTCTAAATATTAATTTTTAAATGAAATGAACTTAATTTAATGTAAACAAACTATTCAACCCAAAAGAAAAAAACTGATTGGATTCATTTAGTTCTGATTGCTTTTAATAAATATATTCTGAGACATAGAAGAGAAGCCGCAATTTGCCAACTTGACTCGTTTCCAACCAGGTGTGCATTGTACTCAAGCTTTTTATGCATGAATTCTTCTTTAAAAAAAAATAAAAAAATAACTGGTACATTCCTGTTTCTACATATCAATCAGCAACTTGTGTGTGGGCTTTCTTTGTTTTACACATTTTATTAAAGGGGTCGCTGGTTATAAATAACCACTCTCATTTTCAATGTTCAATTTTTAATTGCAGAACACATTGTTGTGTTTGGGTTTTTTGGGGGGGCTCTGACATTTTTGTGGTGTTTTTGGGATGGTCCCGTCCCCTGTTAAAGCTGGAACAGAGAATCATCTGTTTTGGGCTTCCCACCAGTCACAAATCTGTCCATCTTGGTACATTGCTTCCTTCCAATCGCTTATCCTTTTCTCTTTTTCTATTTCGCTCTGTGCTTGTCACATTGGTTCCGCTCGAACCATACAGTATATGATATAGAACCATACAACTTGTTTGCAGTTGTATTCATCATTTTATTTTATTTGTTTTACCATTTTGTGGGTTTGTGTGTGCCCGTGTGGGGTGTGAGATGTGGTCTGGTGATGAAGCCGCCCCATGCTGCAGGTCTCCTGTTGCCCCCCAGTTTGGGAACCACTGCCGTAGTCTCAGCTAAGTGTCAAGTGTCTTGCCCAAGGACACATCGACAAGAACTAGCGGAGCAAGGGATCAAACCTCTGATAAAAAAGAGATAAAGTTAAAAAATTGGGCTTTACATGGAGGAGAAAAAAAATGCTTATAAAAATTCATTGATTTTTGAATGTTTCCGTTGGTTGTTTTTGTTACATTTCTCAGGTTCTGGAAGGTAAACCGATCTATGCAGATTGCTTTGGAAACCTTGTGCCACTAACCAAAAGTGGACAGCACCATCTCTTCAGCTTCTTTGCCTTTAAGGAGAACAGACTAGCACTCTTCATCAAAGTAAGAGCTATTCTTTATTTGAAACAAAAAAAAAACAACCAAGTTCTTTAAATAAGTGTCAACAAATATTTGACATTCTAATTAGATACAATTTTCCCTACTAAATAGTTGACTGAGTAATACTGAATTGCTTGGCTGTTGCAGATCAGAGACAACACTCAAGAGCCATGTGGCCGTCTATCCTTTATAAAAGAACCCAGGAACTACAGGTCACTAACCTCAAATGCCATTTGTAACCTCAACATCACCCTCCCATCATACTGCAAGGTAAGGGCCCGACCCTGTTGTTTGACTCAAGCGGAGAAGTTTTGTATTGTTGGTGCAGCAACTACGACGTAATAGTTTATTCACGGTGCAATTTGTAGGGGGGGGATTTTCCCCCCTCTGGTTTTCCGATCCCCGCCTCTGCTAAATTATTTTTATCTCCGGGGGGGACAAGGATCCCCCCCCCTTGATAGCGATGATTGCAATTTAACTGCTAGCCTACTTAAACTCTTGAAATCTAACGATCTTCAGTGTGAATTTCTGAACGTCATCCAACACAAACACATCATAACATTTTAGTGTTCGCAGGGGTGCGCTTGTGACACGGATCTGTTTTCCCCTCTTTGTGTGCGCGTGAAAGTGAACATCAAGCCAGTTGGACTTTAGATCTCATCGGGGGAATTGGAATTTGTTGGTGCCCCCCCAGGCATTTGGTTCCCTACGCGCAGTGCGTGATGTGCGTGTGCGGAGCGCCGGCACAGAGCATATTGTCTTACTCTACCGGACCCAATAATAAAACAACTAAATTAACATTAAAAGTTTTGTCATGTTGTGATGGGGACAAATCAACAGACTTGAAAAAGGGCCGGTCAACCCTTTGCATTCTTCTCCCTAGTTATGCAAACTAAAAGTCCAATGTCCAAAAAAAAACCATCCCCCCCCTCTGCTTTTTTGTCAAATCGCACCCTGCGTTTATTTACCCTGTAATACTGTATATGCTCTATTCTATTTCAGACTATATATACATTGAATACTATATTTAGAGTACATATTCGTATTTAATTTATAAATGTTTGAGTGGTATTTAACTGGGTTAATTCTTTAACCACCCAACATTATCGCTTAATATTTTCTACGCAGTGGCCTATCGGTCCACTCGAGGTTCTCCCATTTGGGTTCCGAACCGAGCAGAACCAACTTCGAACAGGAATATTGTGCACTCATCACAAGTCAATATATTAATGTTTCAAACCGTTCAAAACGTAAAAGCTTGCCTACAATATGCTTTAATCTTTTGAAAATACCTCAAACACAACTCCACATCGGCACATTAAAACAAAGAAAACTGCATACTGAAGAGACGACGCGGAAGACACTAATGAGAATCATTCCCCTCAGTCAAGCTTGCCAAAACCAGAGCAAAACTACCCCCAAGCCTCCAGCATTTAAAAAATAAATGTTGACACTTTCGGTGCAGCTTTTAGGGGTCGGGGGGTTTCAGCCAACTCCCACTCTCAAGCGTCAGTGGCTGAGATGATACAAAAAAGTGTTTGAAACTGGCAAATTGGCCTACCACTGCCTGGCCCAAAATCCAGATATTGAGTCCTTACATTTCTCTGTGGTGAGGCCTGCACAAAAGCCTCCTCTAGAGTAGATTTCAAGACTATCAATGTGAAACCTTTCATGATTACTGTCCACACACTGGGCTATCACATATCTCCATGTTTTATAGGGCTTATAGGGCTGTTTGTTCTTTTTATTCATTTTTTATTAGGGTCCTCGCTACGACTTTGTCGGAGAGAAACCTATTGTATTTCATTATATTTGATTAGCAAAATTTGAAGTTTTAGGTGGGTGTTATATTGATATTTCTTAAACAGTAACATGTCAAATTATTTTTACACAACAGAACACAAGGGTCCCCTATATATACAGAAAAAAAAGAATAGAAAAAGAATAAAACTAAAATAATAGACTGAACTAAATCCATATATTATGCAATGGGAATGGGAAGTTCTTAATGCTAAAAATATGATAAAAAATGAGATCAAAGTGCAAATGAGGCATTGTTTGTACATTCAAAATATTTGTGTAATGCAGCTAGAAAGGGCTACCTGGCTAACTCAGTTAGCCGGATAATTTTCAGGATGAGAAGACGTGGATCAGGCTTTTTGGTTCCCCGAAGAAGGTTTGGCTAAATCACCTAGCAACACAACAAAAAAACAGCTGGATTAGTTTGCCACTCCGCCGTAAAAAAGGCAGCTCTCATCCTCCTTGATGAAGGAGCGATATCAGTTCGATTTAACGTTTGAAGAGAGAGAGTTTTCCGAGGTCACGAAGACCCATTTTTACATCAAGATGCTCTCGAGCCGTAACATTACATGAACACCAGACGCTGCAGCCGAGTGTCCACTGTCCGCCTGCAGACTGTCTCACATAGTGTCCCACGGACAGTTTCCCACTGTCTCTCATACCCTCTCACTCACAGTCTCTTATACGGTCTCACACACTCGCTCATGTGTGGCGATGCAGAGAGCATCTGGAAAGCCGCTGCATGTTGTGCTCTTAGTTAAGTTCTGTTGGTTTATTTGTCGCTTAATAAACCTCTGGATGTTCCACGTTTCACTGGTTCAATTGATCAAATGTCTGATTTGTCAATAATGGATATATCCTGATTCGCTCAGACACAGATTCACACACACATATTACAACTTCTAGCTCTATATGTTTATCTTAACATACACATATACACATGCATAAGTGGATACATATATCCTCATAACTATCAATTACTCTGTGGGCTTGTTTTTATCCACTTATTCTGAAAGGGTTCACTGAGAGAGATCACTATTCCCATTGGATGAAGATGCATCTATGAAGCCTCCTGCCAGCAGACACATTTAAGAAATATAATTTGATTGATTAGTGATGAGGAACTTAAAATGAGCCTATACATTTTACCATATATTATATATATATATAGATATATATATATATATTTCCTCATTTAACGTTAACTTGTACTGTTAAAATCACTTGTTTCGGTGATCGACTCCTTGCCTTCCAACGCAGGACGCACACGCGCAATTATCCTGATGACCAACATCTGGTTCTAACTAACGTGACAGTTTGAGCACGGATCCGCCTTCGAGGAAATGAGATAGCCTGATGTCAATCATCTCGTTAATTTGAGCTGGATAAAGGCGAAATTTGATCAACATTGTTGCTTTGGTACATTATCGCCTATCTTCTTTCTCCCATTAATGTTGTGGTTTTTTCATATGCATATCTTTCTGCTTTACGCTGCTTCTTGCTTCAAAAAGGAGTCCGATTCAGACCAAGAGGAAGAGGTAAAAGAAGCCACTGCTTCCCACTTTTCTACTTCTTTTCCTGATATTTTAGATTTATTTTCTTTTTATTGTTTTATACTGCAATTTGCTGTGGTGTTATTTGTGTTGGTTGAAAATATCACATTTTTTAATTTGGCATATTTTATTTATTTTTCCAGAACGGCAGAACGCTACAGAAATGTAAGACCTTTTCTTCCATTTCATTCTACTCTATAACATGTACTAAAATAGTTCTCATCCATAGTAATACTGCATGACTTTACTAATATTGTGTGGGTAAGATGTGCACAGGAATAACCAGACTGATCCACTGCCACCCCTGCTAAATTCTAGACCATTTACATATTTTCAGCCCTTTAAGCTTTATGTATTCAATCACACAAACTCCCCATGTAAGTTCAGTTTCTCCTGAGGGTTGACTTAATTTTCTTTCCTAATGTTACAGCTGCTTGCTTGTCTTCAAATTACCTCTTATCCCCTTACTAAGATCTGATATTTTAATATATATATATATATATATATATATAATACTAGTTAGTGCAACATTTAAACATTCATATCAATGGGATGTGTGACTATTCTTATCATTGCAGTTGGTTTAGGCAGTAAGAAGGAATGAGTGGAGGGTGATGTGATTTGTCAGTACTGAAGCACACTGGGGACCTGTACTACAAAGCAAGTTCAACACAGCAATGACATTTTTCTGATGATCATGGATAACTATCTCCATAATTACTCTAATCCTGCAAGGGTGGTTTACATCTCGAGCAGTATATTAAATATACAATAATCTGACGACATCCAGATTAGTGTATTCCGTTAAACAGTTCTAAAATGTATTATTCCAGATCAGAAGATACGATTGATCCCATTCAGGGAATGAGGGTATCTACAGTGGTATGAAAAGGTTTGGGCACCCCTGATCATTTTCAAGATCAGATCAGAGTCTGTGAAGTCTGTGAAGTCGCGGGCTGACGTGATGAGCAGGCGCAGGTGTGCCTGCTCTGTTTCCAGGGCGACGCTGACACAAGCTTGGGACACGTGTCACAATAGTAATAAAAGGAAATTTAAAAAACAATAGCGAAAAATGAAACAATAAAAAAACAAATAAGCATAAAAGATATAGTGCAGTTTATGAAATAAAATATGGTAGTATCAGTCACTCACTAAGCAGTCCATCGTATCCAATTAAGACTGACTAGTAGAAGTATGTAACATGTATCAAGTATGTATCACCTAGTTTTCTAGCTATGTAGGTCTTGTAACCTAGGATGTTCAGAGCCTTTCAACTAAAGCTTGCGCTAGCCATGCGTTTCTGCAGTTTAGTATCTAGTTTTGCATCTGTAGTCATAGTTTTTCCAATCTAAAGACATTTCCAGGTGTGGATTAATGCATATCAACATCTGGATGGTGGTTCAGAATATTTTTTGCTAGGTTGGTATAACGCTTCATTTTTGCACATATTTATGCAGAATCCAAAGGTTTTGCAGCCCTGGTATAATGCTGTTATCTGTTTAATGGCATCGTGGGATAGTGCTCTAACAGTAACATGTACACTGATTGCCACACATTTATAGAACTCACAGGGTACCTCTTTATTTAGAAATTGCGATGAATGCAACTTAACTGCTAGCCTACTTAAACAGATGCTCAAATCTTTCTTGGACAGGAAATCATGGAAATTAAAACACTGGACTGGACTGTGCTGGACTACAGAATGTCTTCAACTGCCTGAGAGAAAATATCAAATCTATATACCCTCCCATCACATAGAAGCGGGAAGTGTAGGGCTAGGTAGGACATTTGTTGCCATCTTCCTGTCCATTCTTGGGTTTTACCTGTTTAAATTTCAGTCCGAACCACATGATCAACTCTTTATATTCCAGGGATAGACGCTGAACACAGCAGTCTGTGTATGCATAAGCTGAAAAAGATCAGAGGTTGTTTATATACACAAGTCCTTATATGGAGGTCCTCAGAAAGAACACAGCTTAATATATACACAAGTCCATATATTGTCACGGGGAAGGTCAGGACGCGACGACACGGAGAGTGTGCATGAAGCCCAAAAGGTGGTTTATTCCAAAACATTATCGATTAACTGAGGGAGAGACAAGGTTGTCCAAACATGTAACGTGCCTGTGATGATCCTTCCGTGAATGTGCTCTTCGTGGTGCGGGCTGAGCCTCAGGCGCTGGTCTCTGAAGACAAACAAAAACACAGCGTCATAAGGGCGAGCCTTTTCTACTCACACGGGGCAGACCTTGATGCTGTGAGCCGGCTAAATGTAGTCTGTTAATTGGCCACAGCTGCCGACACCCCGTGATTGGGGTGTGGCCGGTTTCCATGGTGCCAGATTGCTTCTGTTGGGTGCCTCACCACAATACGTATATGTATAAGTACGCAGAAAAAACAGACACATGCATGACCGACATTCATTCATATATGATGCTAATCAAGAAGGCATGAGGGACCTTGTTCTCCATACTGTTGACCTTTCGGGGCCAACCAAAAACACATGTTCAACCAAAAAATCTCTGGTCACAGTTAATTTGTGTACGTCATTTCTCAGCTAATCTAAAAATCGAAACTACCGGTAACTAAAAAAAGCATTTCCTGCTAAAATTCATCAAAAATAATTAAAAAGCTGAAATTCATTTTTTTTAATTGCTGAAAATATAGAAATCATAAAAGTAGGGCTGTCAATAGCGCGTTAACAACATTAATTAGTTGTTTGTCGTTAATTACGTCAATTTTTTTAACTCATTTCACGCATGCGCAGTGTGACAAATTATTCAGGTCACAAATGTACCTCTTCCTCTAGGGCAGTGGTTCTCAACCGGTGTCCGCGCCCCCCCGTGCATGTTCAAATGCGGTTGTGGTTGGACTATTATAACAAACAAATCATCCTCTTGGCGACTTTTGTGTCAAAAGCGACTAGAGACAAATCTAGTGACATGTATATAGCATATTTCTCATAATTTAAACAAGTCTCCTGAAGAGAAACGGTATCGCTCTCTCCCCCCTCTGCCTGCTGCGCTGTGGACGTCTGTGTGTTTGTGAGAGAGACTTTTTTGGAGTTTTACCTGCCAACACTCCCGTTTTTCACGGGAGTTTCCCGTTTTTTACCCCTATCACCCGGACACCTCCCGGTTTGTTATTTCTCCCGGGAAACGCCCCGGGTTTCCCGACCAGATAAGGCGTGTGGAGTGGACCAACCAAGAAAAGCTCAGATGAATTTAAAACAATTTCTGAAAATAAACAAATTGGAGAAGCTGAGAAGAATGTTTGTTATTCAAACCAAGTTTTTACTCGATAGGCCTCATCTAACATTACAGTAAGAGCTCCCTTTCATGGTTATGGTACAAATAATCATTGAGGCTTTTATTTTGAAATTATGGAATTGGGTGAGGGGGCGGCGGGGGTGGGGAGGGTTGTTGGGAGACAGAATGTTATTCAAACCAAGAAGTTATTAATATGTGGAAGGGAGAGGGAGGGAGAGAAAGAAAGATAAAGATAGGCAAAGAGACAGACAGTGAGGGAGTAGAGAGGGTGGGGGCTACCCGTTGCCTTGCATACTCGCAGACACACAGCTGTGTTTATTAACGAGCTGATCAAAGGGCACAGAGAAGAGCAGCGATTTAAACAGAATCCACACCTCAAACAAATGGCCGCTAGCGCAAAACTATTCTGGTTGTCCAAAAAATACCTGGATGTTGAGAGTCCCAAGACTACCGAACGACATATGTAGTTTACATTTCTCTGGGGTTCATAATATTGCTTTTAGAGCAGTCTCAAAAAGATGTACTTTCTGTTTTTTTCTGTTAAATTCGTCACAAGATTTGTATTGAAGTCTATGGGGCTTGAGACAGACTTTATCTCCTTCTCGGGCTCCTCAGGCAAAAAGTAAATAACGCTGGGATTCCATACCCACATGAGTCTGACCAGGACAAGCACAGCATCAGTTCGTACCGTGGCCCTGAGGGAAAAAGTTCCATATTTCTTTTACCTGAGCAAGGGCGCGGGAAGGGGAGTGCTGCAGCATTAAAAAAATATTATATATATACAGTGAACCCTCGTTTTTCGCAGCGGTTACGTTCAAAAAAGGACCCGCGATAGGCGAAATCTGCGAAATAGAAACCTTTTAATTTTTTTACAATTATTATACAATGAAATGCATTGAAACCAAAGAAAAAAACAAGAACAAATAAAAGTACTGTATAAATATTTAATGTTTTTTTACAAATAACTACTAAAATAATCATTTTAATCAACACGAACGGAAGGCTTCAAATTGCGGAGATCAGCACCGCCCCACTGCGACCCGAGTCAACTGATTAGAACGGGAGAAAATGAGCCGCTGCATCCTGCCTCCGCTCTGTAGTGTTTTTTTCTTCTAAAGCCTGCGGTGCAGGTGTGTTTTTTCGAGAGAAGAACATTATCGGTAGTTGTTGTCGCTCTTTTTTCTTCTGTTTTACGTACGTGTACATATTAAACCGCAATGTTAATGACACACTGGTAGAGAAGAAGCGGAGAGACTGTTTAGCCAATCGGAATGCAGAACACAAATCCGCAAATCCGCGAAGCAGCGAGACCGCGAAAGGTGAAACGTGATACAGCGAGGGTTCACTGTATTTTAAAATAATTACTAATTCTCTGTCTGACATTATTTATATTTTTGTAAGTGAAATGATGAGTCAAACAGCAAAAAAGGGTTATGGATAGGTTTCCAATATGGATAGGTTTGGCTACTAAAAATGACCAGTTATAGAGGTCAACGTGAACGTGAGTGACGTGACTCACGTTACTGACTCGTAACGTGGCTACGGCTCGTTGACTGGAGAGTTAGTTGTAGAAAAGAATAGGTTGCAGAAAAGGATACACGATTTTTTCATCCGCCGTAGTAACGTGGCCAAAATTAGCAAGATTTCATCTGATGTTGTACTTGATGTTTCCTCGTCCACCGCCGCTGAAGAGCCAGAGTTTGACTCTGAAATAACGTTAGCAAGCAACTCGGCTAACGTTAGCAGCCCCATCATTGCATCTAGCACTAACGTTAACGTTTTAGAAAGATTCGAAAAGCCTTGTCAGCCAAGCGACTTCAGTTATCCTGGAAGGAGGTTCGGGATAGAAACTTTTGAATGGTCTTTTCAGCCAGGCTGGTACTCAAAGTGGCAATGGCTACATTACGTGTTGGATAAGGACTATGTGCTGTGTTATGTGCTAAACACGGTGACGCAACGCCCCCTCCTACTGCGCCCCGTCGTCTAACCACAAATGCTTCGCTCTCCCGAATCATGTTAAACTTTACATTAAAACACACCAAATCAAAAAGCTCTCAGTGTTCTCGGGTATCTCCATGGTAACACAAAAAAGGGAAGTCCGCTGATGTCCCCAAGTCTCCACTTTACATGTAATGTAATAGAAATGCAGCATGATTTCACTAGCCTTGTGATTCATATATACAATTTTTGGACGTTAAGATGACAAATTTAGCAGTTGCGCATAATCAAATACAAAAGAAATGGTAGAATAAGGAGCGCTTTTACTGTCCATTCATTGCAGACAAGCGGAAAACCCATGCCGCGCATGCGCACTTCAATCTTGTACGGGAGAAAGCACAGCTTGGTTGTGCCTTTGCACGTGAATAGAAGTGCGCTTCTGGGGGGTTGTAGGTGGGCACAGGAGTCGGAATGCTGTCGCGTAACATTGGAATTTGTGGCTGTCCAGGACTTTTCTGAAACGTCTCGCGATCACCCGCACACCGCACTAAGATGACGTATTTAGCAGTCAAAATCTGAAACATGTCCATTATTTTTGCTATTCAGCACCCCTGGTCAAAAATAGGTTCCTGCGCGCCTGTACCCGAGTCTCGCGCAGCCGTCCACTCTAAATTTAAATATGCTCACTCTCAGGCTCCACATACACACCCATGTAAAACTCAGAAAAGGACTGCAAAACTAGTGAAACATAATCAGTGATTATGAAAAAAGTAGAATGGATATCAAAACGCTGTAAAAAATAAAAAACAGTTTAGACTTGTGTCTACATTTTAAAGTTGAAATGGTGTCTGTAGCTGAAAGATTGGCGAATTAGAAAAAGTTGAAATGTTTGAGACAATTTTAAGCTGATGTCCATAGGAAAAGCATGGCAAGAAATAGGTCTATTTATATTTATATAAATTCAAGTTTAAAAGCTAGACAGCTGATTTTTTTTAATATTTGAATGGTTTTGATAGCTGAAAGTGTGAAGTAGTTGAAGGGTGCCACGGAAGAAATAGAATAAGTTTAATAAAGATTCGAAGAACAATTAGTTGGGATGCTTAATGCATTCCAACAATAATTTGTATTTGAGACTGCTCATGAGATTATAATATTACACACAATGATATCAATCGCAACAAATAATATCTGTACAAGATGTACTGTACTGCACTGTATTTCCAGGGTTTCTCCCAAAGTTACCTCTTTAACCCCCAGATCGTGCCTCGTAGTACAGGCCCCTGAACTCCAGCTATTGAAACTGCCTTCCTCCTCCTTATAGTTTCATACAGTGGCCTCTCTTGTGCCATGCTGTGTAAGGGTCGTGGCAAGTGATACAGTATGTCACAGCAATAATTGTTTAATAAACGGAACAAAAACACGAAGACATGTTAACAAGCACCCCTTAATTATGAGCAGCTTACGGATTCTCTCATTATGCTGAACGTACACTTACTCTATTTGCTCTTCAACAAGACTGTTCCATCAGAACCTCCCTTTGCTTTGCATGGAAATAACTTGCACATAAATGTGTGTGCTTGTGTATGTGTGGTTCTGTGTATGTATTTTATTTAGTCATTGTATGAGTTTTTTTCCTTGTTTTGCTGATGTGCACATTTTGGAATGTTGCTTCACAACAGCATTTGTGTATGGTTTTGTTCAGTTTTTTATGTTTCAGTTTTCCTTCTATATCATTGTATTTATATTTAAAATGTTTAGTTTATCATAAGGCTGACTGGAGGGAAATGCAATTAAAATATAACACCTCCTTCCATTTGATACATGGTATGCGCACATGGAAAAGGGTGACAAAGCATGATATTTTGTATCACTGGCTTTCTTTTATCGACCCAACTAGTAGTCAGAGTTGTTTTTAAGCATCTTTTGTCCATTATCACATCCGAGCAATCTTGAGATGTCTTGATACTATTTCCTTAGTATCCTTTGTTGTGATTTTTTCTGTGTTTTGTACTTGGTGGTTCAATAATCTTTTGTAATTAATGTTTTTTATTATTTTTTGGTTTTGTGAGTGGGGGTGTTCTTTGTGTATATGCAAGTTATTTCCTGCTCATATCCTATTCCATTAGTATTATTTAGTTCTTGCTTTTCTATAGTTCCCCAGACATAATGAGAGTGAAGCCCAATTCCTTTGATATTCTGATGTAGAACCCTTTGTGAATATGTTGTCCTATGATCCCTGCAATGTGCTCCAATCATGTCCTGACCACCTTCTCTGATGTCTGTCTCCTTTCATTTGAATTTTTGATTTTCTTTATTCCTTACTTGTTCTTCTTCCATATGGAAGATGAAGAGATGCCGACATCAGTCCTGAAATCAGAGCTGATTCGAGAACCAGACCTTCTATCCCACGTGTCGGAGATGAAACAAGATTTGATTAAAATGACAGCCATCTTGACTGCAGACTCCGCAGAGAAATCCCATTCCTTAGGAAGGTCTGGTCTAGAGAAAAGGACTGAGGATGTATCTGGAGAACCTCTAGAAATAATGGAGAAGGACTTAGAGAAAGTCAAAGAGGACCTAGAAAAAGTCAATGAGATACTGAGGAGTGGAACGTATGAAGGTGAAGCAGCAGAGGGGGCAACAAAAGCAGGTGGAATTATCGAGGACTGGGTTCTCGTTTCGGACAATGAGATAGAGGTGGTCAAAAAGACGCCGGCCTTAGAAACTCAAGAGCCAGTCTTACGTGAAATCAGAGCTAACAGGGCTCCCAGACCTAAAGCAATAAAGGACAGTGGTGAACTTAAAGAATACCTCCTGGATGCACCAATAAGCTCCAAACTAAAAGTTAAAAAAGACCAAGCCGTCCAAGAAAACTTTACCGATGTTGTACTACGTAAAAGTCTAAAGTATACCCTGACCAACGTACTTGACAAAACTGCTGCTAAGCCAGTCAGAAGCAAGGGGAAAGACCAGAGTCAAGCAGATGAATCAACAGGGGCGGTTGCTCTTCTTAGTTTGCGTACAGCTCCTTGCACACAGTCACCTATATCCCCAGTTGTTGAAGAAACTCCCATTGGCTCAATAAAGGACAAAGTCAAAGCCTTACAACAAAAAGTAGAGGCAGAGCAAAAGACAAAAAAGATAACTGAAAGCCAGGCCCTTCAATTGGCCGTTTTAAGCAAGTCCACTCCAAAAGCCAAAGAAAGACCTAAATTAAAACAGGGTCCCCCAAAATTCCCCAAAGGTGAAACTGATAAACTAGAGGAGACTATGTCAGTTAAAGAGCTGTTGCAAGCATTCCAAACAGGACAGGACCCCTCTAAAAGAAAGTCTGGGCTATTCAAGCTCAAAATCTCCTCTACTTCAAGATCGGAGAAAACCGACCCCATCCAGGCAAAATCCATGAACGAAGCAATAACTTCACGTGTCTCTCAAGAGCGAGAAGTATCTTTGGATTCCAAACCTCGCAAGAAAGAGACGTCTTACCAAGACAGAGAGATCGAAACCAAGTCAGTTGCTCCTGCTCTTTCTCAGCTAACGGAAACTGCTGACTTTGGAAATTGTGGACTTGATGATAGCTCTGACAGCTTAAAACATGAGGGTGTGGCCGACTCCCTAAGCGCCAGCTCTGGAGATGGTACCCCTCATTTGAGCTCTGAGGACAGGTGACAAACATGAGGGTCTTGCCACTCCAGGCACAAGCCCAGAGAGTCTGTGTCCTTCTCCTAAAACTGTTTCTACAACTTTGGCAGCAAATGGCACAGTAGTCAAAAAATGCCCTGACATAGAAGACTCCGTACACTCAAGTGTAGATACCACTGGTGACCAACGGTCTAGAGATTTGATTTTCCCTATTCCTTCTAGAGAGGCTCCAGATGATCACATTACAAATGGGTCCATATCTGTCGGGAGGAGTGAGTCTGAGCCATCCAAACCTCAAAAGCTTGCAAAGAGACTTTCAGACACTGTAGAAACTTTTCTTAGCGATGATGAGAGCCCTAATCATGAGCTAAAATTGGCCTTAGTTGGTTACACCGCCACTATGTCCTCTTCTCAGCGTCATGGAAGCTTAGAGCTGCCTTTAAAAGAAGACTCTATCAGTCCATTAGCTGATGATTCTTTGACAATAAGTCACAGAGACTCACTAGAAGGTAGTCCTCTCGTGGAAGAAAACTCCTCCCATAAATCCCCAGATTCTATTGACCCAAGCCCAACAAAGGAAATACCCCCTCGTGACTCCTTAGAGAGCAGCCCTGTGGAGCAAAATCCATCCTTCCAATCAACTCTAGGTTCACCTAGAAAATCTTCTAGCCATCCAGATCGCTCTAAAGCCATCCCCCAAGATCTTTTGCCTGGTACGCTGCTTCGAGAACATGATGCTAGTGCTGATGATGACAGTTGTGAGCAGACATCACAAATTACAAGTTCAGGTAAGAGTCCTCTCTCCCCTGATACTCCCAGCTCTGAGGAGGTAAGTTATGAGGTAAACCCCAAACCCCCTGACTATACATTCCTTTTTGTTCCATCCAAAACGGCTGTCATCCCAGAAAACCAAGAAGAAGAGGATACCTCAGACAGCTATCCAGCTAAAAGAAAAATCTCTCCAGAGGAAGGGATGTTTAAAATGGCAGCCAAAATAAAAACATTTGATGAAATGGAACAAGATGCGAAGACCAAAAAGAACTCTAGATCAAATTCCAAACTAGGGGATGACAGCTATGAAACAATAGAGCATACAAGTGAGAAGCTTTCACAAGGTGCATGCAGGCTCAATAGTCCCCCTGAAGATTCTGAATTAGCACTTTTTGTTGATCCCCATATAAAATTACAACTTCCCTTTCCTTTTCCAGCAGGTTTGCATGATGAACCCCACAGCAAAGATGTCAAGAGCAAAACAACAACCGCCACTATCAGTTCAGAGGGGCCTCACTCCTTCTTAACCCAGCATCATTCAAAATTCAAACTGGAACTGGAAACTACACAGGAAAAAGTGGTCCAAACATTTGCGAAAGCTGATGAAGACGGTGCTGCCAAAAAGGCTTGTGTGACGACATACACTGAAAACAGGACTGATGAACAAAAGGAGGAGAGTTTAAGGAAGTCAAGAAACAATAAAGGAGATAATAAGGATGGTCAAGAGTTAAGTGTTATACAAAAACAAGGTAGCAATGTAACTGATGAGGTGAAAGGAGATAAAAATGAGCCTTCCATAGCACCACAAGCTGTCTGCAGTGCAGCTCTTGCCGCGGGTCAAACAATAGGCAAGTTCAAACCAGAGGTCTGCATATATGATGACGAAGAGCAGGATGATGAGGCACTGGAGCCTCCCAGAACTGAGTCAAAAGGTGTCACTGCAAGGGTAGAAATTGACTCATGGTCTGCCATGAGGGAAGATGATGCTGCTTTTGCAGCTCGTGTAAAAGAGGAGGAACAGAAGATACTGAATCTAATGGTGGATCAGCAGCATCTGCAAGCAAGTCCAGACACCACACCTGGTAGAACTCCAACAGAAGAAAACACTCCTACCAGTGAGCCCAACCCTTTTCTATTCCAAGAAGGGAAGCTTTTTGAGATGACCCGAAGTGGTGCTATTGACATGACCAAGAGGAGCTATGAAGAAGAGAGGGGTGATTTTGCCTTTTTCCAGATAGGCGAACAGTCTTTAGAAGAAGCGGGGAAAGAAAGTCGGGGATCAGCAGCAGAACTCGAAGTTGGCCTAAATCTAAAGGTAGAGGTTAGGTGTGAGGAAACTGAGAAAGCAAAAGAAGCCTTTGATTCTCAGCTTCAGTCCCCACCCAAAAGTGATCATCAAACCTCAAAGGCTGATGCCGGCAAATCTAAAATCCCGAAAATTAGCATTTCCACTTCAGCCAAACTTACAAAGAAAGATCAGACATCTCCTAAAGGTTTAGTGAAAAACGGAAATGAAGGCTGCTTAGATTTATACAAAAATTCCCCTGACCAAATGATTACAACAGTACAGACAGCAGAAACTACAGTCACCAGATCAGTTTACTCTGAGCAGGGCCAAGAGTCCTCTGATTCATCTCCAGAAGACCAAGAGTCAGTTTTAGAAGCGCCCAAAGCAGCTACGTCCAAACAAATTGTTCCCACTAGTGTTAAAAAGACCTCATTCAAAACACAAGCTAGGTCTGCTCAACAAGGTCGGGGAAAATCCACAATTCACTATACATCTCATGCAATTTCCTCTCCAAGCACTCTTAAAAAAGAGGCCTCTTTTTCTGAATCTAAATCGAGAATTCCAATCAAGGCTAGCACTCCCAAGCCTGATTCAATTGTCAAACATGCTGGCTCTACCCAAGACAAGAAGCTCAAGGTACCTGTGAAAAAGAATTCAAGGAGAAAATCTGAAACGGAAACAACTCCCTCCGTGGATATCAAAAGCAAGACACCATCTCCCAAAGCCAAGAGCTTCTCTGAGGGGGAGTCTACCGGGCCATCTGCTAAAAAGGAAAAAGGTTGTTTATTAAGTTGTGAGTCAGTAAAATCTAAAAGCTTCCAGTCTAGATTGCCAGTCCGAGGTAATGGTGGTCATTCATCAACACTCAATAAAGGGAAAAATGCGCCAATCAAACTGTCCATTGACCTCTTTGAAGAGATAAGCGATGAAGCTGCAAAACTTGCAAGATTGGCACAGGCAGCGACAGAGAGAGAAAAAGAGGTTGCAGCCGCCAACTCAAATGGTGAGGATAGTCTCGTTGATCCATCATTCACAGAAAGAGAAACTTTCCCTGGGATGCAGTTTCCACCCTCAGGAGAGGTCTTTCCAATTAGACCACTGTGGGACAACCCTGTTGAGACACAGATGCAGCAAATCCCAGATGATAAAGTCCAAAGTCAAGGTATTACCGCAGTTTAAGGGGCTATTCTCCATCTCTTTTGCCTCAATAGTATCCTGTAGCTGTAAAGGTGCTGCTTCTTTATCTCTTGTATATAAGTCCCATAATAGTTAAAGAATACACGTTGTGTATTTTAAGTGTGTCCGTGTGTGTTATGACGTCCCTCTTTCCCTTTTATATGTTCTGAAAATCTAAAGATTGACTTAAAGGTTAATGGAACTTGTGAAAACAACTTAGTGACAAAAACATTTTTAACACAAATAATTCATTATTTAAACCATAAGATTTCATGTGATTTTCTAATGATTCAAATCTATGTTTCTTTATCCTAGTCCCCTTACAAGATCTATCACAACCATTCTTTATATTTTATGAGATTTTTTCGAGGTTACAATTATTTAATTAGAAATCATGAAGTAACCAAAACGATTATTGACTATTATTTGTGACCGCTCATGGCTGTCTGATGGTATTTGCAGTAGATCCACAGGCTGAAGCAGAGAGCAAAGAGCAACGGTTGGCCATTATAGCCGACCACCTGGGCTTCAGCTGGACTGGTAAGTCGGACCGTATTAGCAGTGATCAAGCTATCAAATATAAATCAGATATAGAGTTGTTTGTGCTTATTTGCAAGCCCCAAATACACTTTTTTAATTGACGCCAATTGATATAATTTTAATAAAAAATATTATTTTTTTTCTCAACAGAGTTAGCACGAGAATTGGACTTTAGTGAAGAGAGGATCACCGTGATAAGGGTTGAAAACCCAAACTCACTACAAGACCAAAGTCACACCCTTTTGAAACTTTGGGCAGAGAGGGAGGGAAAACATTCCACAGGTCAGTGACTAGTTGAGTAAATATTTAAACTGTTGTTTTTTAAAAAGAGGAAAAATAAGCTCTTTTATTAAAATTAAAACTTTGGAGTTTTTTTTTCTATTTCAAAAGAAGCAGCACTGATAAAAAGACTGACTAAGATCAACCGAATGGACATAGTTCACCTTATTGAAAGCACAATAATCCAATCCACTGAAGAGGAGACATCATCATACACATATGAGGAAATAGAAAGGACTATAGCATTGGATCATACTGAAGGTACTCAACACAATTTGAACTTCAAGCACACTGAAGATTAGGTTGTGATTTTGTCCAAGTAGAAGTTGTTATACTCTTTATGTATGCCTGCACTGTGTACTTTGTCAGGTTTCTCTGCCCTACATGACGACATTGACAGCCCCAGGCCAAGCAGGTGTACAGAATCTGAATTTCGGACTACAGGCTCAGGTCTAGAAGTACCTGTGGTGTCTGCAGAGGACCAGTCCTCTAGTTTGTCATCCCTTCACGAGACAATTGGACGACCAGAAACAGATTCCCACGCAACTGGTCTTCTTAAAAATGCTCAGAGAGAGCAACTACAAAAAGAGATGGAAGTAACATAGTAAGTTACCTCGATAGTTTTATTACTTGCTCTGTCTATTGTCATGTTTCTACAATCATGGATACAGGTTGCAGTTCAAGTTGCTGAAGGACCTACCAAACAAACATGAACTGCTATTGACTTTAGGTTACAGGCTATAGGTAATGAATTAATCCACTGTTGCAGACTGCAAGACACAAATCAACATGAAAATGTCAACATTAAGATCTTTTTGGTGATGTCCTTAATCAAAATAAAGATTTTTGATTTCTTAGTTGTTTGAAAAGTTGACTTTTCAGATTAAATTCGGCTTGATGGTGAATTCATAAATTATTATAAAGAATACTGATTAGATGTAAGATTTTTCATCTCATTTATTTATTCAATAATCAGCTATCTTGTGACTGAATCTAGCTTTTTTTTTTACAGCTCATCAAATACAGTATACGAGGAATTGACAGACAAGTTACAAAAAGGCAGTTTTAAACAAGTAAGTCCTTTCTTCACATTGTACCGCACCTATCACTGCATGAAAAGTGGAAAGGAAATTGTCGGAAACAGACTCTGACGTAGGTGGCGATCAGCTGGCGGAGGTGCGAATGGCCCTAATTAGCATATGAATGCAGCGAAACCGCGGGTGGCCGAGCGGAGCGGGCTGAATATCCTTACTCCTTATTGGATGAAACCACATCTTTCAAATAAGTAAAATCACTCGTGATTGGCAGTAAAACCACACCTGAGCAGGCCTGGCTTGAGTTTCCTTACTCCTCATTGGATGAAACCACAACTTTCAAACAAGAAAAATCACTCGTGATTGGTTGGCAGATCCGTCGCTATTGGTCACCCAGCCTCATAAATAATTTATATATACAATATATATTATTTATTCATTCATATTGTACTGTATATTCATGTCATTGTTATCCTATGTAGGCTACTAAACAATTATTAGACTACCACCAAGGACATTAATGAATTAAGGAAATGAACATTTGCCAGGAACATGTTTATGCAAAAAGAGCTTTATTAAAACAAACAATTATATACAAAGCGAGGATCTGCGCACACATGGGTAGAGGATGATCCAAAAAACTACAACTGTCCGTTCGCCTCCTCGGGGTTGGAGGTAACTGGCGGCGTTCTTTCCGAGGCAGGTCCATTGCGCAGACGCACATTGTGCCTGGCTTTGTACTTTGGAGTCGCCTCTCACCGGGACCGCAGCTTCGCAGAGTTCAGAGAGCTCCGGCCAACGAAATGACGGCGACCGTACAATCCACCCAGAGACCCCGCCAACATGCCCTCTTCTTCGGCAGACATGAGGTCTCCGCTGGCGGACTTCCAGAGTTCCACCGCGTCATCTGCGAGCACACGTTGTCTCCATTCCAGCAGCTGTAAAAAACAAAACAATGAATCAATAAAGTGCGATGCGTATGGACACATCTATCAACGCTCGTGAAAAATAGTCACAAAATAAACTCTTACTCGCTTTCTTCTCGCGCGGAACTCTTCGCTCTTCCGCCCCCAGTTAGTTTTTCTGGCGCGATTCTGAAGCTCCGACGTGCCATAACAGCGTAACATTAAACAAGGAAGGAGAAACAGTTAAAAAAAAGTCACTTACAGATGTTGCTCCGAGCAAATAGGAAGTCAGCGCCTCATTGTGAGGAGAAACTAGTCTGTGAAAACAAATTGTACAGTTATGATCGGTATCTATTCTATGGTATCTATTTCCTTATACCGCAGAATGAAAGCATGCTCTTTAAATCTTATACACTACAAAAATACACTTCAATAAAGCGGGTTCTGCTCACTGGTTCTTTTGTAAGGCTCCTCTTAGCTTTGGATTTAGGCTAAGCTACTTTTAGCTTATCTAGCAGTCATCAAACATATTCTTACCTTGGGATTTCATGCGGCCGTCTCCTCCTCTTTGAGTCAGTCTCTCCCGCTCGTTCATATCGGCAGGATGGTGATTCAGCTGACGGACAGTCCGCTGATAGCAAACAGCAGTTTCTTCTCGACTGGCTGAAAGCTGTTGATCGCGTCCAAAAGGAGCTGAACGCGAGTTGAACGTCCGGATCCTCCAATCAGATACGAGGTCATTGTTACATGGAAGGACTCGCAAGACCAGACCGCGGTGCCTGTGAAGCACCATGTCTGCGAGATGTAGTGGTTAATGCGTCCTCTGTGCATTTAAGTAAGACTAAAGAAAAGGTCACTGTATTCCTGCCACTATGCACATTAGTTGAGCTCTAGGAGAATGTGATCTCTGCAGAGCCTTCATTCTGATTCTAATGTTGTTTGCATGGAATGGTCATTTTACCTTGCTGATTCAGATTGAAACTCATTTTTAAAATAATTTAGTGTATCTTTTTTACATAACATTTGCAATAGCTAATGGCATACACAGTAATCTAGCATTCTTAAATTAAATAAATCAATACAAGCTAAAATGTAAGAGTCTATAATTAGGCCTGATCTATTTTTACCAGAGATTTTCTTACCTTTTAAAAAAATGTCACCTGGGCTAAAACTCCCTCTGCAGCCCTGATTGGCATTTGTATAGCTCACAGCATTTACATGTCAAAGCCTCCCCTAGAATTAGGAGGAGGGGAGTTATGGGGGGCCAACTGCCAAGGGAGGCCCACGTCAATTTCCGACAATTTCCGGCAGTTTTCGGCTTTGCCCGCAAATTGCCGAAAATTGCCATAAACCTGAAATTCCACGACAATTTACGGTGCCGGAAATTGTCGGAAATCCCACTTTTCATGCAGTGAAAAATACAGAAATCATGTGACCCTCCCTTAAATGGCGCCCAGTCAATCATTATGTGACAGACAGGTAAAAAAACAGGATATGGGTCAGTCAAGGCACATATGGGTTCCATCGGCTAAGACAGGATGCTATTGTAAACTAGTTTAGGTCACCAGTTTCCAAAGAAAGGTCTCACACCCAGTTACTGAGAGGGTCATAAAAGGGAGCTCAACAAATTCTCCCTAGACATATAGTTGCATCAAAGTCACTGTAGATTCAATGGTGTTAAGTCATGTATTATGCTTGAACTACTTTTATTATAACAAGTTGGGTCTTCCCTTATGTGCATTAACATGCCAACTGATAGTATGTGTTTTGCTTTTTTACAGGCAGATACCCTCCCTGATATCCAACCACACACCGTCACAGAGGAGAAGTACAAAGATGAGCATGGAAACACGGTAGTTAAGAAAGTAAGGTTTCATTCATGGATGTCTATCATATCCTGCATTCAGCTATAATCACAGTTCTATTCCTTGGCCTGCATGATGATAAATGTTTACCAGTTAACAGTTTTTACAGAAAAGTAACACCCTCCCTGTATTGTCCACCAGATCACTCGAAAGGTAATTTGTAAATATGCGTCGGCAGACTGCATGGATACAGAGGAAGTGACCATTGGGGGCACACACCAGAAGACGGTGCAGATTGAGGAGGGAGACGCTGTCTCTAGGGTATTGAAGAGAACTGTGCTTCACAGTAAGGGAGATCAGAAAAAGGTCAGCATCATCTACTTGCTAATACTTTCAAATGGTTTTATAGCAGCAGCAACACTTTAAACTTAGATCATGTGATAAGACTGCATTTACAAATTTTATAATTTAATTATGAAAATACTAAAATATACAAAGTTTAAGGTACATACGAATAAAAATAGGAAACATGGCCACTTAGGATTCCAAGATGTAAGTCACCTTATAGTGAAACAAACTGAAGCTGCAGCCATTACAAATACCTGTGAGGCAAAAACTATACACTCACTAGCTAACGTCGCTAACTAACATCATATAACATGTAATATTTCCTTTTAACTGAGATGCAGCATTCATCAAACATCAAGCAGTGTGCAAATCATTTCATCTTTATTTAGGTGACGCATTTAAAGAGAGTAGCATTAATGAGCAAACAAACTTTGTGTGGTCTCACAGCTGTGCTTTGAGCTGTGCTAGATCGCACATGAATCTCAGTGACAACAGTTACATGCAGATATTACTTTTTATTACCATAATATTATATAATATCTATAGCTGAATTAGTGGTCACTTTAGTAGCACTTATGATGACACTTACTTATAGCACTTTGTAGTTTGGCTTTCTTGAATACTTTCTTTTTGTTCTGATACTGTACCCTCTTGTTTGAATGTAATTATTGTGAGTCGATAAAAGCATAAGCTGAATTAAATATGTAAATGTAAATATTGTCTTGTCTTAGGGGCGATAGAAATAATTATAGTTTTATAGCAGATTAAGTTTGGCCTTAACATCCAAACTCTCTATAAACATAAAAGTACATATTACAGCAGTACAGAATTATACATAGCAGATAACATTGTTGCTTTGACATCAACTAATGTTCTCTACAGTTGACCATTTCGGAACCCCTGGCCGCTACAGTATCAGAGTTTGAGGTTGAGCCAGTGCAAGGTCGAAAGGTCAGCAAGGTTGTCAAGACAACAATGGTTCGAGGCGAGAGAACAGTGAAGCAGACAGGAGACCCCTCGTTGGCTGCAGATCTCCCCAGACAGGACTTTGAGAAGGTCTGTGTTTAAAAAAAATATGAATTAATTCTATGAAAGTATATTCCAAACGTGTGTCTTGGAGATGATCTGCTGGTCATGAAAAGAATAAATGTGGAGGTGCTGTTGATCTGTCACGGTTTGGGTTCATAACCTGTTTTGTTTTGAAGTTTCATGTTTCTCGTGTCCCTGGGGTAACTTCACTTTCTGCCTTGTCATGTCTTCCCCTGTGATTGTCTGCCGTTCCGGTGATTGTTTCCACCTGTGTCCAATCACCTGCCCCTCCCCTGTGTATTTAAACCATGTCAGTCTCTTGAATGTTCCATGGTCCTGGTCCCTGTCTGTTTTCCCTTTTTTTGGAATTCTGAGTTTGTGCATTTTTAGCTATTGAAGTCCCTCTGAAGTTTGAGCTCTGTGTCTGAGTCGTGCCTCTACCCTCACACACCTCGATCAGACTTTGTGTGATATGATGTGCTTTAATTACCTGCTGCTATGCTTAATGATATCTCGTCAGCAATTACTGTAGAGCTAATCTTTATCCCCCATTCCCAGTGTCTCTTCTCTCTCCTCCCTCATTATGCTGGAGGCTTTGTGAAAGTTCTCCTGCCTCATGTAGTTGAGAGATTTTGCGTTGGCCCCAAAGAAACTTAACCTTGGAAGCATGTCGTTATTGCACTCTTTCATAACTAGGTAAAAGTAGACTAAGCATTGAATTTGATTAATTGTTTTTACTTTTTTGCAATATCTCTCTCAATATGTAATGCAACAATCACATATTCTCGCATCCCTGTTTTTCCTTTCTAGAAAAAAGTTTGAATAAAATAAAAATAAAATAAATACATTTAAAATAAAATACATTTTAGAAAATGTATCAAGTTGCAGGTTTTTCTCAATTTCATTGTTATAATTTTTGTCAACCCCCTTAACGTTGAGTTATTTAACCATAAGTTATATAAAATTATAAGCAATCATTTTAGCATTTCCACTATCAACGAGAGAGATTCCTGAATGTGGCCCATTAAACCCTGATCACCTATGAACTTGGGACGACCAGTATCTTGCTAGTGCCATGCCTGTAAGTTAGCCTTGGATATGGAGAGACTCTTCTTTCTGCTTCTTGCAGAATCCACACACGTAAGTCTCTAACCCAGCAGAGGACTGTAGTGAGGGACGGCCAGAGGAAGCACGTGCACCTAGAGCATCGGGACGACAACCTGAGCCCCCTGCCACACTACAGCAACACCTGCACCGATTGCTCCAACGCTTCTGTGAGGACCACAGGCAGAGAAGGAGAGTTTTTACTGACCTCCCTTCTACATCCCAAGATGTCAAGATGTCCCACGTCCCCTTGTAGTTGTCCTCACCACTGGACTCAACTTTTGCTTTTCTTTGTTTTTGTTGAGATTTTTCAGCAGTGATTCTTTCTCCCTTTTCATTGTGTTTCATTGGCTTTTTTGTGACCAAAGATGGAACCCTTCATTTTTGTTGGATGATAATATTTGGCAGATGTGGTGTGGTATTGGTAGATTGAACAAAAGTGGATGAAAGACAAAACAAGGCATCTTGGACATTAGGCCTCATGCACAGGCCTCTTCTCGATGAAAAATGTGTACATCACCGTGCTGATCTGTTGATCACAAATGCCGTGCGTTGCTACCTGCCCACTTCCTGCATTTTTTTTGTCTTTCTATGTATGCATTCATATTTATCCATCACACAGCTGCCACTTTTTGTTGTGTTTCTATACAGTGTGTCTCCTGAGATGGAAGGTAGAGATGAGGGATGTTTTGATTGACCACTTGCACCCTCTGTTCTCTTAACTACTTGTTTCCTTCTGTCATCGTCCTTCACATGCTGCTTCTTCTCAACTTCTACCGCAGCAGTGATTATGTAACTGTCCTCATTGAGCTTTCCTTTAGGTTTTTAGAAACTACACATAATATTGATATGCTTTGCATTAGCTGCAGTTATTGTTTTGGCTATTTCTTGTTATTACTGCAGGCAAAGGTGACACATTCCAAAGTTAAGTCTTACCAGTGACATCAGTCATAGCACTTTTACTGTTTCCTTATTTATTGCACTCCATTTGTAGTTTCTGTATAGTCTGAAAGTTGAAGTGGTGTGTACGTTTTAGTGTTTGAATTTATTCTGCACCCAAAAGGTGAAGACAAATGAAAGAAACAGGATTTGAATAATGGTTGAATTGTGCACAGCCAATATGTGGTGTCATATAAAGTTGACTGAGGATACGATCCTCGTATTGTTGTTTACTTTTTGTCTGATGCGATGGAAGAATAAAAGATATTAAATATAAATTTGATACATGTGCATCTTGTTTCCATGGTATTGAGAATCTATATTCTCACATTAATATATACAAACAGTGCAAATATCTGTGGGCATGTAGGATTGCCTCAAAGCATTACTAAAAAAACGCTGACCCTTGGCGTCAGGTACCGTTGGTATCACAACCGCTAACTAACCAGCTAGCATGGTTTGAAAGATGCAGGTGGGTATGTATATACAGTATGTATACAAATATTAAAGGAAAAAACTGTGAAAGCAAAGTCCTTTGACATACCAAACGTTTTATTTTTGGTATTTCTCAAACATACATCAGGCTTGTCCTTTCATGGTAACAATACTTTATATGATCAGTGTTATGACAGGAACTACAATGCAAAGTAATTCCACCCTAAAATTGTAATTCCGTCATATTTAAAAAGAAGTTGGTGCAAGAAAACATTGTTGGATGTACAGTACCTTTACTCTACGTCCTACAATGTTTTCTTTTTCTTCAATTGAGTACCTTTACTCAATTAAAGAGGGACGGGCTGATAGGAAAGCATTAATATTGACAAGTGAGAGGCAGGCATCAGAATATAGACAAAACAAATTTGCTGATAAAAGTCACTGCATTAGTTCCCTACCGTATGAAAATACGAGATGACTGGAAGAATGGTTTTCATGTAGTCAAAACGCTATTATAAGGGACTCTTGTGAAATGCTGCCCTGTGACGTATAACACGTGTTTCAATTAAATTTTGCTTATTAAAAGAAATGGCAAACCACAAAACACATTTTTTAAATGAGCAGGCCCAGTTCATATACATTAAGCAAAAAGAGCGGCATACACATTCATAACCAAAACGAAAGCAAGCCTGCGACAGATCTTTATTAGACACCATATCTGAAAAGTAAAAAGCAGATATGTGATATATTGGTCATTGTGCCAAAAAACAAACACCACAACAGCTCAATGTGCAGTGCACACATTCGGCTGTTGAAAAACTGTCAAGTTTTACACATTTTTACCAAGCAATACAAAATTAATTAACCGGAACATCCTCCCATTTCAAATATGCTGATCTAAAAAGTAAACTCTGCACTGATAATATAATGATATTGTCAAGACTGGAAGTTTTTCCATCGTTTTTATGTTCTTTTCAACATTCTTACGCCCCAGTCTAGGGATGCCTAGAGCGCAACATTTGGACGCCCCATCTTCCCCATCTCCCAAGTAGCCACAACCACTTTGCGTTTGAAAATCAATCTTATTTATTATACATGTAAAATAAGTGGAAGATCATTTATCGAGGCATACAATAACGGCTTCTCAGTAACCGATGAGCCTTTTCCAAAAACAAACAAAACAATACTGGCTAGGGGTTCCGGCTGACCTATCCAAACAAAAGGGAAAAGGAATGACACCAGCCTTACCTACCTTGCTATCTAAAAACAGGAGAAAACAAATTAAAAGGAAAAATGATACATCCTAAGAAAGTCACACTACCACACGGTGGCCGGTTGGGAGATGAGGAGGACAGGAATCGCGTGCTGCTGTTCTCTCTCCCTTCCTGCGCTCTGCGCTCTGCTGGGCTGTGCGCTCCTGCGGACGTCATCTTGGATGCTTTTGTATCCCGGTCTTCCCCAGCTGCAGCCAATCAGATGCAAACAGGGCTTCTTCGTCCAATCCACTTGTCGCGATGGCACATACCTATTTGCATAGGGAACTCAAGGCAAAAAATACAACCAAAAGAAAAACACCACGCACGCATAACCAAAACAATGACCATGGTCATAACACCCCCAAACTTAAAAATTAAACTCATCCTCCCCAAAATTAGTTACGACAGAGTTGAGCATCTCGACAAGGCGTCTGCAATTACATTTCCGGTACCCTTTGTGTGATGGATCTGCAGATTAAAATGCTGCAGATGGAGAGACCTAGCGCATAAGCCGCTGGTTAAGAGTTTTGCATGTGGGGTAGGAATATCAAGGGGTTGTGATCTGTAAACTGTAAACAAAAGATTGGAGGCGAGGCTTAGTGAGTTAGAAGCACGGCTCCGCACCATAGAAGATCAGTCGGTAGCTACTGTAAACCTGCCCTCACCCGTAGCCGGTGCGGACCACATAGACTTAGCCAGGGTGCGATTTGACAAAAAAAGCAGAGGGGGGGGAGGGTGCTGTCGACCGGCGCACCTCCGCGGATACGCGCGCGAGTCCATATGATCGCGCATTATGTTCGCGGAAGTTGCATCCGCACACGCACGTCACGCGCTGCGCGTACGGAACCAAATGTGTTTGTGTTTGATGGTTTTCAGAAATATGCGTGCATGCGGGAAATCCTTGTCCCCACCGGAGATAAAAAAAATCCCTGTCCCCCCCGGTGATAAAAAAAAATTAGCAGAGTGGGGGATAGGAAAACCAGAGGGGGGGAAATCCCCCCCATCCCTCCCCACAAATCGCACCCTGGACGTAGCGTTCGTTCCTGATAGCCGTCCCCCGGCCACCCCCGAGCGGCCGGGAGGGTGGGTGACTGTCCGGAGGAAGCATAAGTCAAAGCCCACGGTTAACCACCAACCACTTCACGTTTCAAACCACTTTTCCCCACTCAGCGACACACCCTCTGAGAAGCCAACTCTGGTGATAGGTAGCTCCATTCTGAGGAACGTGAAGTTAGCGAAACCAGGGACCATAGCGAGGGCTTAGAGCCAGAGGGGCGTAAGTGGCATTTCGGGCAAAAATGAGTTGTATATATCAAATGAAAGGTCTTCATTAGCTCCATCTAGTGGTGGCAATGACACATCAGAAATGAATCTGTATTGAATAAAACAATAAAACAACAAAGACCATGCCCAAAAGTTGGAGTACTGTTTGGAGCCAGAAGGGCGTATGTACATATACGCCCTTGTGGCTCTGAGCTATAACAGACCCTGCAGTGTATTTCAGAGTCAAAAGGGCGTAACATTGGTGGTGCCTAGTGCTAAAATGGCTGACAGGACTGCAGACATGCGAGAACTGTCTGAGGCAGAAAAGATTTTGATCAGTATAATAAGGGAAAGTGATGAAATAGAAGATGAAGATGCGATTGCTCCTCATTTCAGTGATGGAGGTAAGATACAAAAACTACCCTAATGAGTGTGCAATATTGGTCTAGCCTTGTTACCCTAGCCTAGCCTAGCATGGCTAACACCTTGCCTTTGTTTAATCTAGTTAACTGAATTGAAGTAGCCTAATCTGTCATACAATATTCATTTGAACTTTTACTACATAACATTATACTACATGTATAGCAATGTAATATGTTAACTATTTATTTTCAAATGTTCAGGGACATTTGAGGAGAGCGAGACAGATAAGGACATGGAAGATAGCGAAAAAGACAAGGAGACAGCGCAGCAAGATGGAGGGGTAGAGAGAGACAGGGCGAGAGATGGAACTAATGAGGGACATACAGATGCAGAAGGGACAGTAACAGCGCAGCAAGATGGAGGGGAGACATGGACAGGGCGAGAGATGCTACTAATGAGGGACACACAGAGGCAGAAGGGACAGTAATTGTGCTAGAGGTTATTCAGGAGGGAGAGGCAGAAAATGAACAGGAGGTGGATGCCAACACACAAAGAGGAAGGAAAAGACAGAAATGTTGAAAATTGGAAAAGAAACAAGCGTAAAAGACTAAGAAATTTTGGAAAAAGTTACGTAAGTTCAAGAGGGTTGGCGGTCCGAGGAAGGAGGATGAGGGAAAAGAACTGTGCTTCCTGCCGCTACAGATGCAATGAAAAACTTCCAGAGGAAGTGCGAGAAAATATATTTCAGTGCTATCGGCAGATGGGAGATGCAGCAAGGCAGAAAGACTACATTCTGAACCATGTCAACAAAGTAGAGAAAAGAAACAAGGAAAAAGTGTCAAGAAGAAGTAATACATTTGAGTATTATTTAACATCTGATGGGCCCTTGATGTGTCAGAGAAGTTTGCAAGATCGGCAGGCGGCCTTACGCATAATGAGTTCGGAATGACCCCTCCAAGCAAGAAAGGGCGCCATACACCTCAGAACAAAGTGCCTGAGAGCAGCAAAGACAAAATCCGAGAGCACATCAACTCCTTCCCGACACTACTCCCGGAAAGACACAAGCAAGCTGTACCTGGAAGGGTCTCTTAATCTGGTAAAATGTATGCATTATATAAACAGAAATGTGAACAAGAGTGGAACATAGAACCTAAAAAATTAAGTATGTACAGGTCAGTGTTTGACAAGGACTTTAATATGGCCTTCCATACTCCTAAAAAAGTGTAAATACTGCGAGTGGTACAAACGTCTAGAAGACCATGAAAAAACAAAGCACTGTGATGAATATGATGCCTACCAATTAAGAAAGACCAAGGCAAGAGAACAGAAAGAAACTGATAAAAAGAGAGCAAAAGAAGATGAGTCATGCAAGGTGGCCACTTTCAACTCCCTGGAGCAATGTCAGTAGCCTTTTCCACTCACGCAAGCTCAGTACATACAACCTTACAGTGTATGATGAGGGATTTGGGCTGTAAAGATGTCGACTGTTACATGAGGCATGAGGGGGAAGGTGGCCGTGGATCTTCTAACAACAGTTAAAGGGGGACTTTTGAATATTAGATCTCTGTCATCTAAAGCTGTTTTAGTAAATGAACTAATATCTGATCTCCATGTTGATGTATTTTGTCTTACTGAAACATGGATGTCAGATGGGGAATATTTTACCTTAAATGAAGTGACTCCTCCGAGTCATGTTAATACTCATGTCCCTCGAGGCACAGGCCGAGGGGGTGGAGTAGCAGCTGTTTATGACTCCTGCCTTTTAAAAAACTTTCAACCTAAACTAGATTATAACTCATTTGAAAGACTGGTTCTCAGTTTTTCGCAACCAACCTGGAAAATATTCCAGCCGGTTCTCTTTGTAATAGTGTACAGGGCGCCAGGTCCTTATTCTGAATTTTTATCTGAATTTTCACAGTTCTTAACGAGTTTGGTCCTTAAAACGGACAAGGTATTTATAGTGGGTGATTTCAACATTCACGTGGATGTCGATAACAACAGCCTTGGTACTTCATTTCTTCATTATTAGATTCAGTTGGTTTTTGTCAGAGGGTAAATAAACCAACTCATTGCTTTAACCACACACTCGACTTGGTTCTTGTGTATGGTATTGAGATAGAACATTTAACAATCTTTCCACAGAAAAAAAGAATGGCAACAAGTAGGAAGTTTGCACCTTGGTATAACCCTCAAACCCGCAACTTAAAGCAAACTGTGCGGAAGCTTGAACGACTATGGCGTTCCACCAAATCAGAAGGATCTAGGCTAGTCTGGCAAGACAGCCTTAATACATATAAGAAGGCTCTCCGGAGCGCAAGAGGAACTTACTAGTCATCACTAATAGAGAAAAATAAAAACAACTGCAGGTTTCTCTTCAGCACTATGGCTAGGCTGACAGAGAGTCACAGCTCTGTTGAGCCATGTATTCCTCTGGACCTCAGAAGTAACGACTTTATGAACTTCTTCAATGATAAAATTTTGACTATCAAAGAGAAAATTGATGGTCTCCTGCCCTCAACTAGTGCCGACCCGTCCTCGGATGTAGGAACCCTGGGTGCAGCAGTGGGCCCTGATGCCTACTTGGATGGCTTCTCTTCCATCACCCTGGATCAACTGACTACAATTTCCAAGTCTAAATCTTCTACTTGTCTCTTGGATCCTATTCCAACTAAGCTGCTTAAGGAAGTTTTTTCTTTAATTAGCACGCCTTTACTGGATATTATGAATCTGTCCTTGTTGACAGGACATGTACCACAGTCCTTCAAGATAGCTGTAATTAAGCCTCTTCTTAAGAAACCTACTCTTGCTCCGGAGGTGTTGGCTAACTACAGACCGATCTCTAGTCTTCCCTTCCTCTCGAAGATCCTTGAGAAATCCGTTGCAAATCAACTATGTGACTTTCTTCAAAACAATGCTTTGTTGGAGGACTTTCAGTTCGGATTTGGAGTGCATCATAGCACAGAAACAGCCCTGGTGAAAATTACAAATGATCTCCTACTAGCATCAGACCAAGGAATTGTCTCTTTTCTTGTCTTGCTGGACCTCAGTGCCACATTTGACACCATCTATTATCGTATCTTGCTGCAGAGACTAGAACATTTGATTGGTATTAACGGAACTGCACTTAGCTGGTTTAAATTCTATTCATCGGATCGATCCCAGTTTGTGCTTGTAAACGAAGAATCCGCAAAGACCACCAATATTGGTCACGGAGTCACACAAGGTTCTGTGCTTGAACCCATTTTATTTACCCTTTATATGCTTCCTTTGGGCGACGTTATCAGAAAACACTGCATCAACTTCCATTGTTATGCAGACGATACTCAATTGTATCTGTCGATCAAGCCAGAGGAGACCGAACAGCTCGTTAGACTTCAAGAAGGTCTTGGAGACATCAAAACTTGGATGACCTGCAACTTCCTGATGCTAAACTCAGAAAAAACAGAAGTTATCTTGATAAGCCCAGAGCGCCTTCGAAGTCAGCTGTCACGTGATACAGTTTCTATGGATGAAATTTCTCTGGTATCCAGCAGCACCGTCAAGAATCTTCGAGTTCTCTTCGAATTTCAACTCTCATATAAAGAAAACATAAAGGACTGCCTTTTTTCATCTACGTAATATATCGAAAATCAGGAATTTCCTGTCTCAAGGTGATGCAGAAAAATTGGTTCATGCATTTGTTTCCTCCAGACTGGACTACTGTAATTCTTTGTTTGCAGGGTGTTCTTGCAAATCTCTTAAACCTCTTCAGTTGATTCAGAATGCTGCAGCACGTGTATTAACAAGAACTAATAAAAGAGACCATATCACACCTGTATTATCTGCTTTGCACTGGCTCCCTGTTAAATCAAAAATACAATTTAAGGTTCTTCTCCTCACCTACAAGGCGCTTGCTGGTGAAGCACCTTCTTATCTTAAAGAGCTTGTAACACCGTACTGCCCTGCAAGGCAGCTGCGTTCTATAGATGCTGGGTAACTTGTTGTTCCTAGAGTTATTAAAAGTAGGATGGGAGGCAGAGCCTTCAGTTATCAAGCTCCTCTTTTCTGGAACCAGCCTCCACTTTTAGTCTGGGGGGCAGATTCAGTCAGCTCCTTTAAGATAAAGCTTAACTTTCCTCTTTGATACCGCTTATATTTAGGGCTGGCTTAGGTTTGCCTGGACCAGCTCTTAGTTACGCTGCTATAGGCTTAAACTGCCGGGGGAGTTCTTTGGACACACCAAACTCCTCTCTCTCTCGCTTTCTCCCCTTTTACTAAAATCCACGTTGCATTAATGCACATGACTAATTCAGCTCCTTCCTGGGAGTTCTTTGTGCTTTCTCGCCGAGCAGGTCTCTGCAGATCGTAGTTCCGTCAGGACTCTGGTCCTGACTCCGGCCGCGGCCCTGCTGGCACATGCTGCTGCCGTCATCATCATCATCATAATTTTAAATATGATTCATATCACTATTACCCTTTCCTAAAATCTTTGCTTTCCCTCCCCACAGTCTTCTGTGGATGGTGGTTCGATCTGATGGTGGTGGCCCCTGCAGTGGTCCTGTCGTACACCTGGCCGGCTACTTGGAATTCTTTGAATAATTTCTGTTATAGAAATTGAATGTATTCTACATCTGTATGAGTCATTCTGTACACATGACATCCATTGCAGTCTGTCCATCCCAGGAGAGGGATCCCTCCTCTGACGTTCTCCCTAAGGTTTCTTCCCTTTTTTCCCTGGAAGGGGTTTTTCATTTTTTGGGTTTTTCCTGTGCCGATGTGAGGGTCTTGGGACAGAGGATGTTGCATGTGTACAGACTGTAAAGCCCTCCGAGGCAAATTTGTAATTTGCGATTTTGGGCTATACAAAATAAAATGAATTGAATTGAATTAAAAACTGTGACCGGCTGTGAACTAGACCCGAGATAAACCTTGAAGTATTGCAATGCTAGCAATAGCGCAAGCGCTTCCTTTTCAATAGTACTATAGTTAAGTTGATGTTTATTGAACTTCTTTGACAAGTATGCTACTGAATGGTCAATAGACTGATCGTCCTCCTGCAAAAGGACCGCAACGGCCCCACACACGCTGGCGTCAACTTCTAATTTAAACGGTCGGGAAAAACAGGGCGCGGCGAGAACAGGTGCATTGCACAAAAAAGCCATGGCAGACTCAAAGGCAGCCTGACAAGCCGGGGACCAAAGGAATGGTTTTAACGGACTCACTAATCCAGTGAGAGGAGTAACCACATCAGAAACAAAACAAAAACCCAGATAGTGCCTCGCAATTTTCCACGCCAGCTAACACAATTTTCATCAAGCGTTGGAAAGTAGCGGGGGCATTTCGCAACCCAAACAGTATACTGTAGAAACGTAACGGGTGTAACGAAGGCTGATATTTCTGAAGCTTGCGGGGTTAACGGGACTTGCCAGTACCCTTTTAACAGGTCTAGCTTAGTCACGTAGCTAGCAGAGCCTACACGATCTATGCAATCCTCCATCCTGGGGAGTGGAAACGAATCAGGTTTTGTGACGGAATTGACTTTTCGATAGTCATTACAAAAACGAGTAGTGTGGTTGGGTTTTGTAACCAAAACACAAGGTGAGCTCCATGCACTGGTGCTGGGAACAGCTAATCCATGCTCTACCAGATAGCTCACCTCTTGTTGTATCACGGCCCTTTTGGTCAGATTTACTCGATACGCGTGTTGCTTAATAGGTGTGTGACCCTTCACGTCAATGTCATGGTACAAGACAGACGTTTGCCTAGGATGGTCAGAGAAAAGCAACAGGTTATTCTCAATCAAATCCCTCACATCCGCCCGAGCTGAGTCGGACAAATGGGACAGAAAACCCTCCAAATTACTCAGTATTTCAGAGTTTCTCAAACGTGCGGCTGGTATCAAACCACTTTTTTCTGCCAACCCGTCATCAGCAAGGTTGTACTGAGGAGGAATGGTATATAGAGGCATCACGGGCGCAGCAGGAGCAATTGGAAGATCACTCGTCCTGGAAAAATAACGTTACATGTTAATATGGCACACTCTAGATTTTCTTTTTTTTTTTCAGGAGTATGAACTACGTAGTCAGTGTCATCAAGTTTTCTCTCCACCGTATACGGACCCGAAAATCGCGCATGCAAACTAGCTCCTGGTAATGGTAGAAGCACCAACACCAACACTAACGGTTGGAAAACTCGGAGGACCGATTTTTTGTCGTATCGACGCTTCATCTTTACTTGACTTTGGGCCAGGTTTTCACTGGCTAACTGACATACATGCTGGAGACGCTCCCGAAACGAACTGACATAATCCAGCACCTTATGTTCAGTTTTGGCGACTCTGACAGATTCCTGTGGGGTTTCCCGCACCGCAAATAACAGAAGAGGGAGGCCTTCGTCCCACTCTCGGTTAGATTCAAGACAGTACTTACGCAACATAGATTTCAGGGTCTGGTGAAACCTTTCAAGTGCACCTTGAGACTCTGGACGATACGGACTTGAGGTTACATGTTTAACTTTCAACTCCTTTAGTACCTGTGCGGACAGCTTAGACATGAAATTTGTGCCCTGGTCACTCTGTATAATTTTAGGCAAACCAAAAGTTGAAGTTGAAGAATTTCGTAAGTGCTTTCACTATGGGTTTCGTTCTGAGAGTGCGCAGTGGAATAGCTTCCGGATACCTCGTCGCGGCGCACATCACCGTCAAAATGTACTGATGTACAGATTTGGTTTGTGGCAGTGGACCCACACAATCAAGCAACACTCGTTCGAACGGCTCACCGAGGACTGGGATCGGTTGCAAGGGAGCCGGCAGAATAGGTTGGTTGGGCTTTCCCACGATTTGACATGTATGACAAGTGCGGCATTACTTCGTAACGTCAGTTTTTAATCCGGGCCAAAAGAAATTGCTCAACACACAATGGTACGTTTTTTTAACACCCAGGTGGCCAGCTAAGCTGGAGTCGTGTGCCAGACTCAAAATTTGCGCTCGATAGTCTTTTGGCACAACCACCTGATTTATGGTGCGTAGTTCACTAGAATCAGGACTCCACCTCCGCATCAAGACACCGTTCTCGGAAAAGAAAAGACCTGGTTTGCGGTCTTCCTCGACGACTGTAACAGACGACCGACACAAGTTGAGGAGACAAATCACTGATCTGAGTCTTAATCAACATTTCACGGGTCACCTTTAAACTTAAGTCTGGGTCAGCAGGAAACAGATCAAACTCAGTGGTGCATTTTAATACATATTCACTGTCAGGGTCAGGTGACACAACTAAAGAAGGCGCACTCTCAACTGGTGTAGCAATAAACGACTCAGACAAGTCTACATTTTCCCCAAAAGTTTGAGCCTGTGCCCGGGTAACTGCGCACACCAGGAACAGTTTGGGCAAAAACCCAGCAGAAGAGACAGAGGGTGAACAGCAAGCAGACACCGACGAAATTGGGTCATTAACTACTTCGGGCAGAGGAAACACCTTTCTTCCGCCCAAATCGTTACCCAAAATAAACGAAACGCTACTAATCGGAAACTGTGGGACACAAGCACTGAATGCAAGTGAATCATATGCAGTGGGGCATTCAGTTCACTCATTTTGATTCCCCACACCAGCAAATCAGCAGAACACAAAGTTTCATTTGAGAGCGGCAACACAATAGTCAGCAAAAATGAATGATACGGCTGTATCTCGCAGAATAGTTATTGGAACTTTTTCTGATTCTTCGCCAGTTAACGAGACAAACCCGTGAGAAAATAACGGCTTGAAACGAGGGTCAACCTCTTCGTAGTTTTCTTTAGGTACCTCAGTATGTTTCACCGGTGGTGACACGGTGTTTATGAACCCCACACCGGCTGGACGTTTAGCACTGTTGGGTGATCCTTTTTTCCGAAGAATCGGACAGACAGCGATCAAATTGCCTGGTTCATGGCAATAGAAACACTCACGGTCCTCCCCTGCAGATGGCGTGGTGCTTTTACGCATCATTCTTGGTGACCGAATCCTGCGCTCAGGCATTACATGAGAAACACTGGGGCACGCATAACCAAAACAATGACCACGGTCATAACAAACATCTACAATAATCTTCAATCCAGAGTAAAAAAAGGCCGAAGCTGTAGCTAGAGTGGGCAGGGGTCTGTTTGTCTGACTGTAGTAGGCTATAGGGTGTTCTTTGAAATACTCCCATCAACTGAGAATCAAATCACATGCAGATTAATTGCAAGATAAAAAAACACAAAAAAATAAAGGTTTGAATTATGGCATGACTTTTTTTAATGTAAAATAATTTCCTTGTGCTCGATATTTATTTTTAGAAATTAGAGTTATATATATTTAGCCAACACGGATCCTTGATTATAACACTAAATGAAATTTAACTACATGCTTTACATTAGTATTTCTATGTATGTGACAAATAAACCTCGTCTCTTGAATCTATAAAAGGCAGAAATTGTACTTTAACCAGTGATCATTTGTTTGTTTGTTCGTTCATTTATCCATCCACAAATGAAAACAACACTTATCAACCACAGAGAACTATTTATGAAAAATATGATATATAACAATGTACAAAACAGAATAGGGAATAACAGATTAAGGACACTCAGTCCTCACTGTCAGTGCCAGGACAGTCATCTTTCAGTTCTTCATTTTCTTTTGTGTTTTCTGAACAATTACAACAGCGACAAAAGTCTGTGCAACACAGTCCTGCAGAAAAATAGGAGCATCTTCCCGTCTTTACAGCTGCAGTCTATCACATGCAAAAAAACTGTCAGGGGCTGGATTTTAGGTCATCCAGGAGACGTACAAGGTCCCATCCTCTATTTGCCAGACATGTCCAGCAAGTGATGGAGCACTTATAGTTTCTTTGAAACGGGACCTCATTATTGCTGCCTGGTAGTTTGCCCTTTTGCAGTGCTGATGAAGGGCATCAGTAGTAGAGGCAATGCATACTTCTGGCAAGGCCAATGATGCCATACAGAAAGCCTTGTACCTAACTTCATTTACATTTTCGGCAGCTGGCTGATCATACAAGTGGCATACATACTGGCAGAGAAGTGCAAATGCCACATCAGTGTCAGGGCTCTTGATAAGGACAGCTTAATGCTCCTGTGCCGCATGTTGTGCATGTATAAACACAACCGTGTATCACATTCTTCATGACTTCATGACTGTTGAAGACTGCAGGTCTTCAACAACACAAACAGACTACACCCTCCTTAACAGTCACACAGTGACATTGATCCTTATGTGTGATGTCGAAGCAGAGGTTGTTGCCCAATGTTTTTCCATGCAACATAAAGGAATTCGGCAAGTGCTTCCTTATTTGTTGCATCAGATAGAAACTTTTTCATTGGGTTGGAGTCCTCTGATCCGGGCCAAGAATTTGCATGCGTTGTGACTCTGCATCCGCTCTGCATGACCGTTCTAGGTTTTTGATACTGATGAGTGGATACTAGTCAATGACAAGTCAATGCGTGTACACTTGTGCTGCAAAGCAAGTTGGAGTATGTTCCGCAGTATGGTCTCTGCAAGCTCTCCAAATGTACCCGGTCTGGATTGCATGGCCTGTATGACTGCCATACCATCAAAAAGAATGGCACTACGGCGTTATATTTGTGCCTCAATCCTGAGCGCGTAATTTTAAGTTTTGAGCACAGAGAACTATATTTTAGCAAAGAAAAACATATTCCGTGCGCGCAGTTTACTCAGGTGCCCTCTCCACAAACTCGTTTTGTGCGCGCAGGCAGCTCCTCCGCGGGAAAATATATTTCTCTCTCTCTCTCTCTCACTCTCTCTCTGAGTGGAAGGAGTGCGGAGTGATCGGAGCGTGGCGTGAGGTGAATTGTTTGATCGTTTCTATCGTGTTTTTCGTGTATGTTCGGTGTCTTAACTGTTGTGAATGTGTGGTTTGTGTGTGTGACTGTTGTTTTCTGGCTGTGGTTTAGTTTGGGTGTGTTTGTAGCCGGTCGGCATGGACTTCACGGGGTTAACACACGGTGTCAAACTCGCACCGGGTTACCGTGTTCCGTGGAGGACTGCGGGCTGGCCGTGGAGGGGTTGGTGGGTTATGGCAGCGTTAAGTCCGCTGCACGGATGAACCACGGAGTGGTCATCTTCGTGGACAGCGTGGAGAAGGCACGCGAGGTGGTGGCGAGCGGCGAGGTGGTGGCGAGCGGCGTGGTGGTGCGTGGGACGCGCGTGCCCGTGAGAGTCTGACTCCGCTTCAGGGTGGGGCTCCATCACCAGCGTCTCCTCAGGCGGGACGGCCAGCAGAAGGTATGGGGTGGGGCAGATGAGGGAGTTCCTGCGGACCACCAAGAGGGAGGGGAGTGAAAATCCTGAAATACTTCTCCGACGAGGAGGAGTTTGCTCGCTCTGCCAGACATGGCAGCACCAAGAAGGGCGCTAGAGACTACACCCAGCAGGAAGTGTTCAGGCTGAAGAAGTTCCTCATCAAGATCAACCGAGAAGGGAGGAGCACAACCGGGACTGAGTGAGGCACCTGTCCAGCTGAGGAGCATCCTGAGCGGGGAGGCGGCCCACTGAAGGAGACGAGCTCCTGGAGAAGCGCGGCGGAGAACTGATATATACATATATATATTTCATTATTACATACCTGCTAACTAAATACCGTTGATATGTTTGTTTATGTAAAATAAAGGTTTTTCTAAAAATCAAATCTCTCTCTCTTTCTCTCTCTCTCTCTCTCTCCATATTGAACATGATTGGTTGTTCGGTGCTGACGTCACTCTTTTATGTGCACGGTGCGCGGAGTAATCAGAGTTTGTGGATCAAAGCCTGGGTTGACAAACTCAGTTGATAAGCGGTGTCATGGTACCAACAAAGCCTGATTGCTTCGGTTTTGTCAATTCTGAACCAATTCTGGAATCCTGAGTTTGTTCAACCAGCTTCATGGTGCAGGCCCCAGGTTAGCCGTGCAGCGTAAGTTACCATGGCAACGAATACCGATTGAAGTTGAGCTACTTTCATGGTACCATAAACCCCGGGGTTGGTGGAAACTAAGCTGAAACATAGATGGCTAGCCACCTAAACCAGCTTCATGGTACAGGCCCCAGCACCTGCTAGTGGATATGACACAGTTCCCAAGGAATATGACAGAATTTCCCTCATTTCAATTTTTCTGCTCTGACCAAGGATAAGGAGCCTGGCAAATAACTTAAAATAACAGCACGCAAAATCACTTCCTTTCCTGCTACAGATTTAGTTTTATATTGTTTATTATTTGTTTAAATAGTTCTTTATGGTTGATCATTGTTTTCATTTGTGTATGGATGCATGAACGAACAACCAAACAAACGGTCACTGGTTTAAGTACAATTTCTGCCTTTTATTGATCCAAGAGATGAGGTTCATTTGTTACATACATAGAAATACTAACGTAAAGCATGTAGTAAAATTTTGTTTAGTGTTAAGCTGTTTATGTGCGAGTGAAGAAAGAAAGAAAACATTTTTCATAAATAGCAAGGTGCATTTCAAACTTAACACTATATTTGCCTCGTTGTTCTTCTTGGACGCAGGCTCGTTATCCAGCACTGTTTGGAATCTATTTGTCCCACTTGAGGATATTCTGAAGTTTTCGACTTTATCGCTAATGCTGAATCCCACCACGGGAGCCGCCATCTTTCCATTCTGGTGACAAAAAGCAGCTACCTCATTGGTGTAGAACAATCACGTGTCGAGCCGTGCCACCACTCGCGACCGAAATCATATTATGCTCTGAAGTAACTAGTCCTCCATAAAACTTGAATTTCAGCGACAAACTTTTTTTTGGTAGCTTAGCGCCACTCATTCTATTTTATGAGCTAAAGATTGTGTAGATGCCAGTCTGTGCAGCGGAAATTATCAGGGGGGCTAGGGCCACAAGGACCTGGAATCAAAAGCGGACTTGACACACTGTAGTTAAGAGCAATTCTTGTATTTAATCCAGGCCTAGGTTCGGTACACGGGCAGGCACACTGGGGAAATCGCTGGTAAGCTCATGGGAGACAAGAGACAAACTGGCACAGAACAATTCACCGACAAGGGCTAAATACACAGGGGAACGAGACACAGGTGAAAACAATAAGGGTGGGGCTCGTAATCACGGGGGCGGCGGCACACAGGTAGGCGGTGTCTGAAACGAGAGGGAAGATTGACAGAAGACACACAGAATCACTTTGTGGCCAATATCCCCAGTCTGGGTGTTACAGTACCCCTCCTCCTAAGGCCGGCACCAGACGGCCCAGGCTCATCAGGGAACTTGAGGTGGAAGTCCCTGATGAGGTTAGGGCCCAAGATGTTGCGAGTTGGCTCCCACGACCTCTCCTCTGGTCCGTATCCCTCCCAATCTACCAGATACTGGAGGCCCCGGCCGCGGCGTCGGACTGCCAAGAGCCGCTTGACGGTGTAGGTTGGTCCGCCATCAATAAGTCGGAGGTGGTGGGGCTTTGGTGGCAGGGACCAAGTGGCTCTCCTTGGCTGGTTTTAACCGGGCTACATGAAAAGTGGGATGCACTCTCATAGGTCTAGGGAGTTTAAGCCTCATGGCCGCAGGGTTGATCACCTTAGAGATGGGGAAGGGGCCAACGAACCTTGGCGCCAACTTGCGGGACTCCACACGAAAGGGCAGGTCACGTGTAGATAACCACACTCTCTGGCCGACGCTGCGGGACCCCTGTCTTAGAGAAAGTAAGCGTGAAGCCACGTCTTTGCCTCTAACTGGGTGATCAAAAACTCTACGCATCTCATCTGAGAAGCCCTGATAAGAAGAGAGTATAGGAGACTGGCTCTCCCATATGCTGGTAGCCCAGGCCAACGCCCTCCCAGTCATGGAGCCCATAATGAAGGCAACCTTAGCTCGATCAGTGACATATCTCGAAGGCTGTTGGTCAAAGATTAATGAGCACTGCATCAAAAAAGACTTGCATGTTCCCAGGTCTCCGGCGTAGCGCTCCGGTGCAGGCACATTTGGCTCCTGGAAGCAAAAGGTGGGTCGGGCAGACTGCAAAGGAGGCGTGACCGCCTCTGGGGCTGGGGGAGGTGGCTGCGGGGCGACTTGACGAAGCTGCTGTCCCAGCTGATTCACCTCCGCAGAAAGAGCTTGAAGAGACTCCATCATCTCCCGGAGAAGTTGGTCGTGGTGCCCCATGAGAACACCCTGTGAGGCGACGGCCTGACGGAGGGAATCTGGGTCCTGCTGATTCCATGTTGGCCAGTTTGTACTATCAGGGGGGCTAGGGCCACAAGGACCTGGAATCAAAAGCGGACTTGACACACGGTAGTTAAGAGCAATTCTTGTATTTAATCCAGGCCAAGGTTCGGTACACGGGTAATCAGACAGAGGAGGCAGATAAATCCAAGTCGGCAGGCAAAGGGTTGCGGGTGGACAGAAACGGTTCGAAACACGGGCAGGCACACTGGGGAAATCGCTGGTAAGCTCATGGGAGACAAGAGACAAATTCACCGCACAGAACAATTCACCGACAAGGGCTAAATACACAGAGGAACGAGACACAGGTGAAAACAATAAGGGTGGGGCTTGTAATCACGGGGGCGGCTTCACACAGGTAGGCGGTGTCTCAAACGAGAGGGAAGAGTGATTGACAGAAGACACACAGAATCACTTTGTGGCCAAAATCCCCAGTCTGGGTGTTACAGGAAATCATTTTCTAAAAGACTTTTCGCGCTTCACCTTGCGGCCTATATAGAGCTGTGAGGAAAGTTACCTTCACACTGAAACGCCTGTTACCCGTGATATATATGGACCCGTATACATACAGACATACATATAAATGAATATTCTAGGTGGAAATGGTGGCCCATTTCCAGCAACTGTCACTCCATTCTTCTAATGGCACATTGTGTTTGCCAATTGTCTACATTTCCAGAGATTACCTCAACAAATTAACAGCTAGAATACCAAAGGTCTGCAATTGTGTATTGCTGCAAATGGAGCATTCTTTGACGAAAGCAAAGTTTGGATAACAAAATTAATATTTCAAATAAAATAAATTATTTTAATCTTGTCAATGTCTTGACTATACTTTCTATCCATTTTTTCAACTCATTTGATAAATAAAAGTGTGAGTTTTCATGGAAAACACAAAATTGTCTTTTGAACGGTGTATATATTGTTTTTTAATTAGTATTTTAAAAAGAGGCTAAGTGTCTCCTAAGTGGGGTATTAAGTGAAAAGACATGTTAAACAATTGTATTAGGGGTTTAATTTACTAGTTCAAGTAGCCACAAAATAATATTTACTTTGTTTAATAAAGTCAATTAAAAAAATGAATTAAAAAGTGAGGCTAGCCTAGCAATATATGCCATACCTTTGTTGGGATTTCCTATCCCCCCGAGTTGGTTGATGAGAAGAATCCAATACGGCACTCAATTAAAGTTTAAAAAGTTAACATTTTATTTAGAAGAGATAAAGTGCTACATGAGCAATCCTCCGCAGGTATACCTGGAGACCTGAAACACGCTTCGCAAGCAGTCCCTCTCAGAGTCCGTCCGCTGTCTGACTCTGCTCTTTTTTATAACCTCTCTTGTCCTTGAACGTTGGTTCAACCCAGTTCATCCTTCTGTAACATTCTGCCTTCCCCGAACAATGAGTGCCTGGTACTCCTTCACGCAGCCTTCGGCCTTGCCCTGAAAATGGGTTCAAACTGGCTCTCCCTTCGGCCACACGTGCGCTATCTCAGATAATATTTGATCTTCATTTTTCCTGTGCTCTCCCTTCCACAATTCACATTGTCTGCCTTATATGGTCTCATCCGGTCACACCATCTTTTCTACAAGTCAAAAGATTATAACAAAAACACACAAACCGAAACCCACATCTCACAATTTCCCCCTTTTGATCTCTTCCAGAGATCACTCTAGCTGCTGGTGAGATCGGAGAGTCGTAGCACATTGTTATGAACATAGTTAATGCGACCTCAGTTTTTGTTGGCCGTTACCAGAAAGTGTGCGGACTAAACCGTGTTGTTTTCAACCCGGCTGCAATTTGATTAGCGGTTTGTATTCATTCAGATTTCCCCTAGGGACTCAATGGTATCAATATAAGTGGGACTTTGGTAGGTGAGGTCAAATGAACGGGTCGGATCAAAAGTTGTGTCGCCGCCGTCGTTTAGTGAGCGCTGCGTCTCCACTTTCTATGCTTTTCACCAATTTGTTTCTGATCATGGTCAGTGGTGCGGCCAGTCTGACCATTGTTGACCCAATTGTTTTGGTTTGGACTCTGGGAAAAAACCTCTGTCCCCCGCAATCGTAACATAACCCCAGACATTTCCAGCCCCCCGACGCGTGGCGTCCTCCTCCTCGGGACCCCTGAGTATTGGTTCTGTGATAGCTCTTATACACCTAGCAAACGCAAAGACACCCATTACAAACCCCAAGCGATTATGGCAATATTAAGCATGCTGACATTCTATATTTTTAACTAAACTAACTGCGGAGAATTGAGAAAGATAGAACAGAGGAGAGGATAGCATTGTGCATTTCTTCGTCGCTGGTCTTCTTCTTCCGTTGTAGACAGTGGACACAGATCACCATGCACTGGGTTTCTCTCGGTCGGACTGCCCGTTGTGAACCCGTCCGTGGTCACTGCAAAGATGGTGTCAGTTGATTGACACTTGTTGTGGGTGTAGGCTGGTCTGAACCTACTATTGATAACCTTCTCCTCGGATTAAGCATTATACCTCATTACACCTTACACAAACTAATTGAAGGGTGTAAGTATCTTATAACATGTTGTTCACTGATTTTTTGTCAATACAGAAAACACTTTTATTCGTACATTCATCACTGATTGCAATTCCTTGACTAATAAATCATTGTTTCATAATTGCTTGTCAGAATTTTATTCAAATATAATCGGTCAGGGGATCGAGATGACTCCCCAACATGCTGCAGTTCCTCCAATTCTCATCATCCTGTTGAGATTCCTGTTGGTTCAAATTAGTTATTCATGGTAGCATCCAGCCATCGCTGCTGTAATCCTCCAAAGTATTAGCGTCACCCAAACACAGCAAAGAGCGATACAGCCACTGAGATCAAAACAGTGATTCTTTCACTTGCTGAACTGTGATTCCAGCATTTTACTTAAAAGGATGTGTGTGGATTTATTTGTTTAATTTGTAAATCGTACTCTAAACTTAACTCAACCAAATGGTGTGTGTTGATCCATCACTGGGGTCCACCTCGCCCCGCCCCCCTTTTGATCTTCCCTCCTCCCTTGCCGGTGTGAGCCCCGCCTTCTCGGCGCCAATGTCCACGTTGCCATGGTGATCACACACATGTTCTCACCTAGTGTGTTTCAAATGTCTTTGCCCATCAATGTTTCTTCTTCTTTCTTCGTCCCTGGTACAGCTTCTCTTCTCTGCTCTCGTCAGGGCTCTTACTTTGTCAACTTGGAATCGTTTGTGCTGACACGACTGTCTTTGGTCGTTCTCCAAAGGTTCTGCTTCCTTGACGTTTCACTTTCATGACAACGTCCAAAAGAGTAAAAGTTCTCTTTAATTCTGTGGATGTTCAGATTCACCAAATGAGTCCTGGTTTCTTTTGCTCGTCAAGACTCTTGTCGTCTCTCGTTCAGATCATGCAAGCATTCCGTAATGTTCGTTGATGGGCTGTAGTTGTTGGTTCTTCTTCTTCATCCTTGGTGTGGTGTGGTGGGAGGTTGGTGGTACAGAGGGAGATCACAGCGGGTGGCGAAGCGGAGTCCAGTCCAGGATCCACTCTATCTTTCTCGTATGATAAAAACAAACAGAATTCCGTTAAACATCTTCTATCAATTTTAGACATCCTTCTTTAAAATGTCTTCCCTATTTATGTTTTTTTATTTAGGAATTGCGCTTTGATTAAATATAAATATGTGTGGGGTAAAGAATGCCCGTTCATCTCTTATCTCTGGCCCTGAGTCTCTGTAGAAACATTTCAGTACGTCACCATTTTTATTCTCTTAGACAGAGTGAGGAGTCACTTCATAAATTTCTTTTGGCCTTTGTGTAACTAATTAATCACCTCTTGTAGTTAAACCAAAACTGTTGAGTTAAATTCTTTCACCTCAGTCACTCGTGCTTCATCCCAACAGCGTTCATTCATTTTGAAGAAACAGGCTAAACAATTATTTTATAATACCAATTGTTGTCTCGTTTGTAAACCTGTTTTTGGATCTATGATCCCTAATTGCACCGACAGATATTCTGTGTGCCGGTATTCGTTTGTAGTCTTACGCTCATCGTGACATTTGATCAATTAATAAACCCATTCATACACCTTTAAAAACAAAAACAAAACAAAAAAAAAGCATTCTAAGGTTAAAATAACGGATTTGCATGCTTCTGGAATTGCACAGAAATATTACCTTGCATCCTCTACCATTCAAGTTAAGTTATTTCTTTTATCTCGCATTTTTTGTACTTCTCTCCTGTTTCCCATGTGTTTGTGTTGGTGTGTGCATGACCTGTTGAAGACAGGTCCCTGTCCATTGAAGAGGGATCCACCACCTCCACTTGTCCTCTCCTTCCTCTCCTCCATCCAAACACCATCCCGTCTTTTGAAGGCCTCCTCCCTGCTCCACTCTCTTGTCTCCCCACAGGCCGCCGGTCCACAGGCCTCCATGTCTCTATTTGTCTCAGGAATACACATAAAATTAAACAGGTTTCAGATACGTCAACATCATCATCAGCTTATTCTCTTTTTTTTTCTTTCTGCTCCGCAGCCCTGTTGCTGCTGGCATAAACAGATTAGTTTGGGCTCAGGAATAATGTACTGGTATTTGTTGCTTACCAGTCACTCTGTCCGATCTGGTGCAGCCGCCTGTAGCTGGATGCTGCAGTTCTGTCTCATTTTCTTTATTCAATGCAGACACAAGGTCTGGGCTCTGGCTCTGTGGGACCAGGGCTGTGGTTTGTGATGGGGACTGAGGAGGTGGAGGAGGATGTGACGGGTGGATGAAGACTGGAGGGAGAGTCGGAGGAAAGACAGGCAGAGGAGGCTTCGTCTCCCGTATATCACTTCTTAAAATAAAAAGAAAACAAATCAGGAGAATTAATCACAAGTTATCACGTCTCATCTTGTTATTCACTTTTTTTCCACCATCCCTTCTTACTCCCTTCTTGCGCTTTAACATACATTTTTTCTTTTAAATCCTCAGCAACCTTCCCCCTTTTGCCGTCATAACTTCCATTTTTTGTTGCTGAATGCCCCCATTCTATATTATGTGTATTATTATCTATTCACGCTTTTATCTAAACTTATTTTCCCAGACTGATTTCAGTTAATAAACCTGCTTGTTTTTCTTCTGCTAACAGGAACTGCCAATTCTTATTAGTTTCAGTAGCACAGAGTAAGAAAAGTGGGCTTTTAGAGGGGATGAGAACTTTAAAAACACCAGTCCGGTTTTTCTAGTAAAGCGGATGTCATCGCTCTCCTCCAACTCAAGCGGATCCTGGCCTCACAAAACCAAACTAATCCTGTAACGGACCAGGGCAGAGGACTTTGAGAAGAGTCTTAGACTCCCTGTGCACAGTTTCAGGTCCAAACCTTGAAAGGAGAAAAAAGTTTTGATATCCGGCTCGAAGGACAAATTGTGTTAGAAAAAGAGAAGACACGTCTGCCACTCAATTTCTGACCTGGAAAATACTATATATTTTTTTCATCTTTTGGAAAAAAACTTTTTGTAACCCCTTTTAAAAAAAAAATTTATATACTACAGAATGTGTAACCCACGAATCCAAAAATGATAAGGTTCCCCATGACCTCGCCCCATAGTGGTGGGCCTATTTTCAAACGCTTTTCCTGAGGACTTTGCATATGTGAGAGTGCGCGGGCATGCAGTTAGTGCAGAAAGCATTTCTTCATTGCAGGCGGCGGTGTGTGTGTGTTTTTCACTTCCCTTATCATGTGAGCTCTCAGCATGGACACAGTCTTGCCTTCACATGCAGCTTCCTTCTGTGCCGCCAAAGAGCCTCTCGTTGTATTTAATACCGCATCGAACCCAGCCGGTGCAGAGAGAACCGCACCCTCTCTTTCCCCCTCTCATGCAGGTGGTTTTTCCGAATTACGCCGTTCTTGGTTGTTTTTGTCCACAGCTTTAATTTGTATTGTAAGGACACTCGGTGGGGACCCGGAAATTCAACCACACACAGGAGTTAGGAAGAAAAAACAAGTTTAATAGAATATTCAGGGGCTGGTCGCTGCTCAGGGAATGATCATCAAAACAGCACTGTCCTGCAGTGAACGGGTGGGGCAGAAAACAAAAGGTAGAATAGGTTGCTGAGGATCCAATGATTCTCTCCACAAGGAGATCCAGTGGCGGCACACGGGGACGAAGACGAAGATCAGGCAAAGGTCATACACGAGTAGGCAGAGATAGCAAACTTAGCTTGAGGAGCAGGCGATACTCGGTGGTCGTGAGGCAAGGCTTGGGTCAGGGTCCAGAACTCCAGAATAGAAGAGGTCCGAGAAGGGCTTGGCAAGGGGGGTCAATCCGTGGACAGAAAGAGGTCAAAAAAAACACAGAAGGCTTGGAGGAAAAAACGCTGGATTTCTACTGGCTCGTGGCTGTCGATAATCTGGCAAGGAAGCCGAGACTGAGTGGAGTTTAAGTAGGGCGGGGACCAGGTGGAACGGGAAAGCAATCAGTCCTGGCAGGTGAACAGAATGAATGATTAGGCTCAGCAAGGACAGACAGAACATGAATCATGACATGTATCCAGTAAGGAAACCATGCAGTTTCCTTTTTTCTCCACACACTCCCCTTATCGCATTTCGACTCTTTTTTTTATTTTTAATTTTTATTATCTCTTCTACTCCTCGATATCTGCGCCAGTGACACTCAGTCTGCCAAATTAACGCCTTTCTTTTTCTCACCGCGCATCCCGTGTGTTCAAACATGTTTCTTTTTCCCGGTAGTATCTCCAACCACTGCCACCAACAACAGCCTCCGCTGGCCGTTCATTATTTTCCATCGACACCCAGGCGCTGGCCCCCAGCCGCTGTCAACAGTTTCCCGATCATATTCACCTTCTATTCCAACAACAGTTCCCAGTTATATCGCTTTAACCCGCTCGGAAAGCTGGTCATATTGGTTATATTAACCTCTCGGTCATCAATGTATTACACCGAAAGTTTATATTAACCTCTCGGACCGTCTATGTTCTCAGTTTCCCCTCTTTTTTTATTATCTCTTCACTCTCCGGCTTGCTTGCACCCACACACACACACAGACACACGAGCTGCACCCTCAGAGACTGCAGCTCAGGATTTAAGGAGCTTTTACTCCTAGGGACTCTAACCCACAGGATTTAAGGAGACTTTCCTCCTAGGGACTCTAACCCACAGGATTTAAGGAGGTTCACCTTCTAGGGACTCTAACCCACAGGATTTAAGGAGACTGTGCTCCAAGGGACTCTAACCCACAGGATTTAAGGAGACTGTGCTCCTAGGGACTCTAACCCACAGGATTTAAGAAGGTTCACCTCCTAGGGACTCTAACCCTGGGATTCGGGGGTCCTCAAATCCCCAGGACACCAACCTAGCGACTTCAGCCCTCGTCAGGGTCTGATGGGGTTGCCAAACCAAAGACCAGTTTTCGGGGGTCCTCAAATCCCCAGGACACCAACCTAGCGACTTCAGCCCTCGTCAGGGTCTGATGGGGTTGCCAAACCAAAGACCAGTTTTCGGGGGTCCTCAAATCCCCAGGACACCAACCTAGCAACTTCAGCCCTCGTCAGGAACTGATGGGGTTGCCAAACCAAAGACTAGGATTTAAAATCCTTTTATTTGTGTCAGATCATTGATCCCTTGGTACTCGCCGGTACCCACCAAACCCAATAGGATCCCTGATCCTTTAATTTGTGTCGGATAGAAGATCCCTTGGTACTCGCCGGTACCTACTAAACCCAATAGTACTCGCCGGTACTATTGTTGTGCACTTTTACCGGTTTCCTTAATATTAACTTTAGCGAATTGCTCATGCATCAATTTGGTTCCTTCACCACCAATCCACAGCGTACTCCTTATTTTAGATTATCCAATATGCAGAAATAGTGGAAACAGGTTTCTGCTTACCTTGGTTTGAGGCGGCCTGGGAGTACGCAGTGTTCAGCGGATGAAAGCGTCTTGGACCGAATTCACCTATACAGGAAAACTTCTCATCCCGGACGAGCCCCCAAAATTGTTGGGATTTCCTATCCCCCCGAGTTGGTTGATGAGAAGAATCCAATACGGCACTCAATTAAAGTTTAAAAAAGTTAACATTTTATTTAGAAGAGATAAAGTGCTACATGAGCAATCCTCCGCAGGTATACCTGGAGACCTGAAACACGCTTCGCAAGCATGTCCCTCTCAGAGTCCGTCCGCTGTCTGACTCTGCTCTTTTTTATAACCTCTCTTGTCCTTGAACGTTGGTTCAACCCAGTTCATCCTTCTGTAACATTCTGCCTTCCCCGAACAATGAGTGCCTGGTACTCCTTCACGCAGCCTTCGGCCTTGCCCTGAAAATGGGTTCAAACTGGCTCTCCCTTCGGCCACACGTGCGCTATCTCAGATAATATTTGATCTTCATTTTTCCTGTGCTCTCCCTTCCACAATTCACATTGTCTGCCTTATATGGTCTCATCCGGTCACACAAGTCAAAAGATTATAACAAAAACACACAAACCGAAACCCACATCTCACACCTTTTTGAATTATGTTTTTATATTTCATTTTTAGCTGCTTCCGGATCCTTTTTTCCCCCGTTGGATTGCACCTAAATGAAAATCAGATTTTATTCCTACTTATATTCATAACTAGAGGCTGCTACGATCTTACGGTTAAATGGAATAGTACTTTCAAACTTACGCGTAGACTCGGGCAGCATTTTCTTCCCCATACACTCTCTCTATCCTTTGATGCTGCCGCTGTATTTCATTTGCAGCGAAATATACGCTCACATTTACCGTTGGCCTACAGAAGGACCTCCATAAGGTTAGAAAATCTGGGTTTGTTAAAGAAAATCTGCCAGCGAGCAGGTTATGGTCACAGAGTCTGTTACCATGGTGATTGTGAGTTTCCCTCATCACAGGGTTAACAAACTCTGAGTTTTCATTGGTTCCGCTTCTTGAAACGGACTCCCAACGTGTTTGTCCACGACCTCAGATGACGCTGTAAAAGCCAGATTTAAGCATTGGCTAATGCAAGACTATTCAGAGATATTTGAAAATATGACTGTGTTCTGTATCTGTTAGCACTGCCTTTACAGATCTCCGTTCTCTCACTTTTGTGATTTTTCAAATCCATTTTTAAAATAGAGGAAAAAAGGTTAACGTCTGAAACGGATAGAAGAGAATACAGACCTCTATGCATGTGAAACCTGTGAGGAGAGAGAGAGAGAGAGAGAGAGAGAGAGAGAGAGAGAGAGCATAAATAATCTGCGGAAGAAACAAAGTTAGTGATATGTATTAATGTTGACAGTAATAGTAATGGGATTAATAACGGTGGTAGAAGCTGTAGGTATCATACAGTGTCGGAAACTGATAGAAGAGAATACTGTTAAGATCCCTGTGATCTAAAAGACATTTTTCATTGTGATTGCTGTGTGTGTGTGTGTGTGTGTGTTGTGTTATGCCAAGTGTTTCCCTCCCGTTTATTTCGTCATGTGTTTGTTGTGTTTCTGTCATTGTCCGGAGACTCCGCCCTATGCTGCTTCCCGGCCTTTTTGTCACTCATCTGTTCCCTATCATCTCCCTGATTATTTGCCTGATTTGTTTCTCCTGTGTCTTGTTAGTTCACCCTTCTATATAAGCTTGTTAAACGGGAGCATATGCCATGTTTGGAGGACAAAATCAGTTGCACATGGCTGAAATTGCTTATTGCAGGATAGCCCTGTGACTGGAGAGAGATTGACAACCAGCAGTGTTCATCAAGCTAATGCACTGTTCTTTCTCGCCTCATAGACCCAAAACATGTTAAAGTAAGTTTAACTCATGTTGGTGGAACCGTAATTAAAACAGTACAGCATGTATTCTACAACTCCTACATCAAAAGAACTTCAAAATAATGTTCAAAAATATAATTTTAATAATTTTGGCCTCTTATTTGCAGATGTTAATATACCTTGGCAGGATTTCCTATCACCTCCTTGTCAGTTTCTTTTGCGTGCATATCCACTTGAAAAAAAGAAAAAGCTCATAGCTTTTACAATTGGAATGTCCCAACTTTGCCAAGAAGCTGGAAAGCACCACCCAGCAATGTGTAAAGCTCTGAGAGCATGCATTTAGGGAAACACATCTCAGGCTCGCGGACCATCAGCACCGGTTCTCCCGACGGCTGCATTGTTTCCCCTCTGCTCTTATCCCTGTACACCAACAGCTGCATTCCAGCCATGGATTCCTTCTGTCTCCTGGGCTCCATCATCAGCCAGGACCTCAAGTGGGACCTGAACATCAGCTCAGGAACATCAGCACCATGAAGGCTCTGCTGAGCCTTCTTGGTGATGTTCTTCCTGAGGCAGCTGAAGAAACTCAACCTGCCAAAGACGATGATGGTGCACTTCTGCACGGCCATCATCGAGTCCATCCTCTGCTCCTCCATCACCGTCTGGTTCGCTGCAGCCACAGCCAAGGACTGCAGGCTGCAGAGTGTCATAAGCTCTGCAGAGAGGGTGATCGGCTGCAATCTGCCGCCTCTCCGGGACTTGTTTGCTTCCAGGACCCTGAACTTTAGATTTTATAACTTTTTTTTTACCCTTCTTCGTTTAGTTTTTAACTAACCCCTAGTCTACTAACTGGGGGTGTAACGACCCATCTGTTACACCGATGTATTGATTTATGTTCCTATGATCCAACTACATCAATCTGTGCTCTGCGAGTTTGCCTTATGGACAACATGTATCGATCTAACATCGTTTTAAAATGTAATAAATCGATTGTGTCGATACTAGGAAATGACCCATTGGATTTATGCACGTCAGACTTTATATGGAGGTTTTTTCTTAGCACTTTTAATGATAAAGGCTTTAAATATTACTTGATTCAGTCTGCCTATCCCTGACGTCATCGCTGCGCGCCAGCAGCAGCGCAAAGGCGCAAAGACAACAAAGCATACATGGCAGATGGCGGAGCGGTTGGCGTACCTCCGCATAAGCTTGCGTGGGTCCATATGGTCGCGCACAAAGTCTGCGGGCCGCACGAACTGCGCCGGCGGGCTGCGATTGGAAAACGGGACTGGAGCTGTCCCGGACGGGACAAATCGAAATTGCACATAATACAGGACGGTTGGCAACCCTACTCCAACCACATACTAAGGCGCCTTGGGATTTTATTTGTATTGTAATGTTGAAAAACAAAAGCAGAAGTAGCAGGTAAACCTACTGTTGAAATGTTGGTTGCACTTACTGTACTTTTATTGAAAATGTATTGAATATTGAAAATGAGAGCAGAACATTTTAACTATGTTAATTCAACCTAAAGTGCACTTTATTCAAATAAAATGTGAATGCATTTGCCATTCATTGTTGTTTACTTGTTTATTTATATTCATAATTAATTGATACCTGATTCCATTACAAGAAACAACAGGAATCTAGGAAACTTTACCTGCAGTATCCAGGTATTTATTTCAGTCACACTTGGTTGAATTTTTGGCTAAAAAGTTACTGAATCGATTTAAAGTCACTGAATAGTTTCGGATCATATCGTTCTAAATGAACCAATATCGTCCTTGAATCGTATCGACAACCACGAATCGTGATACAAATCGAATCGTTGTTAAAACAAATCGTTACACCCCTACTACTAACCCATAGTATTATATTTTATTCCTTGCACTATTTTGTCTTGTCCATTGTCGTCTGTTATGCACCAACCGCCAAGTCAAATTCCTTGTATGTCTGACATACTATGGCAATAAAGGTTTTCTGATGATATGGAGGACATGTATTGTGTTTTATGGACAAGATTAGAGTTTGGACTGGTTTCCATTAGTATAATCTGGCCTTTGGAAACAAATCAATGTAGAGCAGCTAAGGAAACATATCATTAACACAAATACCTCACCTGCATCGGATTTACAGAGCTCCCCTCTTCAGCATGAACTGTTGACACCAATTTCGCAATGAAATTTGAGTCAGCGCCTGAATGCGCTGAGGTCATTACGTGACTCGAAGTACAGGGAAAAGGGGGATTCCAGTTAGTGTGAATAGGAGGTGCAGTGCAACTATGGGAAAGCCCCTCCCCGAACCAAAAAGACATTTGCTAGAGAAGCGAAAAACAAAATAACACATTACATTTTAGTCAACTATACATTCAATTCATTTTATTTTGTATAGCCCAAAATCGCAAATTACAAATTTGCCTCGGAGGGCTTTACAGTCTGTACACATGCAACATCCTCCGTCCCAAGACCCTTACATCGGCACAGGAAAAACTCCCCAAAAAATGAAAAAAACCCTTCCAGGGAAGTACATCTTACAGGGAACAAAACTGTTGGGTCAAATAGTGTCTAATTGGCCAATAGAATACACCAAAGCATCTACTTGCCAAAAGTTCCAGATCAATGTTTTGGGCTTGGGAGTTTGGGGACTTTACACAGGTGCTAAGCAGCGCTAATGTTTACTCCAATGTCAATAATTATATTTCACAACTCACGGTAGATTGTGCCATGAGAGGTTTGGTGGACATTTTTCTGTGCATTTCTTGTACATTTATTTATGTCAAATATAGTAAAGTGCCCACGTGTCAACATCTTCATATGAAAGATATGTTAAAACTTCCCAGTTGCACGTATTGTCATCAGAATCCATGAAATTGCAAACCAGACTGAGCATGAAAGAGATTTGTGTCTCTGCCTTTTATTTTCTTACCTTGTCTTACATTGAGTTTGGCCTGGTGCCTGACATCATCTCAAGGAGGCAACTAAATTTTACACTTGGAGAGTCATATCAAATCAGTAACAATATCGGCCTACTATCACCTAAAAAATGTAGCACGACTTAGAGGGCTCATGTCAGCTCAAGACTTAGAAACACTTGTATATGCCTTTATAACTAGTAGGCTAGACTATTGTAATGGTCTCCTTGCAGGTCTTCCAAAAAAACCTGTCAGGCAGCTCTAGCTTGTTCAGAAGCTGGTTCAGAACACTGCTGTGTTGTGAGCACATTACACCAATTCTTAAATCCTTACATTGGCTCCCTGTATGTCAGAGAATTAATTTCAAAATCCTACTGCTCACATATAAATCACTACATGGTTTAGGGCCAAAGTATATCACTGATATGCTTCCACTACATAAGCCTTCAAGGTCACTAAGATCTTCTGACACCAATCTGTTAGTGATTCCCAGAGTAAATACAAATCATGGGAAAGCATCATTTAGTTACTATGCAACAAACAGCTGGAATAAACTTCCTGAAGATTTAAGACTTGCCCCAACTCTGACCACGTTTAAAACAAGACTGAAAACTCTTATGTTAACCTTCGCCTGCTGCTTTTACCTACATTGCACTTTTAACTTCTGAAGATTTTAATCTCTCACTCTGCACTGTAACTTTTAATTATTTTTATATTTATAATTTTATTTGCTGTTTTTTAAATTGTCTTTTAATTCTTGCATTTTATTTCACTTTATTGTATGACATGTTATGATGTGAAGCACTTTGAGTCTGCCTTGTGTATGAAAAGCGCTATACAAATAAACTTGCCTTGCCTAAATTTATTACTCAAGTTTTGACAAATTGTGGTCATAAAAAAAAGTAATACATCAACTTGCAACACGTCCGTTTCCATGATACTGCTTCACTATAAACAACATAAAACATACCTGCAAACTCATAAGGGTTGAAAAAGGTGACAAACTAAACCTAGATGGGGGCTGGGCTGACCGGGGGGGGCACGGACCTCCGCATAAACTGAGAGGCAGGACCGGCGCAAGCCATTGTGGTGCCCCCCCCCTCCCAACCAACCAACCAACAACCACCACCAACAAAGGAATAACTCCAAGACTGCTTTCTATCTATTTCTAAAATTAGACGCTTTATGTCACAGTCTGACTCTGAAAAGCTTGTTCATGCTTTTGTTACCAGTAGATTTGATTACTGCAATGCACTTTTTGCTGAACAACAAAGAAAGTGTTAAAACATTTTTATTCAGAATGCTGCAGTCTTAACCAAAACCAAAAGGTTTGAGCACATCACTCCTGTCTTGGCCTCACTACACTGGCTTCCAGTAAAACAGAGAATTGATTTTAAAATACTACTTCTTGTTTTTAAAGCTTTGCTCCCCCTTATGTTGTTGGCATGCTGACTAAATACACTCCGGTGAGATCCCTTAGATCAGGGGTGTCAAACTCATTCCGGTCTGGGGGCCGCATACAACTTAATCGCATCTCAAGTGGGCCAGACCAGTAAACTCATTCTAAAATGACATAGAACTAACAATAAGTCCACTTTCTTCTTTGTATTAGTGCAGAGAAGAAGTAAATTATAAAAATCTTTATATGCAATGAATTGTCCTTTTAATAAATATATTATCAACAACCTAAGAGTTTTTAAGAAAAGTAATGTGCAATTTCAACAACATTTTCACCCAGTTTAACATTTATTTAAGCATAAAAACTGACCACAGTGATTGTGATTCACCTCCATGAACATGTAGGAAGAGGTCCATTTTTCTTGAAAAATCCGACACTGTGTCCACTTTTCTCTTTTTTGACAAAGACATTTCACTGAAGAGGGTGCCAGGGTCAACAGAAAATGCGGGTAAAGCGATAGACGTGAAACAGCGCCACTAGCGGACAATATAGGAACTGCATATTTTATAGAAGTGTATTCTTATTTTTTTTTCAGTTATACAGATTTATCTGTACGTTTGACACCCCTGCCTTAGATCATCATGTAACAAAGCTCTTCTCACTATACCAAAAATCAACTGTAAACTAGCTCATAGTTCTTTCAGTCACTATGGTCCTGTGCTCTGGAACGCTTTACCAGTGGAACTGATGTCCATCACAACAGGGTCTTCTTTTAAAATTAGACTTAAGACACATCTTTTTTCACAAGCTTTTAGTTCTGGTCAGTTGTTTTTATATTTTCTTTTTATACTGACGGCATTATTTTGTATGCTTTTATTATGTATTGTGTATGCATTTCTTGTTGCATTGCCGGTTTTGTTTTGAAGCACATTGAGTCTAATCATATAAAATGTGCTGTACAGATAAATTTGACTTGACTTGAATACTTTCTGCGTTTACAGAAAGTATTCAATAAAGTATTTACCGCTGCCAGTGTCTTCCGATTCTTACTCGGAATATTCTATGTGTTTGCAGAGCGTGTCGTTGTCTCGGGGGAAATTTCTTTTTTCTGTAAATGCGGCTTCTTGGGTGCCTGCGTGTGCTTGTGCGCGTGTCCGGGCTGCGGAGGTGCGCGTGAGCTTGTGACGCGGGTCGGTTTCCCCTCTTTGTGCGCGGCGCTTGGTGCTTCTGCTTCCTTCTCGTAGCCAAAGTGTCCATGCGCGTAAAAGTGAGCATCAAGCCAGTTGAACTTTGGATCCCATCGGTGAAAGTAATTGCGCTGAGGGAGCGGAGGGGCTGGGGGGGGGGTCTCCGTAGCCCAGGACCCAACTCTTTAAGCGCGGTGCTGCTGTGAGTGATGGCCTATTACTTTTGTATTGGTTTTGCATATTAACATGCTTCAGACACATTTGTTATTTATATCAGTAGCCTACTGTGGTGATTTTTCACGTCCCAGATTTTTTGATGCCGCCCCAGGCACTTGGTGCCCTACGCGCAGTGCTTGATGTGCGTGTGCGGAGCGCCGGCACTGCTGAGAGGCATATCCAGCTGCAGCCCCGCAGACTCACCTCCGGCTGGACACCAGTGGATGGACAGCAAACGTCATTTCGTATCGTCATTCACTTTTCAAATTTGACGCGCCATGCAGATGTCAGTGGTAAGAAAAAGAATAAACTGTTGATGATTTATAGGTCATGTCATAATTCAAATGCACAAACTAGCTAGTTAAAAAAAATCACCCCTAATATTGATATACGAATCTAAGTTGTGTCTGCGCATGGCAAAAGTGTTTAATTAAGATCTTTTTTCTTAATCCTTTGAGGCTTATCAAAAGGCCCACTATTTTTATAGTATATAGTTTTATAGTATTTAATGGAGTTAATTTAAAACTAACGAGTTAGACCGTTTTTAGAGGACAATCCTGAAACGGGTCAATCCCTGAGAAAAGCCTTTAACAAATTGGGTAGGCTACTACTCTTCCTTTCTTTTTAGCTTTCTGTTCTTTGATTTTATTTTCCACCTACTTTTTCCAAGATGGTTGGTCAACAAGTTATTGTATCTCTTATCCTTCTCTTGCCCCTCTTTGTACCAGGGTCCCCACACACCCCCATTGTACTGAGGGTTGGAGCGCAGGTCTTTAGCTGGGTACCGCACTGGAACTGCAGTCTTGTTGTACTGCGCTAGGCGTAAGAGCATCTCTTTCACTATGTGAGGGTAACGCTGGGATAAGTCTACTCTCTCATAAGGGTCGGCTGTGATATTGAACAGCCAGATGGATTTACCCCAGCCCCAATGGACAAGCTCATTATGCCAGCGGTTGGTTAGCCGCTGTTTAGAGAAGGTCTGTGGGGGCACCCAGTCGCTGTAGCCGGGAATACCCGTCAGGAGCTTCCAGTGGCCCACCCGTAGTGCAGCCCGGATTGCAGTGTTCCATAAGCCGTACCCAGCCTTCCACGAACCGTTTTTGGCTTTGATGTAGATTGGGTCAATATTGTGAAGAATATCTTGGCGAGGAGATGGACGGCCTTCACTGATAGCCTCCCAGACATCGTACCCATCCAGATTCAGGTCTTCGTCCAAAGTCCCTTCGCCCAGGGTCACCAGTGTAGGGAACCAATCAGTGATGTGGACCAATGATCGACATTTTGTGCCTTTATTTACCAACAGGGGACTGTGAACAAAGCCAACCGCCCGAATCCCCCCTTCCCAGTAGGTGGCCTTACTCCCCCTCAAGGGCCAGTTGCTTCCACCTGCTAATGGCTGGCCTCCGTTATCTGAAGAGTAGACTATAACTGTGTTGTCATAATAACCGTAGCGTTTTAGAGCTAACGTGAGGTTGTGGATAGCTTCGTCCAGGCAGGACACCATAGAAGCATATTTCCGGCGATGCAAGTTTGGAATGCCTTTGTAGCGCTCGAGGTAGCGGGCTGGAACCTGCAGTGGGGAATGAACCGCCTGAAAGGCTAAATAGAGAAACAAGGGTTGTCCGCGAGGGTTGTGATTGGCTAGGATGCTGATAGCTTTTCGAGTAAACATCATGGTTGAGTACAAGCCGCGGTCCTGTTCCCAAGCTGCCTCTTCTCCTTCATACAAATCATAACCACACATACCGGGTCCTTCACATTTATAGTGACTGTAGTAGTCCCCACTTCCTAGTAGGGACCCAAAAAAAGTGTCAAAGCCACGCTGGGTGGGCAGGCAGCCACGCTTGTAGAAGCCCAGGTGCCATTTGCCCACCATGTGGGTGGAGTAGCCTGCTTTCTTTAGCTTCTGGGGCAGGGTGATATTTTCCAGGGGCAGGCAGTTGGGCTGGGTAGCTCGAATGATGGAGTGCTGAAGTCCTGTGTGGATCTGATACCTATAAAATGAAAATACATATCAGACAGTGGGAAATATTAGCAGAGTAAACAACTAGTAGGTTTAGTCTGAAAAAACATATATTTCTTACACAAACAAAATAATTTGCTGTACCAGAGTGAATCACCAATTCATGTGGATTCAGTCAACCATGTTACATCCGACAATACCCCAAAAGCCTTTTTTATAGACTTCTCAAACTTTCAATAGTTGTAAAGTTGGCTCACAAACTGGTCGAGATAGGGTAGTCTAACCTGCTGCATGGATGAATTTTCCAAATGTTTAATGTAAAAAAAACACTAAAACGCTGCCAGTACAAGTTTATAAAACTGACATCTGGATTTTCCTCCCGATAAGCCTCCTCCGTCTGACCATTAGATTGCAATAAGTAGTTAGTCACATAAACAATGTTTGTTGTGGAATCTACACACTGACACACTATCCAAGGCTCAAACCACGGAGGAATGTGGATGGTGGAGGAGGCACAGGGGAGGGGTTAGATGGCTCATTAGCATTAAGACCTGTGGGGTTTACTTAGCAGAAAGAAGGCTCAGGGTACTTTTCCCTTGGCCCGGGGCGGAGGTGCGAAGCCCAAAAAATCTGGCTCAAGTTAAAATATCAAAAAGGAAGGAACAGAAGCACATACAGTAACAACATGAATTACGCTATCAATAGTGTAATATTTTGCAAAAGAGGATTTTCTTGACCTATCCCTAATCACTTAATATTCCAATACATTCAATAATTTGACCGTCAATGACCTATGTTTAATTTCTTCAATTAAACATAGTATAGCATGGATTATATCATCCTTAGATACATCGCCCTCCCCTCTATCCCCCATCCCAATGTTGTTTACTGACCAGATGAAGCAGCCAAAGTATATCACTGATATGCTTCCACTACATAAGCCTTCAAGGTCACTAAGATCTTCTGACACCAATCTGTTAGTGATTCCCAGAGTAAATACAAATCATGGGAAAGCATCATTTAGTCATTTAGTGCAACAAACAACTGGAATAAACTTCCTGAAGATTTAAGACTTGCCCCAACTCTGACCACGATTAAAACAAGACTGAAAACTCTTATGTTAACCTTCGCCTGCTGCTTTTACCTACATTGCACTTTTAACTTCTGGAGATTTTAATCTCTCACTCTGCACTGTAACTTTTAATTATTTTTATATTTATAATTTTATTTGCTGTTTTTTAAATTGTCTTTTAATTCTTGCATTTTATTTCACTTTATTGTATGACATGTTATGATGTGAAGCACTTTGAGTCTGCCTTGTGTATGAAAAGCGCTATACAAATAAACTTGCCTTGCCTAAATTTATTACTCAAGTTTTGACAGATTGTGGTCATAAAAAAAAGTAATACCTGTGGGGGTGACCCGAGGGCTCCTGCAATTGCAGGTGCGGTATTTCCCCTACAGACCCCCAGGGCGGCCGAGAAAACCTTTGTTCGACCTGAAATTACTCATTTAATCATCCCAAATGGTATGGAACACATTAATTAACTAAAAAAGGTTGAATAGTGTGCCTTTTAAAAAAAGGTTAATCAGAAAACGGTATATCACTGAAAACACCAGTGAATCATTCATTCAGCTTTTCTCTTCTTCACCTGCTCTCACTGGAGCCTCAGTGACTGAGCTTGTAGATAATTTCAACTGTAAAATTACAAATGTTATTGATACTATTGCTCCCACTAAGGTCAAAGCTGTCTCTGGTAAGAAAAGATCTCCATTGAGAAATTATATAGTGGTGAGAACGGAAATAAGAGCATGTCGAAAAACTGAACGCAGTTGGCGAAAAACTAATCTCCAGGTCCATTATGACACCTATAAAGAGAAACTTCGCAGTTTCAGTACCAGTTCCAGCACCAGTAGCATCTGAACTGTTGTCTACCAAGGCCTGCAATGACTTTGCATCCTTCTTCATAAGATAAAATTAGACAAACAGTAAGTGCCTCCATATCAAATATAGGATATGTGTTGTCACATTGTTCACGTAAAATAAAATCCAATACGATCAACCTTAAAAACCTAGAGGAAATTATACAACATCTGAATACCTCCTCCTGTTGCCTTGATATTCTACCAATAAGTGTATTCAAAAATGTTGTTTCGAATTGTTTGGCTTCCGATCTTCTACAGATTATAAACACATCTCTGCTCTCAGGAATCTTCCCACAGGCCCTGAAAACTGCAGTCATCAAGCCACGACACTAATGAGCAACTATAGGCCAATATCAAACCTTCCATTTTTAAGTAAAATCATAGAAAAAGCAGTTTTTCAACAAATCAACCTTTTCTTATCGCTAAATACAGAGCTGGCGATTGCTATAGGCGGTTGCCTAGGGCGACAATTTTTTTTTTTTTTATAAGTTTACCTAATATGAAAATCTGTAAAAGAAATGTATCAAGAACTTGATTTATACACCTATGATTAAAAAAAAAAAAAATAGTCGTGCCAGTGGGCCGCATTCGGTACTCGTCCGCGGGCCGCACGAAGTGTGCCGGGGGGGCGCATGCTTTGCTTCTGGTAATTTGACATTAGCAGTTGTGTTGTTATGCTGAAAGTGCAATATTTTTCAGAGACAGTAAAATTTTCTTTCCGGTACGGCGTACCCTCTCCAAATATTTTAGTGGCACGCCGTATTGGCCAGTACCGGCTTACTTTCACCACTGCTGATAACTTGGATGTTAATGTCAAAAGACCAGTATCACTCGACTGAATCGATCACTCGATTTTTTTTTTGGCCATGGCCAGATGCACTCAGGCAATATTTGCAGAGGCCGGCACCTGCTGGAGAAAGGACACCTGATCCTTCATCTGAATATTGTAAGTACAACTAGTACTATTGATGCCGTTTTTGTTATTGTTTATTATTACTTTTATAATCACATCACATCATTCTACTAATTGTAATCAGTAGTATTATTTAGCCTTGTAGCAGCCTAATAGATTAGTTAACAGTGAAGTGTGGCCCTGCGTCCTCTAGTGATGCCAAAGAATCACTGAAATAAATATTTAATAATAAAAAAAATGTCTTCCTATATTTAAGCGCGGTATTACGGTTGAAACTGTGTAAAATGTTACAATGGCTGACAATATTAAATATACTTATTTAGGAATAAAACCTTTGCCTTGTTTTTGATATATACTTAGGTCATTTCTGAGGTGGTACTTGGTGTAAAAAGTTTGAGAACCACTGGATTAGTAATACTAGTCGTGGTGGTAGTAATTGTAATTTATCTACTACAAGTTACATGGTCAGAGATAAAATGTATTTGTACAATGCAACTATGTGGTAGGATGATAGAAATGACCAAATGCAATTGTGTAAGAAACAGCATTGATAAACACTGTGTTTAAATATGATACAGCTGCAGGAGTAGGGACATCCAGTGGTAGTACTCCAGGGACCAGTGACACACAGGCCAGGAACACACAGCCTGCATCAAGTGAGTCTATTTAATAGTATTTATTCGAGCCACATCCATACTGCAGAACCTGCAGCATGTATTAAAAATATGATTAATGTATTAAATGTATTAAAATACAATAGCTTGTTTTCTTGAATAACATCACATCCCTATGAATCTTATTTCAACCACAGTTTTATTAATTTTCACTAATTTAATTTAACCCCACTGATCTGGCTCTTGTAGGTGAAGGGGCCACATCTTGCATTCCAGGCACCAGTGAAACACAGACCAAGGAGACCGGGAATACTCAGCCTGAAGCAAGTAAGACCCTTTAATACCGTTTAGTCAACCACAATTTAAAACTTTAGTGACTTGTTTCCAAGTAAAACCAAGTTGACATTCCTCATCTCAACTAGGTTCATGTACCCCCATAACCCCATACTTAAAAAGAAAAAGTCTATTTATAGCTGCATTAAAAAAGGACAGAATAGTTTGCGAACGGGTTTGTTTACAGTATGCCAAAAATTAACCTCTGCCCAGTAAGCCTCTTCCTTTTTTGGAACAGCTGGTGGAGGCAGTAGAGGACAAGCCCTGTGGACCTGCATGTACAAGGAGGGAAACTGGTGATGTGAAACAGATGACTGTAAGCACTGTGTACGTTAATCAGCTTCCTAATGCTCCGACGGAAATCCCAACGTTTCTGCTCCTTCACTTGGACACATGTATAGATCAGTTTTCATATTATGCGAGTCCCAAAAAGACGTAATGTATACAAGGCACAGTGCATTCTATGTATGATACATCGATTCCAGAACAGGACGCTAAGGATCTGTCTAATACTGCCCCGCATATGACAAAGCAATCACATGCATGATAGCTAATTTGTTCAATCATGAGCAGCACATCACAATGACGCCCAACTTTTTCAATTATACTCCCAATCGAGCCCTGCTCGGATGGTACGTCATCCCAATCTAATAGAATTGATAGTCTGAGCGATAGATTCGAGTCAGACTCGACAAAATGTACAAAGACTTGCAACTCGACTTGGACCTTAACATCAATGACTTCACTTGGACTTGCGCCTTTTGACTCTAGAAGACTTCCCATGAAAACTAGGGGAAAAAAATGTAACACAGCTGCGCCGCTCTCACTTTTTCTGCATCTGTGAAAAAAATGTGCACCACCTGTATGCGCGCCATCCAATCACTGTAGTTGTTTTGATTCGACTGCATCTAAGCAGGCTCATTGCAAGACAACCAATGAAGCGCAACAAGCAACAACGCTCTAGTTGGCAAAATGATACCGAAGACTGTATCAACGAGACAGTAAAACCCACGTCTCCCTTGCTGGTTCATGCTTACAAAAATAGGGATTTTTGAGTACATGAGTGTAGCACAGATGGAAAACCTCGTCAACATCATGTCAACGTCCGTTTTAAAGTACCATAACACAGTCACAGTAGATCCACCATTAGCCTTCCCTTTTCAGATCATGCCCAAACAGCAGGCAGCGCATGGACATCGAGTGCTATGTAGTCTAGGTCTGTGAGGCAGCGCACCACTGGGATATATACAGTATATAATAAAATATGTTCAGAGATGCAATAGATTAATATAGTGCAGTTCTTAACTAATGGGGCCATTGTTTAGCTTATTTTTGGTTTAATTTGGTTTAGTTATTTAATTTATTCAATTAATTTGTTTTGCTATACTTTTCATGAGTTTTCAGCCATGGTGGCAGTATTCTGCATCCCCATCGTGCACAAATGACTGACTTTTGGCCAATTTGATCTTTGGCAAATGCAATGCAGAGAGGCCTCCCTCCACCTGTCCACAGCACGCCTGCGCACACAGACTCACTCTCTGTTCATCACCTGTCCACACAGCTCTCTCTCGCTCACTCATTCATACACACCAGTCTCTATGGAGTCAGTCCAATTATATTATCAGGTTGGTCCAGTTTTTCAGAAGTGATAATTTTGAGGAGTGAGGATGATATTAATGATGCGTTTAAAAAATATTTAGGCAAAAAGGACCCATGTCTATTTAAGAGTTAAAGTGTTTTGCAATACGAGGTCAATACAATACAGGACTGGAGCTGCTGTGCGTTGCTCTAGTGCAATATGCTGTTGAAATACAAGCATGTTTTGTGACAATTTTCTGTTTTTTTACAGTGTTTGGTTAATGTCATTGTATAAAAAAATGGTTTAAATAAATACAAATCGTACAGACATACATGATGTGTAAATTTTATTTCTGTGGTAAGAGATGACTCGAAACTAAAATGGTAAGACTTTTGACTCGACTTGAGACTTGCCTCATCTATGACTCGACTCGGAACTCGAGGGCAAAGACTTGAGACTTACTTGTGACTTGCATAACAATGACTTTGCCCCACCTCTGCAGGCTACTGTCGGCCGTAGCCTACGCCTAACCAAACGTTTTCAAGCCAGAACACTCGCAACCTCCCGCGTTCCGTTACTTAACCCACTCACAAACATCACCACAACACATCCCCCCAGGTGTCACTGCAATGATTGACATAAAACATCGTGAGCCCTTCACTGAACTTCTAAACTCTGTTTTTAGAAGTGTAACCTCATTCACATAACATGTAAACAACGGTCCGTTAGTTATTTGCCGGCTGCCTGTGCTCCATTTATCGGTTATTATATAGGCCTACATTAAACTCCAGACAGTTGGGTGGCTACACGATCAGAAGTAGGGAACAAGAGCGCTATACCTGCCAGTCATGAGTTGGCTCCTGGAAGGGCTGCAGAGCGGCTGCACATAATAATTCTCCAGCTTAACGCCCTGCGCTGCCAGCCGGTCCAGGGTCGGCGTTTTGATCTCCGAGCCGTGGTACCCGACATCCCGGAAGCCTTGATCATCCACTAGGATGAACACGATGTGCGGCTGGGAGCTCGGTTGATCAAACTCATTGCGCATCTTAGAGTCCCAGTTATCCCACGACATGTGAACGCTCCACGTCTGAGAAACGACGAAGCTGAGGAATAAACCAACTGGCACCCAAAGGATCAACATGATTCAGCCCAATTTAGACCCCCCAGGCGCGGTTATTGTTGGTCAGCAGGTACGGTGTGAGCGGCGCGCGAAGTCTCGCACATGTTCAGGGGGCGCAGCAGCACTTGGAGCTGGGGTTGGCATCGAGTTCAGTCATTCTCTCCGCCAGTTATGAAAAAACATCTATGAACCCGAAGTAAACCGAATACGCGTCCTGAACAGCTTCTTTTAGTTTCAAAGTAGGCCTACTGCAATCTCAAAAACGGAAAACTAAAAAAACGGCCGACGCTGGAAAGGCGTATTGAACACAGAAGCAGCCGGGGCGGGGAGTTCACAACGGATTTCTTCCATACTGACACAGTCCTTCCGAGCGGAGAACGGGCTGAGGAGTGGGTCTGTGTAGGGAGGCGCGTCCATATGAAGATCCTCCGCTCATTGCAGCGCCCAACAGCCGCCACGGGTGCGCGCGAGTCACGATGCGTTCACGAGGAGCGGAAAAAGCTCAACCGGAGAGTCCGGAGAGTCCTTCTCTAATATGTGGTGGATGTTGTTTAGCGGCCTTTCCCCTTTTTTTAAACAGTGAAAGACGTTTAGATATCCCCACCCCCAAACAATTATACATTAACAGAGCTAGAATTACTGAACAACTTGACTCAGAAAGGCAGAGATCCTATCCCGCAATGGCAAGTCTGTGGCTATGCAGGACAAAAATGAATGAATGTATCCATAAATAAATAAATTAAAGTTGATAATCAAACAGGGCAAACAAATACGTATTATATATTTACTTCTACATTTCTGTACATACATACATACATTTCTTCATTTATTTATTTGTGTGTCTGTCTGTATCATATATTTATCAACAAGAGATGTTTTTGCGGTGAATTGTTCCTTGCAACGCCACCTCGGGAATTTCAGTTTATCGTACCTAGTTCCGTTCATAGAATAGCAAGAGGCGTGGTTGCAGTACAAAACACTTAATTTAATGGAGCAAAAATAACATGGTACCAACAATACTAAAACAAAGAGCCATAAAACAAATGTAAGATTGTGGCTTACTAGTGGTGAGGGGGTCCCAGGACAGGTGAGGGTCCCAAACAATAGAGGAGGCACCCCGATCGTACGTGTATCATGCACACACACATACACACAGAGCCATGCTGTCTTTGCAGTGTGCGTCCGTGAAAAAGTTCCTTTTAGTGCAGTTAATGTATGGTGAAAGAAAGTCAGTATGCCACACACACTGAGCATATCGTCTTACTTTACAGGACCCAATAATGAAACAACTAAATGAACATTCAAAGTTTTGCCATGTTGTGATGGGGACTAATCCACGGACCCGAAAAAAGGCCTGTCTACCCTTTGCGTTCTTCTCCCTAGTTATGCAAGCTAAAAGTCCAATGTTCTTGTTTATGAATAAAAATAAAAAAAACATCCCCCCCTCTGCTTTTTTGTCAAATCGCACCCTGATAGTACATATATTAATTAGGGCTGTCAAATGATTACAATTTTTAATCAAATTAATTTTTCAGTGGATTAATCATGATTAATTAATCATGATTAATCCACATATGCAACGTTTCCCGGGAGAAATAACAAACCGGGAGGTGTCCGGGTGATAGGGGTAAAAAACGGGAGTGTTGGTCGGAAGAACTCCAAAAAAGTGTGCTGAGCGGTCTGCCTCTCTCTCTCCCTCCATGGGCGTGTATCTGATCTAACAGTAGGACAGGTTGAATAGGTTAAAGCCATAAGAAGAAGTTTAAGTAGTGAGAGTAGTTGAAAAAGCGGAAATCGGTTTAATAAGTTTGAATTTAATTAATAAGTTATATACACTGCATAGAACGAAAAAGCATCAATTTAGCTGAGATTAGATGTGAACAGTAATGAAATAAATACATTTCAATAGATTTGATGACAATATATGGATGAAAAAGCTTAAATGAAGTACAAAGAATTGTTGAAAATACATGCACGGCTGAAAATATACATAGAAGCTAAATACGAATTTCAAAAGACGGCTAAAAATACAGAAGTAAAAGTAGTTTTAGTATCAATAGCAGTAGAAAAACTAGAAGTAAGTGTTAGTAGTAGTACTATTATTAGCAGCTCTAGTACTAACACTATTAGTCATAGTAGTATTTGTAGTAACCTAAGCAGTAGTTGTCATTTTACAATCAGCAGAAATACTATTAATGATAGTAATAGTAGTACTAATATTAGTACAAGTTGAAGTATTAAAAGCAGTATGAAAATTAAAAGTACTAGTAGTTATACTATCAGTTGTAAAAGTACTAATAGTAGTGCTAGTAATATTAGTAGTAGTTGTACTATTATTTGAAAGAGCAATACATATTTCAACAAAACAGCTTCATTCTGAGCTTTGCTGTTAAGGTACAGATAATCATTGAGGCTTTTATTTTGTAGTGATGGAATTGGGTGAGGAGGGGTGGGGAGGACAGAATGTTTGATATTCAAGCCAAGTTTTTACTCGAGTGTGTTGACTATCAGGGATTTCTCTTCCTTTTGGCACTGTTGAATCTCAGCCATGCCAGCCCTCCAGAGCTTTAGCAGTTTGGATTCTGCCTCCAGCTGGTGGTTGTTGCCCCGCTGCTTGTTCAACTCTTTCTCTAGGGCAACGTTGTCGGAGTACAGTGCTGTTATTCTGGTCTCCAAGATCTGTGGTTGGTGGTCCAGTTCTTTGAAGGTCCTTCTCTCAAGATCTTTGTGTTTCTCTTCCTCGCTGATGAGCTGTTGTTGAGTCTCTATCAGTTTCTGTGAGATGCTTTCCTTCTCTTTGTTGACTTCCTGGGTCGCACTGATCTTCTGGAGCATCAGATTCTCAACCTCGGTGGCCATCTTCAGGTACTTTGCTTGAGAGGCTTCCAGCTCCTCTTGTTTAAGGCAGAGGTCTTTGGTAGTCTTCTTCTCCAGATCTTTGTATTTCTCTTCCTCGATGATGAGCTGTTGTTGAGTCTCTATCAGCTTCTGTGAGATGCTTTCTTTCTCTTCGTTGACTTTATTATAAATAATAATACAAATAATGTAACACTTTTCTTGGTATGCAAACAATGTCATAATTTCTCAATTGTTTCTCCCCAGACACGAATTTAGCTAGCTGGTGAACAATATCCCAATTAGCATTAGTCTAAAAAACGAAATATAAAATCAAAAACACTAGACAGGTCAACAAAACATAAACAAAACATCTTTCAAACACATATCAACCTTATCTAAAAACCTCCAAAGCATAAACACTCGCTCAAAGTACCTGTAAAATAACCATAACCACCTAAGTTCCTGCCTCCGTCCTCAGCACAAGCAGACAGCTCAATCTTATGCACGAAGCGAGGCGGGACTTAAGGCAGACGAGCCAATCATCATCAGCCGGTCACACTGACAGCCGGTGTCACGTTTGAGAGGGAGGGAGAGAGGACGCAGCCGCAGCGAGCGCAGACACAGAGCGAACAGAGCGCAGGAGCGACTGTAGTAAGGCGTTTGTGCAAAAACTGCGGAAAAAAGTGTGGGTGTTGAAATACCCGCATCTCCCACGAGTGCGACGCCCTTGTGTGATTAAGACAGTGTCCGAGCACTAATTCTAATTAGTGTGCATGCATCTGCCACAGGAAAGTTTGCTGATGAAATGTGCCGAGACGCGGGCAGCAGCACAATGTGAAGTACATTAACTGAAAGGGAATGCAGTGTAACTACTTTAACATCCATTAACTTTGCCACATCACAGAGTATCAAATCAGAAATGCTTCTTTACGGAGTCTATTCTCAGCCAAAAACCTTAATTCATTCTAACAGACTTACTACTAATACCGAGTGTGAGTTAAGGCAGTGTAACTTCACCCAAGAAGACTATCCTCATGTATGCCTTAGCCCGTAGCTTACTTCTAACATGCTGTGATGCTCACTCATTATTTTCTCACCTTCATTGCTTGGCGCTGTCAATCAGGACATCAGCTGTTTAGATCATGTCTTTTCTATCCAATGAGCACAACAAACTAATTAAATCGTGCTACTGTGTCTTTTAAATATGGTGGTCTCTACCTCTACAATCAGTAGATGCTGCTGTTTCGCATTTCTCCATCTCCCCATCTCTGCCCAGTCAAACTCTGAAGACTTTATCGTCCTGTGTTGTTTCTTAATAAAATACTGGGATATCTGGGGCTGAAATAGACCATCATAACCCTGCCTTATCCATGTTTGTTGTTAATGTTATGAAATGAATGACGTTAGTAACAATAGTTCCCTATCAGGGAACTTCGAGCTGCGTGAAACGCTGTGGGAACGCCCTGCGTGACCGCGTCATGAAGCACGTGTGAAATCAGTCCAATGGCGAGACGCCACGTCATAGGCGGGTGGCGTCGAGACCAGGAAGTATAAAGCGCACCCAAAACACCGGCTCCTTCATCTCTGTGCCTTCATCAGGCTTTAACCAGCCTTTGTATTCGGCGTTCGACTCCCATTCCTTTCTGTTTTTTTGTGCGTACAGTTTAGACTGACATGTTTAGCTTATTTAACAGAAGCGCACACACCGGCGTCAACGAGGTAAGTGCGTGACAATGGCTATGATTAGTAAATGCGGTATGTTGTTTTTATTTTTTGGTTAGTGATTTATTTTAGACAAAGATCATTTGTCAAAGATCATTTTCCATTTACATTTGCGCATGCGCGATTGATTTGCAGTCTCGACGTGGAGCGGTAAACATCACCTGCACTCACTGCAGGTGGAAGGGACTGCTGCACGAGTACTCGGCCGCTTGTCAGTGCTTTGGGAAGTGGGTGAGGTTCACGACAGCACCCGCTGAGAAGAAGCGTTGGAACGATACGTTTTTTTCACGTCACCAAAACACCGCGGCGCTCTCAGGCGAGGTAGCCACCGGGAGGGGCGGGTCTTCACTGCATTATACGGTGCCCGTACTCGCTCATTACCCTCTAGGGTTCAGGCTACTGTCACCGCCACTAGTTCGGAGCGGCGAGCATGAGCCCGATGGCCGCTCGCCTCCTCCGCAGAGCTACGTAGCCAGTCCCAGCGAGGGTGGCCCGAGGGCCGCTCGCCTCCGAGGAGGAGGAGGCTAGGGCTGTCAGGCCAGAGTTACGTAGCCAGTCCCAGCAAGCGTGGGCCCGAGGGCCGCTCGCCTCCGAGGAGGAGGAGCCCAGGGCTGCCAGACCAGAGTCTCCCTGCCAGTGCGCTACTACAGGGCACTGAGTTCTGCCTCCCGGTAGGGAGTTGGGCTATTGCAGCCGGTACTTCATTGTTCCAAAGAAGGATGGGGGTTGCTTCCAATACTAGATCTACATCTGTTGAATCACACTGTCGCGAAGCTCAGTTTCAAGATGCTGACGCTCAAACAGAGCGTGTCAAAGATCAGGTCCGAGGACTGGTTTATCACGATAGATCTGAGGACGCTGACTTCCACGTGTCCATCCTTCCACACAGGAAGATCCTGAGGTTTGCTTTCATTCATAATATGGCTTTTACAGCAGTTTTAAAAACGTGTACTCTCTGGCTTTTTCTGTTAAGTTCTTCACCAGATTTGTATTGGAGTCTATCGGGCTTGAGACAGACTTTGTCTCACTCTCGAGCGCCTCAGGCAAAAAGTAAAGAACTCTGTGATTCCATAAACACATCATTCCGACCAGCACAAGCACGGCATCATTCTGCTCAAAAATGAAGCTTTAAAATGTAACATTGTGGTCGTGAGTGCACAATTTTTTTTACCCGATTCTCACGCAGCCGTACACTCTAAATTTGCATACGCTCACTCTAGAGGCTCCACATACACACCCATGTAAAACTGCTCAGTGAGGAGCAACCTGGTGGTGTCTGACGGACAGAAACATAATGTCCTAGAGGTGTTCTATCGAGTTTAGGTGAGGGGATCACAAGGGCCAATTAATTGTATCAATTTCTTCATCCTCCAGGTACTGCCTGCATAGTCTTGCTTCATGAGGCTGGGCATTGTCATGCATCAGGAGGAACCCAGGACCTACTGCACGGGCAGTGCTCAACCTGTTCCTCCTTGCACAAAGCAGCAAATATTGGTCCCGCTCCGGCCCCTGTCTAGCTCTCCTAGTGAGTAACTGCCTGTCTCCTGGAATCTCCTCTATGTTCTGGAGGTTGTGCTTGGAGACACATCACCTTGCAACTTCTGTAGGGTTAAGAAATTGCCCCATGCTCCCAGTAGTGACAATAATGAGCTAAAGCTAACAGTAGTGGAAAACCAGTCAAAGAGATCAAGAGGGAGAAGCTTGAATTAGTCTCCATATGTAAAACCAGTCCCGGCAGTTTGTGGCTTTTTGGGCGCTTTTCTGTAACCTACAGACCCGGCTCCAGAAACGGCAAGCCTGACGCGCTGTCCGAGGTCTTCCCCAAAGAGGGGACACGCAATCAGGTCAACACCATCTTTTCCCGAGAGTATGTTGAAAATCAGTCTAGTCACAAGGTTTTAATCCATTTTGTTGTGTTCATGTACCGACAAGTTAAAGTTTCGCTTTAGATCTGAGTATCTAGAAACACTGGGTTAAATAAATACAGGTTCCATTAAATTCAAGGTTCCTCATTCACATTATTGAATATACAGCCCTCACTGGGTAAATCTTTAAGATGGTCATTTTGTACTCAAGTACAAAAAAAAAAAAATAGCTTGGCAGTGTTTTAGGTGGCGATCAGCTGGCGGAGGTGCGAATGGCCCTAATTAGCATATGAATGCAGCAAAACCGCGGGTGGCCGAGCGGAGCGGGCTGAATATCCTTACTCCTCATTGGATGAAACCACAACTTTCAAACAAGTAAAATCACTCGTGATTGGCAGCAAAACCACACCTGGGCAGGCCTGGCTTGAGTTTCCTTACTCCTTATTGGATGAAACCACAACTTTCAAACAAGAAAAATTACTCGTGATTGGTTGGCAGATCTGTCGCTATTGGTCACCCAGCCTCATAAATAATATATATTATTTATTCGTTATTCGTTATTATTTTATTGTACTGTATATTCATGTAATTATTATCCTATGTAGGCTACTAAACAATTTTTAGACTACCACCAAGGACATTAATGAATTTATAGAGGAAATGAACATTTGCCAGGAACATGTTTATGCAAAAAGAGCTTTATTAAAACAAACAATTATATACAAAGTGAGGATCTGCGCACACATGGGTAGAGGATAATCCAAAAACTACAACTGTCCGTTTGCCTCCTCGGGGTTATAGGTAACTGGCGGCGTTCTTTCCGAGGCAGGTCCGTTGCGCAGACGCACATTGTGCGTGGCTCTGTACTTTGGAGTCGCCTCTCACCGGTACTGCAGCTTCGCACAGAGTTCAGAGAGCTCCGTCCTACGAAATGACGGCGACCGTACAATCCACCCAGGGACCCCGCCAACATGCCCTCTTCTTCGGCAGACATGAGGTCTCCGCTGGCGGACTTCCAGAGTTCCACCGCGTCATCTGCGAACACACGCTGTCTCCATTCCAGCCGCTGTAAAAAAACAAAACAATGAATCAATAAAGTGTGATGCGTATGGTTTTTCTAGCGCGGTTCTGAAGCTCCGACGTGCCGTCTCGTAATACGTCTTACAGGCGGCTGGAAAACAATAAAATGAAAGTGGTATGGATAAAAATCAACACGCAAGTCACCGTAACATTAAACGAGGAAGGAGAAACAGTTAAAAAAAGAGTCACTTACAGATGTTGCTCCGAGCAAATAGGATGTCAGCGCCTCATTGTGAGGAGAAACTAGTCTGTAAAAACAAAATGTACAGTTATGATCGGTATCTATTCTATAGTATCTATTTCATTATACCGCACAATGAAAGCATGCTCTTCAAACCTTATACACTACAAAAATACACTTCAATAAAGCGGGTTCTGCTCATTAGTTCTTTTGTAAGGCTACTCTTAGCTTTGGTTTTAGGCTAAGCTACTTTTAGCTTAGCTAGCAGTCATACAACATATTCTTACCTTGGGATTTCATGCGGCCGTCTCCTCTTCTTTGAGTCAGTCTCTCCCTCTCGTTCATATCGGCAGGATGGTGATTCAGCTGACGGACAGTCCGCTGATAGCAAACTGCAGTTTCTTCTCGACTGGCTGAAAGCTGTTGATCGCGTCCAAGAGGAGCTGAACGCGAGACCAGACCGCGGTGCCTGTGAAGCACCATGTCTGCAAGATGTAGTGGTTAATACGTCCTCTGTGCATTTAAGTAAGACTAAAGAAAAGGTCACTGTATTCCTGCCACTATGCACATTAGTTGAGCTCTAGGAGAATGTGATCTCTGCAGAGCCTTCATTCTGATTCTAATGTTTGCATGGAATGGTCATTTTACCTTGCTGATTCAGATTGAAACTAATTTTTTAAATAACTTAGTGTATCTTTTTTACATAACATTTGCCATAGCTAATGGCATACACAGTAATCTAGCATACTTAAATTAAATAAATCAATACAAGCTAAAATGTAAGAGTCTATAATTAGGCCTGATCTATTTGTACCAAAGATTTTCTTACCTTTTAAAAAAATGTCACCTGCAAACTCCCTTTGCAGCCCTGATTTGCATTTGTATAGCTCACAGCATTTTCATTTACATGTCAAATCCTCCCCTAGAATTAGGAGGAGGGGAGTCATGGGGGGCCAACTGCCAAGGGAGGCCCACATCAATTTCCGACAATTTCCGGCAGTTTTCGGCTTTGCCCGCAAATTGCCGAAAATTGCCGTAAACCTGAAATTCCACGACAATTTACGGTGCCGGAAATTGTCGGAAATCCCACTTTTCATGCAGTGTTACTTGGAATATTCTGTGTGTTTGCAGAGCGTGTCGTTGTCTCGGGGGAACATTTTTTTTCTGTAAATGCGGCTTCTTGGGTGCTCGGGCTGCGGAGGTGCGCGTGAGCTCGTGGCTGACGCGGATCGGTTTCCCCTCTTTGTGCGCCGCTCGGTGCTTCTGCTTCCTCCTCGTAGCCGAAGCGTCCGTGCGCGTATAAGTGAGCCAGTTGGATCCCATCGGATGAAACTACTTGCGCTGAGGGGGGGGGGCTCCGTAGCCCAGGACCCAGCTCTTTAAGCGCAGAGCTGCTGTGAGTGATGACCTATTACTTTTGTATTGGTTTTGCAAATTAACAGGTTTTAGACATTCTTTATTTGTTACCTATACTAGTAGCCTTCTGTGGTGATTTTTCACGTCCCAGATTTTTTGATGCCCCCCCCCAGGCACTTGGTGCCCTACGGGCAGTGCGTGATGTGCGTGTGCGGAGCGCTGATCCTTTTGGTATATTGACCCAAGTATACTTTTAGACCTTTTCATTAATAAAGACTACAGAGAACAATGTCAACTTGTGGTAAAAGGGCATAATATGGCTTCTTTAATATATGTTGGAAAAGTCATTAGATTACACTAACGGTCTTCAAGAGTTTTACAGCGGGTTCTTCTTTGGGCAGCTCATGCTAATTTCTGCCACTTTGGATCCAGATTTAATGCACTTGTAAAAATGAACAGAACCGCTATTTGATTTGACTTGTATTGGTAGAGTCATTTTTAAAAAGATTATTCTACAAAAAATTGCTTGGATTTAAGAAGCTTTACATTTTTCGATGCATCCTTTCATTGATGTTGAAGGGCTTAACTTGGCTGTTTGAAGCTTCGCCACATGAACCATGTTGAACCAAAGCAGTTATTAAATAAAGGCAGCACAATGAGAGATCTATTAATCCGCATGCAGGCATTGTGTCTAAACAAAGCCAGCTGAATGGGTTCTTGTGAGTGTGTGCCTTTGTGATTGCGTCAGTGTTGCGAGGGCGTAAAAAGAACAGATGTGCCCTTCCATCTGGCCAACCCCTCAGAGCTCAGCAGCTGTGTTTGTAATGACACATTTATCGGGGTCGTCAACAGAAACAAGAGTTTCATATTCGTATATAAATCAGTTTAGCTAGCCCCAGGAAGGTGCACACGTTAAAGTATTACCATGAACAGGAAATAAGAGTACCAGGCCAAGGGGAAAGTCCTCTTAGGCCAAAATAGTCAAATAGCTCCATTCTGAAAGTGAGGACAAAGAGGAAACTATACCTACATATGGTAAACAGGATAATTATCAGAGTGGATTCTCCAGCAAACTTTGATAAACGGAAAAAGAATGAAGGATCCCCGTCTCACATCATTATTCCAAAAGACCCTTGGCAATGTACCTTGGAAACTTGGAAAAAATAATAAATAATTTCCCTGCTGCTGGATGGTAGATCAATGGTACCTGAATGTTTTTTTAGACAATTGAAAATGTAAATCAACAGTTGGATGGAATCTCCATTCTTTACTTTTTTAAGGAATTGCGATCTGTCTTCCGTGTGAGGTTTGGCTGTGTCCTCGCGTAAGCCACACCCCTTATCTTTTTCAGTATGATGCAACACATAACGGCTATAGAAATGCTTTTCATTTGTTTACACTTTACATGATGTCTTTGTGTGGGCATTTTAAATATCTACATACACTCAAGCCTATCACTAACTGTGGTCAGATGACACGTTGTACGTAAAACAGTGAAAACCTTCCTAAATTCTCCCAGACAACTCCACTCCACCACTCTCTTCACTAACTACCAGTGGCTGCCCGCATCCAGTTCAAAACATTGGTGCTCACGTACCATGCTGTGAATGGATCGGGTCCAGTCTACATCCAGGACAGGGTCAAACCCTACATCCCAACCTGCACACTCCGCTCTGCATCTGCCAAACTCCTTGTTCCTCCCTCACACAGAGCAAAACACTCAACAAGATCAACAACTCTTTGCTGTCCTTGCTCCGAAATGGTGGAACGAGCTCTCTGATGACATCAGGTCCGCAGAGAGCCTTTGCATCTTCTGCCGCAAACTAAAGACACACCTCTTCAGACTATACCTTGACCAAAAACACTAACTAATTGTAGCACTAAAATTGTACTTGTAACGGCTCTTATTTAGCAAGTTGTAAATTGGCTTATTTGATGAAATTTCACTTTCGAGTTTGTATCCTTTTGGTTGAAATGCACTCATTGCTTGCTTTGGATAAAAGCGTCAGCTAAATAACATGTAATGTAATGTACTACAATGCCTTGCAAATATAAATCTGATTCATAGTGTACACAAATTGTCATTTTAGGCAATCAAACGTTGAAAAGTGGTGTACTGTTGATTACAAAATGAAGAGTCTCCTCTAGGTAGAAAAGCCAGTTCCCTTTTTGCATGAAATACAGTACATGTATCGGGCATAACATTGAGTTATCGTTTACTACCCTCTAGTGCACCAAATAGTTATTGTAAGTAATTACGTCATCAACAGTGCGTCGTAATATCCCACGCATGCGCAAGAGTAGGCGCAGACAAATTTCAAACTGGAAGGCGGGTGGATGAGGTCTGGGCAGAAAAAACAAAGCAGGGGTTTATTGACGAGAGTTTCACCAAAAGTTCTTGAAAATGACCAGCACGTTGAAAGGAATTACTCTCAAGGGTAGCGCCGAGATGGTTGCTGAATTTTTCTGTAAGAATTTGTATTCATGTTAATTGTTTAACCGCATTCCATACGCAAACATACAATGCTAATATGCTAACGTGAGTGGGCCCGAGCTGCGTGCTGTTTAACGTGCAACGTTTAATTTTCAATTTGGGAATTGGAGCTTAACGTTACCCACCAGTTTACATTTGGGAACAAGCAAAAAAGTTTGTTGAGTTAAAATAGTTTTAATTTGAGGTAGGGACGTATAGCTATTGCAGTTTACAGTGAATCCTACCGCCCACCAGGTACTTTAATGGTGACAATGCGAAGCGTGACGTAAAGTTAACGGAGATATTCGGAATACATCAGTAACGTTTCACTGTTTAACGTTACAGGTTTATTGTCATTGTTCGAATTGATGAACACGGTTCGCTTAACGTTACTTACCTCAGTGTTAGCTCACTGTGTTTACAAAGCTAACGTTACATTGAAAAGCAGACCTAAGGCAGCTGTAACAATGAGCACTCGAATTATAACTGTTTTACGTAAATATAAAACGTTCTGTTGTTTTCGACGTCTTTTTCATTTCACGTTTGTTTTATTGTATTTATTTATTTGTTGGTTTGTGTTGTATACACTAATACGTTTCTGTTTCTATATGTCTATTTTGAATTGTGTTGCCTCTCTTACAATGGTTTCATGTTTTCTGAGCCATTTGATTCTCTCCACAGCTTTTGGCATCAACAGCATCCTGTACCAGAGGGGCATATATCCTCCAGAGACTTTCACCAGAGTCACACACTATGACATGAGCCTCCAGCTTACCACTGATCCCAAGTTGAAGAATTACCTGACAAATGTGGTGTCTCAACTCAAAGGTAGCCTCAGTCGTTTGCTTCTTTGTGCATATTTGGGGTTTCCATAGCATTTTCCCCTGGAGAATTTCCCTTTGGGAGGATAGTATTTTGTGCAACATGTAACATTTATTTATATTTATTCTGTTGATCCATATCCCTAATTTGCTTTTTACACTAAATTTCTCCACATGTGTAGGACTAAGACTTGAACCCAACCCCAAATGACTGAATCTGACCTGTACTTCCAATTTACTTCTTTTATTTCATTATGCCATGCGAATCCAACGTATTGACCCTGTCACTGTTCCTTATTGGCATTGCATATGAACTTTGCAATGCCAAAGTAGTGTGGAAATGTGGAATTAGGGAAACTGTTTCCTAAATACATTGCAATTTAAAATAACCAAACGTGACCCAACCCGTAAAGCATATTTATACAGCTAAATGGTCATTTCTTCATATACTTTGTTTTGCCAAAATCCCAAATCAAAACCATGTTCAGTTTATAATATCAGAATAAATGATTTGTAATTCATATTTAAGATGTGATGAAAGTGCACTACACTTAATAAGCAGTGGATGTGTTTCTGTGTTTCAGAGTGGCTGTTTGAGTGCACAGTGCAGAAGTTTGTGTTGGTGATCACATGTCTGGAAACCAATGAGGTGCTGGAGAGATGGCAGTTTGACATTGAGTGCGACAAATCAGCCAAAGAAATCAGGTCAGCCCTGCTACCATCTACTTGCCCTTTTTAAAATTAGTTTATTTGGCTCCTATCCTTTTAAGTACTGTGGTAGTATTCCAGACAGCCTTACTGTTTTATGTGATGAATGAAGTAAAGATTCTGTGTTCTTTAGTTTCTCAGAATATATTCGGTCCAGTTTGTGCTTGTACCGTAGTTCCCTTTCACACAGTACTGTAGGTCATGCATGTCAATGGACCCGTCGCAATAATCAATATATTGACTTTGGACAATGTAAAATAATAATTGCGACAATTTTTGGTGCTGCGATATATTCATTTTACATACAAATTAATGCTGCCAACATTTTAGTCGGCCCCACTGCTTTCTTTATCAAATGTGCAGGCAGGGCTTAGGAAGGGTCTCCACCCACACACAGAGCGGACACCGACAGGCGACAGGAATGCGTGAACCCAGGGTTTTATGAAGTGTTCTTATTTGTGACCTCTACAGCCGAGCCAATTAGGATAAACAAGTCCAAATGGACTTGTTTTTGAAGCTGCATTTTAAACCGAATAAGAGGGGAGAGCTAATAGACGTTAATGAGCTCGTATTTTGACTTTGTTTAGAAACGGTGGCAACACAGAGAGGCAACACGACTTAACTTAAAATCTCACCTAAGACACAACTGTCCCACCTAGTCTTTCAACCTGATCTACTGTCGGTTCCTCCGAACTGCGGGTTTGCCTCATCGTCCGGGCCATGCGTGGGGCAACGTCCCCAGAACACCTCGAAGCCTACCGCATCGCACCAAGGGCGAAAAAAAAAAGATCTCTTAAATCTGCACGTTAATATTTATTTTATTTATTTATCATGTTTAAATATTCTAAAGAATACAACTTATTTGTTCTTGGAAAGAGCATATTGCATTATTAAGCTACTATATTGTCATTATGTAATCAGTGGCATAAAATGGTATGTAAATTACAATATTGTTTATTGCAATTCATTTTGGTGCAATAAAAGCAGTTGGTGACAGCCCTACATGTTAACACATTCCTCACGCGTCCCTCAGCACTCCCAGAGAGAAGTCCATTAAGACCATTCAGGATGAGATCCGCTCAGTTATCAGGCAGATTACAGCCACAGTTACTTTCCTGCCACTGCTGGAGACGCCGTGTGAGTAACCAGAGCCTTTTCTACCAGTAAACCTTTCTCCACTTCAGCTTTCACTAATGTGCCAGTTGACGTGCTGACCTTTGCATCTTCCTCTCTAGGTGCATTTGACCTCCTCGTCTACACCGACAAAGACCTGATGGTTCCTGATAAGTGGGAGGAGTCTGGTCCTCAGATCATAGACCAATCAGAGGAGGTGCGTTTACGCTCATTCACCACCTCCATCCACAAGGTGAACAGCATGGTGGCGTACAAGAGGACTGACTCAGCTTAGACCTCTAAACCACACTGCTCGCTATGGGCTGTATATACCACCAACCCTCTTTACCCCCAATATCCTTCTACCATTGGTTTCTGATCTTCACTTTGTCTCAGCCCCCTGCTCTGTCTCCACTGATGTAAATATTTCTCATTAGACCTGATCTGTCTGTCAGAAATAACTGTCCTTTTTCTTTGGTATGGCCTTCCCTTTCTTCCAGATGGTCAACATCTTTTTTTAGAAGCTACTGCTTTATATGTTAATCCTTTTTAACATGTCAAGAATAAATGTATTTCACAAATGTTTCTTTTCCGGGTTTTACTGAAATCGAGTGTGGCAGTGCAACATGCAAAGCCTTCACAACAACCCGTAGACTGAAGTTGTAAGGACTAGTACTTTGTTTTGTAAAGTAGCACAACGGTTAAGCAACAAATACATCAAGATAATACAAAATAGACTTTTGAGCATGTGTGTGTTGCTGTATCAGATGTCTGTTACTGAGCACTCTGAGCAGTAATTCTTGTATAGTAGTTTGGGCACACTCATCGTACTTCAGGCAGGACACTGCTTGACCTCATGTGTATATTGAAACTTCTGTTGCTTAAATTGATCAACTAAGCTTCAGTAACGCACCTTTCAACCTCAAGTAGACGCCTGTAGTCGTGTTCTAAAGATTAGCATTCCAACATCACTTACTAGATCAATCGCTGTTTTTGGTGTACAGTGGGTATGAAAAGTATTCAGACCTTTACATTTTACACTTCATTGCAGCCATTTGCTAAAATCCCCCAAATTTAATTTCTCATTAATCTACTTTTGACAAAAAACAAGTGTAGAAATTTTTCCATCTTTTATTGAGTCATGGCAGCCATCTGCTGCTCGTGGATCCCTGTCCCTTCTTCAAATGGGTGAACTCAGCTCCTGCTGTGCAGCGGGTGAGTCCAAAGTGTCCTCCAGTTCAGGCTTCTTCATCTGCTCGTCCTCCTTCCCCTGGAGAGCCGGCTCGCTCTTCCGTACCTGTTTAAATACTGGGAGAGAGCACACCGTTAATCCCCCCCCAGCTGGAGGTTAATTGCCTCCATCTGGCACCGTTCCCTGAGCCGCTCCCCCTCTCTCTCCGCTGCAGCCGTGCTGAAACCACGCCCAGCCACCACAGCCTAAAACTAACTTGGTAAAGGGATCTCGGCAATGAGATAAGGGAAAATGTATGGCAGGAGATCTTACTGAATGTACAGTGCCTTCATTGGATATTATATATACAAATAAAAAAACTGAAAAATTGGGCGTGAAAAACGATTCATCCCCCTTAAGCTAACACTTTGTAGTGCCACCTTTTGCTGCGATTACAGCTCTAAGTCGCTTGGGGTATGTCTCTATCAGTTTTGCACATCGAGAGACTGAAATCTTTGCCCATTCCTCCTTGCGAAACAGCTTGAGCTCAATCTTTGGATACACAAAGATTGACATTGATATCCACTCTATTGTGCGCCAACAGGCAAAGCCACAAGTTTCTCATTAAATGAGAACCAGTCATGCTAGGGGTGAGATAGAGCAGGTATGCAGGGAAAATATTTAAATCTTTGAGTTGGATTTTTATGTATGACAGCACTTTGCACTGGAAAAAAAAAATCACAGTATCTCGTTATTTGTTTGCTTCAAACCTTTTGTTGTTGATTTGATCTGTTATACAAGCATTCAATAATGCAATATATTAAGATGCTGTGATTATGTGTATGTCTGTTTATTGAACCAACATTTTTTTATCTTATTTAAAATAACATTTTTGTCTTAAAGTATTAGTTTAGTGAGTCACAGGAAAGCTTGATATTCAACGCAAGGACACACAAAGGCAAGAGCTCCTTGCGTGCCTTTTCATCCCCTCTTGCTTGCGTGTGTTTTTCTAGGCTTGGGTCGAAAGCTACGGAAGCCAACGCAAGCCACAAGGCTGTGATTGGTCAGATAACTACATCCTTCCCAGAGTCTCACATTTCCAGTTTCATAGCATAATTTCGCCATTATTATTATTATTAAAAGAGATATTTTACGAGATAATGAATCAGATTGAAGAGCTTTTGTACAAAGGAATCCGTAAATATGACCGTTCATACAAGCGTCATTGGCAGACTATAAGGATGCGCGGATGGCCTCCAATTCATGGACGCAGATCTCCACAAACGTCGGTTTGCCGGTCGAGGTGTGTACAAAGTTGTGGAGGAAAACACGGCACAAATATGTCTGCGAAAAGAGGCGATGAAAAGTAGCAGTGGTGGGCCATGGGGCTAAAACGTCTCTGATAAATAAACAGACTTTCACAAAGATGTCACTCTCTAGGTCGTCTTTGGCAAAAAACATTACTCTACGTATTCTGGCGGTGAATTGCTTTGCAACACGCGCAAGCCTTTTTAAACCATGAATTGAAACAAGTCTGTCTACACAAGACGCAGACGCCGAAGCAGAAGCCTTTAGAATTTAACCAATATGGAGTTGGCAGCCCTGCTGGTACTCAAACAACTATCATTGATATCAAATGAGTACTGGGTTGGGGATGTGTTCTACCAAGCTAGTTGCCACTTCAGCATCTGGCAGTCAAGAACCAGCAAATATTAACACTAACCATTTTCACTATCCAATGTTTTCTTTAACTGAATCGGCCAGATTCCATACAGGGCAAAAACAGACGAGGGTCAGGAAGCAAAATGTACCAAACGGAAGCAGGAACCACAGACAATCCAACGAAAGACAATGACGCGACGAGGGACAACATACACACAGGAATTCAATACACAAGGGAGGTGCAGGTGATTGGACACAGTTGGAAACACTCAGACAATCACAGGGGAAGACAGGACAAGGCAGGAAGTGAAGTTAACCCAGGGACACACAAGGCACGAACTACAAAATAAAACAGGAAAAAGACCCAAACCATGACAGATACAAGGTGATTATGAATAAAATAATACCAGATGTGCCTCCATATTGGTTGGTTTTCAGCATCGGTCAGTTATGATCTATTGTTGGTTGAAGTAAAAGATACCCAGTAGTAACTCATACCACGGCCTGGTCACGCTGCTCACAATTAAACGTGACCATTACTCTCCATATATGGGGAAGTTACAACCTCTTATAATGGGAAAGCAATAGGTGAAGAGACATGTGGTTCAGTGTACACATTTATTTTTTTCATTTGTGAGTTGGTTCTATTTTATCACACGCCAGTAGTTACATGTAGACTTTGAAATTGCAGCCCCAGTTTTTGGCTATTTTACATTTTGAAAGTTTCAAACATCACAAAACAGTACATATCCAATTAGAGTTGTTCCTACGAAAAGTTTGAAAACTACATTTCCTTTATGAAGAATGTTGTACTCTTTACAATAAGTTGAGCTAATGATATAGAAACTCTTATAAATATGTAAAACAATAAATCTACAATAGTTAAGACAATGGGTGATATTTATTCTCTTAGAAAAGACCCTTGTGTGTTTGAACAAAGACATGTTACAAACTTATCACATTATTGCATTGTTATCCATTGTAAACTATGTAGCTAGTACAGCATCTGTATTCCACTAAACTGGTGCCAGTGTCTCATCATTCAGTGTTCCACTGAATTTCACTACCTGTGTGTGATAGTATAAGTGAGACTTCAAGATAATAGCAACTCTGCAAAGATTTAAAAAGAAAGGCTATTGTAATAAATATAGCTTAGTGCTGACTGATATTTTCTCTTTTAAGCGACAGCAGTGGAAAAATGGTGGAGAAAGTAACACAGGTCTCACAGTATGGAAAAATGAGCATATCATCTGAAAGCATAACGGGGCACTTCATTGTCATCTGTTTGTCATGAGAGGTGGCCAAAAAGTTAAAGAACAGTAATTTGTTTCAGGTTTGATGTGAACCCATCTTTATTAATACCCAGCTTTTGCTGCTATCTAAAAATACGGTGAGATTGCTACAAAAAGCCCAGCGGATAACAAGTGAGCTTCCATGATCAGAACGGTTGTAAACAAGCCAGCAATAGTTTAGACCGATCATCACCACTTCGTCCACCACATTTTGGCAAATAATTCAATTTTACATTAGTTTTCTCTTCCACATAAGTTTACAAAACATAAGTTGGTGTTGAGTTTAACGGCAGTCTGCTAAGATGACATCAACCCCTTCGGTACCGGACAGTGACCGCTAGACATGCTAGCAGCATGAGTCTAAGGATGGGTTGGTCTTAACTGAAATAGCACAGCGTCACTTGAATGACTGCCATTACAATTTTGGATCCTGGTTCAGTTTGAATCCTTTTCCTGCCACCTACCATGGCCCTGCTGACAACTGCTGCTGCTATCATTATTATAAATGTGAATCGCATTATTATCACTGTCAACATAAACCAACATTACAGACACCGCTTCTTTCTTGAAGTCATTGTGCTTTCCTCCCCACAGGTTTCTGCGTGAGGTGGTTATGTCTGAGGGTGGTTGTCCTTGCGGTGGTCTTGCCGTATACCTGGCTTACTACTCTCAATATTTGAATAATTTCTTATGTAAGAATTGAACAGATTGTACATATTTCACGCTGTTCATTGACATTACATACATTGTACATTCTGTCTTATCCCTCCTCTTCCCGTTCTCTCTAAAGTTTCTTCCCTTTTTTCCCATCGAAGGATTTTTATTTTGGGGGAGTTTTTCCTGTGCCGCTGTAACAGTTTTGGGACAAAGCACGTCGCATATGCACAGACTGTAAAGCCCTCTGACGCAAATGTATAATTTGCTATTTTGGGCTACACAAAATAAAATGAATGATCAGTGTTACTTCTGTTCAGTGATAATTATAAATAAATGGCGATGTGGCGCATGGGTTAGAGAAGGTGCGCCGGGAATTGCAGGATTGGCAAATCGAACCCTGGCTGCTCCATGACCCAGTTCCCTGAGCAAGACACCCAATTCCTACCTGCTCCCCGGGAAAATCGGAATGCTATTAAGTCGCCTTGGGTAAAAGCGGCAGCTATATTATATGTAATGTAATAATTAGCTAGTTAGCATGAAAAGGCGCTGGACTTAAACAATGTGTTTTATATAACTTCTTGACATTCGGTAAATATAGTGGTAAACAGGCTACTGATAATTTTGGTTTGTCACAGCACTCTCTTTCCATCACAAAGGCACACCCAGTAGCGTTATGCATACAGCAAGTGGGGGCGGAATGGAAATGATATGCCGATGTTGGTGCCAGAATGGCGGTCGAATAAAATCCCAGCTAGAAGCTGCTTTAGTTGATTATAAAATACAAGTTGCTGTATGCTAGAACACATCACATCTATACAAGGAAAGTGGTGCGTCTGTTGTTACAGTTTTGAAAATTATACTGTTGGGATATCTAACCGTAACCCTTGAGTAACCCCAATCCTATAACATGCTAAACTAAGAAAATTGCAATAATGGAGCACCTCAACCCGGTAACTTAAACATGCAAGCATGCTTATGTAAGTATTTACGTCAAATTTACGCTCAGTCCCGAAATAAAGCCTGACTGCTGGAATGACATATCCTAAATCAGTGATGCTGCAGAATTTCCAGGCCAGAGGATTTCAATTAGTGAGTGCAACCATATCATCACAGTCAGATAGGATGGAAAAACCAACTAAAAATTGTTCCATTTTTCATTTTTGTAGCAAAGCTCTGCATAAATTGGGACCTGAACTTTCTAGAGATTTGGTTAATTTGAAGGAGTGTGTCTACCCCTTTACTTTCAAACAAGTCAAAGGTTTTCTTTTTTCCACCAAACAATCTTGTTTGTCCTTTCAGATATCATGGTAATTTCATGAAATCCTGAGAGACCAGTTAAATGAAAAGGCCCTGGAAATGTGTGTTTGTTGAAAACCCAAACTAGTGTTGGTATCACATCAAGCCGGTAATGAGCCCTTCCTCGCTCTCCTCGGCCAAACGATTCCATTGCTGCCGGTTCTTCTGACATCCTTCCAGCAGTGGGGAGCAAAACTCTGACATGCCAGCCAAGGTCTGTGACAGTGACAAAGACCATGTTCATTCGTCTTTGGGGAAATAGTCAAAAGATTCACTCGGTTTGTAAAATAGTGTTAAATTGGTGAATTTACCTCATATAACTGAGTGCAGATTGCATCAATAAACGACACCTGCATGCTGGGTATTTTATCTTTCTTCTCACGATTCATCAGGTCCTAAGGTAGAAGGATAAAAAAAAATATGACCAAAGTGCACAACAATTCCATCACATGTAACATGTATCACGTAGTGATATATATAAAGGCAAAATCACAAAGATTTTAAATTTACACCAAATATGGAAAATCCTCATGTTTGATTATTGTTTGAAAAATTACTACAAGATATGTACGTATATAGTATTTATTTGATCGGCTGCCTAACTTAAACAAACTAAACAGAAAAGTAGTGGGATTCAAAATTACACCGGATAAAACCAAGTTTATTTTTCTGTATGGACAAGGGGAAGTTAAGGCAATCTTTATTACCCTCGTAGGGCAAAATGATGCACTGCCAGCAGTAATACAATCAGCACACAATTCACAAAAATTACAGTGTTAATCAACAGGTCAGAGGCACAGACAAACTGGCAAGAGGCTGATTTTAACTATGAGTATCACGCTTGATGAGATACCACATACTTTTATGACAACTGGTCGAAGCACATGAAGATAAAAACAAACCGATTACGTATGCCTGAGGCACACCACAGGTTAAAAAGGTGTTTGTCGAACAGAAAAGTGACGTACACTGCACTTACACTGGGCTCAATGTTCAACTCCCGTCTTTCCTTATCCCCCTGCTCGAAGAACTCAGTGGCTACAAGCTCAGCGATCTGTGCCAGAGAGCTCAAATATTACCTTCAACTTAAAGCAGACAATGGGAAAAATAACATGACAAAAAATGTCTCAACAATACGTTTTCTTTCTTTATGCACATATGATACCAAGGACAGAAGTAACTATTGAGATATCGCCACAGGGAAAACGATACATTAAGGTTAAACCAATTCTTACAACTCAAGTTTCTGTGAATATCACTATCAAATAATTTTCTTAACATAGAACTATGGGGCGCCGTTTGTAAAGAAAATTGTTGTTTTTTTTATGGGCGACCATATGGACACGCGCAAGCTTATGCGGAGGTCCGCCGTCATTTGTTGGGAGGGGAAGGGAGGGTGTGTGTTCCTATGCCAATGTGAGGGTTTTGGGACAGAGGATGTTGCATGTGTACAGACTGTAAAACCCTGTGATCCAAATTGTTGTTTTTAATGATAAGTAAGTTGTCATATGTCCAAAAGAAACTGACTTCATCAACGAGGAAGTAAGGGAAAAGAAAACCCTAAATTGCATTTCAACAAACAAACAAATTCACGTTTTACCCTTTTTTGCACTGGCCAGGGCTTTGTGATGGCTGAGATGTCACATGCAGTCATCAGCATTGACCTGAAAGGCAAGATACATTGACTTCCATTGATCTTCACACAGTCACAGTCAACTTTAAAAGAAAATGATCAACAGTAGCTAATGATTGCAAAAGTTGTGAGTGAAATGTATCAAACTGGGAGTGAAACAAGAGTATATTTTTTGTTAGATAGCAGTGTTTCCCCATCGTGTACAATTTCAGATGAGGTGTGGGGGTAATAGTCGGGGCGAACAGTTCCACTGACGGGGGCCCGCTGGTATAATGGTAGGGGAAACACTGGATTATTAATAGATATTTGTATCAATGATATTAATGATGCTTCGCCTTATGAACTATGTACTACTTAACTACTACTACAGTCTATTTGTAAAATATTTCATAGGACACATACACATTACTCAGAGGTTTTAGTTTCTGTTGCTTTCATAAATTAATAATTTCATATTTTTGCCAATACACTCATCTGCTTACATTCCCAGAGTGTGATGAGAACATAGATCAATGCTAGATTTGGCCATAGTGGGGGGACTCGCACTTGCCTCAATAAGTCTTTGTGTTGCTCGTCTTCCCAAACAAACTGGCTGTTTTTGGTGAGCTCAAAGAACTTTCCACGCCTCCTGACACACATACAGACAGATCCACACACACACACACACATTTATAACAAACCCACAAACAATCAAAAAACTAGCTGGTGAACATAGTGGATCATGTAGCAGCCGAAGAAATAGGTATCCCCTCAAAAGTGGAAAACGCAGGCCAACGCAACCTGCAAGGCTGTGATTGGTCTACTAACTACATATTTGCCGGAGTCTCACATTTCCGGTTTCATAGGATACCATATTTTCCGGACTATAAGTCACAGTTGTTTTTTTTTTAACTTATATTCCTAAAATGAGAGACACCTCTTAGCGGTGGATCACTCGGTTCGCGCGTTAATGAAGAACGCAGCTAGATGCGAGAACTGATGTGATTTGCAGGACACATTAATCATTGACACTTTGAACGCATCTTGCGGCTCCGGGTTCCTCCCTGGGCCACGCCTGTCTGAGGGTTGCTTTTTTTAATCAATCGGAAGCGCTCGCGTTTCCGGGTCTGGGGCGTCGCAGGCCTTCGCGGGCCTTCGTCCCCTCAAGTGCAGACGGCCTCGGGACCCCCGTGCCCTGTCGCGCCAACAAGCCTCCCCCGTCGAGCCGTCATGTGCGGACCCAGCTGCCGGGGGACTAGTCGTCTCACTTGCGCTGACCGGGCTACGCATGCCTCTCGAGTCGGGTGGCCTCGGGGTGGGTGGGGGCGGCGCGCCCCGCCTCGCGGGCTACCGGCCCATCGGTTTGTGAGCCTCCGTCAGCGGAGCCACGCCGCAACTCATCCGACTACGACCTCAGATCAGACGACACAACCCGCTGAATTTAAGCATATTACTAAGCGGAAGAAAAGAAACTAACAAGGATTCCCTCAGTAGCGGCGAGCGAATAGGGAAGAGCCCAGCGCCGAATCGATTTTATCGACTTACACTCCAGTGCGACTTACATATGCCTTTTCCTTCTTTATTATGCATTTTATGGTTGGTGCGACTTGTACTCCGGAGCGACTTATTATCCAAAAAATACGGTAATACCGGCATTTTTAAAAGGAAGATTTTTAAGGAGAGAGAACTATAAGGACGCGCAGATGGCGCGTCCTTATAGTCCGCCAAAGTAGTAGTTATGGAGGGAGATCTCCGCAAACGTCGGTTTCAGTCAGAGTTTTACCTGAAAAGAAAATGACTGAAGTGGAGATTAAAAAAAAAAAGAAAAAACACTGTCATGTTCATTTTCCTGAAAAGATATTCTGTACAAAACATGTTAACTAGGCTATTACAATAAGCTATTTGGGTTATTACTGTTAACTAATATTAATTATTCTTTTGCACAAATTTATCTGCATTTTTCCAACAAAGTGCACATTTTATTGGTTTTTGTCTAATGGAGCAATCTGGTTTACATGAAAGTGACTTACATTTTCTTTATTATAGTATGAATAAAAGCAAAAGTTTGATAACCACTTGATTAAACTAAGCTTATATATGTTGGTCGTCATATTATTGTTCTCTCTCTCTCTCTCTCTCTCTCTCCCTCCCCATCTGAGCTTGACATTTGGTACCTACTTCATGTAGACGGCCAGGTCAGTGGCCAGAATAGCCCTCTCGATCATCTTCAAGGTGGTCTTGTACTCATTCAGGGAGAGACCGCTCAGGATCTGGTTACCCTGGGGAAAGGGAGAGAAACAGAACATTTTATGTATCTTATTTAAAGATTTACACATAAGAAAGTTTGTCTTAGGAAAAGGTTCTGTGACAGAAAACCACCAAGGTATTGCCATGCATACACACATACATACAAATTAATCAAACAACTAAACCCTGTCCATATAAGTTGACATTTTTCCAAGTCAAATTCTTTGTAGAGCGTGAACTGTGTAAAAACACACTACCACACCATCAGCAACCTCAGGTTGAATTGATTGGAACTGTCAGCCAGTTTCAAAGGACCTAGCCTGATTTACAGTTTTATAAGACAAATACATCAGTGATAACACTGTTAATATAAATATGCCACTCTATACCATTGCTCCCTAGATTAAAAGTTACAAAAATATACAAAAAAGCTAGTAACTAGTTTGGGTTTCAACTGTTTTTGTCACGGTTTGGTCCCCTTTCCTGTGTTATTGTGAAGTTTTATGTTTCTGGTTTCCCTGGGTAACTTCACTTCCTGCCTTGTCCTGTCTTCCCCTGTGATTGTCTGATTGTTTCCACCTGTGTCCAATCACCTGCACCTCCCTTGTGTATTTAAGTCCTGTGAATCTGTGGTTCGGTGTCGCGTCATTATCCCAAGTCGTCCAATGGCAGCTGTTCTGTTCCTGTCCTGCCCGAGTGTTTCCCGTTTTGAATATTCAAATTTTTCTTTTGTGAAACCCTGCGACTGCGTCTTCCTACTTCCGGTCCGAGCCTGCAGCCTGACAACGATCCATAACAGTTTTAGAGATATTTGTGCCTACACTAATACGTTTGTGGTTCTATCACAATTGAAGGTGTCCGTTCACAATAACATAAGGGACTGATGCCCCCTCCAACAACCATCCACATCCCCCACCACATCGACGCCTCTCTCTGTTGATACTTCCGGTTTGCAGCGGTTACAAATAGCTATGCTGACTGTTAGAGATTTTAAATAAAAATGTCCATTTGAATGAACAGTACCTTTCTCCATTTTCTTGGTCAATGTGTGCAGCAGTGTTATGAGCCTCCCAATGCTCCAAAGAAAATAAAGAAATGCTGAGAAAAATCATTGTCAACGTTAATGGATTGCTACATTAACGTTACATTACATTATGTCATTCAGCTGATGCTTTTATCCAAAGCGACTTACAATAAGTTGCATTCCATAAGGATAAAAACCCAGAAGGACAAGAAAGTGCAATTTCATCAAATAAGCTGATTTACAGCTTGCTATTAACAGATTTATAACGCGTTAATCTGTCCAGCCCTAATATATACATTTATATATATATTTCTATGTAAGAAACCACTGGGTTAGTGTCTTAGGGGATGTAGTGTCTTGGTCACACTTGGCTTATGAGACCAACTGAAGATGGGAATAAGCTGTTTCTATGACGTGAGGTCTCCTCCCAGATGGAAATGGCTCAAAAGGTTTGTGTCCGGGAAGAGAGGTGTCGGCTACAATCTTTCTTGCATGGTGCACCATCATTGACTTTGGCCGTTCCTGCTGTCAATCAATTGTGTGTCCCTTTAATCACCCAGAGTGATCGGGGAAAGTGGGGCTGCGTTCATTCGGAAATCAACAACCATGTCCACTGTCTTTGGAGCGTTGAGCTTCAGATTGTTGCACCTGCACCACGTCACCAGTTGGTCGATTTCCCACTTGTAGGTGGACGCTGCTTCCTGTCAGAGAGGAGGTCAGTGATCCACTTGCAGGTGGAGTCGGGCACGTGCAGCTGGGAGAGTTTGTCCTGCAGCAGAGACGGGATAATGGTGTTGAATGCAGAGCTGAAGTCCACAAACAGGATACTGTCGTAGGTTCCTGGTGAGTCCAGATGCTGGAGAATGAAGAGGAGGGCCATGTTGACTGCGTCGTCTGGTTCTGTTTGCGGACTGCAGGGGGTCCAGGAGGGGATCGGTAAAGGTTTTGAGGTGTTAGACAACACAACGCTGAAATCACTTCATGAGCACAGAGTTCAGGGCGATGGGCCTGTGGTTATTAAGTCCTGTGATCCTTGATTTTCTGAAGGCGGGGATTAGAGTGGAGGCCTTGAAGCAGGCATGGCATGTATCCAATGAGGTGTTTGAAAACATTTTCAACAGCAGATATACGTAGCTGATCAACACAATGCTTCAGAGTGGAGGGACAGACAGCGTCTGGGCCGGTTGCTTTTTGGGGGGGCCTAAGATTTGAAAATCCTATTGACGTCCCTCTCTGGAATAGAGCTGGTTCCTGATTGGGGGGAGCCGCTTAGTTTTTTTGTTTCTCTCACTTTCCCTCTCTCTCTCTCTCTCTCTCTCAAAAGCCGCATTTGATTGGTCAGTATGTGTGGTGGCGTCTCTGTGCCTGCGCTGAGCACAGGGGGGAGGGGCGGGAGTTACACACACGCAGCAGCACAGCACACAGCAAGCACACGAACAGGAGAGAGGGAGGCGAGTCACAAGAGAGAAAGGAGCAATGGACTGGAAAGGTAAAAAAAGAAAGTTAAGAAAATGAGTGTCAACAGGAAACGCAGCAAAATCTGGGCACATTTCAATTATATTGGCCTATCTAAGGCAGAATGTAGAGTCTGCAAGACTAAAATCTCCTATCGAGCTGCTCTACAAACAACCTGCACAGGCAGGTGGTTTCAATTTAAATTTGTTAAGTATTAAAAAGTTTAAAGTTTAAAATAGTTAAAATTTAAGTTAAGTTAAGTAGGTAAGTTAGTTTGTAAATAGTTAAACGTTTGCTCTGTAGAGTGTATAAATAAAAGTGTATTCATGTAATAGACATTTGATAGTGTTTTTTTTATATTAGTAATTCATATTGCGCATTATTGTTGGTGATAAATTAATTTAAGCACCAAAAAATCAGAAGAGCCATTTGGGAGCCGAAAGAGCCGGCTCTTTTTAGTGAGCCGAGCCAAAAGAGCCGGTTCTCTAAAAAGAGCCAGAATTCCTTCACTACAACAGAGTACCAAGCCTGAGCCTGAAGTACTACGAGCCTGAAGTACCACTTGAAGCGTTACACAGCATTAATGTCAGCCCACTAATTACCTATTTGTGTACATTAATACAAGTAAAAAGTAAGTACAAAAATAAATGTCTTGAAATTTTTTGGGAATGCCCATAGTTGAGTTTGTTTCATAGATACTGTAGAGGGAAAACCAATGGCATGCATACATTATGAGCTCTGGACCTTTGCTGTGGGGAAATTACAGTTACTGAATGTAACTTCAATGTAGATTCATGAATCTTAATTTAATACCTCTACAGGAGAGCAAGCTAGAAAGCAATGTATTACATTTTTGTGATGAAGGGACATTGACATTTCCATTTTACATTATAGAGTCATCTGGTAGGACCCTGGTCCTGGCTCCTGCCGTGGCCCTACTGACATCTGCTGCTGCCGTCATCATCATTATAATTTTAAATATGAATCATATTACTATTACTGTCATCATAAACCAACATTACCCTTTCCTAAAATCGTTGTGCTTTCGCTCCCCACAGGCTTCTGTAGATGGAGGTTCTATCTGATGGTGCTGCCATACACCTGGGTCCTGTACCATGAAGCTGGTTTAGGTGGCTAGCCAGCTATGTTTCAGCTTAGTTTCCACCAATCCTGGGTTTACAGTACTATGAAAGTAGCTCAGCTTCAATCGGTATTCGTTGCCATGTTAGCTTACGCTGCCCGGCTAACCTGCTCCGGGGAAGGTTATGTTCTGGATTCGAGCGCTCAGTCAGAAGTTTGACCAATCAGCGGTGAGCAAAGAAACTTATCTTTGCGAACTTGTTGAGCCGCACATAACAAATATGACTCGTCGAAACCACACTTACTGTACCGCAAATGGTTTGAATTATATTTTTTTATATATATTTTTTAACTTACGCATTAACGCTATAAGCAATGTTCCTCTAATATTGTTCTCTTGCTTTGGCAGCAGAGACGGTGTTACTGCGTGCTTGAAAAACATTTTTACATTCTTCATATCTCTGAAGAATTATTTCTTGCTCCTGCGCGGAAAAATATATTTCTCTCTCTCTCTCTCTCTCTCTCTCTCTCTCCATATTGAACGTGATTGGTTGTTCGGTGCCGATATCACTCTTTTATGTGCATGTGCGCGTGGAGTAATCAGAGTTGAAGGATCAAAGCCTGGGTTGACAAACTCAGTTGATGGCACCAATAAAGCCTGATTGCTTCAGTTTGGTTTTGTCAATTCTGAACCAATTCTGGAACCCTGAGTTTGTTCAACCAGCTTCATGGTACAGGCCCCTGGCTTGCTACTTGCAATTATTTGAATCATCTCTGTTATAGGAATTGAATGTATTTGTAATATATATCTGTATAAGTCAGTCTGTACACATGACATCCATAGCAGTTTGTCCATCCCGGGAGAGGGATCCCTCCTCTGACGTTCTCCCTAAGGTTTCTTCCCTTTTTTCACCTGCAAGGGTTTTTTCATTTTTTGAGTTTTTCCTGTGCCGTTGTGAGGGTCTCGGGACGGAGGATATCACATGTGTACAGACTGTAAAGCCATCTGACACCAATTTGTAATTTGCGATTTTGGGCTATGCAAAATAACATTAATTAAATTAGCTTATTTATCCCAATGTTAATAAAAGCTGCATCGATCAATATATTCTTTAACTTCAACAGTTTGAAGCGAGCGGTAGATAATAATTGCTAATGAAAAGCTAGTGGGAGTCCATTAGGTTTAGCTCGACTTGGCTATTTGTGATATATATGCAAAGTAGTGTGTGATGTCATTCAGTAAACTTTTGAGCATACTTGGCTACTTTCCACATTGAGTCCTTCTTCAGTGGAATAATAACTGTCAGATCTCTCCTGGGCAAACTATCTATTAGTGACATTGCTCCTTAGTGACCTCAAACCTAGTTGAATATTTCTAGATTGATATCACTTGTCGCAGGCTCAGAACAAAACAAACACAGGTCTGTCTCAAACAAACAACAAGAAAATCCATCTGCTGTCCCCATCACTTGATGAAATGTACTATTTTTTAGACAACGTATGAAACCATTTAGGACTAGTGTTTTATCACTTGATAGTTGGTAAGTAGGTTACTGACAGGATGGCTTTGTATATGAGGGAGTGAGTGAGTGCACCTACGGAGCTGTTGAGGATCATAAGGCACTGGTCGAAGTGGTGATGCTCCATTGTCGAGTGGCAGTACAGCTGGGCCAGTGGGTGGTCGCTCCTAGATACACACACACACAAGAAGAAGCACACAGAGTGGACACTGTGCTTCCACACATGCACATACATTCATACATATACTTATATGACTCATACTCTCCTAGTATACCTCTGAATGTAGGAGTTGTTGACTCCTCTGTGGTCCAGATCGTGGCTGAGAGTTGCAATCATCAGAGCCAAGACCTCCAGATCACTGAGGTTATTCTGTCAGGAGATGGACGAGTTTATGAAGTAACAGAAAAACACACACAAGCTACATGACATAATAACAATTTTTTGGAACAATTAAACCAAACAAAAGGTGTGTACACTTGTGCTGTTGGCGGTGTGGGGCCTCAACACAAAGCCTAAAGTGGACAGCACATTTTTTACCCCAGAGCTGAAGTATGACTCAAGCATTGTCAATACTGATACATCCCAACATATTGATAGTTTCTAATATTTTATGCAGAAATTATGTTGCACGTTTCTGTATTACAGAAATCCAAGTTTTCCAATTTATCTCATTCATTGTGCTGAAAGAGATGATTTAGATTTTGACCATGCATTGTAGGTGCCATTTAATTTAACCCAGCTAAAAATCACATGAATTCAACGTTAATACCTTGTTTATCATAGGGGTTATACTGTTCCAGCAAGCTACTCATTCATGATATTCCAAATGTTTAGCATCCTATGACAGATTATCATGCTAAGCAGTGATGGGCGGCTCTAACCTGTAGGTGTCCCGATTTGAGGAGGGTGAACATGCTCTGGGCAGTATTAAAGGCGTGTCTCCAGTTGTGATACGCCACATTCTTTCTGTAGTTCTTCTTCACACTCAGAACCCACTGGCACAAACTCTACAGAAGTGGGAGAGAGCACAAAGGTATATTTTAACAGAGGAGCCAGTGATGGGAATTTCGCATCATTTTACTGACTTGGTTCTTTGAATCTCGTTCAGTAAAATGAAAGAATACATTTTCGAGTCATTCGTTCATTTCAACGGGGGAGGGTGGGCCTAAATATGTCCACTGCAAACATGTATCATATTATCATGTAGGTTAGTGCATGTAAACCAGCAGATACCAATTTAAAAGAATTTCTCGACAGTTGACATTGTTCTAGTGCAATATGCTGAAAGCATTTTTTTTGACAATTCAATTTTCTATTTTTTACTGTATTTGGTTAATGTCATTGTATAAAAAGAGATTTAAATAAATACAAATCTTACAGACATACATGATTTGTATACATTTTATTTCTGTGGTAAGAGGACTTGAAATGACTCAAAACTACCCTGGGGCTCCCACCGGCAGCCAGGCGGTGTTACGTGGATGTCCGTATGGTAGTCATCGACCAACTGGGCCTGTCTCCACAAGACCACCGGTGGAGATTCTGTGAGGCCCTGCTGTGGCCGGAGGAACAGCCATTCGCTTTTGCGCAATGTCTCAATGATGCCGCCACCAGATGGCTGCAACCCAAGGGGCAGCTCAGGAAGTAGTGGAGAGAGTGGTTCTAGAACAGTTTGTGGGTGGGTTGCCGGCCCAAACGTTGTAGTGTGTCTGCTCCCACCGCCCTACAAAAAGAGGCTCCACGGAAAACTGCTCCTGGCGTGGCCAATGGTTGCTCCAAAAATACTTACTACTACCAGATTTAGTGACAGTGCAACTGATATTACTACTTTTCATACTGCTTTTAATACTTCAACTATTACTTATATTGCTACTACTATTACTATCAATACTAGTATTTCTTCTGCTTTTAATATGACAACTACTGCTAATGTTACTAGAAATACTACTATGACTAATAGTGTTAGTACTAGAGCTGATAACACTAGTACTACTACTAACACTTCTAGTTTTTCTACTGCTAGTGATACTAAAACTACTTTTACTTCTTCTGCTCGTAAAACTAGTATCAAAATGAGTTCAAAAAGTACAAATGTTTATTCTCAACTTTTGTCGGCTTTCAGTTTCTGCCATTTCTGTATTTTTAGCAGTCTTTTGATATTCGTATTTAGCTTCTACCATTTGTTTATTTTCAGCAATTCTTTAAAATTCCTTTCAGCTTTTTGGATGTCTGTATTTTGAACAATGTTTTAAAATGTGTTTCTGTAACTATTTAAAATTCCTTTCAGCTTTTCTCAGTTCTGTGTTTTCAACAATCCTTTCAAATTGTTTTCAGCTTTTCTTTTTCTATATTTTCAGCAATTCTTTCAAATAATTTTCAGCTTTTTACATTTCTGTATTTTCAGCAGGAAATGCATTTTGTAGTTAATGTCCATGTTACTTTTATTTATATATTTGTATATTTTGACAAAACCTTCAGAGAGCCAGTGGAAAGAGCAGTTTGAGCTGCAAGCGGCAGGCCATTGACCACTTGTATGCATTGCCTGCTTGTCCTAATGTTATAAAGGCCAAACTTGAAGAAGCCTCAGCAAGATTAAGGAAATTGCAGCGGGAGAAGAGTTATGCCCTAGAGTTATGAGAGATTTTGCCCTTACGCTCCACCTGCATGGTCCATAGGCATATGAGTACTTGAGAGATCATTGCAATGTTCATTGCAAAGGTATTCTTCATGATGTCTAATTTTATACTGAATTATATTAAGCACTGCAGACAGATTATCATAATGGTTCAATTTACTAATCTAACAGCTCATGTCTCATGCTGATACATGTTGATATTATAGCAATTATTTTTGGGGGTTAGATATTAAGGAGCAGCTCGGTGACCACCAGCCGAGGATCGGTGAGCTGGAGGGGAGAGTGAGCGTTGTGGAAGATGTGGGGGCAGGGCAGCACCGTGTGATACAGTACCCGTTTCCACGTGAAAAACAACTCTCAGCTGTTTGTGATGATTTACAAAACAGACTTAGGAGAAATAACCTTTGAATATTTCAAATACCAGAGGAGAGTGAACATTGTTTCAGTAAACTTCAGATCACATATAACAGAACAATCCATATTTAGGCAATTCCGATGCCTAATATCATCGTGTACTTTTGAACATGCTTGTCTTTAATGTATTTGATTTTTCGTTGTCATTGCAAAGTTCTTCAGCCCCCTTCTTTTCAAGCAATATATTTCACATCTCAGCTAAATTGATGCTTTTTCGTTCTATGCAGTGTATATAACTTTTTAATTAAATTCAAACTTATTAAACCAATTTCCACTTTTTCAACTACTCTCACTACTTCAACTTTTTCTTATGGCTATTCAACCAGTTTAGCTTTAGCAATACAGCTACTCAGCATTCCCACGCATTTTCTGCAGGAAATGCATTTTCTAGTTTCTTTTTCATCTTCACAATTTTGGAATAAAGTCGCCGCATTCGGCCCGCGGGCCGCCAGTTGATGATCACTGCCTTACACTTTTGTTTGATATACCATTGCACAATAATTAGGGTCCTAGCTACGACTAGTCTAAGGAATTTCCCTTCTTAAGGCCTTTATCATAAACTCTTAATGTCTAACCTCCCTCAAAGAACATGTTATGTCATTATTTAAGCAATAAGGTACAAAAGGCAGTACTTCATTATTGTACGATTGTACAATAATGTAACAGTTCGAGCTGTTACATTATTGAAGATAAAGTACTCCCCCACGTACCTTATTGCTTTTGTAACATGGTTATAAATACCAATAGCTGCCATTCAGCACAAAATAGTAGGCACTAGGGGTGTGCAAAGCAGCTTGTATTTGTATTTGTTGAGGGGGGAAAAGTATTAGTATTTGTATTCGAGTAAAATTCAAAATAGGCGTAAAAAAAAAATTGCGTTACACTTCTAATTTACGTTGAAGTGTAAGTATTCTTTAATTATATCCATTATAATAATTATGGAAATGCAATATTGGTTGATGTTTTAACTCCCACAATGTGCATACAATTAGATACAACTACACAAGCATTTTTTAAACCTTTTTAACCAAACGTTTTTAACCAAATTTGTTGAGGGGGGAAAAGTATTAGTATTTGTATTCGAGTAAAATTCAAAATAGGCGTAAAAAAAAAATTGCGTTACACTTCTAATTTACGTTGAAGTGTAAGTATTCTTTAATTATATCCATTATAATAATTATGGAAATGCAATATTGGTTGATGTTTTAACTCCCACAAAGTGCATACAATTAGATACAACTACACAAGCATTTTTTTAAACCTTTTTAACCAAACGTTAACGTTATTCTGTCCACAGCCGATCGTCTAAATGACCGGAGCTACGTAAACGCGAACATGAGAGAACCCGACTGCAGACGTCAATAACGCAGCGTAATGGAATAATCTCCCGATCAAACTCCGCTTCCTGAAAGTTATAAACTGCCTCCGGAACCCAGTTAATGTACAAAAATTCGATTCAACAAAAATAGTGATGCAGTGAATTGTTTTTTCGCTCAGCCGAGCCCTCTCTGTTGCTGTGTGGAGCAGCCTGTGTCAGTCACCTCTTTTACTCTTTTCCCCTCCCCCGATTCCTGAACGTCACTCACTCACTCACTCATCCGGGCATGCATTTCGGTCTCATGAGGAAACGCAGCTTTTTGATATAAAGTTTTCTTGTTCCCGAATACAAATATTTTTATAAAGTATTTGTTCGAAATAAGTACTGGTAAAACCCAGCAAATCTAACCTGTTAGATTGGTGTGCTGTGATATGGAACGCTCGGGTCAATGTGAACAGGTATTATACATTATCGCTGAATAATGCACAAACCCGTGACTCGCTCTAAACCAATCAAAACGATGGATTTCATCTACCCGTATTATAATGGACGATCAAGTACAGCCTCTCCTAACTTATTGCTTACAGAATCCCTTAATGTTCATTTCTAAAGCCTCGCATTAAGACACATATCACTTGAAGACGCTTGCAAGTCGCTGTGTTGTGTCAGATTCTCAATAAAGTTAGAAAAAAACATTTACGGCAAACCGTGTTCATGAAGATAATCATTTAACATTACATGGAGTTTGCATGAGGAGGAAGAGGCGGATCCATGTCGCTGAGATCGTTTTTTTGCGACATCTCTGTGCTACACCAATTTAGAAAAATCTAGGGTAGGTTGGCGAGACAGACTTGGAACCTTTATTAACTGATCTACAATTATACAATTTCTAAGTTTAAATAATCTACGTCTCTCTTGGATCCGATTCCGACTAGGCTGCTTAAGAACGTTTTCACTTTAGTTAGCATGGCTTTACATTATGAATTTGTCTTTGTTGACAGGACACGTTCCACAGTCCTTTTTAAGGTAGATGTAATTAAACCCCCTGTAGACGCTAACCCTACGTTTTAAGCTACTGAGGTGTTTTTGACTTACTATAGTTGACACGCTGCCTTGGTCCTAGGTATGAAAAGGAGTCCGGTTTGCAGTTATGTTGGTTTATTTGCCTCAGAAAAGTATCGTTCTTGCATTTTACTATACAGCGGTCAAAACTGTTTGCTCCTCTTCCATCAGAAACACCTTTCAGAGCCCGCAAAGGTTCCCACCCTATATAGTATGACCCCTGGGCGGGTCATGACCTACAACAAAATCTGCTCTTACACACGGCCCTAATTGTCAGGGCTGGCTGACATGGCAATTATAAAGACAATATTAACTTCCTGCGCGCACTGGTTTTGTGCGCGTAGGGACACTTCACACAGACCCACAGGCTGTGTGGCCGGATCTCCACACCATCCTCAAAGATAAAAAAGAGCGCAGCAACAGCTGCCTGCGCGCACAAAACGAGTTTGTGGAGAGGGCACCTGAGTAAACTGTGCGCACGGAATGTTTTTCTTTGCTAAAATATAGTTCTCTGTGCTCAAAACTTAAAATTACGCTTTGAGGATTGTGACACAAATATAACGCCATACCCCCTCAGCGCAATTAAAGTCAAACTTGCTTGATGCTCACTTTCACGCGCACGGACGGTTTGGCTACGAGGAGGAAGCAGAATTAAGCGCCGAGCGGCGCACAAAGAGGGGAAACTGATCCGTGTCACACCCCCCACTCCCCCACAAATCGCACCCTGACCATAACCACCTAAGTTCCTGCCTCCGTCCTCAGCACGAGCAGACAGATAAATCTAACACACAAAGAGAGGCGGGACTTAAGGCAGGAGAGCCAATCATCAGCCGGTGTCATGTTTGAGAGGGAGGGGGAGAGGAGGCAGCCGCAGCGAGCGCAGACACAGAACGAACAGAGCGAAGGAGCGACTGTAGTAAGGCGTTTGTGCAAAAACTGCGGGAAAAAGTGCCGGTGTTGAACCCTCTCACCGGGAAAAGTGTGGGTGTTGAAACACCCTCATCCCCCACCGGTGCGACGCCCCTGCGCCTGACTATGCGTATCATGCGTTCCCAAACTTCGCCATGATGAGACCCAGCCGGAGGATTGAAGCTCCATTTAACTCCTGCTGCGATTAAAGGTCCTTGAATGTGCTCATGATTCAGCTTCCTAACAGCCTCACATAGTTTTCTCTCTGCTCCAACAAAATTGGTTCCATTGTCTGATCTGATGTGAACGACTTGACCTCTCCTGCTGATAAAGCGTTGTATTGCATTAATACAAGCGTCTGCTTTCCAGTGAGTTTGCCACCTCTAAATTAACTGCTCGGATGGCCATACAATTAAATAACACTCCATACCACTTGCAAGTCGCTCTCCCTCTTTTTATCCCCACAGGCCCAAAATAATCAACTCCAATGTTTGTGATCTGGAACAATTCTTTACTTAGGCAAATCCGCCATCTTCTGTTCCATGGCCATGCCATTAAGGCGTATGCAGTAACTGCACTGGGATATGATTTTCCTCACAGCTGCATTGGCATTGGTTATCCAATATTTTCTCCTGAGTGTAGATAGTGTATGGTTTCTCCAACTGTGTCCCAGCAGTTGGTGAATGTTCCCATGCTAACTGCTAGCCTAGTTAAACTCTTGAAATCTAACGATCTTCAATGTCAATACATCAGAGTAGCTATTCAGTAGCCTTCTTGGCAGACGGCGCATATTTCTGAACGTCATCGAACACAAAAACATTGTAACATCTTAGTGCGGGAACTTCACATAGAAAACAGCGCTGAACCAAACATGAAACGCATTCAGAGCAGCATATCGTCTTGCTTTACAGGACCCAATAATAAAACAACTAAATTAACACCTGAGAGTGATAGCGCAAGAAATACGCTGGAGGTTGGCGCTCATGTAGGCCTACAGGACGATTCCCAGCCTCTTGATGATGAAAGAAACACCAGACCTGTCCCTGAGTGTTGACAGCACATTGTGCTATTTAGTTAATTCTTTTGAGTGTTTGATTTAAGTTAATTGGATAGTCTTTTCATGGAGAGCACTGATGCTGTTCTATGGTGCTTTCTGCCTGTTAGTTGCGCACGCATGTTTTTGTGACGTTAAATAGAAATCCATATATGGGTTATTAAAAGTTTTGCCATGTTGTGATGGGGACTAATCCACGAACCCGAAAAAGGGCCTGTCTAACATTTGCGTTTTTCTCCCTAGTTATGCAAGCTAAAAGTCCAATGTTCTTGTCTATGAATTAAAAAAAAAACATCCCCCCCTCTGTTTTTTTGTCGAATCGTACACTGCATGTTCCTGAGAAGAAGCTTGGAGATGTGCTCCTTAGAAAGAGGAAAAACATCCCCTCATCCTGACGGCATCGCTCCTTTGCTCAATCTCCCTCCCACACTTAAGAGTCCATTTTCAAAAATGGGATCCAACTTGTCAATGGAACTTTGTCTGCTTACTGTGCGCTTCTCAGACAACAGTGAGGAAATTTCAGGTGCAGACCCTTGCTGATGACAGAAGCAAATAACAGCTAGTTCAGCCTCCTCCAAATCCTTCGGTGTAAGGACACCGCTCTGCTGTTTGACAGTAGCCTTTTTCTTACCTACTTGACCAGTCTGTGGTCGAGAGGCCTTTCGCTGACAACTGCGGTCCAACAGATGACCTTTCAGCCTCAGGAACCAAGCCACTGCCACTTTAAGTCTTCTCCAACATGAAAAGTAACTTATGAGACGATCAGTGGAATCAGCGCATCAGGAACAGTGACATTCACATAAGCTTCCTTCCTGACCTCTGGATCATCCAAATCCATCATAACATCATGATTTACTTATTGGCCAATCTGCCTCAGACTTCCAGAGAAAACCGGGTCCTTCCAGCCAGCTTTGATTTCCGACAATTTCCGGCACTGTAAATTGTCGTGGAGTTTCAGGTTTACGACAATTTTCGGCAATTTCCGGGCAAAGCCGAAAACTGAAATTGTCGGAAATTGACGTGGGCCTCCCTTGGCAGTTGGCCCCCCATGACTCCCCTCCTGCTAATTCTAGGGGAGGCTTTGACATGTAAATGAAAATGCTGTGAGCTATACAAATGCAAATCAGGGTTTCAGAGAGAGTTTTAGCCCAGGTGACATTTTTTTAAAAGGTAAGAAAATCTCTGGTACAAATAGATCAGGCCTAATTATAGACTCTTACATTTTAGCTTGTATTGATTTATTTAATTTAAGTATGCTATATTACTGTGTATGCCATTAGCTATGGCAAATGTTATGTAAAAAAGAATTATTTAAAAAATTAGTTTCAATCTGAATCAGCAAGGTAAAATGACCATTCCATGCAAACATTAGAATCAGAATGAAGGCTCTGCAGAGATAACATTCTCCTAGAGCTCAACTTATGTGCATAGTAGCAGGAATACAGTGACCTTTTCTTTAGTCTTACTTAAATGCACAGAGGACGTATGAACCACTACATCTCGCAGACATGGTGCTTCACAGGCACCGCGGTCTGGTCTCGCGAGTCCTTCCATGTAACAATGACCTCGTATCTGATTGGAGCATTCGGACGTTCAACTCGCGTTCAGCTCCGCGATCAACAACTTTCAGCCAGTTGAGAAGAAACTGCTGTTTGCTATCAGCGGACTGTCCGTCAGCTGAATCAACGTCCTGCCGATATGAACGAGCGGGAGAGACTGACTCAAAGAAGAGGAGACGGCCGCATGAAATCCCAAGGTAAGAATATGTTTGATGACTGCTAGCTAAGCTAAAAGTAGCTTAGCCTAAAACCAAAGCTAAGAGTAGCCTTACAAAAGAACTAGTGAGCAGAACACGCTTTATTGAAGTGTATACGGTTTAAAGAGCATGCTTTCATTGTGCGGTATAAGGAAATGGATGCCATAGAATAGATACCGATCATAACTGTACATTTTGTTTTCACAGACTAGTTTCTCCTCACAATGAGGCGCTGACCTCCTATTTGCTCGGAGCAACATCTGTAAGTGACTTTTTTTTAACTGTTTCTCCTTCCTTGTTTAATGTTACGGTGACTTGCGTGTTGATTTTTATTCATACCACTTTCATTTAATTGTTTTCCAGCCGCCTGTAAGACGTATTACGAGACTGCACGTCGGAGCTTCAGAATCGCGCCAGAAAAAGTCACTGCGGGCGGAAGAGCGAAGAGTTCCGCGCGAGAAGAAAGCGGGTAAGAGTTTATTTGGTTTACTATTTTTCACGAGCATTGATAGACGTGTTGTGTCCATACGCATCGCACAGTATTGATTCATTGTTTTGTTTTTTACAGCTGCTGGAGTGGAGACATCGTGTGCTTGCAGATGTCGCGGTGGAACTCTGGAAGTCCGCCAGCGGAGACCTCATGTCTGCCGAAGAAGAGGGCATGTTGGCGGGGTCTCTGGGTGGATTGTACGGTCGCCGTCATTTCGTAGGACGGAGCTCTCCTGAACTCTGTGCGAAGCTGCAGTCCCGGTGAGAGGCGACTCCAAAGTACAGAGCCACGCACAATATGCGTCTGCGCAACAGGACCATGCCTCGGAAACAACGCCGCCAGTTACCTACAACACCGAGGAGGCAAACGGACAGTTGTAGTTTTTGGATCATCATCTACCCATGTGTGCGTAGATCCTCACTTTGTATATAATTGTTTGTTTTAATAAAGCTCTTTTTGCATAAACATGTTCCTGGCAAATGTTCATTTCCTCTATAAATTCATTAATGTCCTTGGTGGTAGTCTAATAATTGTTGAGTAGCATACATAGGATAACAATGACATGAATATACAGTACAATATGAATGAATAAATAATATATATTGTATATATAAATTATTTATGAGGCTGGGTGACCAATAGCGACAGATCTGCCAACCAATCACGAGTGATTTTACTTGTTTGAAAGTTGTGGTTTTATCCAATAAGGAGTAAGGATATTCAGCCCGCTCCGCTCGGCCACCCGCGGTTTCGCTGCATTCATATGCTAATTAGGGCCATTCGCACCTCCGCCAGCTGATCGCCACCTACGTCAGAGCCTGTTTCCGACAATTTCCGGGACAGGCGAACGCGGCGTGCGCGGCCTGTAAATTGTCGTAAATTGTCGGAAATTAGGCAGATTTTCGGGCGTTTAGGGGGACGGAAATCCCACTTTTCATGCAGTGTCTTGACACTCTCACACCCGGTGATGCAGCCTATCTTCATTATTGATGTATTTCAATACTGACGTGCTGTCCGTCCAAAACACACTCATCCAGCTGGATTTGAAGCTCGGCCTTTAGCATGGCATCCACTCTGACAGCTATGACAGCAGCAGTCAGTTCTTGGCCCTTTCTCAATACTCAAGACGGCAAGAACGGGCTTGCGTTCCCGCGAGAATAGACTCGGGAGACGGACTCGGGAGTCTAAACTCGCGGGTACGGGAGAACGGAGAACGGCTATTTCCGCAATTGGAACAGCAGCTGACTCGTCTTCCATCGTAGCCTGCTGCGGTGAAATGCATTCTGGGATATTTTGCTCTCACAAGAACAGACAAGCCTGCTCCGATGCATGTCCGGTAAAATGGGCGGGGCGAGCCACATCCGGGTATTATGGCCGTTCTCGCCCAGATGCGGACTTTAGTATTGGAACAGTACTCGGGCTGCGACTGATGACGTTTCACGAGTCCACGAGAACAAAAGTCCACACAAGAACGCATATTGAGAAAGGGCCCCACTCTTGGGATTGTTGCAACTTTTAGCGGTGTGACTCTGGCTTTGTCCAAAAGGAATGTAACATAATCCTCACCTCTGGAGTTCTTCAGCCTGATGTAACTTAGTCCCACAGCCATCTTTGCTGGCATCTGCGAAGTGATGCAGTTGGCTATGTATGGGGTCACCAAAGTTTTCCGGCTTTAAACTGCGTTCAGCTTTGAAGGATGACAACAGCTTGACCTCCTGTAACCACACTTCCCATTGCTGCAAGATGTCTGGTGCTATAGCCTCATCCCACCCACAATTTCATCTGCAGAGCTCCTGTTGTAGCATCTTAGCAGATAGTGACTGGCGACAGAAATCCAAAAGGATTGCATAAAGAGCTTGTTGTAGACAACATCCGCCGACGGTTAGAGACTGCTGTTTGACTTCCATCTTGAACCTAAATGAGTCGGACTCTACGCACCACAGCAGACCCAAAGCTCTCTCAATGGGAAAGCTTGTCTCTATCCAGATCAAGCTCTTTTAGATCCTTTGCCCTCTGATCTTCAGCAATGCTCTGCGGCACTGAACGACTGTTACTTATCCACTTCTCCAGGACAAATGCACCTCTCTTACAGAGAGCCCTGAGCTCTTTGACTCGTTGCTTTGCTGCCCTCTCAGAGCTCAAACTGAGAAAACAGTCATCCACATAAAAGTTTTGTTTAACAGCTTGAACAGTTTCTGCAGAAAAATCAGAGCTATTATCATCAGCCGTTTCCCTTAGTGCATAGCTAGGGGACACAGCCCCAAACATGTGCACTGTCATCCTGTAAACTGGCATCTCCCTCTGTGTGAGAACTTCAGGCAAAGGGTAAAAACTTTTCCCTGCAAGATCTGCAACCTCCATTCCGGACACAGCGAGACTGGGAACAATCGTTTTCAAAAGAAAATTTGTTATTTTTCCTATGATGTTCAATCGCTGCATAAGGTGTTCAGAGCAAAATGTGGCTGTGCTCCCAAGATCCAAAAAGGCATATGTATGAATGATTTCATTTCCTTTTGTAGATTTGATCTGCACCGGGACAATCGAGAGGATGCAACGGTCATTACCGGCCCCTATCCGTCCACATACTTGGGAAGAAGTTAATGTATTTTCTTCAGGTGGCTGCCATGCCCGTTGCAACTCAACATTGGTCTTTGGAATATGAAGTGCAGTGGGATGTTGTTGATCACAAACCTCACAGACCAAGCGTTTCTTACAGTCACGGCTGACATGTCCAAAACAACCAAAAGCATATTCCAAAGCAAACAACCAAAGCATATTCCCCTTTTCTTTAGGAACCAGATCTTTTCTCTGTGTTTTTTACGTTCTAACTGTTGGCATTCTTCCAAGAGCTGAGTACGTGGATACCAAGAACAATACAAAACGTCTCTTTGTATTGCTTGTGTGAGCATTTTCATCAGATGAGTTGAACATCACTGTTGCGGCAAAACTACTTCCTTTCCCTCTGAATGACCTTGTTTGCATTTTGAATTTGTTACAGGGTTTTGAAGCGGTTACATTCTGTGGTAGATAGTTCAATATTTCTCCAAAAATTCAACAACATCCACAAAATGCACCCTTTGATTGTATTTTTCCATCATATCATGGTCAACAGCTCTCCACCTTTCACGAAATTTACATGGCAATTTACAGACCACTGTTTTGGCATGTCCATTTTTTAAGCTAATTAGCGTAGTTTCAGGAGCAAGACCACGCCTCCAACCCGCCTATTCCGGTATTTCTACAAATACAGCTCAGCCCTCTCTTCGCGGCCGTGGGTACGCATTCTGAAACACGACCGAAGTCAAGTAACACACGATCAAACGTAATTCACGTTAATTACGACCACTTTACCAACGTCACGTCATCTAACCTGCGGCACAGAGATGCCATCGCACTTTCCTGTTCAAACGACAACAACATTCTCTCCAGGAAGGACCAGCACGAACCACTCTGAAGCCTCCAAGATTCCATAAATTCTGAAAAATTCGACGTCGCCTCCGTAATCCAGATGCTGCTTTCCTCAACAGAGAAGCAACCGAGTAGAGTAAAGCAACTTTCCCCCGGGCTCGCAGCACGTAACGTTAACCGGAAGCTCCAGCACTGCTACGGGCGATCCCCCGCAATCCAGCCTTCACCTATATCCAACCGTACCGCGGTAAACCCGCAATAAGAACTAAAGGAAACGTAATATTATCAACAGATCGGATACAAAAGCTAAACTCGTGACTTTCTTAACGTTTCGTACAACCGCCAGTCAAACCCCGGCGCGCTTCCTGATGACGTCATCGCGCCACAAAACTACATCGATACGTCACCAACCAAGTTAAAGATAAAGTGCACACAACCACCCAGTAGAAGAAGCTTATAGCAGCGTATTTCCCACTGTCACCGCTGTCCAGCCTCGCAATGTTTTGCATGGCTCGCTGATTAAATACTCCCAGACCTTTTTCTTTTTCATTTAAAGTCTTGCTTCCTGTCTGCGCACGCCCTGTTCAAAAAACACTTCTTCCTTGCATCAATTGCAGCTAAACGCCGGGGCAATACTCCCCCCAGCTCTTCCTATGGTGCTTTGCATCACCAATTGGAAATCACCTGCTACCAGCAGCCAGCCTTAGCCGGGGCTCATGGCACCGGTATGCCAGCAGCCCCACCACACTCTCCCAGCCTCCAGAACAATTTGGCGTGACCCAAGGCACCGGGACGCCAGACTCTCATGCCTTCCACTCACACCATACGCGGCCACCCATGCCTTTCAGAGCCACCAGCACTGGGATGCTGGCGTGCAACCATAATCCTCCACCGCACCAAATAATTCCAGCAGGGGCTCACGGCACCGAGATGCCGGCACCCCCCACCGCACAACTGCACCGCATTTTGCCGCCCAGGCAGTCATCCCCTGCTCCTTGTGGCAGGCCCCGTTCCACCCACAGCTAAGAAGTTGGAGCTAGAATCTCATCTTCAGTATCTACACAATGTAATCTAACATGCAGCTCAATAATGTTACTCAACAAGCAACACAACTGGCTAAAGCAACAAGGTAACGCAACAACCCAGCATAACAACGCAGCAACATACGGTATAGCAGCAACACAAGCCACAGTCGGGGCTCACAGGCACCAATCCGCTGCTACATCAACTGCTCGGCGCAAACTCTGGTACCAAGATGCCAGACCTTCACGCCTCCCAGTCGCACCATCCGTGACCACAGCTACCAGCACCGGGGTACCAGCCCACAGCTGATAACCAACAACGCAACTCAAGATTGTTACTCAACAAGAAACTATACAGAACTGTACAGAAAATGCATCTTTAGATCGCAACCACGCAGAGCCACATCCAGCTTCCCAGCACGTTTTATTTGTGTTTTATTTTTTTTATTCACCATGCATACTTTTAAAATCGGAAGCGTGAATGTGAATGGAGCCCGAGATGCCAGGAAGAGAGCATCTATTTATGAATTAAAAAAAATGAAACAGCTTGATGTTCTCTTCCTGCAAGAGACGCACAGCGACAGCACCAACGAGGCCGACTGGAGGAGGGAGTGGGGAGGGGAAGTCCTGCTGAGCCACCATACCAACCTCAGTGGAGGAGTGGGCTTCCTCTTCTCCAGGTCTTCTCCAGGTCTCCCTGGAGGTCGAACACATCATCGAGGGGAGGTTGTTCTTAGTCAAGGCACGGTTCGACCTTTTTACTGTGGTTTTTATCAATGTGTATGCTCCAACGATCGGTGCAGAGAGGAAGCTGTTTTTACAAAAAATTAATGAGGTTTTAAATGGCTGCGCCTCGGAGGACTTTTTATTTTTGGGGGGGGATTTTAACTCTACAGAAAATGCATCTTTAGATCGCAACCACGCAGAGCCACATCCAGCTTCCCAGCACGTTCTGAAGCAGCTGGTCAACTCCCATGGCCTGGTGGATGTGTGGAGAAGGATGCATGCCGACTGCCGGCAGTACTCGTGGTCCCACCTTAGAGAAGGTAGACTCTCCTCAGCCCGGTTAGATCGGTTTTATGTGTTTAAGCAGCATTTTAATATTTTTAAAATGTGCAGTATTGTTCCTGCTGGTTTTACTGATCATTCTTTGCTTTTATGTACTGTTTTTATTGGAAATGTTTTACCTAGAAGTGCATATTGGCATTTTAATTCTGTTTTAACTTTTGATAAGAATTTTAGAGAGGTCCTGTTTTATTTCTGGAGTGTTTTTAGGCTGAGGAAGAGCGAGTTTAGCAGTCTGGGGCAATGGTGGGATCGCGGCAAGGTTGAAATTAAGCTCCTCTGTCAGCAGCACACTTTCAATGTCACCAGGGACATCACCAGATCTATGAAGGACCTGGAGATTGACATAGTGGAGCTAGAACGTTTAAACGCGTCCACAGGAGATCGAGGACATTTTGAAGTTAAAGTTCAGGGCGCACTGGTCAGGTCCCGGTTTCAGAACATCGCAGAGATGGACACTCCCTCTAGCTTCTTCTTCGGTCTGGAGAAGAAGAGTGGGCAGGGGCGAGTGATCCACTCACTGTTAGTTGACGCAGGACAGCCGGTAGTGGAACCATGCCAGATTCGTAAGCAAGCTGTGGGTTTCTTCTCCTCCTTGTATACGAGCGAGCACAGGGAGGAGGAAGCACTAATGGAGGAGTTTACCAGCGATCTACCTCAAGTCTCCGAGGAAACCAACGAGCAGCTGGAAAGGCCCATAAGCATGCAGGAGCTGAGGGCCGCCCTGCACAGCATGCAGGGACGGCGTGCTCCCGGCATTGATGGCCTCCCTGCCGAGTTTTATAAGGCATTTTGGGATGTCCTTGAGGAGGACGTCCTTGGCGTATTAAATGAGAGTCTGACCTCTGGTTCCATGCCGATGTCTTGCCGCAGAGCTGTAATAGCTCTGCTACCAAAAAAGGGAAACCTGCAGGACATCGGCAACTGGCGCCCTGTGTCCCTGCTGTGTGTGGATTACAAGCTCCTGTCCAAGGTCCTTGCCTCCAGGCTGAGAGAAGCTATGGAGCAGGTCATCCATCGGGACCAGACCTATTGTGTGCCCGGCAGGTCCATAGTGGACAATGTCCACCTTATTCGGGATGTTTTGGACGTCTCCAGCTCGTTGGGGATTAATACTGGCCTGATTTCTCTAGACCAGGAAAAGGCTTTTGACCGCGTTGAGCACAGCTTCCTCTGGAAAGTCATGGGGAAGTTTGGATTCAGCGCTGGTTTCATAGCTAAGATCAAAGTGTTGTACAGGGATGTTGAGAGTGTGCTGAAGATAAACGGTAGTCTGTGTGCACCTTTTAGAGTGTGTAGAAGGATCCGGCAGGGCTGTGCTCTGTCGGGGATGCTCTATGCACTCTCCCTGGAACCTCTCCTTGTTAAAATACGCTGCAGCCTGGAAGGCCTACTTTTACCTGGTTTTAGTAGAAACATGATTTTATCAGCTTATGCAGATGATGTTGTTGTTTTTATTAGGGACCAGAGGGATGCAGACCTTTTAACTAACATTGTAAAGGATTTTAGCACAGTATCGGCAGAGAGGAGAGAGGGTGAACTGGAAAAAAAGTGAGGCCCTTGCTGTCGGTGAATGGCGTGAAGGTCTCCCAGTTCTTCCCCAAAGCTTGGTGTGGAAAAAAGATGGTTTTAAATACCTGGGGATTTATGTGGGGCAAAAGAACATAGTCCAAAAGAACTGGGAGGGCCTCACGGAAAAGATTGAAAAAAAACTTTCCAAATGGAAATGGCTGCTCCCTCAGATGTCTTTTAAAGGTAGAGTGTTGGTTTTAAACAACCTGATTGCATCCCAGCTGTGGCACCGTCTTATGTGTCTAGACCCTCCCTTGGGTTTTCTAGCCCACATACAGAAGAGAATGGTGGATTTCTTTTGGGGGGGTCTACACTGGGTGCCACAGGGGGTGGTATTTTTAGCCAGAGAGGAGGGGGGACAGGGCCTCGTCCATCTGGCCAGCCGGACGGCCACTTTTAGACCCCAATTTGTAAAAAAATATCTTACAGGTCCGGTTGGGATGGTGTGGAGAGACTTGGCCAGCTGCATTCTCAGACGTGCAAACAACCTGGGGCTGGATACTGCTCTGTTTTTAATTGATTCCAGTGTTTTAAATTTAAAAGGGGGCCTAAAATTTAAAATCATGGGCCCTTTTTAATCGTAAAAGATGCCCACAGTCTTCCTGTCTGCACTGGTTGTTGAGAGAGCCTTTGATTTATACTGCAAAAATGGACATCAGCAGCAGTGGTACCCCAGGGACTGACGGGGGCGCTGCTGAGGGCTCGTGTGGTATGCCTACAGCAGCTGGTGGACGCAGTGGGGCCGACGCTGAGCGATGCCCCGGCCCTGGGCTCTCTACTAGGGTTGCACTTCGTCCGGGTGGCGAGGAGACTCCTGGAACTGTGGAGCCAGAGGCTGACGGAGGAAGAAAAACAGCTCCTCAAGAAATAGAGCCAGGGACAAGTGGAGCCGGACCCTGCAGACCCTTTTCCGGAGATCTACCTGAGCCGGGGGGTAGGGGAACTCACCGGCCCCCTGCTCGCAACAACACGCCCAGAAGCTCTGACGCTCCACGAAGCAGATAAGAGAACTCTGTATTTTAACTGCGTAAAGTGCATAAACAGGTCTGGACTAGGCAACCGGCTCCCCACTGTGTGGTCAAACAGACTTGGACAAAATGGACCTGGCCCACAGTGGAGGATTTTATACAAACCTCCCCTAAAAAAACGGACTGCTGACCTCCAGTGGAGAATTTTACATGGTGCTGTCGCCTCCAACGCTTTTATTTATGTTATTAATCCCACTGTCCTGAGCAAATGCCCCTTCTGCGACCTCCGAGAGACTATTTATCATGTTTTTACTGAGTGCAAAAGAGGCTTGTGAGTTTCTTCACTCTTTTAACATTGGTTTTTTAGTCTTTTTTTATGTGGTTTTTACAGAAAAGGTTTTTTATCATGGGAGCTGCCTACAAGAAAGCAGAAAAAGAAAAGTGGCAGCTCCTCAACTATCTCTCGGGGGAAGCAAAAATGGCCATTTATTTAAGCAGGAGAGCCAAAGTAAAGAACGGAGGGGGCAGGAGGCCAGGGCAGTGTGGCTGGTGAACATCAGGGCCAGGCTCTGGCTAGAGTTCCGTTTTTATACACACATTGGAGACTTGGACGCTTTTAAACAACGGTGGTGTTTTAAGGATCTTGTTTGTTCGGTTCAAGAAAATTAATTGGTGTTTGCGCCGTTTTTTATGGAATAAGTTAGTTCAAAAAAGAAAGAAGGAAAAAAATTTAGCACATCTGCACTTTATTTAATTGTTTGTTTTGAAATTGGGAAAACTATAAAGATGTAAATAAAGTGTTATTTTAAAAAATATCTCTCTCTCTCTCTCTCTCCTTTTACTAAAATCCACGTTGCATTAATGCACATGACTAATTCAGCTCCTTGGCCGGCTACTTGGAATTCTTTGAATAATTTATGTTATAGAAATTGAATATATTCTACATCTGTATGAGTCATTCTGTACACGTGACATCCATTGCAGTCTGTCCATCCCGGGAGAGGGATCCCTCCTCTGACGTTCTCCCTAAGGTTTCTTCCCTTTTTTCCCTGGAAGGGTTTTTTCATTTTCATTCAGTTTTTCCTGTGCCGATGTGAGGGTCTTGCGACAGAGGATGTTGCATGAGTACAGACTGTAAAGCCCAACAAATTTGTAATTTGCGATTTTGGGCTATACAAAATAAAATGAATTGAATTGAATTGAATGTTCTCCCTGGCCTTTTTCGGATTCCTCAGATGCTCACTTCCAACGCACGTCGCCATGCCTGCATATCCGTCTTTTCCATCTCTCGGAAGATAACGTGACAAACAAAAACCAACCAATCTCTATACTCCAAGATACAGTCACACCTGAGTCCATTTGAAACCCTTTCCACGTACTTCCAACTTCGACAATCCCAAAGCCTATCACCAACAGACCCACTCTTCATCTCAGAATCCGGCTAAGCAGCCACCAGATTCGCTACAACAGCCTCCCTTCATGGAACAATCATGCGCCGCTGGTCCTCACAAAGCCTACCACCACTACATCCGCTCAAATCTCAAAGATCTTCATGCCGCTCAATCACATCTCACGTAATGGGAGTCTTTTGGGGGTTCGCCGTGCCATAGGAGCACGGTGGATTCTCAGACGGAGCTCCCCACAACCCATCCGACCAACCAGTCGAATCGATCGACGACACATTCACTCATGTTAAACGCCTCCAGTTGGATGGCGTGGTCTTAGCTAGTGAACCTGCATATGGGGAAGCTCCTTCATCACATTACAGCAACCACGTAGCAATCCATAGGCTTGCAAAAATTGAACTTCCTCTGACTTTATTGCTGGCCAGGTTAAAGCCTTTTCAATATATGCATTAGCAATCCTGTACTCGTTACCGAAATGTTCCTGGAGCAAAGCTTTGGCTATGATGAAGCCATGTTCAGGATCCATGTGTTGACAACTTTGCACTAGTTCCCTTGGTTGTCCTCTGGTGAACTGTTCCAAGTAGTACAAGCAGTCAGCCTTACTTGCTTTGTCCTCCACACCTTGTTCAAAAGCTGTTATGAAGGCTTTGTATTTAAATGGATCTCCCTCAAAGACAGGTATGTTACGTGGGGGCAGAGAAAGCAGGGTTGTTGGTTCACCAGAGAAGTTGTGATTTCATTTTGTTTGCACATAATAAAAGTCTGATCGTTTTGTCCATGGTTCAAGTGTTGTCTCCTGGTTTGTGTCACCCAAGCAGTTGTTTGATCATGCATTTAATGCTTTGCATAGAATCTGATGTCCATTTGATTTCTTTTAAGCACTTGTTTTGTTTAGTTCTTTCTAACATTTTATATAGTGGACAGTATCTCTGCTTGTAACGCAGAAGACCAGGGTTCGATTCCCTGACGGGGAACCAGGGCCAGTGTGTCCAGTCGGCAGGTGAGCAGCTGACACTCAGCTGATGCGCCGATCATCAAGATCAAGATAAAGATAAAGCTTTAGACTTTCCTCGTTGAAAACGCTTATAGTTAGGGCTGGCTCAGGTTGTCCTGGACCAGCCCTTGGATAAGCTGCCAAAGGCCTAGACTGCCGGGGGATTTCTTAGGACCCACAAGCTCCTCTCTATTTCTATAACAAATCACTTCTTATTAATGTACACCACTAATTTAGGTTCTTCCCGGGAGTTTTTGTGCTTTCCATGGATCTGTCTGGACCCTCTTCCGGCCTCCTGCCATGGCTCTACTCTGATTACTGTCACGGGTGGCATTGTCACCTCACAGCAAGAAGGTCCTGGGTTTGACTCCACCCAGTGGAGTCTGCATGTTCTCCCCTTGTCTGCGTGGGTTCTCTCCGGTACTGCGCCTTCCTCCCACAGTTTAAAGACATGCTCTGGAGATTAGGTTGATTGGTAACTCTAAAAGAGTGTAAACGTTTCCTTAAGTCTTTGTGATTTCCCTCCCTCGGTCGCTGCAGTGGGCTTACTACTCGGAATTTGACAAATACTCTTATTGGAATCATTTCTGTCCAAGGAATGGATTGTACATGTTTCACATTTTTCATTGTTTACACATGACGTTATTGCAGTCTGTCCATCCCGGGAAAGGGATCCTTCCTCTGCCGTTCTCTCTATGGTTTCTTTCCTTTTTCCCCCTGTATTTAAGCTGTATTTTGTGTAAAGTACATTAGTGCTGCTTTGAAAAACGAACTCAAATGCATGTATCATTTTATTACATAAATACCATTACCAAAAGGACTGAGATTTTGGTTGTAGATTTGCATTTTGACATGAGATTGATACCACCAAATGTCTTATTTGGCTTGTTTTTAAACAATAAACCAACGTCCAAAAACTCTAAAAAATAAATAGTATTTTATTGTATTTAATGCTGGCCCTGTCAACATGGGTTTAGAAATGCCTGTGTTCATGTAGTAACATTCTAAAAAGTAAAAGTACCATTTTATGCTGATGGTACTGAATGGTACTAGAGGAATGGTTATTATGTGGTGGCATCAACGAGGTTCATCCTGTGGCAACCAAAAATATCTACAATTGAAATTAAACTATCCAGGTCACTTCTTACCGTATATTTCATCTGGAAGTTTTGGACCAGGTTGAGGTCGACAAACATACGAATAGTAGCCTGTGTGGTTTCGGTGTCTGACAAGTCAAAGTCACTGAAGCTGAAGTCCATAAGACGTAACGACTGGGCTGACGGCACGGTGGACACCTTCAAATAGACAAACACACAAACACATTTCGGGATGTTCAATGATGTAGAGGCATAAATACAAATGTGTCTCATCTGCATTATTTAGTTTGACTTAATTTTTGTAATCATTCTAAAGATTCTTAGGGTCATTCTTATTTCATATAACGAGTCATTAAATTGTTGCTGCAGTTACAGTAGCCGTCCAACATGTACTGTATGTAGCGGTCTCTTGGGTGGAACGTACCCTTAAAATCCAGCCTGTGTCCTAGATACCAAGTGACATATCCTGTCTATTGGCCCGCAGGGATGGCCACTTAGTCAGGTTATGCTGTTAGTTCATACACTTCTCCACACAGAGGGGAGAAAACAACAGTAGTTTTTGAGAACATAACTGGTGTGAAAGCTGGTTCTGATTTGTAACTGCAGCCTTGACGTGCTATCAGAAGAACAGTTATATGATAACAAGTGAGAAAAGTGAGAAAAAGAATCATGACAGAGCTTTGCTGCAGGTATAAAATAATTCACATCTTGTGTAATTCAGGACCAATCATACAACAGAGAGCCTGTTGCTTCCAATTATTGCTTGTTGACTGACTATAGGACTGATTTCTGTTTTAAATTTACCCTAATAGTGCAGCACATGTTCTGATCCATTATCATGCATCTACAGAAAGAAATATTGTTGTAGATATTCACTAAAAATAGATTTACAGTACAAGACAAAAGAATGGTCCAATTATGAGACAAATAATTCATTTTAGATCAAATTGAGAAATGTGGCATGTAATTAATAATTAAAAATCACTGTGTTTTAGAGTCAGGTACCTTGTGGTGTTTTGGACAGCTTACGGTGCTAGAGAGCAATGTTTAATGAACAGGCCCCTAAATGTGCACAGTGCAATCTCTTTTCTCTGATTCTGCTGTAAATATCACACAAGAAGGTTTTTATGAATGAGGAGGGCTTTGACAAACTGTGCATGGGAAGCAAAACAAAAAACACTTGCAACTGACCCCTAAACGCTGACCATAAATACACTTTATGGTTTCTTTATGAAACAGACATTAGTGAGAGTTGTGATGTGTAATTTTATCCACCTCTGCAACACAAGTTACTTAAGGTTTTTTTATTGTAGGTTACAGGTATCTACTTTATCTCTGAAAAATGTAAGCTGTATAGGGGAAAGTGCATTTCAGAAAACAAACAAGGTTGTCTTCTAAAACTTTTTAGAAAATGTTTTCCTAAAATATTATTTTAATAAATAAATAAATGAAAAAAAATGTCATGTCCCATTTTCTCAATAGAAATAGATAGATATTTTGTTGTTGGTTTATTTGTTCTCTGCAAAGTAGGCTTTTATATTGGTCATAACTGACACGAATTGATTATTTCTAAGAAAGCTTGGATTTCTTATAATTTATACAAAATGAATGGGTCCCTGAATACTTCAAATTAATATTAATTATTATGTTAACAATAATGTGCAGTGTTTGAAAGGTTATTTTTACATTTTTCCACTGCTGCACTACTGACACATACGTCAATCAGTCTTTTGTCCAAGTTAATTTAATACTAATCTATTGCATCTAGTGTTACAATAGCCATCGGTTTCCACACAAATGAGTATGCATGTATCTTTGTGGGTCTGTCAATTTAGTCAATGAGTGGGAATTAATTTTCATGTGGGCATGTAAGTGTGTATAGTTAAAATAATAAATGTTAATTTACCACGGTTACCTGGAGTTCCCGCGATTCTTCCTCCGCGGCGGAGGCGTGATATGCCAACACCTGAAAAAAACATGCACGTTAAAAAAAAGGTATGCAGACTTTGTGTTCCATCAGATTAATAGTTATACAACTGAACATGCAGCTCTAATTCTTGTTTTTACTTTGATCTTCTTTCCTTTCTTTAAATCTGATAGGGTCACATTAATTGAAACACAATAAAAATAGGTCTTGAATATGCACCATAGGTGGGGTATATTTGCAGTGAAAGAAGAAAAAAAATATAAACAATGCTTCTCTATCCAACTTTGTTGTGCTGATAGATTTCTAACTGCCAGTGATTGTGCACCAAACCACAGTTTGGAGCACACGTCCTTCTTTCTTTTTCTAAGAGCTTAAGTCTGCACGCGTCCTCTGGCAAGACACTACACCCCAGCATTGCTTCCGTAACTGTGGCTATGTTGTGGTATTTACTGATGGGCAGGTGTCATTGTGTATGGTAGCTTCTATCATCAGTGAATGACCGGGTGTGAATGGGTGAATGATGACATGAAGAGCTTCAAGTAGTCAGAAGACTAGAAGGGTACGGTACCGTCCATTCACCCATTACAGAGGTTTTACGCATTGTGCTTGATTTGAATGACTCGGCCAGTCGTCAACATAGGCCAAGGGCAATAGAGTGTCAAGAAGCAGCTTGTAAAATCCTGCAGCATGGCCTTGTCACTGTCGCTAACACACCCACATGCAGCTCTATCAAAAGTCCTTTGCCCCTAATCTTAACTGGCTTCTGAAATGATGTGTGTTGGTAGATGGGGACGTAGCACCCTACCCTTTTAAGGAGCGGTAGCCACTCCAAGTTGACTGCCAAGCCAGTAACTATAGCTCCCAGAAGACCTCACTACTCACACAGGTATAGGCGTTTAGGCCACCTAGTTTAGTCCTGACTTATCGGCGGCACCAGCAGAAAGAGAGAAGACGTGTACGAGGGGGAGACTTACACAAGGCCCACAACAATGAGCAACTGGGGGCAAAGACTCAGCCAGGTTAACTTTTTGTCTGATTAAGGAATCGTTTTCTCCTCCGGAACCCCTTATGTTGAATAATGGGCTTGGATGTTTGTTTTTTGGGATGTTTAAAAAAAAAAAAGAAATTACAGAGTTGGCCTGTGGTACGGGAGGATAAACCGTTTTTTTAAACAAAAAAACAAAAATTCAAACACCAGTGATGGTGGTTATTTGTTAACTCTCATGCACTGCTCCACCTTAGCTGGCCGTAGGGAGCGCCTGTGACCTTGTAGTGTGTTTGAGAGAAGCTGACCTCCAGAGTGACTTCTTGCTTGGCCATTGCTCTCTCCACAGTTTCATACATCTGGGTGTTCTGAATTCCAAGACCACAGAAGATGGTGAATGCCTCCAGGAACTGCTCATCGTTCCTGTTGAAGGCCTTAATAGTGCCTGATCCTTCTTCCATCTTGTTCACCAACTGACATACACCTATATAGACACACACACAGAGAAGTTTATCACTTCAAGTTAGATGGGAAAAAATCTAGTTAATTATTTGAAAATTTCAGCTTTGTACTTATAAAATCCAGATTCTAGCAATCTGCCTACCAGTCAAGTTGCAGTTTTAATTCTTTCATTTCAAAGGGCCATCACTTCATAGTTCTATGCTACTAGACATTTGGAAGGTAATAGCATATTAATTATTTTACTGTGTTATTTTAAACATGTTCTTTGAGGCCTCAGTCACCTTTGACCAACAAATTCTAACCAGTTTAATGCTAGTCAATACAGGTGTACGTAGCTGGGATAAGTGCGCGTTGTGATGGCCCAACTGATGAGCAGCGCCCCACATGGCTTGGGACAGCCCGGCGACGGACACCAGGAGGCGTGGTAGTGGAGGGGCGATACTACAGCAGGTGTCGCTAAGTGCCCCGCCCAGGTGTTCTCAATCAGACAGGCAATCAGGAGCCTGTAAAAGGTCGGGTGAGAGGACACTGCAGGGCTTGGACTGACAGAAACTAACCTCTCTCTCGGTCGCACAGAAGGAGGAAGCCAGCAGAGCCACCGGATGTCGCCGGCCATCCTGGTGAACCCTTCATTTTGAGTTAGTTTATGCCTCCTCCCCTTTTCCCCTCCGTTTTTAACAAATAAAACTTCTGTTAAATTATCAGCAACCCTGGGGTTTCAACTACTCTTTTATTCTAACCTGAAGCCTCTAGCCCCCTCGGAAGACCGGGCGAAGACAGCGTCCACAGCTTTCTTAAATAGACCACGGTATCGATCACAGATTTACTGATGCAGAAATGGAGAAGATGCCACGCACAACATATTTCTCACCCGCTGAGCAGGAACTGATCATGGATATTTGAGGAGGTGAAGCATATGACATGCAAAAAAGGGAAAAATAATTAAACAGAGAAATCCTGGCAGATAATCACAGAGTGACTGAATGCAGAAGGATTTAGAAATATCTACTTACCAGCAAAGTTGTAGACTGTTTTATGTGTTGGTTTTAGTGCTGTATATGTGATAAAGTTTTTTTGAGTAGCCTCAAAGCATTATATAAATAAAAATGTATTATTTAGCCTATACTAGCCTTAAAAGTGAGCATAGGGAATTAATGTTCCTCTGGAAATTTACCCTAAAGACTAGGCCTAATTTCAAACCATTATTCACAATGTAAGAATGTGCACATACAGTATGTAAAACAATCTCCACAAGCTGTGAATAATTCTAAATATCTTTACAATTTAATGTTCATACAGAACAAACACTGGAAAAGATCCTGGCAACCGGTCAACATAAAATATAAAAACATGTTATAGGCTGGTGCCTCAACAGTTTGCAAATGGTGTGAAAATCATTTACAAGATGTCAGCTCACATATTTGATCTAAACTGATTTTAGCAGAAGAATTCTCATTTGTCTGGCACTGGCTGGTGGGACCAGCACCAGGCTTCACCCCAGCTGAGGAATTGGCCCGTGTTTTAAACCAAGGAAGCTCTGTGATGGACGGGATTTAGGTAGGACAGCTACTGACTTCCACCTGCAGAAACTGCCCTCTTCATACATGGTGCTTTTTCCAGTACTGCACATCAAACACAATCACACATTCATACAGGCATATGTGAAAATCATTCACACAAAACACATTCTACTGTGGCCAGGGAAGGTAATAAAATGTGTGCCAAGGCCTTCAGTACTAAACACACACTTCTGACAGACATTACGGCAAATAGTACCTTTATTTAAAGTTTCGGCATATAAAAACATGCCGCTTGCAAAAAAAGAGCAGTGCCATACAGACCATCTGTGGGATGGTGAGAGCATGGCTTTGCTATGTGCGGTGCAGTCTGCACAAATAACGGATTCCATCTCCAGTAAATCCATACCTCTCATGCAGGTGCTCGTTGGGAAAAGCTAAAGGGTCCGATCTGTCCAGAAACACCCTTTCATGTCTAATGTCTCAATATCAGTGCTTCTTCATCTGAAACGTGGTTCAGAAATGGGCATTATGGTGCAGGAAGAAACACAGGTGAAAGGCAATTTATATACTGCTCTTATCACGTATACAATTGTTCATTCCTCACTGGGTATTATTTCAACGTGCTTATTTTCTGACGGACCTTCTAGACCGGTCCAAGAAAAATTGTCCGTGAGGAAGAAAAGGTTGGGGAGCACTGAACTAAACAACCCCAATAGTAGGGTTTGAAATCAAACTCGTGACAAGTAATGCATGTTAATTCAAACTAGAAAATCCATTTCCTGCTGAAAATGCGTTGGAATGCTACAAGCTGAAATTCATTTTAAAAATGTTGCTGCAAATACAGAAAAGAAGAAGGCTGATAATGATTTGAAAGGATTGCTGAAAACACAAATGAGAAAAGCTGAAAGGAATTTTAAAGAATTGCAAATACAGCAATACATTTTAAAACATTGTTAAAAATACATGCATAAAAAAATCTGAATTTTAAAAGAATTGCTGAAAATAAACAAATGGAATAACTTAATTTCAATAGATTTGCTAAAAGTACATGGATGAGAAAAGCTTAAATGAAATGCAAAGAATTGCAGAAAATACATACTGTCACGGTTTGGTCCTCTCATGTTCGTATTGTGTAGTTTCCTGTTGTCTGGTCTACCTGGGTTACCGTCACTTCCTGCCCTGTCCTGTCCTGTCTCCCCTCGTCGGTGTCTGATTGTCCCCACCTGTTTCCAATCACCTGCACCTCCCGTCTGTATTTAAGCCCCTGTGTTTGTTAGTCCTTTGTCAGTCTTTGTCGAATGTCACCCGTGTTTCCTGTTTGGAATAAAGCCTGTTTGCATCGAAATCCTGCACATGCGTCTTCTGTCGGCCGACCACGCCGCACGTTCGTGACACATACACGGCAGAAAACATATAGCAGTAAGCTAAATATGAATTTTCAAAGATGGCTAAAAATACAGACATGGCAGAAACTGAAAGCCGACAAAAGCTGAGAGAAATAAACCTTTTTTTGTGGTAGTGATAGTATAAGTTTTAGTTTTAATTTTTGTACTAGTTGTACGAGCAGAAGAAGTAATAGTAGTTTTAGTAGAAAAACTAGAATAGTGTTAGTTGTAATACTGTTACTTGTAATAGTACTAGAGCTGATAATACTATTAACACTATTAGTCATAGTAGTATTTGTAGTAACAATAGTAGTAGTTGTCATATCAATAGCACAAGAAATACTAGTATTGATAGTAATAGTACTTGTATTAGTACAAGTTTAAGTATTAAAAGCAGTATACTACTAAAAGTTGTTTTTATAGTAGCAAGAGTAGTAATATCAGTTGCAGTGTCACTAATACTGGTACTAGTCTTTTAAGTATTAATAGCAGTTGAACTACTAGTAGTAATAGTATCAGTTGTAGGTACTAGTAATATTAGTATTAGTTGTAGTAGTCATATTAGAATTAGTTGTACAATTATTTGAAAGAGCAATAAATATTTCAACAAAACCGCTTCATTCTGAGCTTCGCGGTTAAGGTAGCGATAATCATTGAGGCTTTTATTTTGAAATGGTGATTTTACATCACTGCCTTAAAAAAGGAACATAAAAACCACGGATGCACTTTAAGTACTGAACAACTGGGATTAATCTCCACAGTATTCATCTCCATTTGGGCTTCACTGATACCCGTGTTCGCTGATATGTGATGGTGACAACTGCCTCTGTATTAAACGTCCGCATTTCTCCACTTACTAGACATACAGACTGCCTGTTTGCAGAATCTTATATTTTAAAAATGGAAACAGATAGTCAATGCTAGTTTTCTCCCAACAAATCTTACTGCATCTAAGCTATTGTCATTAACAGATGAAAAAGTTTGAGTACTTTAAAGCACGCTCCATCAGAGAGAGAGAGAGGGGGAGAGAGAGAGAGAGATATCCTACCTATGACTTTGTCCTTCTTGCCATTCCTGATGGGAATGCAGAGCAGGCTCTTTATCTGGTTGCTGTTGTGTTCTGGGTTTTCCCGCTGTCAGAACACAGAAAGGAAAATTTGTCACTTTGGGATAAGGAAAAAATAATAAAAAGAAATGATATACTGACTGTCCAAGGGAAGCGTTGGTCCTTGGTGACGTCTGAAATGTTGAGAGGCTGCATGGTGTTTTTGACATACTGCGCGTACATGTAGTTTATCTGACTTGACATCACAATCCCTGAAGAGACACAAAACAACACAACCCTGTAACTCCCCAAAAAATGAAAATTCGTCATCATCAGCTTGTCTATAACGGCATCTGTCTTTAAAAAAAACATTGACATTTCTGGGAACCTGAATCTGTTTCGTTCAAATGAGAACTACAGCTGGTAGGCTGCACCAGAGAATAAAGAAATCCAGGATAACTAAAAAAGTGTAGCTTGACTTAGCGTGAATCCGCTCATTGCGGCATCGGTTGCACGTTTCAGGATGAGAAGGGGGAGCTTTTTCAATCAAGGTGTACATAGCTGGGATAAGTGCGTGTTCACTGCTATCTTAAATAGGCCACGGTATTGATCACAGATTTACAGATCCCGAAATGGAGAAGACGCGTGCATATTTTTCACCCGCTGAGCAGCAACTAATATGAAAAAAAAGGAAAAACGGCTGCTGTAATTAAATACAGATAAATTCCGGCAAACAATCGCGGACTGACTTAATCCGTAAGGATTTTAAAATATCTACTTACAGTGGGTACGAAAGTATTCAGAACCCTTTCAATTTTTCACTCTTTGTTTCATTGCACAACAGTCTACAACACAGGTGTCAAACTCAAGGCCCGGGTGCCGAGTCCAGCACCTACGGGGGGTTCACCACCACCGGATGAATTTTCTGTTGTGAGAATTACAAATACACATGAATTGCACTCTGTGAGTGAGCGCATGCATTAGACCAGGGGAACATGGTCATTCAATAACGCAGTGCTGGTAGATCATCCTGCCATTGGGGGAAAATCACGTCAGATCGCTTCTCACAGACGAGGGGCACTTTGTGTTGTTTTTTTATATTGATTCTTTTTGTTCTCCTGGTATGCAGCGATGTTCTGTATTGTCCGAGCGGGAGGGGCTGGGAGTGGGATAGATGGCCATGACTTGGATTGAAAAATTGAGCGAAAAGTAGCTTGCGAGCCAAAAAAGTGTGGGGACCGTTAGACCTTTTCGACCACGGCAGCACTCGAGGAAGCAGCGCCCGCTTTAAAATGACAGTGTCTCCCCGGTACCCCCCCGTCGACCATCCGGCACTTTCGCCCAAACCTAAAATGAGTTTGGCACCCCAACTTGACAGAAAAAACTGAAATATAACATCGGAAGTATTCAGACCCTTTGCTCAGTATTGAGTAGAAGCACCCTTTTGAGCTAGTACAGCCATGTTGCATCTTGGGAATGATGCAGAAAGTTTTTCACAACTGAACTTGGGGATCCTCTCCAGTACCGTCAGATTGGATAGTGAACGTTGGTGGATAGCCATTTTCAGGTCTCTCTAGAGATGCTGAATTTAGGTCAGGGCTCTGGCTGTCAAGAATTGTTACAAAAGTTGTTCCGAAGCCACTTGTTATTTTAGCGGTGTGCTTAGAATCATTGTCTTGTTGGAAGTTGAACCTTCGGCCCAGTCTGAGGTCCTGAGCACTCTGGATGAGGTTTTGTTCCCGGATATCTCTGTACTTGGCCGCATTCATTTTTCCTTCAATAGCAACTAGTCGTCCTGTCCCTGCAGCTGAAAAAAATTCCTGTAGCATGATGCTGCCACCACCATGTTTCACTGTTGGGATTGTATTGGGCAGGTGATGAGTAGTGCCTGGTTTTCTCCACACATACCGCTTAGAATTAACGGTAAAAAGTTCCATCTTCCGTCTTTCACCATGGGGCCGGGCGGGTTCCCGATCTGCCGGTCCCACTGCTCATATGACGGGACTGTCCCATTTTTGAAAGATTCTGGGGCTTGAAACCGAGGGGAGCGCACAGCGGGACCTCCCTGTCAAGACACGCCCGACGTGGGAGACTCAGAGCCGCATGTGCGGGCTAAGCTCCTTCAGGGTCGTCCAACGAGGTCCCACTCTTCTGAAGAGAGAAGACCCCTACCCCCCTCCCTTTCGACCACGGCAGGCGACACCAATCGTGTGGCCGGCCGAACCCTTGGCATGGACATCGCTACGGAGTGGTCCCAACTCCCCAGAGGGAGGAAGGGCGGGAGCCCTACGGAGTTCTCAGAATTCCCCTTAGTCGCGGACGGGATGGGAAACAGAGAGGGCCAGTTTGCCACAGCCATAGGATGTGCCAGAAGAAAGGGCAGGTAGTCGAAGGGTTGGTAGTCCCTCGCCCCTACACCAGTAAGGTCCTGTATCTGGCCCACTACCACCTAATGGCCGCTCACCTGGGGATGGATAAGACGCAGGAGAGGATAGAAGCCCAGTTTTACTGGCCCGGCATGAAAAGAGCCGTCGTGGATTATTGCGCCGGCTGCCCAGACTGCCAACTAGTTGCCCCACGGCCATCGGTAAGACACCCTTTAATCCCTCTGCCCATTATCGAACAACCATTCAAACGATTTCCCATGGACATTGTAGGTCCACCTCTCAAAACTAGTCGAGGTCACGATACGTCTTAGTAATAATAGATTATGCTACCCGATACCCGGAAGCTCTACCCCTGCGGGCTGCCACCGCCAAAGAATTGTTCTTGCTATTCAGTTGAGTAGGGATCACCCTTAAACCGACGGCCTGGTGGAAAGGTTTAACCAGACGCTAAAACGGATGCTGAGAAAGGTAATGGAAACCGATGGGAAAAACTGGGACCAATTGTTACCACACGTTCTGTTTGGAGTAAGAAGTGCCTCAGGCTTCCACAGGGTTCTCCCCGTTCGAGCTGCTGTACGGGAGAAGACCCTGCGGACTCCTAGACATGGCCAAGGAGTCCTGGGAGAGTCAGCCTTCACCCCACCAATATCGAGCATGTGGACCAAATGAGGACCCGAATGGCCCAAGTCTGGCCAGCAGTAAGGGAACCAGGCACAGCAAGCACAAACCCGAGTGTACAATCGGGCTGCCCAGGTACGTGCCTTCCTACCAGGAGAACGTGTTCCTGGCCAAGTGGCAGGCACCCCATGAGGTGGTGGCACGAGTTAATGAAGCCAACTATCAGGTACGTCAGCCTGGCCGGTGCAGGCTCTACAACGCTACCACATTAACCTTCTTAAAAAATGGCAGCGTCTTCCCGAACCGCAGGCGCAACCCACCAACGGATACTGTTACTGGAGGTGCCCATGGGGGACCAACTCTGTCCGAGTCAGCTGCAAGACCTACATGAGGTGGTGTGGCAGCACCTGGACGTCTTCTCAGACCTCTCAGGCAGGACCACCATGGCCTCCCATGACATCGAACTCTCCAGCTGGGGATCATTGATGAGTCCTATAGTGCCTCGTCCAGCCTGGTGGTACTGGTGCCCAAGCCGGATAGTTCTTACTGTTTCTGTAATGACTTCTGTAAACTCAATGACGCCTCCCAGTTTGATGCCTATCATATGCCCAGGGTGGAGGACCTGATTGACCGGCCTTGGAGCTCACTAAAGGCTACTGGCAGGTGCCGCTGACTACTCGGGCCAGAGAGAAGACCACCCCGAAGGCCTTGGAGGCGAGGCTTAGTGAGTTAGAAGCACGGCTCCGCACCATGGAAGCTCAGTCGGTAGCTACCGTTAACCTGACCACATAGACGTAGCGTTCGCCCCTGATAGCCGTCCCCCGGCAACTCCCGAACGGCCGGGAGGGTGGGTGACTGTCCGGAGGAAGCATAAGTCTAAGTCGAAGCCCACGGTTAACCACCAACCATTTCACGTTTCAAACCACTTCTCCCCACTTAACGACACACCCGCTGAGAAGCCAACTCTGGTGATAGGTAGCTCCATTCTGAGGAACGTGAAGTTAGCGAAACCAGGAACCATAGTTACGTGTATACCGGGGGCCAGAGCGGGCGACATTGAGTCTTCTCTTTAACTGCTGCCGAAGGATAAACGTAAATACAGTAAGATTGTAATACACGTTGGCGGTAATGACTCGCGGTTACGCCAGTCGGAAGTCACTAAAGTGGAATTGGTGTGTACATACGCTAAAACAATGTCGGACACCGTACTTTTCTCTGGCCCCCTCCCAAACTTGATAAGTGACGACATGTATAGCCGCATGTCCTTGTTCAGAATTTTTATCTGAATTTTCACAGTTCTTAACGAGTTTGGTCCTTAAAACGGACAAGGTAATTATAGTGGGTGATTTCAACATTCACGTGGATGTCGATAACGACAGCCTTGGTACGTCATTTCTTTCATTATTAGATTCAGTTGGTTTTTGTCAGAGGGTAAATAAACCAACTCATTGCTTTAACCACACACTCAATTTGGTTATTGTGTATGGTATTGAGATAGAACATTTAACAATCTTTCCACAGAATCCTCTTTTGTCGGACCATTGTCTGATAACCTTCGAATTTCTACTACCGGAACCTCCTCCTGCCAAAAGTTTCTACAGTCGATGCCTATCGGATACCGCTGTAGCTTCATTTAAAGAAGCGATTCCTTCTGCTCTAACACTGCATGAAAAGTGGGATTTCCGACAATTTTCGGCAATTTGCGGGCAAAGCCGAAAACTGCCGGAAATTGTCGGAAATTGACGTGGGCCTCCCTTGGCAGTTGGCCCCCCATAACTCCCCTCCTCCTAATACTAGGGGAGGCTTTGACATGTAAATGAAAATGCTGTGAGCTATACAAATGCAAATCAGGGCTGCAGAGGGAGTTTTAGCCCAGGTGACATTTTTTTAAAAGGTAAGAAAATCTCTGGTACAAATAGATCAGGCCTAATTATAGACTCTTACATTTTAGCTTGTATTGATTTATACTAGATTACTGTGAATGCCATTTGCTATGGCAAATGTTATGTAAAAAAGATACACTAAATTATTAAAAAAATTAGTTTCAATCTGAATCAGCTGGTAAAATGACCATTCCATGCAAACAACATTAGAATCAGAATGAAGGCTCTGCAGAGATCACATTTTCCTAGAGCTCAACTAATGTGCATAGTGGCAGGAATACAGTGACCTTTTCTTTAGTCTTACTTAAATGCACAGAGGACATATTAACCACTACATCTCGCAGACATGGTGCTTCACAGGCACCGCGGTCTGGTCTCGCGAGTCCTTCCATGTAAAAATGACCTCGTATCTGATTGGAGGATCCGGACGTTCAACTCGCGTTCAGCTTCTTTTGGACGCGGTCAACAACTTTCAGCCCGTCGAGAAGAAACTGCTGTTTGCTATCAGCGGACTGTCCAGCTGAATCACCATCCTGCCGATATGAACAAGCGGGAGGGACTGACTCAAGAAGAGACGGCCGCATGAAATCTAAAGCTAAAGCTAAAAGTAGCTTAGCCTAAAACCTAAGCTAAGAGTAGCCTTACAAAAGAACTAGTGAGCAGAACCCGCGTTATTGAAGTGTATACGGTTTAAAGAGCATGCTTTCATTGTGCGGTATAAGGAAATAGATACCATAGAATAGATACCGATCATAACTGTACATTTTGGTTTCACAGACTAGTTTCTCCTCACAATGAGGCGCCGACCTCCGATTTGCTCGGAGCAACATCTGTAAGTGACTTTTTTTTTTTACTGTTTCTCCTTCCTTGTTTAATGGTACGGTGACTTGCGTGTTGAATTTTATTCATACCACTTTCATTTAATTGTTTTGCAGCCGCCATGTAAGATGTATTACGAGACGGCACGTCAGGAGTTTTAAACCGCGCCAGAAAAACTTGCTGCGGCCAGAAGAGCGAAGAGTTCCGCGCGAGAAGAGTTTATTTGGTGACTATTTTTCACAAGCATTGATAGATGTGTTGTGTCCATACGCATCGCACAGTATTGATTAATTGTTTTGTTTTTTACAGCTGCTGGAATGGAGACAGCGTGTGCTCGCAGATGACGCGGTGGAACTCTGGAAGTCCGCCAGCGGAGACCTCATGTCTGCCGAAGAAGAGGGCATGTTGGCGGGGTCTCTGGGTGGATTGTACGGTCGCCGTCATTTCGTAAGACGGAGCTCTCTGCGAAGCTGCAGTCCCGGTTAGAGGCGACTCCAAAGTACAGAGCCACGCACAATGTGCGTCTGCGCAACAGACCAGCCTCTGAAAGAACGCCGCCAGTTACCTACAACCCCGAGAAGGCAAACGGACAGTTGTAGTTTTTGGATCATCCTCTACTCATGTGTGCGCAGATCCTTGCTTTGTATATGATTGTTTGTTTTAATAAAGCTCTTTTTGCATAAACATGTTCCTGGCAAATGTTCATTTCCTCTATAAATTCATTAATGTCCTTGGTGGTAGTCTAATAATTGTTGAGTAGCATACGTAGGATAACAATGACATGAATATACAGTACAATATGAATGAATAAATAATATATATTGTATATATAAATTATTTATGAGGCTGGGTGACCAATAGCGACAGATCTGCCAACCAATCACGAGTGATTTTACTTGTTTGAAAGTTGTGGTTTCATCCAATAAGGAGTAAGGATATTCAGCCCACTCCGCCACCCGCGGTTTCGCTGCATTCATATGCTAATTAGGGCCATTCGCACCTCCGCCAACAGATCGCCACCTACATCAGAGTCTGTTTCCGACAATTTCCGGGACAGGCTAACGCGGCGTGCGCGGCCTGTAAATTGTCAGAAATTAGGGAGATTTTCGGGCGTTTACGGGGACGACAATCCCACTTTTCATGCAGTGTAAGTTCAGTGTCCTGTTTCAAGATACCGGACGACTACTATGAAAACTTCAGTCCATCCCAAATCGATAATCTTCTCGATACTGCTACAGGCTCTCTGAGAGCGACGCTGGACGCTATTGCTCCTCTGAAAAAAAGAATGGCAACAAGTAGGAAGTTTGCACCTTGGTATAACTCTCAAACCCGCAACTTAAAGCAAACTGTGCGGAAGCTTGAACAACTATGGCGTTCCAGCCATAGTTGTTGTGCCAGACAGCCTTAAAACATATAAGAAGGCTCTCCAGAGCGCAAGAGGATCTTACTACTCATCACTAATAGAGAAAAATAAAAACAACTCCAGGTTTCCCTTCAGCACTGTGGCTAGGCTGACAGAGAGTCACAGCTCTGTTGAGCCATGTATTCCTCTGGACCTCAGCAGTAACGACTTTATGAACTTCTTCAATGATAAAATTCTGACTATCAAAGAGAAAATTGATGGTCTCCTGCCCCCAACTAGTGCCGACCCGTCCTCGGATGTAGGAACCCTGGGTGCAGCAGTAGGCCCTGATGCCTACTTGGATGGCTTCTCTTCCATCACCCTGGATCAACTGACTACAATTTCCAAGTCTAAATCTTCTACTTGTCTCTTGGGTCCTATTCCAACTAAGCTGCTTAAGGAAGTTTTTTCTTTAATTAGCACACCTTTACTGGATATTATGAATCTGTCCTTGTTGACAGGACATGTACCACAGTCCTTCAAGATAGCTGTAATTAAGCCTCTTCTTAAGAAACCTACTCTTGCTCCGGAGGTGCTGGCTAACTACAGACCGATCTCTAATCTTCCCTTCCTCTTGAAGATCCTTGAGAAATCCGTCGCAAATCAACTATGTGACTTTCTTCAAAACAATGCTTTGTTCGAAGGACTTTCAGTCTGGATTTCGAGTGCATCATAGTACAGAAGCCCTGGTGAAAATTACGAATGATCTCCTACTTGCATGGGACCAAGGACTTGTCTCCTTTCTTCACCTCAGTGCCGCATTTGACACCATTGATCATCGTATCTTGCTGCAGAGACTAGAACATTTGATTGGTAATAAAGGAACTGCACTTAGCTGGTTTAAATCCTATTTATCGGATCAATCCCAGTTTGTGCTTGTAAACGGAGAATCCTCGAAGACAACCAATGTTGGTCACGGAGTCCCACAAGGTTCTGTGCTTGGCCCCATTTTATTGACCCTTTATATGCTTCCTTTGGGCGACGTTATCAGAAAACACCGCATCAACTTCCATTGTTATGCAGACGATACTCAATTGTATCTGTCGATCAAGCCAGAGGAGACCGAACAGCTCGTTAGACTTCAAGAATGTCTTGGAGACATCAAAACTTGGATGACCTGCAACTTCCTGATGCTAAACTCAGAAAAAACAGAAGTTATCTTGATAGGCCCAGAGCGCCTTCGAAGTCAGCTGTCACGTGATACAGTTTCTATCGATGGAATTTCTCTGGTATCAGGCAGCACCCTCAAGAATCTTGGAGTTCTCTTCGACCAGGATATGTCCTTCAACTCTCATATAAAGAAAACTTCAAGGATTGCCTCTTTTCATCTACGTAATATATCGAAAATCAGGAATTTCCTGTCTCAAGGTGATGCAGAAAAATTGGCTCATGCATTTGTTTCCTCCAGACTGGACTACTGTAATTCTTTGTTTGCAGGGTGTTCTTGCAAATCTCTTAAACCTCTTCAGTTGATTCAGAATGCTGCAGCACGTGTATTAACAAGAACTAATTAAAGAGACCATATCACGCCTGTATTATCTGCTTTGCACTGGCTCCCTGTTAATTCAAGAATAGAATTTAAGGTTCTTCTCCTCACCTACAAGGCGCTTGCTGGTGAGGCACCTTCTTATCTTAAAGAGCTTGTAACACCGTACTGCCCTGCAAGGCAGCTGTGTTCTATAGATGCTGGGTTACTTGTTGTTCCTAGAGTTATTAAAAGTAGGATGGGAGGCAGAGCCTTCAGTTATCAAGCTCCTCTTTTGTGGAACCAGCTTCCACTTTCAGTCCGGGGGGCAGATTCAGTCAGCTCCTTTAAGATAAAGCTTAAAACGTTCCTTTTTGATACCGCTTATATTTAGCGCTGGCTTAGGTTTGCCTGGACCAGCTCTTAGTTACGCTGCTATAGGCTTAAACTGCCGGGGGACTTCTTAGGACACACCGAACTCCTCTCTCTCTCTCTCTCTCCCCCCTTTTACTAAAATCCACGTTGCATTAATGCACATGACTAATTCAGCTCCTTCCCGGGAGTTCTTTGTGCTTTCTCACCGAGCAGGTCTCTGCAGATCATAGTTCCGTCAAGACCCTGGTCCTGACTCCGGCCATGGCTTACATTTCAGTAATATTTTGCCATTTTTGCCTATTTCATTTTATAAGAACTGCAGTCGCGTTTTTTTCGAGCCACCGGTGGCCGTTGCAAGCTAATTGTTGTTATTGTTAGCAACGTAGCCTTTTAGCAAACCAGTTTGAAAACAAAACGTTACATTGTATTGCACGCACAGCAAAACCGTGCAATGCAAACATTGGTGACCGGACTGAAGCAGCAATGTAAATAGGTGCGTAAGAGCATTTAAAATCAACATTAAAACGACCAACGTAGTACAAATACAAATTTAATTCATATCAACTGTCATGAAATGTGGGCGCAGACATCTTTGTTTTGCGAGTTGTATGTTCGTATGTCGTATACTCGGGGTACTCTCAGAATCCCGACCTAAAGGGGGCGTGTCTTCCCAAAATGCCGCAAGAAAGCTGGGTAATTTACACTTTCTAACTCGGGCGGCGGATTTACGAGACAACTGGAAAGCAGCATAAGTACTCCACGCTTAGGTTCACCCACTCTCTCTTTCCAACTTCAGGCATGCAGCACAGTACATGCATCTGTGTCCAAGCAGACTAAAATCTGCATTCTGTTTTTCTCTGATACCCCTTTTCCACCAAAGCAGAGCTGGTGCTAGTTCGGAGCCAGAGCCTAGTCCTAAATCGGTTCTTTGGTTTTCCACCGCCAAAGCACCAGCTTTGCTACATGCTACATGTTCTTAAGTAGCACCATATCATTGCCGGGCTAGAAGTATTATTTCCGTAGAAGTAGAAGGAAATATGAGACGTAACAGCAGAGGTGAGGTAAGTCGGTACGGCGTACCTGAAAGAAAACTGTACGGTCTCAACTGCTAGCGGTGAGTATATTGCCGGTCAGCCCGGCCCGTACCACCAGGAAATAAAAACGACTCCCCCCCGCGTAACAGTGACCTAGGACCTGGCTCTGCGCTGGCTCTAGTCTGTGGAAAAGCCACCGGTTCTTTGGAGGCTCCTCAGTTGAACCAACTCTGAACCGGCACTAGCTCTGGCTCCGAACCAGCACCTGGTTCTTGTTGGTGGAAAAGGGGTATGAGTGACTTGAGTGAGGACGCACATTTGGCACAGTTGGAGCCACAATTTTTCTAAATCTCGGTCCTCACAGAGTAAAGGTAGATAACCATATTCAACGGCAGTTAATAGAGCTAAACATGGGAGAGACACCTGTACATAAGTTGTACATAAGTGAGACACTATGGAAGACGAGACTAGATAAGGCATCTGGTTTGTGTCATCCCTGACAGGGTTGCGATTTTTAGAGCTGCCCTCTTTCTCTTTCTTCAGCTTGGTCACATACATACTGACCTTTGTTTGCTCACACAGATGTAACGGCCTTACTTTTCAGAACATCCACTCACTGGGAATCTGTTTCAATAACGCTCAAACAGAGAGATCCCAAGATTTACCATAACAATATGGCCACAAACTGTGCCCCCTTGTGCTTTTTTCTTGCATCTCTGCTTGGAGCAGATATTGTGGCAGACGGCAGGGAGAGGTGAGGGGAGTAGTAATTGAGGGCAGATACGTTGCCGCCCGCTGGCTCCACCCCCAAGCCTTATATGGACTTCCTTGCGCCAACGAGGCAAGCCTGGGCCTAATTAAGCCATTAAGGGCAGAGGGATAAAAAGGGAAGGGAAGTGAACAAACGGGGCAAAGTACTGTGAGGGAAACGCGTGTGGTGGAGAGTGAGAGTGAGAGAGAGCGAACATTATCTGTGTGAGTACCTGTGGTGACCCGGACTGTTTGACAAACCCTGCTGTGTACCGAACTGGTTTGGCTGAGGACCTGGGTTTTTGGATATCCCTGGATTACGGAAAAGGACAACGAGAACGGATTGTGGACTTTGGATTGGTTGCTGAATTTCCCCTTCCCCTACTTGTGTAAATTTTCCCTACATAAATCCCGCCCTATTTCACTCCAGTCGTGTTTTGTGTGATTGTTTGGTTATTGAATTGGTGACGTGGAAACCCCACACCCGTGAGCCTGCCACAATATATACGCATGAAAATGAGTCAATTAAACCTGACTTGTTTGAGCTGTTTGTGAGCCAGCTGTGCAATGTACCACACAAACATCGTTCTGTCCTAGGATAATTGCGTTTTTAAGTTATCATGGACAGTCTTAGAATTTGAACGTGTCTGGTAGTTTTTTTCAACAAATTCCTTGAAGGATGTGTCTTTGTGTACATTTTGACTACCAGTCAAAATGTACGGGGTTTTATTTATAGACAAGAACATGTGAGTTTTAGCTTGCATAACTACAGAGAAGAATGCAAAGGGTAGACAGGCCCTTTTTCGGGTCCGTGGATCATCACAATGGTAACACTTTTAATGTTAATTTAGTGTTTTTATTATTGGGTCCTGTAAAGTAAGATGATATGCTCAGTGCCGGCGCTCCGCACACCACGCACTGCGCGTAGGGCAAATAATCTGGGACGTGAAAAATCATCCCAGTAGGCTACTAGTATAAATAAATAAAATATGTCTAAATCATGTTAATATGCAAAACCAATACAAAAGTAATAGGCCATCACTCACAGTAATGCAGCTCCGCTCTGCTCTTATTATTAAAGAGCTGGGTCCTATTCTCTGCTACGAACCCCCCTTATCTCCCTCAGCGCAATTAAAGTTTCCCCCGATGGGATCCAAAGTCCAACTGGCTTGATGCTCACTTTTACGCGCACAGACGATTTGGCTACAAGGAGGAAGCAGAAGAGGGGAAACCGAGCCGCGTCATTAGCACGCGCACCTCTGCGAAGTTCCTGCACTAAAATGTTACAATGTTTTTGTGCTGGATGACGTTCAGAAATATGCGCCGTGTGCCACAAGGCTACTGGCACAAATCGCAACCTGTATGTGTATATATATATATATTTCGTGATGTCGTCCATATATATAAGTATCCTCATGATACAATAAAAGGTGATGGATACTCACAGCACAGGAAGGATTGATCAAGCCACAGCAAGATGAGATTTTACGTTTGTGAATCTTTTCATTTCTGACATTATTTTTTAGTAATTTCAAGTTTTAGTGTAGTCTATCTTCTAAAATAAGATTACAGTTTGGGGGGGCTTTTTAGCAGATTCTGTGGTCCTGATGGCTCATCTGTGACATCCAACTTTATTCATCGCTGAAAATAAAATAGCAATACAATTGATTTAAGTGCAAACAAGATATTTCCCCACATTTAAAAGCAGGATCATATCCTTTTTTATCTGATTATTTGCCAGCATATGATACGTGTACTGCTCACATGTTGCACCTCCCCTCTTCCCTCCCCCCTTTTGTAGTTTCACAACGCCCATCCCCCCAGTTTGGTAACCACTGGCCAAACCCTAAAAATAAAATAAACACCACAAATAGTCCAATTGTTGTGCTTGGACTGAGATCAAGAAAGCATTTATGTGCTGCGTAGCAACTGAATCAGATTAGCGCTAATTTGTTCCTCAGGGCTGGAACTCGAGTTGGTCAGAAAGGCTGCTGTAGCCTTTATCAAACATTTTCTTTTCATACCGACCCTCCACTATAAATTCCTAAATCCTTGGTTGTCCTTTGAACAATCTTTATTTTTTCTTTGTGCCCTCCCTCATTTCTCTTTGATTACTGTGCTGTTCATAAGACACAATCATTTCTATTAGAGAAACAGACAAATTAACTGGTCCCAAGCATGAAATCTAACATGGACATGTACTATGTGGTATACATAACAATTTCACTACTTACCCTTTGTTCCTTCTTGGGGCTCAGAAGGAAGAGTGGTTAATAGGAAGCTTGGGAGTTAGATCCCCAGTTATATGATGCGTGAAGTACTTTTATTTGAAAGACAACTAGGAAAGTGCTAAATAAATTCAGATGAATTTATGTTTTACCTTTGATGTGGTACTGTATTATTGATTGTTCATTGAACAGCTTAAAGGGGCTTTGACTTTACATGGAGTTAAACTATCGGTACAAATTGCTGTTGCAAAAATCTAATTCCTCAATTCGGGGTCCATGTAATTTCGTAAAATATAAATGGGGCTAACATTTGGCTTCACATCTACATTTACTACGGATGTAAGGGCCAAATAGTTGGTGAAGTAGCAGTAATACTACAGTGATGTGGTGTGAGACTGTGTGAACTTCTACTCCACATGTGCAACTTAACGGTCACATGCAAAAAGACTGCTTGTTGACCTTCAAATGCACTATGCCTGTGTACGGGAGTGACAATTGTTATTCCCTCCTCTCGACCGCCTCAAAGACGGTCAAAGGCGCGCATTTCTTCACGATGAACAGGTTGGGATGGAGGAGCCGTCAAATGAACCCTAGTCTGAGAAAAGGAGTATACACCGGTATGCTGGCAATCAAATGTGGGTTTTTTTGGCAGGTGGAGAAAGCAGATTATCTGACGAAGACTGCAAATTTATTAGAATTGGACTCAGCAGCCTTGACACTTTTACGATGCCAACATCTCTTTTCTCTGCTTCTTCCTCCTTAAGTGTATGTGCTGTAGGATGATAATGACTCCTTCTGGAAGTGCCCGTTATCAAACCTCATCTAACAATCTCTATGGTGAGGGAAAAGGGTAGGAAATATTAGCGCTAAGACCTGCTGTAAACAGATGGTGTACGTATTAGTGCCAATGTGGAGGGCTTTGAATCTTGAAGAAGTTTCAGTTGAAGACAGTCGCCCTACCTTTTGGGGGCATTAAGGACTTCACGTAGCTCCTCGTATTCCATATAAAAGACATTGGAGAAGGAGTTCTGCAAAAAGAATAAAAACAAGTTAGTGACTGATGTTTTATAGAATAAGTGCTATGGCTAGGACTTGCTTTGGGGAGAAATGTACTTGACATGAAGCCATTAGAATCAGGTCACACCAGATGAATGAATACAGGGTCTTAATTGGTCTTGATTCAGACCTCAAAAAGGTCCAGCATACTTTGCTGCAGGTCCACCTTGTTTGTTTTTTTTCTTACTGGGTCCTATTACCCATGAAGACTAGCAAGAGGGAGTTTATTTTGACATGGCAGTGCTTGTTTCGCCTTTCCCTACCGTATAGGGTCTTGTTTTCTCTCAACCTGCACTCCCACTCAGAAGCAATAGATCCTTTTTCCAATTTTTAGGAGATGGGGACCGGATGTTAAAGATGGACATGGCTTCTTGGTTTTGGAAAAATCTCCCCTCTACCCTTGCATGCATATGCAATAAGGGTAATAAAGCTGTTTTAAACAAAAAAGGGAACTGGCTATGTTTTACGGCATCATTTGGGGTCTCTGTCAAGCGGGAAAGTTTATAAAAGGATAACACAGGATAATGGAATTTTCTTTGGAATGTAGGAATATTTAAATAAATCACACTGGCCATCTCATTGTTTGTAAGCATCAGTCAAGGTTACATGAATTTGAATAATTGGTTACATAATCATGTACGCTGGGGTTTTCACATTCAGTTATCAATATCTGTGGCAGACACGCAAGCAGTCTTCTCACATGTCATCATGGATCTCAAGCCTTTCTTTTCTCAATCCATAACAGAAGAAAACAAAGTCTGTCATCCATGAATTTAATAGTGGCTCAAAGCACTGGAGAAATAATAATTTCTAGAAATCTGAGACATTCCTAGCCAGAAAACTGACAGACCTGTTGCTCAAATGCTTTCATAGCAAATTACCTGCATGCAAGTACCTGATATGAATGTTTATTACTACAGGTTTCAAGCCAACACCCCCAAACTTCCCCATCATCATCAGACAACCACCCACACCCCCGCGTTCTTTTCACCTCTCCCGACCAACTCCCCACCGGTACTGAGGATCTGCGAAAAGGAGAGTTGTATCTTTCCCCTCATTGCTGTCCTGAAGACGAGGAAGGCACAATGCTCATTGACAGTTTGTCAGTGGATTATGAACTTTCTGACGGACACAATGCTGCAGGTGACATGGGGAAAAATCCCCTCGAGCCCCTGGACTATCAGCACCGGCCTCCCCCAGAGATGTGTGTTCTCCCTACTACTTTTCTCGCTCTACACTATCTGAACTCCAAACTGGACCAAACTGTCAAACTCCGGCAGTTCCCAGACGATACAGTGGTCGTCTGCCTCATCAGTGTTGGGTCTAGTCGTCGCCAGTTCATCAGTTACTTCTGTGATAATCTGCTTTCGGCTACTGTTCTGCGGAATAGTGTTTTTTCTGCCTACTGCTAACCATCAGGGACGGCAATGAGTCTGCATGCAGACAGGAGGTTGATCAGCTTGTCCTCTGGCATGGTAAGAACTACATGGAGTTGAAAAACACTCTGGAGAGGATAGTGGACTTTAGAAGCCACCTGAAGTGGGCATCCAACATTGACACCATCACTGTTAAATACAGGGGAAGAGCACATCATTAGTTCCAGGTGAGACTCATTGCCTCCACCTGGCACCGTTCCCCGAGCCACTCCTCCTCTCTCCCCGCTGCAGCCGAGCCAATACCACACCCGCCACCACATACCCCCACCGCCCGACTTTGCCCGGCCTAGCTTACTCCCCTCCCCCCTTAAGAGGGCGGGAGAGGAAGTCAGCTGCGCCCCCGGCCTATGCACCACCTTGAAGTTAAAAGGCTGCATAGCCAGATACCACGAGTGATCCGGGTGTTGGTATCATTGCGGTGGAGCCATTGGAGCGGGGCGTGGTCCGAACAGAGGGTGAATAAGCATCCCAGTGTCATGTTTAGGTTTGCGGTTCGGACTCAAACGCAGACAAGACACGTAGCCAGTTAGATGCAAGTAAATTATTTAATTTGAATTATTAAAAAAAAATAAAATACAGTTCCATATTCTTCAGATGGGCAACGCCTCCACTGGAAATATAACAAAAGGTCTCAACCGAGATAGTGGTCCCCAGCCGGCACAAGGTCTTCAGCTGGTATTTCTGTCCATGAAAGTAACCTCACTCCGGAGGGGTTACTTATTGCTCGGAGCAGGGCTCCACGGGAACGCGCCTAGGCTCGGCCACCGGGAAGTCACTGCAAAAGGTCTTGATCCTGGAGATCTCTTCCTTGTTGGGGTTTTGCAGCTGAGGTCGGCGCAGAGTGCATAGAGACTGGTAGGGAATCTCTCTGGTTCAGTCTCACGGCAGGTTAAATGACGAACTGGTGCTGAGTCTCTGGCGAAGGGAGCTCTTGTAGTACCCTGATTGTTGATTGCCCGCAGCCGCGCCGTCTGCGGAGATCCCCGGGAAAGAGGAGAGCACACACCCATGACAAAACAGGAACCCATGCCACCACCTACTCACGTAGCCGTGACACCCAGGAGGTAGTAGCGTAGGGAGTCCACCGCCTACCGGATGGCTAGGCACTTCTCCACCGTGCTTCACCTAGCCTTCCCTTTCAGACAGCTTCCGGCTGATGTACACCATGGGGCGGTCGACCCCCCCCGCCCCCCCTCCCTACCTCATGGAACAAAAAGGCCCCCAGCCCCCTGTCCGATGCGTCGGACTGCAGAGTAAAAGGGAGAGAAAAGTTAGGTGTGTGGAGGAGCGGCTCCCCGCAGAGAGTCTGCTTTACCTTAAACGCCCGCTGGACCGGATCTGACGCATCCTTCTGGGTCAGGTCGCTGAAGGGGCTGGCGAGGTCCGCGAAGCCGGCAATGAACCGTCTGTAGCAACCCGCCTCACCTCTTTTTTAGTCTTAGGACGCGGGCAGGCCACAGTCGCCACAGTCTTGTCTGCCTGGCCCCAAAGTGGTACACCAAATACCGTACCTCCCTCCGTCCAAATGCACAGTTCCCCGGGTTGGCAGTGAGCAAGGCAGGGGGGAGAACAGATCAGCAAACCGCTTCTGCAACTGGGCAATGTCTCAGAGAGACGGCCCTCACACAGGAGCGGGGTGGGATTGACCGCTTTTGGCACCTACGGCCCCAGGTCTTCCCTTTCCGATACTGGGGAAACCAGAGAAACAGACTCCGCCTGCCTCCAGGCTTTCAGGAGGTTTAGGTGGTATATTTGCGTACCACCGCCCCTGTCAGACCGCATCACCTCATAGTTGACATCCCCCACCTGGCGTGTGACCTCAAAGGGCCCTTGCCACTTAGCCAGCAGTTTAGAGTTGGAAAAAGAAAGTAATTCAAGTACCTTTTCTGTGAATTGTCGCAGCCTGGCTCCTCTGTCGTACAGCCGCTGTTGTCGTTCCTGGAGCAAAATTTCTCATGACATCCTACCCAGCATGTGGAGCTTTGCTCGCAGGTCCAGGACGTACTGGATATAGTTTTTGCCGGGGCTCGGACCTTCCTCCCAGCTTCCTTTAATAAGGTCCAGCACCCCTCTTGGTGTCCTGCCATACAAAAGTTCAAAGGGAGAAAATCCCACGGAGGCCTAGGGGACCTCCCAGACTGCAAACAATAGAGGTTCAAGCCAGTTATCCCAATTACGTTCATCTTCGCTAATACATTTACAAATCATGGACTTTAGCGTCTGGGGATGGTACACGCTGGTCCGAATGGACTCAATGGCCAGTAACCCGTAAAGTTCTCTCAGTGTGCGCAACATGAACGAAGTGCCCTGGTCTGTCAGAATCTCTTTCTGGATTCCAACCCGGGAGATGACCTGAAACAGAGCCTGCGCGACACTCTTTGCAGAGATATTGCGCAATGGCACTGCCTCCGGATATCGGGTTGCGTAATCCATGAGGACCAACACAAAACGATAAGGAAAATCTTCCATAGAGCGAAACTTGGGAAACAATAGAGCCTCAACGGGAGGCGCAGCCGGTTCCCCCTCACTTCCCGCTGCAGCGTCAGACGACCTTGCGTCACCACTGAGCACAGCACACATACCGCATGCCCTTGTCGTGAACGCACCCCCGCAGCCTGTCCCATTAGAGTGTTAAATCCTGGCCAATCTGTTCCCAAAATTACGAGGTGCGTCTGGCGGGAGCTAACCGCAACCTTCACACCATGCTTTTTTCCCCTGTACCTACGTTCCACGGACACTATGGGATACTCGTGAACGTCCCCATGCAGACACCTTATTCTCAACCGCGATGCCTCCACCAATGCCCCCGGCCGAACCAGGTTCTGGTGTATCATAAACAGCCCGAATCCACCATCGCCTGTTGTGTACCCCCCTGGATTCTTACCGGAACGTGGTACGTCGCTCCCTGGCCGGGGGAGGGTAATGGAGCGCCGGCAACCCGGATCACCTGTCCACCTCCATCAGTGGACAATCCCACCGCAGGTTCCCCGGGCTACCCGCATCTCCAACGTTCCTGCCCTGGTGTTTGAGAGTCCCCCTGCGGGTCGGGAAGGGCACCAGTGCTCGCTGTACTTGGTGCGCGCAGCGCGCCCAGGAACTACCGGTTTGCCTCCGCCTGCTCGCGCTGGATGGCCGCCAGTTTGCCGATCATCTGGCTCAGCGTCATGATCGGCTGGGCCGGTATTCCTTGCTGGCGCTCGTCGTCTGCCATTATTCGTCCACTGTAGGGTGCTGAGTATTAGAGGCTCCGGAAGAACGCAGACGACTACCATTACGAGCGATTGATACATGGGGCAATAAAAACCATGTATGTACACAACACTCTTTCTGCATGCCGCTCGTTTGTCGCTCACGTCAGCCTCACTGTTAAATACAGGGGAAGAGCGCATCATTAGTTCCCAGGTGAGGCTCATTGCCTTCACCTGGCACCGTTCCCCGAGCCACTCAGGCTCCCCCCCTCTCTATCCCCTGCAGCCGAGCCAAAACTACACCCACCACCACACACACATGCAAACACATAAGCACATCACGGTTTCTAAACTGATGCCACACACTGCGGTAAGATACAGTAAGCTAACGAACCCCAACATCTTGAACAATCCTGTGTTCCTGTGTTGTTACATTTAAGTCAGTGGTTCTCAAACTTTTTCTGTTGTGACAAAATGGTCCATGCTGAATTTTTAGTTTTAACTTGAACAGTTAAGTTCAAATCAAAAAAATTGTCACAGCTTTTTCAGTTAAATTGAAGAAGTAAGTGGACATAACTAAACAGGACTGTGATGTTTTACCGTGTGGTTCAATCCGTGTTCTCGCCAAAAAACATTTCTTTCTACATTTCTACAGAACCTGTAACCCACCTGTAATACCTCTGCACCCCACAGTTTGAGAACCACAGATTTAAGTGTCAAAGACAGGCACTGTCATTTATTAGACTTCCTCTGGGAAAGCTTTTTTAAAAGGTAAAGGTTATGTTAAAATCCAGACCTGTGGGTCCTGTTTGACACACTGCAGACTTGCAGCACTGACACCTGTATACAGAGGGCTGTCTGGTAGATAAGGCCAGTAAAAGTCCTTAATCTCAGTGTAAATGTTTAGTAAGGAAAGAGACAAGAGAGAGAAGCGAGGAGGGATTTAAAAGAAAAGCAGACAGTTGGTCTGGCAACTTTGAGGTCATGAGAAGGACACACACACACACACACATACATACATACACTGTAAAATAAAATGTGTGTGTGTTAGCGAGAGAGGATACGCGCGCACACACACACACACACGCACGCAGAAAGATGAACACTATATAATAAAGTGATGTTTAACAGATTCCGTGGAGCATAGTAATTACAAGTAAAGAAAACATCTTGAATGGGTCGCCCAAATTCCAGAAAAAAGACATGTCTGATGTTTTAGTCATGACAGACAACTTTGTTGTATTTGTCAAGGTTTTGAAGTATCTATCTTCTGTCTAAATAAAAAAACATCAGCGAAATCTTTAGCAACATCCTTGTTTGTAGGATCCTCTACACAGTCGGGCCAGATTAACCAGCTGGGGAGCCATAGAGTTAAAAAGATGTGGGTCCTCAATGAGCCCCGTAGAAACATATAATGATAATGCATTTATTCATAGAAAGCTTTTTTTTAGTACTCAAATGTTGGATGTTTTGAGTGAGAGCAGGCTTTGAATTGGATCTGTTGTGGGATAGGGAACCAGTTGAGGTTCTGGTGGACAGAGTAGATGTGACCACGGGATTGGGAAAGGGTGAGCAGAGCAGCAGAGTTCTGGATGTATTTTTGTCTAATTTATTTAGCACTTTAGATTATGTGCCATACAGACTGCTGTAAGGAGCTTTTATTGCTGTATGCCAGTGTGTTATGCAATGTTACAAAATTAGCATTTATGTGGTTATAATAACGCCCTGAGAAAGTACAACACCAATGTTTTGTGACCTATTAAAGAACATTTCAACAGTGTATATTGAATGGCAATGTAGTTGGAATATTTAGAATAACTTGACCTTTAGTACAGTCAGCCATCATCCAAGTGGAATATATAACTGATATCTTCTTTTTGGGACTGGTGGTGGGGTGGACAATTGCATAGAATGTTTTACAAAGTTTAACAAAATATTTTATTAACTAAACAGACCAGATTGTTTTAAGAATGGGAAATCCTTTTCAAAGGACTGAAACTCTGTCGTCTGTGCATATGCACCAAACAGTAAATACTATAAATAAATAAGTAAATAAAATACACATATAGAGAGTAATTTCACATTGGTGTTGTGGAAATAAGACTTAAACTTTCAGAAATGAAGATTATAAATAGCTCATTTCATAATTTCAGACGAGGACTTTGAAGAATAATTAAGTTACATTTTCATACTGATTTGATGTTGTGACTGTGTGCGTGTGTGTGCGTGTGCTGACCATGGAGTCATCATCAGCAATGAAGACGGTACAAGCCTGGGCCTGCATGAAGGACAGGATGGTTCCTGCGATCTTCCTCAGCAAAACCTCCAGACACTGCTGTTCCTCAAAGATCAGACTGGCCAGGTCCAACAGCACCTACACATCCACACACACAGCCATATACAAAAGAATGCATCATGTTAAGAGTTTTGTCCCAGAGACATACACAGACCTTCAGTGACAACTATTCACACTGACCTACCTGATTGCGTCTGTTTTCGAGTTGAGATGTCTCGTAGAGCTGAGCGTTGTGCAGGACAATGCCCGAGAAGGCTAAATAGGCTGAGAAGTCCTGCGGCAGAAAGGAAATGGCAGATAACACGGGAAAGGACGCACACAGGTGGAGACAGACAGACTGAGGTTACGGTCAGTTTGATAATCACTGTACCTAGGAGACAAATATTTTGACACGGTTCAAGACAACTAATGTTATGTTTCTGTCATCTGTCTGTCCATCCCATCAGGTCAAAGCAAAATCTCTTTCAATATCTGAATTTAGACACATTAACAGGAAGGGGTTAATGTAGGTGAACCTGGGGACCTTACTGACCTTTTCATCCTGTTCACTGAAGGCACTGTCCTCCCCACCTCTTTTATTAATAGCCTGAGCCACACCAACTACCTGAACATAGAAAACACAACGGAAAATGAGAAAGATACTTTTTTGGCTTCTACATCCTTTGGAGATAGAAATAAAAGGAAATTGGAGCATACCTTGGCTTTTGAGGGACCTATACAGGAGTGGTTATTTTTAATTTAAATATGATGTCTTGATTTGTATTATATATACAATGTGAATACAACTAATAAAAACAACAAATTGTTTTTGAAAGGATGCACAAGTGATTAAGTTCCTAATCAACAATCTGAAGGCAACCAGAAATCCTGTCAACCAGGCTTGGGTAAAGTTGTTAGTTGCTGTCGTTTGTTTATTAATGATGTGGCATCACAAGCGGCCAGGGGCCTGTACCATGAAGCTGGTTTAGGTGGTTAGCCAGCTATGTTTCAGCTTAGTTTCCACCATGCCTGGGTTTACAGTACTATGAAAGTAGCTCGGCTTCAATCGGTATTCGTTGCCATGGTAACTTACGCTGCACGGCTAACCTGCTCCAGGGCAGGTTATGTTCTGCATTCGAGCTCTCAGTCAGAAGTTTGACCAATCAGCGGTGAGCAAAGAAACAGCTGACATAATTAATTCCTAGCTTCTGGTCTCATTGCGGCTTCACCTTTTCTTCCAAATCCTGTGGACATCTCAGCGCAGATTGTTAGAAGAGCACTTCGTAGAGTTTTTAGGGAGAGACAAAATTCCCTTCGCTCTTCTGATACTTCCTTGTATGAAAGATACAGATATTCCGCGGAAGGAATAACTTATCTTTGCAAACTTGTTGAGCCGCACATAACAAATGTGACTCGTCGAAGCCGCACTTACTGCACCGCAAATGGTTTGAATTATATTTTTATATATTTTTTTAACTTACGCATCAACGATATCAGCAATGTTCCTCTAATATTGTTCTCTTGCTTTGGCAGCAAGAGACGGTGTTACTGCATGCTTGAAAAACATTTTTACATTCTTCTTATTTCTGAAGAATTATTTCTTGCTCCTCCGCGCGGAAATCTCTCTCTCTCGCTCTCCATATCGAACGTGATTGGTTGTCAGAGTTTGAGGATCAAAGCCTGGGTTGACAAACTCAGTTGATAAGCGGCATCATGGTACCAATAAAGCCTGATTGCTTCGGTTTGGTTTTGTCAATTCTGAACCAATTCTGGAACCCTGAGTTTGGAAAAGCCTGGGAAGAACGAGGAAAAGCCTGGCAAACAGGTGGTAATTTGGACCCGCTGGAGTGGGTCAACTAGAAACCTGATTTTTGTTTAAGGAACTGTTTTTCTCCTTGGGAACACCCCCTAGCTACCTCTTGTGACATTACAGTTAGTAGAACTGATTTAACGATTCAGTTTAATTAGACGGACTGGATGTAATGTAGGATACATGTCTACATGGCTCAAAGGTCCTTTTTTTTTGGATCTTTAACGCCATACAGCTACAGAAAGTATTTAGTTAGTTAACGGCATTATTCTTTTTTTTTTTTACTTCTAGCTTCGCCCAATGGTCTTCCACTGGATGGACTTTTTCAGTTGTCATTGGGAATATTACATGCTATACATTCCTTATCTAAATTGAGCAATCTTCGTCACAACCAAGTAGTCCATCTGCTGAAGACTAGTAAGTGGAGCTCCTGCGTTTTCACTTACCTCGTCTCTGTGATTCTTGATGGGAAGGCAAAGGATACTCTGGGTTTTGTAGCCTGTGATCAGGTCCACCTCAGCATAGAACCTTGGGTCCTGAGGAGGCAATCCATACAGAATTCCATCACCTTAAAACATTAAAAACAGTTAACAGACGGACCTAAGTTTTGGGTCTGATATCTGGTATCACTAATGGCATATGGTATGGTGCATGCTTTTGGCTATAGATATGGTTGATGCATGCGTATGGAAATGCTAAATAAAGATGAGGGTTAAACAAGGGTTTTGTGCCACAAATAAACTAAAGTGTTTTGATCAGCTAAAATGTAAGTTCTAAAAGTTTGCATTACACAATAACTAGCCTACAACCTGTGAAAGTAAAGGAGCGTTACTTCAGATGACAGAGGTTTGCTTGTTTATTAATTAAAGGGACACAAGTTTCAAATATAAACAGGTAGCTTACAGACAATATGAAACCAAACGGCATTATTTGGGATAAAAACCAAAGCAAATGTTTACTAAATGATTTTTAATCTGCCACTATGGTCAGGAGTACCAACATCAAATTGGTGAGCACAGTTGCATTGCAACAAACTGCATTAAAACAGTCTAATCATTTTGAAAGAGCATCGGCCACCAGCCGCTTCAATACAGACCCAATGTATTCTGCATTCAAATCTATCCTAACAATCAATTGAAAACCTGCATAGAATCGGTGGGAGCCATTAGCTATTGTTGTTGTTGTGGTGGCGGTCTACACTAGGGGGCAGTGTGTTTGTGTTAGCTAGGTCATAGGTCACACTGGCACAGGCGCGCTATGTAATTAAATCACAGGTGTAACGGAGGGGATGATGGTTTTACCGCAGGCACGCCACAGCTAGATTAGCATACACGTTTGCATCTACTCTGAACTGTGTAACCTATCTTTGCTATTAAATTGGAACACCACGCAAGGATTGTAAACATTGTGGACTTCAACTTCATCCGAATAGGACAAGCCTATAGCCGTCAAAAACAGGATCTATCCCTCCCCCTGCCAAGTGTCACTAGAGAAACTAGTGACACTTGGCAGTTAATTAACTTGCTAATATTCTTTATTAGCATCACACATACAGGAATTAGTGTTGTGCTATACAACATCCCATTCCTCTCCAAAACAAACGCATCACATGCATAGTTTTGTTAGTGCTTGGTATCAATCACAAGGAGGCAAAAGCTTCTTTGGTATGTAAATATGGAGTTGAAAAGAGAGAAGTGATTTCAGAAGGCATGTTAAGGACCAGTGGTTGGAGATGTTTGTACAGAGGACTGTGCTCATTTTGGCCACCTGCCGGCTGACCTTTAAACACAAATTATTAGCCTCTCAACTCAAAGCAACTGTGTGTGTGGCTTTGTAACCATGCATAGTGGATCATCAAATATTTAAAGAATAAAAGTATTCTCTTGGTAGGCTTGTAAGTCCTCTGCAGGAAATGGTTTATTGACAGTCATTGAGCAGTCAAAAAAATAATAATTAAAACTAGGGCTGTCAAATGATTAAAATTTTTAATCAAATTAATCAGAGTTTTCAGTGTCACTCCACATCAATCCAATCCACATATGCGACGTTTCCCGGGAGAAGTAACAAACCGGGAGGTGTCTGGGTGATTGGGGTAAAAAACGGGAGCGTTGGCAGGTAAAAGTCTCTCTCTCTCTCCCTGATCTAACAGTAGGGGGGGACAATAAGCATAACATTTCTGAAGAGCAATTTTTGAAGGGGACACAAATAATAACGTTAGCTAGTTGTAGTGGGGGCATATTCAACAAGCTATTAAACAAGCTGGGTAACATTATATTACACTAGTATAGTGGACTTTTTTGTCATGACTAATTAATTAATTACTCAGCATCATTTGTATTTGAGAAAATAAAAACTTCATCCGATGTTTAATGTGAATAAAATAGCCTTAGACCGCCTACTTACTACGTTCCTGTCACTAACATGTGACGAGAGAGTGCAGATCGCGCTAGCAAGCAGTGGACCAAACCACTGTGAGGCAAGGGAGGAGGGACTCAAAATGTTTCGAAACTTAAAAAGCATTTTTGGGGGTTTGTATCGTTTTACTGTTTACACAGATATTCTAAAATATATAATTATGTTATTTACAATAGACAACATTGTTTTAATTATATTTCTAGGGGGGAACAACCCTTAGATGGGGGGGTCCTGACCCCCCTGGGATTTACGGCCTTGTCTCTCTCCCACACACACACACACACACACACGTCCACAGCGCAGTAGGCGGAGGGGGAGAGAGGATACCGTTTCTCGAGACTTGTTTAAATTATGAGAAATATGCTGTATACATGTCACTAGATTTGTCTCTTGTTGCTTTTGACACAAAAGTCGCCAGGAGGAGGATTTGTTTGTTGTAATCCAACAGTCCAACCACAACCGCATTTTGGACACATTCCTGACCTGAATAATTTGTCACACTGCGCATGCGTGAAATGCGTTAAAAAAATTGACGTAATTAACGCCGTTGGTGCACTATTTTTGACAGCCCTAATTAAAACTTAAAAATGGTATTATCATTCAAAAATCTCTTTTATTGGTCAATTCCAGTATAAAAAGTCACTTTAAATTGTCTGATCATGTGTAATTTTCAAAATGCCCATTATCAAAACGTTCAACATGATTCAATCTGTCAGTAAAGAAAACATGCTTGTAGCTTGTAGCTTACAGCTATCTACGATAGAAGATATCCAAGCAAAACTCAGTGTCTGCAAGTCGCCCTTCCCCCACAAAGACAGTATTTTTATACAGCGCAGCTCATGAGGCCCCAGAGTTTTTCCTCATCACGTTGATGGATCAAAGTAATCCTGAGCAGACTAATGGGAAGCAAGTGAGCAAGGGAGTCCCTCAGCTGACAAAGATATACTTCAAAGCAATATCCGGTTACTGTATGTTCTAGTACATGGTTGAACTGAAGGGTCTAGTTTTTGTGGCACGAAGAAGCACCAGGTAAAAATATTTATAACGAGGTTTCTTATGTTCCATGTAAACCAGAGGTTTTTCCACAATGTCAGACTTTGATAACCCTAAAGCAAACTCATTACTATGAATACAAACAAGTTCAAACATGCAAAAAGACAAATCCATATAAAACTTACATTGTAAAATGTATAATCAAAAACGATTACTGTATTTTCCGCACATAAGACGCACCGGAGTATAAGCCGCAGCAGCTAAATTGAAGGATTTGTACATACATAAACCACACTGGGCTATAAACTGCAGGTGTTTTAATGTTGAATTACTATATGTCCCCTAGTGGCCGTTGGCGGTAAAAGTCCATAGATTAGCCACACCGTTATATAAACTGCAGAATCAAAAAATGGGGAAAAGGCGCGGCTTATGGTCCGAAAATTACGGTATATATTTTAGATGAAAAATAAACTTGTATTTGAGCTACTAATTATAATACAGAAAAATGCATTGGGTAATAATATAACTAGTTTTGTGTTTAAATCAGATTCACTTGTATTTTGTAATAACAACGAAGAATGTTTTGTGAAAATATTCACAAAAATGGCCCCCCTTATTTCTCTCTCTTCCAACCGCACACAAAACATTTCGCAGACATCTAATTCTATTTGAAGACACTCAAAAAATGTTGTGTGCAAAGACACACAGAGGACGTTCCTCAATCCCGTCCTTACAAAAATACAACTTCCACTATCAAATTCCAGGAACAATAAGTGCATCATTCAAAGAAATAAAAGTTGAGGAACTGGATGAGTTAAAGGTCACAAAGGTCCAGTTGAGGAACTGGATGAGTTAAAGGTCACAAAGGTCCAGTTGAGGAACTGGATGAGTTAAAGGCCACTTCTATTGATTTGCCTCTTAGTCACCTGTCACCACACACACACACTAGTGACCAGTTATTAACCAAAAACTGGACTTAAGAAGAAACTAATTCATCAATAATTTCAGTTTTCAACCTTTGAGGAAGAAAACGACTTATTATTTTAAAGGGGACAAAATATTTTTATCCCCTTTAAAGAGGAGTCCCAATAATTCCATTAGTGGGAGATTTTGAGGTGAGGTTGATTTGATCATCGATTGAAGTGAGAAAATTATACCATGTTGAAGCCTGATCACAAAAGGTTACTACACTGAAACAGTCAGGGGTGTGGTGACAACAAAGTCTCTAGAGGACCTACTAGCCTTCCACCCCATCAAGTCTGTGCTGTCAGCACCAACCATCAGATGCACCAAGACCAAAGAGAACACACACCAACACAACGAGCATAGAAAGCCGAGCACTCCATTGCAGGCTCCTCAGCATCCAAACTGACAAAACCGCATTGGATCCTCACCTCGTAAGCGTTCTTGATATTGAGCAACTGCCCTGTCACGGCAACATGTCCCACAATGCCCTTGTTCCACTCAAGCCGGATGCAGCTACTGGAAGACTCCTCCAGTGTGGATCCCTCAGCTACGTCAAACAGGCGGCTGACCAAGAACTTCGTATTGGAGCTGTCCTCGCCTACCTGGGACACACACACACACAAAGCAGAATGTGGTCATACAACTGTTGCTTGGAATAAAACAAAAAAGCCAAACGTTTTTTTGTTGTTGAAAAAAACAGAATAGTAATAGTAAAAGTTAATGAAAGTATAAATACATCATTGTTTAGTATTTTCAGATTTTTTGGTACTCTAACCTCTCCCACCTCTGCCTAGGACTCACGCACGACAGAACAGGCAACACTCACATCACCTTCCTCCACTACCTCGTCACCTCCACTAGACCTTCCCTTCTCCCGTAAACCATCTTCATTTTTAAAGAAACGTATACTCCTACTCGGCCATCCTGTTTCTGCTCTTGGGTCCAGCTCAAACCAACACTAACAGCACGCACAATCATGTACAAACTGGATCGATCTCATTATCTCCTGGCGAAATTAACAAGCTAATAGTGATGAACCCTTGGAGCAGTGGTTCCCAAACCAGAGGTCGCGACCCCCATAAGGTTGGGCGCAGCAGATCAAGAGAGAGAGAGCATCAGAAAGACTGCCATGATACATGGTGCGACACAGAAAAATAATTTGAAAAACTTTCTTGAATGTGAAGTGTTTGCACTGTTCCTAACTTCAATTTTAATATTACAAATATTACAGTCTTAAAATATTACAAAATGAAGTTTTATATGTACTTATTTTAGAAATTAAACCTTTTTTATATAGTTTATATTGTAATGCAATTAATTAAAATTGGGGGGGAGGGGTCTTACAATGTCCCTGTATCCTCAAAGTGAGCCCTGACAGAAACAAGTTTGGGAACCACTGCATTAGAGAATTTCCAGACACTGTTGCCTCTGTCACTGCTGTTATCTGAGCCATGTGAAGGCAATCCCTCAACCACATAGCCAGTTTTTAGCGTAAGAGACAACATTAAATTAAACTAATTGTTTTAAATGAATTCACACTACCATTGATTTTAATATTTACACAAACATTTGCAAACTATTCAAATTGCTTCTTTTTTTTAAATATGTGTGTTCAAAGACAATGGAAAGTGAAGCCTACGAGGTAAAATACATGTAGGTAAAGCAGTTAGAAAGATGTTCCTACCAGGAACAATGAGTAGCGGTCCGCGGCCATCAGCTCATTGATGTGGAGAAAGATCTTATGGCACAGTGCTGTCACATCCAGATGACTTGACACGTCCTTCACCAGCTCCAGCAGCCTTGCGCAGCGGTCAACGCCGCTGCCACTACCTCCCCCACTGACCCCACCCTCACCCATCACTGAGCCCCCCCGGACAGGGACAGTTTGGCTGTCTCCCTTGCTCAGAAACGTCAGAGAGCCCTCAGAGTCTTTAACTACGATGGGTCTAAGTGGGCGGTCAAACTCAGATGCCGAGATCTTGCGAGTCGGTGTGCTGGGGGGCGGGTTAGGGACTGTGGCCGAGGAAGGGCAGCGGTTGTCCAAGAAGCAGAGGGTGGCTGGAAGAATGCTAGTGGCAGACGGGGAGGTTGAGTCTGTGGAGGATTGGTGGGCTCGCTGCTGTAGAGGATTGTTTTTGGAGGCAGATGGCTGGATGGAGTGGATGCGCTCAGCAAACCAGCCATTCACCATCTCCCTGTGGAAAGGCATAAAAAAACGGATACTTCAATTATTGACACATATTGTAAGAGAAAATACAGTACTGTACTGCTGTTTGAGGAACTGACATATTAACTATGTTAACTTAATTAAATATCACCTGACACATACATTATTTAATGGTAGAAGCTTCTTAAATATATCCACAACAGGTCACACAGCCATTTAGGCTGCAATGTGAGCAAAAGAAATCAAAGACACCAAAGAAACGGCTACATTTTGGTTATTTTGGGATTTATTCGACAATTCAAAAATATTGCACCTCAACTTCAACGATAGATGTTTCCAATGCAAATTGAAAGTATATTTACATATCTATTTTATACATATAGAGCAATTACAGTGACTAAATTCAAGGGGCACAACCAAGTTTGTACAGTTTGACTTCTAATTCTCACATTTTTACATTCTCTGCATCTGCTTACCTTTGACTGTAATACCAGGCCGACTGGCCAGCAGATAACAGTTTTAAGCAATGATAAAAAAGAATACAGTAAATAAAAGGCACAGTAGATATCCTGTAATTAACTGTGTTTATGAAGTGTACATACGATTGTGAGTGACCAGTACACGTGGTGTAATGGAGAAGCTCCCTGGTCAGCAAATACATTGTGTGATAAACTACAACACAATCACGCATACGTTTTCAGGCTACGCGACCCACGGTTCTGTTCAGCTAAGTGTAAGAGAGGACACTAACCGGCAGTGGCCATAAACTGAACTGAGGTATCTTGGGGCCTGGAGCCAGGTAGCACAGGCTGTTGTGTGACTGCAGTGTGGTGGAGACGGTCATGTTGAGCTTACCCTAATGTATCCAGGAGAGGTGTGGCTCAATCAATACTCCTCTAACACATGGCTCTCAACCAGAGCAGCTAGTGTGTGCAAACCTCTTGTGTGGACACGTTTTTTGCGGTCAGAAACAGCAGGAGAGGCCAAGATATGACAATGTTTTTTGTGAAATATATATTGAGATGGAGAGAGGATTGAGATAATGTGTGTTTCAGTCCCTGGATGAAGTTGCCATGGTGCTTTAAGTGGATAAATTGGTCTGAAGGGGTTTGTCGCTAATAGAAACAGACTTAAGTGTGTCCTGATGAGCACTTTCAAATGCCAAGATACGCATCCTGCAAAAAGAGAGCCTTATATAGTTCCAAGGATGGATTTGGAATGTTTGTTTCAGTAAGAAATTACATGGCTAACTTTGCATACGCAATCAATGTGGAAGGCTTGTTGTCAATGGGACCCGACGTATTCAACACTGCTCGTTGAGAATTAAACGGAATGATTGGCGGCAGTAATGTTACTCTCAGAGCTCTAACTGATTGTGAAGTGGATAGTGATGTGAAAAGGACCTGACCTGTTAGAGCAGGCACAGAAGAGATAGATGACAGTACATGGACTACCTGGGCAGGTTCAAAAGCCCCATCATCCATTTCCTAAATGGAGAATAAAGGGGTCCTACCAAAAATCCCCACTAGAAAATACACTCTCATTCAGCAGGCTGCACAGAACCAATAGTGGATCAGGTAGGTGTCCACACTGCGTGCGGGTTCCCCTCATCTCAGTGATCATTTTACCTTGAAGCCTTCCTGATAAAGTAGGAATGGGTAAACTCCAAGTGATCGTCCAGCCACGCTTCCAGCTTCTCTCGCTCCGCGCAGCAGTAGTCCTCCATACCGCGAAGGGAGACGACCGAGTCTCCCACTGTGAGCTCCGGTTACCGACTACATCTACACCGTAAAGACCGTAAAGACAGCATCGAGTACCGACACGGAGAAAAAGAGCTGTTCAGGGGTCGGCTCATAAAGCGGCGACTGTGCGCTTCCTAGTTGGTGAAGAGACTGTCGATGAGAGAGAGAGAGAGAGAGAGAGAGAGAGAGAGAGAGAGAGAGAGAGAGAGAGAGAGAGAGAGAGAGAGAGAGAGAGAGAGAGAGAGAGAGAGAGAGAGAGACAGACTTCGGACGTGTTAAAAAAAAAGGTTTCTGTAGAGAAGGGAGAATTCTTCCAAAGTGGTTTTTAGAGACAACTTTGTGAATCCTCTGAATCTCAATATATAAAAACGAAAATATAATGAAGCCTTGAAGTAATACATATGTGTCCTGTGAATCACTCAAGCTTTAATTGATGGCTCCAGGCCCTGTGTCCCTGCTAGGCTGGTCTCAAGTGTTCTCCCGGATGGTGTTACCTTACCAGCAGATGGTGGCTGGTCGCCCTAGGGAGAAACCCACCAGCAGCATCCCAACCCCCTTCAAGTCTTTGATCCACTCCAGGACACAGAGCCAATCAGAGATGACAGAGCCTCCAGTCTAGTCAGACTAATGGTGAGTTGGGGAGTAGGGGGACACCTCTACCCATGTCATGGGCTGTGTACAGTCTAGCAGTGGTTTCTATACTCTTTGTCATTTTTTCACGGTGTGTTTCATTGTTATATTGTTCAACTTGTATTGACATTACATGTACTATGTGTGCATTCTTAGATGACATTGCTGAATTGTGTCTTTTATTTCTTGAAAAGTTTTTTTAGAAGGCAGCACTAAAGTATCTACCAAAGAAAGAAGAGAACATTTCTAGCACAACCAATGTGATATGCACTAACTCACAAAACCTGTTTAAATAAATGTTTTAAATAAACACAATGTATCGTAATCTACAGCCTCTCAATTCTAAAAATAGCATGTTAACACGCGTGAGATGAAACAGCATTGTTTTATGAGATGCTAACATTTGCTAAGTAGCACTAAAAACATTGTAGGCAAAATAGGCAAGGCATACATGACATATAGTGCTTTCAGAGGTCGGAAGACCTTAAAAAACGAGAGTACTGCATTCATTTACCATGCATCATTATGAAATCATAAAATATGTATTAGGTGGAGGTAAAGGGCAGTTCATGGTTTTTATTTTGGTAATCGCCATTGTTTCTTTTTGCAAAAATAAGTGACATGCACACTTCAAATATACAGGCAACTAAAAAGTTACAATTAAATTTCAAGAACTGGAAACACACACAAAATGTTCTAAGACAAAAAAAGAACAGTCCCAGACTCGACAATGCGGTGGTAGGCATCGTGGTATCCAGAGCCGGCCCGAGGCATAAGCGAATTAACAGACATCGCCTGGTGGCCAGAGGGGGCCCTAAGCAGACAGCGAGCCGCGAGCCGGCCCAAGCTGCCGGTGAGCATTGGGCGAGTTGCCGGCGAGCCGGCAGATGCACGAGGCTTACGTGCATATATTGTCAAGCATGAATAATAGCTCAGGTGTAAGGTCTCTGCTTTGGGAGCCAGAGATCTTTGTTGATTCCTGACTAGGACCAGATTTGTTTTCCTTCTCTTTTTCACCACGTTTCTGACTGACCGCTGCCCCCCTGACATGCAAGGGGAAGCTAAGGCCCGTTCAGTGCTGCAAGCAGCACTGAAGGGGTATTATATTATAATTAATAATATATTATATATTATAGGCCTTGTATTATAACCTCACTGTATTCGTTTATAATTTTCACTACAACATTATAGTGTGACATTTGTGCCAATAATCTTCTAGCACAGGTGACTCTGCGTGGTGGGAGGGGGGCCCCCAAATCAAATTCTGCTTAGGGCCCCCAAGAGGCTCGGGGCAGCACTGGTGGTATCTGTCAATCATAAGGTAGTCCAATCCCAAAATTACAATAATGAAATATAACTTAATGTATTGAAAAACCCTTGAAACTAGCAGTTGAGACCATAAACTCTGATTAATCAAGTAAAAACTGGGTTGGGTTTCTCTTAGAACCGGGTGCCACCTGATATGAATATTGTAAAGCTACAAAAGACACATTTAGGATTTGTGATAATTGGCTGTGCAATATAAATGATTTGACCTGACACTGACCGGATCGATTTCTCTTTAAAAAAAAAAAGACAACAGATTCAGAAAATAATCAAAAAAAAGTCATTATGAGTCACCCCTTTGGATCCCATGAATGTGTGCAGGCTACACAGTGCCAAATCATATGGCAATCAATATTTTCCGGATATTTTCCTGATTTTGCACATTTATTTCCACCAATGTGCGGATTACCAATTTAGAGTTAGAATGGTTTAGTAGGAATTATTATATACACATTGGGATCAGCATTGTACTTACAACAATGTTGTACGACATTGTATTTTTAATTTAATTTTCTTTTTTTCCTCTTTTTTTAAATTTTGATTCTATACCCCCCCAGTCCATAGCTTTATATTTATACTGTCGAGTTAAATTGTAAATTTGTAAATAAAATGTTATGTCTTTTGCTTATTTGTTTCTTATCCAATGTTATGCCATGTCAAGTCATTGTATGTCTAACATATTTTGGCCATAAATGTTCTTGATTCCTGATACATATTTATCTCCTAACACAACATACAACATTCATATGTGTATATCCATGTTTTGCAGACAGAACAGCAGCCGGCTTAATTGAGGGTCCATCCCGATTGGATGCTCAATTAGAGCTGGCCCCTTTTAAAAGCCTTTTGAAGACATTAACCGGGAATATCATGGAGGGATTCCCTCACGTTCTTTTTGTTGTGTTGCCTGACCCTAGAGGGAACGTAACAATCTCTTTTTTAAAGGAGACCTTTATACTTGGCCTCCACATTGAGCGCCTGAGCTCCAAGCTACGCAGCTAAGAGCCTTTGACTCAGATGAATGTTAAGAATGTTTAACTAGGCCTTAGTTTTCAACAAGATAGACGTTTTTAACTGTACCTAAACATTAGACACTGGTATTCTGCCACCACGACTTCTCTGATAATGCCAAAAGTAGCGTTCCAGTTGGCCAAAGACCTTTTTAGTTTGTTTTATTATGGTGTATTATTAATAATAAATACTTTTATAGTGCTATAAAAAGGTATTTAAAGCACATGAAATGTAGCCTAGGTTTTCCCATGCTGCCTTGCACGCGCAATTTATTTCGCGCTGCAAGGCAGCCTGGATACCATGGAGGAAATTTGCCCCTGAGATAGGGAACCAATCACAGAGCAGGGAGGGTGCAGCAAGACAATGACGTTGAATATGCGCTGGCAGGATCTTGTTGATTGCCCTGACTCCTGTGCGACTGTCACCCCTAACAAGGCTAACCTCTTGGATAAACTCAGTGGTTTTTTCGATAAAAACATGTCTGTAGAGTGGCCTTATATACCAGGGGTCCCCAAACTACGGCCCTCCGGCAAACTTCCGCGGACTTTATGCGTGCGTATCCGCGGAGGTGCGCGGAGCCGATCGCCTTCTTCCGCGTAGAACTTATTTAGCTCGGAACAGGCGCATTTGGCAGACATTCGTAGCGTCCAATAAACAGCTCTGGGCATTTGTAAACCATGCCTCAAATACGAGGAACTGAACATGGGGTTTCCAGACCCCGTCTCATTTGAGATCAGGGTATGACGTTAGCCAGGCTACATGAAATGGTAAAAAATGAATGAAAAATACAATGTTCTAGACCAGGAGACTCAAACTCATTTAAGGTCGGGCCAGATACCGCCCATTTCGACCGAACGCGGGCCATGTGACGGTACGGCCGACGGGGGAGGGGTGGGGAGGGCACTGACGGTACGGCCGAATTGAATTATTGTCTGGGAGCTTCACTTGTTTTGCGTTTTCTCAGAATTTGTTGTTCTAAGGGAAATCCATCTCAAGTCTGTGGATGAGGGCTTTGTTCTTCTTTTAAGTGGTTGTAAAATATAAACAGTATTTTAAACGTTGATTATCCCCCCAATTCTGCTGTGTGTAGATTTTTTGGTGATTTTTAATGGGATGGGAAAATGGATTTGGAAAATTCTGCATTCAGTCTCAATTTAGTTTAGCTTTGGTTAGGTTTAGGCTCACATACGCCGACTGTGATGTCATACACATGGACACACAGTAATAAGAAATAGTGAGTGGGGTAAAATTCTCATCACTCTTTGGTGTTTTGTCAAGGGACTTTGCCCTCACGTTTTCCGTCTCAGTAAATACAAAGGAAGGAAAAGTTGGGGGTTGATAAAAATCTAGATCCCTCCTTTAGTTAGAAAACATTTTATACTAAACCAACCATTCAAGTCAACAGATATCATTTTTGACCTTTTTACATTCAAGCTGCAGCCATCTAAAAGTCTGTCCATTTTGTACACAATACACCACAATTTGGCTCTGCCAGAGATGGTAGGCTTTAAACAATATTTAATTGAGAATATAAAAGTCTTCTTTTGTGGGAGCAGAGCTATGTTAAATCCCTTCCCGAAATCCAGTAAATGTTTGAGAAAACCCAGACGTGGGTCTGCACAGTGTCAGCACTGAGCAGGGACAGTATAAATAAATCTCACAAGAGGAGAGCAAGGGCAACAAAGAGGTGCTCCATTTTCGAGGTAATCACTAGAATGCCTTCGATAGCATCTGTGCAAAGGTACAGCGCCTGGGAAAACCGACTTAATCTGTCCTTAAAAATGGTCTGCTAATACATTCAAAAATTGTTGTTTCTATTTGAGTGATAAAAAAACGTTTGAAGCGACTTACAATAAGTGACATTACAACCATAGGAATACAAACTCAAAGAACAAGAATCAACAGCCAAGTCCCAATTCATAAATTAAGACAATTATAGATGTTATAGATATTAGCCATTATAAGTACAATTTTTAAATGCTACAATTTGTTAGTGTTTTTAGTAAAGGTTTAGTCTGAAGAGGTGGGTCTTTATTTTGCGGCAGAAGATGTAAAGGTTTGAAAACTTGTTGGGCTTCTTTCTTTTCACAATCAATTTTTTTCCTCCAATATGTTGAATTGTTTACCAGTCTCTGGTCCTGTGCTTGCTGGGATAGGCTCAACTAACGGGATGGATAGGGCAGGTTGAAAAATATTGTACTGGTACATATTAGTCTTTGAAAAATGGATAACTTCCCAAGTTACTCGATCGCATAAATAAAAATTGTTTAAGTTATATTACAATACTTTGTGTTACCTGTATCTGCATCAACACATTGACAATAAAATCAAGACGCAATGAGCTTGTCTTTCGTCATACCAGACATTGGATGTGAGGAATGACTCAGTTTTGTATTTGTGACGACCTTCTTGACCCCACTAGTCAGGTTTCAAAGCGGGCTACCCCACAGACACTGCGCTCCTTGCTGTCTCAGACACTGCTAGAGCCGCCTCTCTCTCCTCTGTCCTCATCCTTCTGGACCTCTCTGCTGCATTTAACACAGTAAATCATCAGATCCTTATTTACTCCCTTCAGGAACTTGGTGTCACAGGCTCTGCTCTCTCCCTTCCCTTGTTCTACCTTGATAGCCGAACGGGTAACTTGGAGAGGATCCGTGTTGGAACCATGTCCTCTTACTAGTGGAGTTCCTCAGGGTTCTGTCTTGCGTCCCCTCCTCATCTCTCTTTACACCAACTCTCTCGGCTCTGTCATTCGCTCGCATGGCTTCTCCTACCAAGGTTATGCCAATGACACCCAACTAATTCTCTCCTTCTCTCTCAGACACTCGGGTGGCGGCACGGATCTCTGCCTGTCTGACTTAAGCCTAGTTTATGCTTCTGCTTTTTCGGAGAAAGGCCACGCAGACGCAAGCGGCCCTTGCGTACCCCTTGTGTACCGTCCCGCCCCCTCTTGTGTGCTTGCGTGCGTTGACCAATTTTTCTAGGCTTGCGTCGAGAGCTACGCAAGCCAACGCAAGCTGCAAGGCTGTGATTGGTCTGCTAACTACATCCTACGTCTCACATTTTCGGTTTCATAGCATAATTCCGCCATTATTAAAACAAAGATATTTTACAAGAGAATGATTCAGATTGAAGAGCTTTTGTCAGAAGAAATCCGTAAATATGACCACTTACACAACGCGTCATTGATGGACTATAAGGACGGGCTGGTGGCCTCCAACTCATGGACGCAGATCTGCGCAAACGTCGATTTTGCCGGTCGAGGGGGGGACAAAGTTGTGGAGGAAAATATGAGAGTCCTAACCCGCGCACTCCGCTCTGCATCTGCCAAACTGCTTGTTCCTCCATCACTAAGATCAAAACACTCAACAAGATCACGACTCTTTGCTGTCTCTCTGATGACATCAGGACTGCAGAGAGCACATCTTTCGCCGCAAACTAAAGAAACACCTCTTCAGACTTTACCTTGACTAAACACTAACAAATTGCAGCACTTAAATTGTTTCGGCTTTTAAATTGTACATATAATGGCTCTTATCTATAACAAGTTTTTGAAATAGCACTTACTTGTTTCTTGTTCTTTAGGTTTGTATCCCTATGGTTGGAATGCACTTATTGTAAGTCGCTTTGGATAAACGCGTCAATGACATGTAATGTAATCTGAAAAACATTTAAACAATAAAAGCAAACAAAAAAATACAATAGGTTCCTCTCCGATAAAGTCGTAGCGAGGACCCTAATAATTGTTTTGGAAAAGATAATTTTACTAAAAACACAAGATTTATGTTTTTGCCTTCTCCATTACTATTACCTGGAGATTTCAGATGTTTGCTTGAGTGTGTGTGTATGTGTTAGTGTGCTGGTGCATAGAGCAAACCCCATGGAATCAATCACTGAGGAAAATATGCAATGTCGAGTGGAAACACTCTCATTAAAGCTGATGGGGAGAGAGAGAGAGAGAGAGAGAATGTCTCACACAACACAATGAATTGCCGTCAGCCTCCCAGCACCCGTGCTTAACTGGATCGACGCTGCACTTGGCCATCATCAGTACTCTCGCCGTCTTTGTTGATATTCAGGACAATCTTCCTCAGTCTAAATAATAATAATACTTTTTTCTTTACAGCGCTTTTCTGGGAACCCAAAGACGCTTTACAATGTAAACGTACAGATAAGTGAAATAGACAGAAACAGAAAAAAATAAAAACTAGAACTGGACAGGTTGTTTAGGGCTTTGTAGGTGATTAGTAATATTTTGAAGTCTATCCTGTATTTTACAGCGAGCAAGTGGCGGTTCCACAGGAGTTGTGTTCATAGCTGTGGGGTGGATGTGAGCAGTCGAGCGACAGATGTCTGAACATAGTGGAGTTTGTTGAGGATTTTGTTGGAAGAGCTGTAGAGGATGCTGTTGCAGTAGTCGAGTTTGGAGGTTATGAGGGCGTGGATGTGAATTTCGGTGGTGGCAGAGGAGAGAGAGGGTTTTAGCCGGACAATGTTTCTGAGGTGGAAAAGGGGAGTCTTGGTGATGTGGTTGGCATGGAGTAGGAAAGAAAGAGTGGGGTCAAGGATGATACCAAGGTTGCGGAGCAGGCTGGATGAGGTAACGATTGAGCCATCAATTTTGAGAGAGACGGTCTGGGCTGAGCAGATGAGGGTGGTTGTGCAGAGTGAGGCGGTGAGAGTGATGTGGGTGAACCTTGGGGGACGACGTGGGTTACTTGAAAATTTTACTACAGAAAATTTGCACTTCGGTGACAAGATGTTTGCTAAATACCTAGATACTGAGTACGCCAAAATGAACACAGAGTTTAAAAAGAGTTTTGAGGAGTTGGACTATTTGTCTATTTAATAGTAACGCAAATAGTTACTTTTTGGAACAAGTAGTGAGTAATTTATAACTAATTTAAAGTAACGTTCCCAACACTGCTCGGGAACAACGTGTAAATAGTGATTAATCCACTGAAAAGTCAGATTAATTTGATTAAAAATTTGAATCATTTGACAGCCCTAATATAAATGCAACCAACAACAACCAATATGACCAAATGCTCTTTCTACCCTCCTTACAGGAGACAAACTGTTCAGCAATCTCTTTTGTGTTTACCCTGTCAAGCTTGTCTCTGTGTACATGGCACACAGCAACACTGTTGAGGCGGGTTTGGGTCATGGTGCTGCGTCGCCATGTTTTTAGCCTCCGGAGACAGCTGAAACTCCTTTCTGACTGCTGATGACACAGGAACAACTAGGAGGAGTCGGGCAACTGTTTCGACTTGGTCAAAGAGACCACGGACCTCTGGGGTCAGCCTTTGAAGAACAGCAACAATTTCAGTACTAGACTGGAAGTACTTCATTCTGAACAATGCAAACTGAACTTTGAGGATGTCTGGGTTGGGTACTGTTGGACAACATCATGCATCGTTCCAGGTGCCTTAACATTTACATTCCTTCCTGCTCAAATCCTTCTCTAAACTGCATGTCAGCAACATCCAGAACTGTAGAATTCAGCCAACTCGCCCGTGATCTTCAAAGCACTCACAAGACCAAGGACAACATTTCCCTGCTGAAATGTGTCACAGAGTCCCTGTGCTCTACTTGTAGCATCAGAGACTACGTTCACACTGCAGGCTGAAACGACCCAATTCCAATTTTTCGCCCTATACGACCTGTATCTGATGTTTTCATGACAGTCTGAACGACACAGAACTGATCTTTTCAAATGCGACCCAGGCCACTTGGGTATGTGGACCCAATTCCGATACGTATCCGATGTTTTTAAATGCGACTTCAGTCTGAACTGCCAGGTCGCATGTATCCGACCAGCACGTCATTGATACTGGACAAACGTCATAATGGGCTGCCGCAGACGTGTCTCTTCCCGTGACAGAGTTAATCGAAGGCGCTCATTAACATAATCAAAGGTGGATCGGGACATCCGGAAGTGAAATCGGTGAACTCACATCATTATCCTACCACTCCTGGCTGCGACTCCGCACCAACACGTTTCTTTGTACCGACGTTGCTACCACTGCTCCACAAAACGCCAGAGCTAAAAACCTCGCTCTCCTCCGTTTAAATGTTTTTTTCTTAAAACGAGAAGATTGTAACTACTAGCTCCGTTGGCAAAATAACTTCAATATGTTTATTATCACCAGAGAATGTCTAATATGCCCGTAGACGGGCTGTGATATTGCTCCACTGCTGACATCCATGTTTAGCTAACGAGTGACGTCATTGACCGTTCAGTACTCTTCTGCGCATGCGGGTCACTTCTGCGTCATTTCACATTCACACAGGAGATCACATATAAGTCGCATTTAATTAGAAATGTGAACGGCCTTGCAAAAAAAATCGAGAGATGAAGTCACTCACTGCTATCTCAGCCAAAGCCTTGATTAGCCTTGATTAACACAGTGGGCAGCACAACGAACATAGGGAGCCAGAGGTTGTATTGCTCCATTGTATTTGCGGCCCCATCGTATGCTTGGCCACGCAACCCAGTGATAGGCAAATTTAGGCGCTGCAAAACATCCATGACTACTTTCGATAGATTTTCTCCTGTTGTCAACGCAACCTCATAAAGACCAATAAATTCTTCACGAGGGACTAAATCCTTGTCAACATATCTCAAACACACTGCCTCTTGCTCTTTTCCAGACACGTCTTGTGTCCCATCCATCATCACAGAGCACTGCAGTTGTGGAAGTGATCTGATGTTTTCAACTATTTCCTGTATGATCACACTGCTGAACAAAGTCAGAATTTCATTTCGAACCATAGCTAAAGTATATACATTTCAATTCAATTCATTTTATTTTGTATAGCCCAAAATCGCAAATTACAAATTTGCCTCGGAGGGCTTTACAGACTGTACACATGCAACATCCTCTGTCCCAAGACCCTCACATCGGCACAGGAAAAACTCCCCAAAAAATGAAAAGACCCTACCAGGGAAAAAAGGGAAGAAACCTTAGGGAGAACATCAGAGGAGGGATCCCTCTCCCGGGATGGACAGACTGCAATGGATGTCATGTGTACAGAATGACTCATACAGATGTAGAATACATTCAATTTCTATAACAGAAATTATTCAAAGAATTCCAAGTAGCCGGCCAGGTGTACGACAGGACCACTGCAGGGGCCACCACCATCAGATCGAACCACCATCCACAGAAGACTGTGGGTAGGGAAAGCAAAGATTTTAGGAAAGGGTAATAGTGATATGAATCATATTTAAAATTATGATGATGATGATGATGACTGCAGTAGCAGATGCCAGCAGGGCCACGGCCGGAGTCAGGACCAGGGTCCTGACAGAACTACGATCTGCAGAGACCTGCTCGGCGAGAAAGCACAAAGAACTCCCGGGAAGGAGCTGAATTAGTCATGTGCATTAATGCAACGTGGATTTTAGTAAAAGGGGAGAGAGAGAGAGAGAGAGAGAGAGAGAGAGAGAGGAGTTCGGTGTATCCTAAGAAGTCCCCCGGCAGTTTAAGCCTATAGCAGCGTAACTGAGAGCTGGTCCAGGCAAACCTAAGCCAGCCCTAAATATAAGCGGTATCAAAGAGGAAAGTTTTAAGCTTTATCTTAAAGGAGCTGACTGAATCTGCCCCCCGGACTGAAAGTGGAAGCTGGTTCCACAAAAGAGGAGCTTGATAACTGAAGGCTCTGCCTCCCATCCTACTTTTAATAACTCTAGGAACAACAAGTAACCCAGCATCTATAGAACGCAGCTGCCTTGCAGGGCAGTACGGTGTTACAAGCTCTTTAAGATAAGAAGGTGCCTCACCAGCAAGCGCCTTGTAGGTGAGAAGAACCTTAAATTCTATTCTTGATTTAACAGGGAGCCAGTGCAAAGCAGATAATACAGGCGTGATATGGTCTCTTTAATTAGTTCTTGTTAATACACGTGCTGCAGCATTCTGAATCAACTGAAGAGTTTCAAGAGATTTGCAAGAACACCCTGCAAACAAAGAATTACTGTAGTCCAGTCTGGAGGAAACAAATGCATGAACCAATTTTTCTGCATCACCTTGAGACAGGAAATTCCTGATTTACGATATATTACGTAGTTTTGTATTACGTAAGTTTTCTTTATATGAGAGTTGAAGGACATATCCTGGTCGAAGAGAACTCCAAGATTGTTGACGGTGCTGCTGGATACCAGAGAAATTCCATCCATAGAAACTGTATCATGTGACAGCTGACTTCGAAGGCGCTCTGGGCCTATCAAGATAACTTCTGTTTAGCATCAGGAAGTTGCAGGTCATCCAAGTTTTGATGTCTCGAAGACATTCTTGAAGTCTAACGAGCTGTTCGGTCTCCTCTGGCTTGATCGACAGATACAATTGAGTATCGTCTGTGTAACAATGGAAGTTGATGCGGTGTTTTCTGATAACGTCGCCCAAAAGGAAGCATATAAAGGGTAAATAAAATGGGTTCAAGCACAGAACCTTGTGTGACTCTGTGACCAATATTGGTGGTCTTCAAGGATTCTCCGTTTACAAGCACAAACTGGGATCGATCCGATAAATAGGATTTAAACCAGCTAAGTGCAGTTCCTTTAATACCAATCAAATGTTCTAGTCTCTGCAGCAAGATACGATGATCGATGGTGTCAAATGCGGCACTGAGGTCTAGCAAGACAAGAAAAGAGACAAGTCCTTGGTCCGATGCAAGTAGGAGATCATTCGTAATTTTCACCAGTCACCACTCGAAATCCGGACTGAAAGTCCTCGAACAAAGCATTGTTTTGAAGAAAGTCACATAGTTGATTTGCGACGGATTTCTCAAGGATCTTCGAGAGGAGGGGAAGATTAGAGATCGGTCTGTAGTTAGCCAACACCTCCGGAGCAAGAGTAGGTTTCTTAAGAAGAGGCTTAAATTACAGCTATCTTGAAGGACTGTGGTACATGTCCTGTGAACAAGGACAGATTCATAATATCCAGTAAAGGCGTGCTAATTAAAGAAAAAACTTCCTTAAGCAGCTTAGTTGGAATAGGATCCAAGAGACAAGTAGAAGATTTAGACTTCGAAATTGTAGAAGTCAGTTGATCCAGGGTGATGGAAGAGAAGCCATCCAAGTAGGCATCAGGGCCTACTGCTGCACCCAGGGTTCCTACATCCGAGGACGGGTCGGCACTAGTTGGGGGCAAGAGACCATCAATTTTCTCTTTGATAGTCAGAATTTTATCATTGAAGAAGTTCATAAAGTCGTTACTGCTGAGGTCCAGAGGAATACATGGCTCAACAGAGCTGTGACTCTCTGTCAGCCTAGCCACAGTGCTGAAGAGAAACCTGGAGTTGTTTTTATTTTTCTCTATTAGTGATGAGTAGTAAGATCCTCTTGCGCTCTGGAGAGCCTTCTTATATGTTTTAAGGCTGTCTTGCCAGACTAGCCTAGATCCTTCTGATTTGGTGAAACGCCATAGTCGTTCAAGCTTCCGCACAGTTTGCTTTAAGTTGCGGGTTTGAGGGTTATACCAAGGTGCAAACTTCCTACTTGTTGCCATTCTTTTTTTCAGAGAAGCAATAGCGTTCAGCGTCGCTCTCAAGAGAGCCTGTAGCAGTATCGAGAAGATTATCGATTTGGGACGGACTGTTTTCATAGGAGTCGTCTGGTATCCTGAAAGAGGACACTGAACTTAGAGCAGAAGGAATCGCTTCTTTAAATGAAGCTACAGCGGTATCCGATAGGCATCGACTGTAGAAACTTTTGGCAGGAGGAGGTTCCGGTAGTAGAAATTCGAAGGTTATCAGACAATGGTCCGACAAAAGAGGATTCTGTGGAAAGATTGTTATATGTTCTATCTCAATACCATACACAAGAACCAAGTTGAGTGTGTGGTTAAAGCAATGAGTTGGTTTATTTACCCTCTGACAAAAACCAACTGAATCTAATAAAGAAAAAAAGTACCAAGGCTGTTGTTATCGACATCCACGTGAATGTTGAAATCACCCACTATAATTACCTTGTCCGTTTTAAGGACCAAACTCGTTAAGAACTGTGAAAATTCAGATAAAAATTCTGAATAAGGACCGGGCGCCCTGTACACTATTACACAGAGAACCGGCTGGAATATTTTCCAGGTTGGTTGCGAAAGACTGAGAACCAGGCTTTCAAATTAGTTATAATCTAGTTTAGGTTGAAAGTTTATAAAAATATACATCCTTTCTACCACTTGGTTAGAGAGGGGTCATCCTCTGATTTGAACTTCAGACTCTGTTCAAAATTTCCCTCACCACATTCATGGCCGCTAAAAGGTAAGCCCTGCCTGGCCAACATTATTATTTTGTTTAATGCAGCCCTACTTTTATTTAGTTAATATTATTTATATTTGCGATCACACATGCACATTCAGTTCATTGTTATGAGACAATAAATATTGTCAAGAGTTTTAGAATCGTACTGAATTAATTAAATGCAAATGCTGATAGTGTAATTAAATAGATGAATAAATTCTATTAGTAGTCACATTATGATCTTCCGGACCTTTGCTTCTAGAAATGTTCTATAACTGGACCTCATCACATTTTAGGAGAAATTCCCTGCTCTAGATCTTCAGCTCTCACTCGAAGAAAATGCAATACACACATGTAAATCTCAGAAACTGCCTGAAAAACTCATGAAACATAATCAGTGATATGGAAGAAAGTTGATTCAAGTTAGAAATCAACAAGTTTTTTTATGAAGTGACAGGGTTTGGGGCATTAGGGAGATATTCAAAAGGACCGGGGCTCATATATATCACACACACAAACGCAAAGATAAATATAAATCATTTATTTAACAAATTCAATTCCTTAAGGCCTCTCACTCAGGAGGTTAGACCGTAATTTGTACAATAACAACACTCCTCAACTTTTGGTTTTATTTGAAGGTGCAATGCTTGGCAGCCAGTAGCACCGCCCTTGAAGGAGCGTAGCTATGACCAGCACCTGTGAAATTTAATTTGCAGGAAAGGAGTGAGTTAAGGGTTGAATTGTCAATCCTTGTTCTATTCTCTGTCACTATCTTTCTAACCATGCTGAACACTCCGATGATACATTGCTGTGTGGCACACACAAAAGTGCCTTCATTAAATGTACCAGAGTCTGGAATCTTCCATCTCTCCTTAGCATGGCCCAAAACCTGTCGATCCTTGCTTCCTGAAGAAGATCTTCCCTGCCAAGCACCTGGTTGTGGTGGCGGGCGTGGTTTCGGCTCGGCTGCAGGGCAGAGAGAGGGGGAGTGGCTCAGGGAACGGTGCCAGCTGGGGGGAATTAATGAACTTCACCCTAGGTATCTAGGAGGGAGGCGGCCATGTGATGGGAGACTGGCGAGGGAGCAGGATGCCGATCAAAATCGAGAGCTGTGTGTTCGCACACCGAAATTCAAATAAAGATTTGTAACCTTCACCACAACGACTCAGTCTGCATCCTTCCAGAGCCCTAACACCCACGCCCTACAGGTATTCCACTACTTCTTCCCTAAGGCTATCCAAGTCCAACCGCAGCTGCGGTAGACTTCTCCCTAGCTCAATAACTGCAATTGAAAATGCGCAAATTGAGCACAAGTGAGATGGGGACATAATTGCTATTTATAAAATAACATAATTGCTTATTATCATCTGTAACGTTTGATTGATTATTAAACAACTACCACGTCATTTAAAAATGGGGGAACCTGAATTTGGGGAAAATTGATGTCGTGACTCTAAAATTCTACGAATTTTACTTTTACTTAGAAATTTCACGAGGGGCATTTTGGACCGGAATTTTTCTGGGCACTTACAGCCACGACAACGGCTGGCTGCAATCCACGCACCGCGAGGGCCTCGAATATGCCGTTGTTGGGTCGATTTTGTCCACTTTTCTGATTTTTCAACATGCCATTTCTCTCACTTCATCCAACCACTTGTGTCCCTTTCTCGTGAGTGCAGAGGAGAAACTGTCATTAAAAACGTTCATTTCATCCACCGGAACGACTCCTTTCAAACTGTCTGTTACAATTTTATTAATGCAGCCTCTCAAAGTGTCTCAAAGAATATTCAACGTATGAACAATGGTTCATACGTTTTTGAAAGTGAGAAATATGAGCCTTCCATTAAACGCAAGTTGAAAAAGTATTCATGGACACATTAAAGACTCTTTTAAAGTATATATTATAACAACAGCCAAAGATAACCACAGGCATCGGTTCTGATTCTGATTCTAAATCCTCGTTCTAAATTCTAAACTGTGGTTCTACATTCTCATCTAAAGCGGACACTTCATGCAGACACACAGCTCTGGAGCTCCACTTCTACCTCAAACAATAAATATTGTGCCCAATATTCAGTTAGCTGAATGTATCGGCTAACTGAATGATACTGGCTGGCTGGCTGCTGACATTTTGAACACTGTTGGCACTGTGTATTTCGTAAAAATCATAGTTTAAAACGCTGGTTATGAGAACATTACCGCAGAATATGTAAAGGAAATGTGGTCCACATTACCGCATAGTTCTCTCGTTGGTTAATTATAACCACAGCCTCATACGTCGTTGTCTTGTGTCCTTGACTTTGACTAAGAACAACACACAAAACTCTTCCCACCCCCCGGTCAGCCCGGCCCCCGACAGAGGAGGACAGAGGTTACGCGGTCCTCACAAGAAAAAGTTTGGGGACCACTGGTCTATATGAACGTATGTTAGTGTGGCAGCACGAGAACACTCAAATTGTGCCAATTTATGACAGCACGGGGACCAGCCACGCCACCCTGGGAATTTCACCCAGGGAATAATAAGGTCACACAGGTACGTTTCGCAAAAGTTGTTTTTTTATTATAATAAAAAAACAAGATGTATAAAACAATTTAAAACACGCTCACAATCTCCAGGAAATGGGAATTAATGGAGATATTAATCAAAAATAAGGACAAAACAAAATAACAAACGAAACAATGAACGAAATGATGAACGCTGAGGCTTACCAGTGGTTGTGGAGAGGATACGAGGGCAGCGGGGGGGATCTCAAGGAAAGGCACCGGTGAACATGAAAAACACAATAGGACAGCACAAAAATGAAAACGAAAACCCACAGCACACAAGGAAAGGGATACTACCACCCGGACACCACTATCGGCATTCAGCTCTAAAATATAAACAAAACAAAAACAGAAAACGTGCGTACATATAACCAGGTTCACTCCTCCGATTATAGAAGAGCAAAAATACAAAATAACAATATCACGCCCAGCCCTGCTAGGGCATTCCGGGGGCCGTACAAAGAAAACCAAAGGAAACAAAATTGGAACAATACAATTTAAAAAAAAGGAAATAACTGTCGACCCAATAAATCCGGGCAAGGGGGACAGTGAACGTTACAATAAAATAGTTTGTCAAATCTGCAACTCCAACACAGGTCCGGGTAAAGCCGTCCGGGCAAAATGGCGTAGGCGGTCCGGCCGAAAACACTCAGGGCAAAAGTCCGGAGGCAAAACAGCAGCTAGTCGCGATCCTCCGGTACGACCGCCCAATTCCAATTGCGCACGTTACTGACATCGCCATTAAGGAGACGCGGGGGCGATCACATTGCTCTGCAAGCTTCGTGGTCGCTCTATTTTGGTGCTGGAAGTGGCACGGCTCCGACAGCCGGGGATCTAAGGGGATTGCATAGGGGAGATAACACAGCCGACAGCAATATGGAGAATACGTGTGCGGAGACAGTCAGTTCACCACTTTACCTGTATCGACGCAGAGCAGCCATACAAGGTGAGTGACGTACTTCCGTCACCCGGCCGAGAGAGAGATAGACATGAGGAGACTACCGTTGTTTATTATACCCGCCCCTGCACTCTGATTGGTCCCGCGGCACATGGTGATTACAGGTCTACTCCTGCTACTATCTGCCCCAACCTTTTTGTTGATAGCCAAATAGGTTTGGGTATTGTGAATTCCAACTCCAAGGTCGGAAAAATGCCACTATGGTGTTGGAAACTGGTCTCGGGAGGTGATGGAGGTTGGGATGCTGGCCAGCCTTTGGATCGTGCTGTCCGGCCGCTTCACGAACCGCAGGGACAGATGGAGGCCGGAAAGCAGAAGGCCTCTCTGCTGCCCTTGCAGTGGTGTCACTAAAGGGGCTGATAGGGGCGGACTGCAAGGTGCGGTTGGAGGGGCCGCAACTACTTGGGTGGGAACTACCGGGGGAGCTTCCGACCTCCACACAAACAGGTCGTCCCCGGGCAGCTCGTCCTCTGACAGGGGAGAGTCATCTAAAGGTGAACAAGGTGAGGCAGGGTCACTTGGAGGGTGGACCCTAGCCACAGCCTGGACACACCTTGAGGACTTTGTGCTGCACCGGGCCGAAGAGGTCACAAAGCTTATGACGCTCCTGTCCTGAAATGTCCCCAAGCTACACTAGTTGGCCTACACCAAGAGGCACAGCTCTCACCTGCTGATCGTGGTTGTTCTTGCGACGTTCGGCAGCAAGCCGAAGCCGCTCAGTAGCGCCTTCGAAAGCCACCTGTAAACGGGCCTGACGTTCTTGGATCCACTCGTGTACATATCCTCCCACAGGATCCCGAACTCGGCCCAATAGAAAGTCTACCAGTAATCGGGGTTCCTGTCCGAACATCAGTAAGAAGGGAGATTCGCCTGTTGACTGATGAGTGGTGTTTTAAGAAAAGAGGACCTGCGACAAGCAAGAACTCCAATCCCTCTTTCGTGATACAGACAGGGTGCGCAACAAATTGTTCTATTAAATCGTTCACACTGGCCGTTACCAGCCGGATGGTATGGCGTGGTACGTGATTTTTCGATGCTGTAAAGGCCACATAGCTGTTGGATAAGAGCGCTCTCGAAGTTACGGCCCTGATCGGAATGGATGCGGGCCGGGACCCCGAACTTGGAGAACCACTCCACGCTTAGAGCTTGAGCCATAGTGGGGGCTCGTTGGTCTCGGGTAGGGACAGTCAGGGTGTATTTGCTGAACACATCGGTCATGACAAGGATGTTTTCTAACCCACTCAAGGTGGGTTCTAGCACCGTATAGTCGATAGCGACAATCTTGTTAGGCCAACAGGTGCCCCATGACACTGGACCCCACTCCTCTCGACCAACCTGTCCCACTGGCGAAGTAATGCCAGAGCAGGCCGGGAAGTTCAAGGGAGGGACGCTGTCCACGTCTCCAGAACACGAGAGCCTCCTGAATAACCGGGTCAGCTTGCTGTAAAGCACAGATGTCTGAAGAGGTGTGCTGGGGCAGGACCGTAACGGCTGTTTGGGTCGCTTCAATCCAGGTCCCGTGGAGAGCCTGCCGCAGAGGGTGGGGGAGAGATGTTCCAGGAAACATAGTTTCCATGTTGTCTGGGCCAGGGGGGTACTGACGGGATAAAGCGTCCGCGTTGTTGTTACTTCTGGCGGAGCGGTATTTTACCTCGAAGTCAAATGACGCCAGCTGGGCTGCCCAACGTTGTTCAGTGGCACCCAGCTTTGCAGTTGACAGATGACTGAGCGGGTTGTTATCGGTAAAAACCACACACTCATGGCCCAACAGATATTCTCGGAATTTCTCTGTCATGGCCCACTTGAGTGCCACAAACTCCAAGCGCATGGAGCTGTGGTTCACCATATTGCCCTCAGTGGGCCTCAAGCCCCGGCTGGCATAGGCTACAGGCCTAATGCTCCCCTCTTGTTCCTGGGATAGCACGGCCCCAAGGCCATCGTAACTGGCATCCACTTCCAAGATAAAGGGAAGGGAAAAGTCAGCGTAAGCGAGCACTGGAGCAGTGGTAAGCTTTGGCTTCAATGTTTCAAAGCTATGATGGCATTCCTCCATCCAATTGCCACCAATAGCTTGCGCCGCTTTTCTCCTTGACTTAGTGGCCCCCAGATGCGCCACCAGCTTGTGTAGCGGGGCCGCCAACTTGGCAAAACCCTCCACAAAACGGCGATAGTAGCTGGCAAACCAAAGGAATGGCCGCAGCTCTGAGGCCGTAGTGGGGGGCCAGTTGGCGACTACCTCGATCTTACTGGAATCTGTGGCCACACCCGTACTGGAGATCACATGCCCCAAATAACGCACCTCCGGCTGGAAAAAGGCACATTTGGTGAGTTTGGCCTTGAGGTTTTCTTGCTTAAGCCGGTCCAGCACCCCTTCCAACCTCTCCACATGCTGCTGGACAGAAGAGGAGAAAACCACGATGACATCCATGTAGAGTAACAAAGAGTGGTTCTGTTGATCACCAAATAGCCGCTGCATCAGTCGCTGGAAGGTGCCAGGGGCATTGCAGAGGCCAAAGGGCATGCGATTCCACTCGAAGAGCCCAAAGGTCTTGGGGCGATGTGCCTCCGTAACTGGAATCGGGTTGTACCCACTGGCCAGGTCCAAGGTTGAAAACCAGCGGGCACCTGAGAGTGCGTCCAACAATTCCTCGATGCGAGGAAGAGGAAAAGCGTCTTTCTGGGTTTTGGCATTAAGCTGCCTGTAATCGACGTACATTCTTAAAGTACCTTCCTTTTTAACCAAGACAATTTTACCTCCAGCAAGGTGGCGACCGGCTGTCTACGCACACACTGCTTAACCCGTTGGACTCTAAAGTGCCCCACACGGGGACTTTAGAGCAATTGTTCAATACAGACACATATTGTTAAATAAAAACAAAAACAGATATGAATGCTGCACATTAATGGAAACGGCTACAAAGTCATCAAACCCGCTCCAAACATAACTAGAGCATTGCACAAAAATGTGAAGAAAAAAAAATGTACATTGCTGGCAAAAGATTACTACCAGACTGGACATTTTAGATTAGATTCAACTTTATTGTCATTACCAGGTATAAGTACAAGGCAATGAAATGCGGTTTAAGTCTAACCCGAGTGCAACAGCAGTAAGTGCAGGATATACAATGGTTTAAATAGATGGCTATTACTACAACTGTAAACAGGATTTTTACAGGAAGTAAATATACGAAATAAGTTATAAAGAGAGAAGAAAAAGTTGATGAGAGAAGAGCCAGAAGCTATCCGAAATAAAATGCAGTGGAAAGTAATTGCATATTTAGGTGAACATTATAGTATTGTAAATAACCGATGGAGGCAGGTGTGAGGAGGTAGAGGAGAGTCTATCAGTATGAGGGGAATGGGATCAGTGGGGATTAGAGTTTAGTAAAGAAACAGCTCTTCTGTCTGCTGGTCCGGAGGCACCTAAACCGCCTGCCGGAGGGTAGGAGAGAAAACAATCTGTGGGCTGGGTGAGAGGAGTCCTTAAGGATGCTGCGAGCGCGATGCAGACAGCGTTTCTTCTGAATGTTCGATGGTGGGTAATGGAGTCTCAATGATGCTCTGGGCAGTGTTCACCACCCGCTGCACTGCCTCGCGCTCTGCAACAGAACAGCTCCCATACCACACTGTTGCACTGTTGGTAAGGACGCTTTCTATTGCACAGCGATAGAAGTTCACCAGGATAGCTGGAGAGAAGTGATTCTTCCTCAGTGTCCTCAGGAAAAAAAGGCACTCGTGAGCCTTCTTAACCAAGCTGGAGGTGTTGGTTGACCAGGACATCTCCGCTGAGATGTGGATCCCCAGAAACTTGAAACACGCTCAATAGCCATTCTATTGATGTGGATGATGTCGTGCGTGCCTCTTGACTTCTTTCTGAAGTCCACAATGAGCTACTTCGTTTTGGTGGTGTTGAGGAGCTGGTTATTTTCAGTGCACCATGTGGCCTTACTGCATGAAAAGTGGGATTTTCGGCAGTATGCGGCACCGTAAATTGTCGTGGAATTTCAGGTTTACGGCAGTTTTCAGGAGTAGACCCAAGCGCAGAGCGCAGATTTATTGATCAAAGGCAAACAGGGGTTAGGTTTAGTCGTGTCCAGGAAACAGGCAGATGGTCAAAGTCCAGGGGAGCGTAGATGGGCAGAGGCACCGTCAGGGATCAGGCGTAGTCGTGTCCAGTGAACAGGCAGATGGTCCAGGAGAGCGTAGAAAGGCAGAGGTACCGAGAGGGCTCAGGCAGGAGGCAACAAGGTCAGGGACAAACAAGGATTCTTCAACAAGAGGCAAAAACAGGAGCTCAGGAAACCGCTCAGAATGTGATGGCAACATGCACAAGACGCAAAGAGCTCTGTGAAGTCAGGAACCTATATACAGGCCCTCTTGATGGGTGATGAGACACAGGTGCGTTGGGAGGAGTGGCAGTGCCCACTCAATGAGCTGATCCCGGATGACACAAACCAATGCACCCGTAAACAGAGGGGGGTTTGGGATTGTGGTTTCCAGGCCTCAATATTATGGGGAAGAGGAGCGTGGGATCGTGACAGCCTCTCTTGGCAGTTGGCCCCCCATGTCCCCCCTCTTCCTAATTCTAGGGGAGGCTTTGACATGTAAATGAAAATGCTGTGAGTTATACAAATGCAAATCAGGGCTGCAGAGGGAGTTTTAGCCTAGGTGACATTTTTTAAAAGGTAAGAAAATCTCTGGTACAAATAGGCTCAGTAGCCTAATTATAGACTCTTGCATTTTAGCTTGTATTGATTTATTTAATTTAAGTATGCTAGATTACTGCGTATGCCATTAGCTATGGCAAATGTTATGTAAAAAAGATACACTAAGTTATTAAAGAAAATAGTTTTAATCTGAATCAACAAGGTAAAATAACCATTCCATGCAAACAACATTAGAATCAGAATGAAGGGTCTGCAGAGATCACATTCTCCTAGAGCTCAACTAATATGCATAGTGGCAGGACTACAGTGCCCTTTTATTTAGTCTTACTTAAATGCACAGAGGACGTATTAATCACTACATCTCGTAGACATGGTGCTTCACAGGCGGTCACCGCGGTCTGGTCTCGCGAATCCTTCCATGTAACAATGACCTCGTTTCTGATTGGAGGATCCGGACGTTCAACTCGCATGCAGCTCCTCTTGGACGCAATCAACAACTTTCAGCCAGTCCGCAGACTGAAGAGAAGTTATCAGTGCTTTCAGCGGACTGTCCCGTCAGCTGAATCACCATCCTGCCGATATGAATGAGCGGGGGAGACTGACTGCACGGATGCATAAAATCCCAAGCTTGAGGTAAGAATATGTTATGACTGCTACCTAAGCTGAAAGTAGCTTAGCCTAAAACCAAAGCTAAGAGAAGCCTTACAAAAGAATTAGTGAGCAGAACCCGCTTTATTGAAGTGTATTTTTTTTGTTGTGTCATTTACAGGAGGCGGTGCGCCGGCTTCACAACTCGGGTAAGATTTAAAGACCATGCTTTCATTCTGCGGTATAAGGAAATAGATACCATAGAATAGATACCGATCATAACTGTACATTTTATTATTTGGTGACTGTTTTTCACGAGCATTGATAGATGTGTTGTGTACATACGCATCCCACAGTATTGATTCATTGTTGTGTTTTTTACAGCTGCTGGAATGGAGACAGCGTGTGCTCGCAGAGGACGAGGTGGAACTCTGGAAGTCCGCCACCGGAGACCTCATGTCTGCCGAAGAAGAGGGCGCTGTTGGCGGGGTCTCTGGGTGGATTGTACGGTCGCCGTCATTTATTAGGACGGAGCTCTCTGAACTCTGTGCGAAGCTGCAGTCCCGGTTAGAGGCGACTCCAAAGTACAGAGCCACGCACAATATGCATCCGCGCAACGGACCTGCCTCGGAAAGAATGCCGCAAGTTGCCTACAACCCCGAGGAGGCAAACGGACAGTTGTAGTTTTTGGATCATCCTCTACCCATGTGTGCGCAGATCCTCGCTTTGTATATAATTTTGTTTGTTTTAATAAAGCTCTTTCTTTGCATAAACATGTTCATGGCAAATGTTCATTTCCTAATATTCCTCATAATATTTATATATTATTTATGAGGCTGGGTGACCAATAGTGACAGATCTGCCAACCAATCACGAGTGATTTTTCTTGATTGAAAGTTGTGGTTTCATCCAATAAGGAGTAAGGAAACTCAAGCCAGGCCTGCCCAGGTGTGGTTTTGCTGCCAATCTCGAGTGATTTACTTCTTTGAAAGTTGTGGTTTCATCAAATAAGGAGTAAGGATATTCAGCGGATCGCCACCTACGTCAGAGTCTGTTTCCGACAATTTGTGGCACAGACGCGGCGTGCGCGGCTTGTAAATTGTCGGAAATTAGGGAGATTTTCGGGCAGTCTCGTTGTTGTCACTGATTCGTACACAGGCTTGCAGTCGGAGGTGAAGAGGGAGTAAAGAAAGGGACTCAGCACACAGCCCTGTGGTACACCAGTGTTGAGTGTGATGGACGTAGAGCAGTTGGAGCCTGATCGTACATTCTGGGGTCTGTTGGTCAAAAAGTCCAAAATCCAGTTGCACATGGAGGTGTTGATGCCCAGGTCTCCAAGTTTGGCTATTAACTTAGGCGGGATGACAGTGTTGAATGCTGAGCTGAAGTCAACAAACAGCATGCGAGCATAAGTGTTCCTATTGTCCAGATGTGTGAGCACAGAGTGCAGTGCCATGGAAACCGCATCCTCTGTGCTCCTGTTGCTCCGGTAGGCAAACTGGTGTGAGTCCAATGTGGATGGTACGGGGCGGTAGTCATTGAGGCACTTTGGCCTGGGGTGTTTTGGCACTAGCACAATGGAAGTGCATTTAAAGCATGTTGGTACAGCTGCTTGGGCAAGAGACAGGTTGAAAATGTCTGTAAAAACCCCAGCGAGCTGCTCCGCACATGCCCTGAGTACACGTGCGGGGATGTTATCTGGTCCAGCCGCCTTGTGCGTGCTGATCCTGCTCAGTGCATTGCAGACATCTGTGGAGGAGAGTGTGATTGGGGGCTGGTCGACTGAGGATTTGAGCTTGGTGGCAATTTCTCTGTTCTCTCTTTCAAAGCGAGCGTAAAAGTCATTCAGCTCGTTTAAGAAGTTGACATCAGTGGCTGCGGGGGTGGAGTGAGTGGGTTTATAGTCACTGATGGCCTAAATGCCTTGCCACATGCGTCGAGGGTCGACGTTGGAAAAGTGTCCCTCTATCTTAAGCTTGTAGCAGTGCTTGGCCTCTTTGATGCCTCTTTTCAGATTAGCTCTGGATGTGCTATAGTCCTGTGCGTCTCCTGATCTGAAGGCAGTATTTCGTGTCTTCAATAGGAGTCGCACTTTCCTGTTCATCCATGGCTTCTGATTTGGATATGTGGTGATCTGCTTCTGGGTTGTAACATTGTCAATGGTGATATTAATATAATCGAGTACAGAGGAGGTGTAGCAGTCAATGTCCGTGTGAGAGCCACTGGTGGCTTGAGAAGCAAACATACTCCAGTCTGTCTGTAGAAAACTTTCCTGAAGTAATGAATCTGCTCCGGCAGGCCACACCTTGATGGTCTTCACTGATGGCTTCGCGCGGTTGATGAGAGGTGCATATTTGGGGGTGAGGAACAAAGAAAGGTGATCTGACTGTCCCAGGTGGGGGAGGGGTGTCGCGACGTAAGCTCCAGCCTTGTTTGTGTAAACATGGTCTAAAGTTTTGTTTCCTCTGGTGTGGCAGAAAACATGCTGGTGAAATTTGGGTAGCACTGACTTTAAGTTAGAATTATTAAAATCACCCGCAACAATAAACGCAAATATTACGGCCAGCCCCGCTAGGGCATTCCGGGGGCCGTATAAAAGAAAAACAAAGGAAACAAAATTGAAACAACAGAATTAAAAAAAAGGAAATAACTGTCGACGCAATAAATCCGGGGGAAGGGGGAAAGTGAACGTTACACTAAATTTTTTTGACAACTATTCAGTCAGTTACCTGTAGCGATGCAGAGCAGCCATACAAGGTAAGTGCCACGGAAGAATGACGTACTTCCGTCACCCGGCCGAGAGAGAGATAGACAACAGGAGGAGACTACCGTTGTTTATTATACCCGCCCCTGCGCTCTGATTGGTCTCACGGCACACAGTGATTGCAGGTCTACTCCTACTGCTACAATCGCTTATGTCATCATGTAAGCTAACATACTTCAGTTAGCTGAATGTATCAGCTAACTGAATGATACTGGCTGGCTGCTGACATTTTAAACACTGTTGGCACTGTGTATTTCGTCAAAATTGTAGTTTCAAACGTTGGTTATGAGAATATATGAGAATATGTAAAGGAAATGCGGTCCACATGACCGCAGTCATAGTTCTCTCGTAGGTTGATTATAACAACAGGCCTCGTACATCGCTGTCTTGTGTCCTTGTCTTTGACTAGGAAGAATTTCTGATTTCAACACACAAAACTCTGAGTCTATGTCATGGTAATTGACGTTCTGTACATGACCAGAGACAACATATTCATAAGCATCCAGTGATTTACACGCTCGGTTTCTATATCTGGCCACTGTATATTTGGCCATCTGTTAACGTCTTCTATCCACTCCACTATAGTACACAGATCTGGTAGCCGGATAATAACTTTCTCTCTGTGTTGCTTAATCCGCTCGCGTAGCTTGACATCGTGCTGATTCTCGCCATACTTCCGTTGCCAATATGCGCACGCATACGTTGCTACGTCATCATTGTGTACAAACAGTAAAAGGGTCGATAAGGAGGGATCAGTAGATCTGCCCTCTCTCTGGCGACGGGCGTACCTTCCTCTTCCGGGTACCTGGCTGTAGGTCCTGCAGACTCCCTCTCAGCTAACATTAACAATCTCAGCTAACAATTTAAGGTTCCCAAAACGTTCTCTTAACGATTTCCATCATTCATTAATGGGTCAATTAATTGTTGAAGTTCTTGCATGGTCCCATTGCTTACTTTAATACTGTTTTCAGGAACCTCAATATTATTCTTGCTCTCTACTGCAGGTAGTGGTTCTCCATTACTAATGCCTAATTATTCATCAATATGAAACACACCACCTAAAGCTGTGTTGTTGCTTCCTATATGACTGACAACACAGTAAGAGAAGTAATATGAAACGACTCGGTTTAGTTCTGCCCATAGCCTCTCTATTCTTTGGTTGTGTACGCTGCGCCCTGTGATGGCCCGGATTCAGCCACAAATGTTATGAGCGGTGGCGTTACGCACGCACACACATACATACAAACAAACACCCATTAATATTTCTTGTAATTTATCTTGCACATTTTTTTGTATTTCATTTCAACGGTTGTGGGGGTGTGAATGTTTTTTGTTGGTATATTATTTTCTTCTTCTTTTAGTTTAGTTATGTAACTTGCCTCGTTATTGATTTTGTTGTTATCCCTTATGTGTTAATGTGGATTGGTCCGTTTGTATAAATCTGTCCCTGATGTTTGACTTGGATGTCAGTTCAGTTTGTTTTTACATGTACAGTACTCAGTTGCTTGAGTTTAGTTTATTCTGTTGATCTCATTTATAGGCCTAAACATTTGTTTTCATTATTTTGGACTTTGTTTCCTTATTGAAACCTTTGTATATGAATTTTGAAATCAGTAAATTATATTTTTGGGAGATATCTCTATGGCCCTCATTCCTTGGCTGCTTAATCCCTCACACACACCATGATCATGCTTCTTCTATTCAACCCTCAACTATTAAGGATAAATCGGGCAACCTCGATATTTTCCCTTCCATGGTCACTTGGTACTCTTGAAGGGAGTCCAAAGTCAGATACACCCGTCCACACAGCTATGGAACACCATTCTCCACCTCACCAATTTATGGTTCCCGTCAATTAACCTAATAAACCCTTAGGGTAAAATCTTTGTGTTATTTGTCCATTACTTCCAGTTACTTGGTGTTTTGAATATTGATATTTGGCCATTCACCACAAGTAGACTAAATTGTTTTATTCTGGCTCAATGGAGCTAAAATAAATCCTCGGTTGGGGAAGTTAGGTAGTCCGAATCTAGGATATAGGAGCTAATAGTTAAAAAAAAAATGATAAATTACAGGAATAACAATACAAGGATCACAAAAAGTAAAGTTAGGCAAGCCAAAACTTAAAATACAATAACCAATGGCACACATACCATAGCTCGTTCAGAGTTTGCACACTGTAAACCCTTTGGTGAATGGCTTGACTGCTTCTCAATGATCGTCCGACAGGATCAATCTCCTGCAGAATTTGACAGCGTTGGATACGGATTCCGCGAGCCCGTAGACTTCCAATAACGTATCTCTCACCGGCATTCGGTGTATTCGTGAAAATCTCCCTTGTGGTTGATATCAGTTCTTTAGTATTCCAAAGATTCGACAACAAAACTAATTTTAAATAAAGAAGTAATTCCCTGGCAGTTAAAACCGAGTCCCATGCACTGGTTAAATTGCTCAATTGTCAAAACATATTTGGGCAAACACGGACGGCCATTACGTGCTTTATGTAGAACTGTAGGAAGGCAGTTTTCTTGATTTATTCCTCTTGTTCTAAAGTCATCAAACGTATTAAAACAAAAACATATTGACTCCAAAAAAACAACGGTCTCTCCACCAGGTCCTCAACTGTGTCATCGCGATTGCCAATTACAAAGAGGGCTTGCAGACTGATCAAACTATGATATAAGTACATAGATGTCAAACTCAAGGCCCGTGGGCCAAATCCGGCCCCCAGTGGGGTCCAGTGTGGCCCGCCGGATGAATTTGCTATTGTGAGAACATCAAAAAGACAAATTGCATTTCTACAAAAGTAGCTGCTGTTCCTAAAGATTCCACTAGGGGCGCACTCTGAGTGAGCGCATGCGTTAGACCAGGGGAATACGTCATTCACTAACACAGTGCCGGTAGAGCACCTGCCATTGGCAGATCGCTTCTGACAGACGGGAGGCGCGTTGGGTTGTTTTTATATCGATCCGTTTTGCGCTCCCGGTACGCAGCAATGTTGTTCCGTATTGTTATTGCGGGCGAACTGTCTGAGAGGTGGTTGGCGGGGGGGGAGTAAATCGCCATGACTTGGATTGAAAGGTGGAGTGAAAAATAGCTTGAGCTGAAAAAGTGTGGGGAGGCCTGCGTTCGACCTTTTCCACCACGGCGGCCCTCCAAGCAGCAGCGCCCGCTTGAAAATGACGCGCGGCACTTCCCCCGGACCATTAGCGCCAAACTCCCCCCGCGTCGGCTGTGTGTATGCACGTAAGTAAGCTGCCTGAGATCAAAGTGGGCAGTATCTGGCACGAACCTAAAATGAGTTTGACACCCCTGGTCTAATCTCTCACTAGTGTGCGTGAGAGAGTCTCAGTAGTTAAGTCCTAAACGGCCCCTAATCAGATGCTCTCACGCACACCAATGAGATGGCATGAGTGTCTCAGTAGTGTGCGTGAGAGAGTCTCAGTAGTTAAGTCCTAAACGGCCCCTAATCAGATGCTCTCACGCACACCAATGAGATGGCATGAGTGTCTCAGTAGTGTGCGTGAGAGAGTCTCAGTAGTTAAGTCCTAAAAAATATAAAATGCATGACCACTAACAAATGTAAACACATCCCAAAACTTCTCTTGTTAAGGTTTTCAACAAGATATATACTTAAACATTTAGATTTTATTGGAGGACTATGCCAAAACCATACTAAGAGGTTTTGCAACTGTGGGACCCAAGTTACTTTGTGAAGAAAGAAGTAATTTTACTATTATTATTATTATTATTCTTTTTATATTTATTCTCACTTTCATTTACTTTTTTTGTCTTGTTTCTTTCATGGTTGTTTTTGTGTCTGGGCTTGCCAAGTTGTCGTAATGAAACCAGCTGAAGAGAGTTCAAAAACTTTTTCAGGCCTTTAATTAATGATAATCAGATTTAGCCCACAAGTCCCATAAGTGACGGGATATTAACATTTCCGGGCAGCTGCTATTACATCCCAGGATGTTTAAGAGTTTACATTTCTCGTTTGCTTTTAAAGAAGCTGGGCCATTAGAGGATAGTTAGCCATAAACAGGCTGACGTGGAACCTCATGCCAGGAGTTCAACATTCCATTACGATAGCAAAGTTGTGTTTTTCTTACATGCCAACACCACTTTTCTGTCAGTGCAGTGTAAAAGTCAGACTCAAAAGGAATTACGTTCAGATTGTTCCATTACGTGTTAAACAGGTTTACTCAAATAAAACACACACACCATACTCACCGCGTAGCATTAGTAAGAAGTCCTTCCGGATGTGCCAAGAACCTTCTGCAGCTTACTTACGTGCATACACATGGCCTCCTGTCCCTGGCTAAAGCAGTATCCTTTTTTGGAATTGAGGAGACAGGGTCTCTTCTATTCAACATCTCCATGCTTCCCCTTGCTTGGATTAGGGAATATTTTAGCATCTCCTACCATGCCGATGACCTACAACTCTACAGTAACATCTGAGCAGAGCTGCGTTACTGTAATGTAGAATTGAATGTTGTATGCCATGCTACTATAAAAGTGTAGAGCTAAGAGGAGTCCATGAGTAAGTTTGTCCCTGTAACTCTGTCTGGTGTCTGTGTCTGCTGTTTGTGTGCTACGCTAACGGTTTCTGTATATTACTAGGGCAGTGAGTTTCCCCTGTCCTGCACACACACACACACACACACACACACACATATATATAGTCTGTGCTACTCCATGGGGTGTGTAAACGCGGACTCGCTGTCATGTCTAGTTTGGTTATTGGCACCTTGTCTCAGGGTGGTGCTGTTGTGGTATTTTTAACATTTGCTAGTAACCGTATTGTTTAAAACTTGTTCACAGATCCCAATTAAATGAGCACAAAAAGAGGACCACAAGTTTCTCGTATTAAACTCCCGCCATTTCCTAAGCCGCTGTCGGTCATGCTTCATCACAAAGCTTCAAATACATCAATGCAAGTATTTGACAGAAACTTCTACAACCGAACACTGTAAAACAGAATGATTTTTTATAGCACTTTGGTTCCACAGACTCTGGAAGAGCTGACAGCATCAGTGGTGGTTTAGACAGGACCTAAATATAACCGGCAATCTCGTCTTTTTTTTTGGCTGGTATAGTTCAGCCGGGATAAACAGCTGGTCTCTTCTTCAGTAATCTCTTTTAAGCTATTCCATTTGAACATCACACCTTCAGCCATCAGGATAGCTTCTTTGTTATCAAAAAGAAAATAGAATATAAATTGTCGTAGAGCAACATGCATGATTTGATCATTGAACATAACAGAACCAGATAAAATAACCGTTTCATTGTTTACTGTTCCCACGAACCTTTCATAATATTGGTTTGCTCCGCACTTCCCTCGTTATATATTGCTTCAACAAAGTATTAGCTTAAGTTTTTTTATTAATTTTATTCCCCTAAAATTATATATATATATATATATACATAAATTACACACATTTTATTTTCTCAATAGAAATGGTATTAAGAAGTCACATTAAAGGTGGAAAAGGTTCATTGTCTCACTTTTTAACAGGGGAATGTTTGATGATTCACTAGTATGTGGAGTATGTGTTCGCGCACAGGGTGCGTGTGATGCGTCAGTGCGTTAGATTTGTGGCAGAAGTGCTTGTAGTCAGTGCATGCTGCCCCTGCTTGCTACTCTCTGCTTACAGCTATCACCGCCAGCTAACACCTGGGTGGGTGAAAAGAGGAGCCGAGTGCGTAAGCCTCCTCCTGCTAGTACAAAGCCTCTCCACCACCAAGACCCCTGTGGTGCCTCCTCGTGGCCACACACGGTAAACTGCGTCTTTGCGGGCACAGGCTAAACTGTAGGGGATCTCGGAGCAGCAGTGGGCTCCAGAGGCGAGGCGTGCAGGCCCACAAGTGTGTGGACACGCCTTGGCGTCCGCCAACCACTGCCCCATCTATGGGCTAAATAGATATAAGACCTCAACGGTGGAAGTGGCGGAGAATGACACTGCATGTCACAACGGCACTGAAGGCGGATGAAGGCTGCAACAGAGGGTGGTCTCCAGTTGTCAATGATCCATGCCACTGGATCAAGGCCCCTCTCTGCCAAGGACCGTGTGGTGGCTGCAGGTGCATCAGTCTCCCCACGCTAAAAGACGTCACGCGCAGGCGTCCTCCCGAATGGGAACCCATCCATTTTACATCCCGGATACTTCAAAGTCCTTTGGCGACCGGGAAGTGGTAACGGGGGCAGGACAGTGAAGTCTGGCTTATCGTTAAGCTTATGGACTGAGGCAGAAGAGCTTCCCGGCAGCTGCACCCATGACTGAGCAGCCCTATTCAGGATCCACTCTGCTCACCCCAGTAGGGGAGGGGGTTAGAAAAGATACCCTAAAAATAGCCTGCCTTGCAACATCCTGTCTGGAATACCGCATCCAGAGGGATCACCACCACGCAGTCAGAAACAAAGAAAACATAAACTACACATTGGAGCCTGGAACGTGCGAACCCTCACGGACAACCAAGCCAGCGATCGACCTGATAGGCGAACTGCCATCAACTCCAGAGAGCTAAGGAAGTTCCAGATCGACATTGCAGCACTCTCCGAGACCCGACTGGCCGACGAAGGGCAGCTGAAGGAAGAAAAAGGCGGATATACTTTCTTTTGGAAAGGAAAGCCTGCAAATGAGCCACGAATCCACGGTGTGGGTTTGGCTATTAAGAACTGCCTCATCAACCACCTCCATGAACTCCCTGTGGGCATCAACGAGCGCCTAATGACCTTACGCCTTATGCTTGCTAGCAGTCATACGGCCACGGTCGTTAGTGCCTATGCACCAACCCTTGATGCACAGGATGAAGTTAAGGAGGCCTTTTATGCTGACCTGGACAAAGTTCTATCTGAAGTCCCCAAGGAGGACAAGCTAATTCTGCTCGGAGACTTCAACGCCAGAGTGGGACGAAACCACCACCTATGGAGGGGTACGCTGGGGAGAGAAGGGGTCGGAACTACAAACTCACTACTGCTAACTAAGTGCTTGGAGCACAACCTGGTCGTCACCAACACACTTTTCCGTCAGAAAACCAAGTTCAAAACATCATGGATGCACCCTCGCTCCAAACTGGCATCTCATTGACTACGTCATTGTCCGCTCTAAAGACCGTCGCAACGTCCTAAACACCAGAGCAATGACCAGTGCAGACGACTGCTAGACCGACCACCGCCTCATTCGCTCCATCATGTCCATCCGCTTAATGCGGAAAAGACGGATGCAGAAAAGACAGTGCCGGCCAAGAATTAACATCGAGCTGCTGAGTGACACCACCTACCAACAAATAACCGTTTCATTGTTTACTGTTCCCACGAACCTTTCATAATATTGGTTTGCTCCGCACTTCCCTCGTTATATATTGGTTCAACAAAGTATTAGCTTAAGTTTTTTTTTTAATTTTATTCCCCTAAAATTATATATATATATATATATATATATATATAAATTACACACATTTTATTTTCTCAATAGAAATGGTATTAAGAAGTCACATTAAAGGTGGAAAAGGTTCATTGTCTCACTTTTTAACAGGGGAATGTTTGATGATTCACTAGTATGTGGAGTATGTGTTCGCGCACAGGGTGCGTGTGATGCGTCAGTGCGTTAGATTTGTGGCAGAAGTGCTTGTAGTCAGTGCATGCTGCCCCTGCTTGCTACTCTCTGCTTACAGCTATCACCGCCAGCTAACACCTGGGTGGGTGAAAAGAGGAGCCGAGTGCGTAAGCCTCCTCCTGCTAGTACAAAGCCTCTCCACCACCAAGACCCCTGTGGTGCCTCCTCGTGGCCACACACGGTAAACTGCGTCTTTGCGGGCACAGGCTAAACTGTAGGGGATCTCGGAGCAGCAGTGGGCCCCAGAGGCGAGGCGTGAAGGCCCACAAGTGTGTGGACACGCCTTGGCGTCCGCCAACCACTGCCCCATCTATGGGCTAAATAGATATAAGACCTCAACGGTGGAAGTGGCGGAGAATGACACTGCATGTCACAACGGCACTGAAGGCGGATGAAGGCTGCAACAGAGGGTGGTCTCCAGTTGTCAATGATCCATGCCACTGGATCAAGGCCCCTCTCTGCCAAGGACCGTGTGGTGGCTGCAGGTGCATCAGTCTCCCCACGCTAAAAGACGTCACGCGCAGGCGTCCTCCCGAATGGGAACCCATCCATTTTACATCCCGGATACTTCAAAGTCCTTTGGCGACCGGGAAGTGGTAACGGGGGCAGGACAGTGAAGTCTGGCTTATCGTTAAGCTTATGGACTGAGGCAGAAGAGCTTCCCGGCAGCTGCACCCATGACTGAGCAGCCCTATTCAGGATCCACTCTGCTCACCCCAGTAGGGGAGGGGGTTAGAAAAGATACCCTAAAAATAGCCTGCCTTGCAACATCCTGTCTGGAATACCGCATCCAGAGGGATCACCACCACGCAGTCAGAAACAAAGAAAACATAAACTACACATTGGAGCCTGGAACGTGCGAACCCTCACGGACAACCAAGCCAGCGATCGACCTGATAGGCGAACTGCCATCAACTCCAGAGAGCTAAGGAAGTTCCAGATCGACATTGCAGCACTCTCCGAGACCCGACTGGCCGACGAAGGGCAGCTGAAGGAAGAAAAAGGCGGATATACTTTCTTTTGGAAAGGAAAGCCTGCAAATGAGCCACGAATCCACGGTGTGGGTTTGGCTATTAAGAACTGCCTCATCAACCACCTCCATGAACTCCCTGTGGGCATCAACGAGCGCCTAATGACCTTACGCCTTATGCTTGCTAGCAGTCATACGGCCACGGTCGTTAGTGCCTATGCACCAACCCTTGATGCACAGGATGAAGTTAAGGAGGCCTTTTATGCTGACCTGGACAAAGTTCTATCTGAAGTCCCCAAGGAGGACAAGCTAATTCTGCTCGGAGACTTCAACGCCAGAGTGGGACGAAACCACCACCTATGGAGGGGTACGCTGGGGAGAGAAGGGGTCGGAACTACAAACTCACTACTGCTAACTAAGTGCTTGGAGCACAACCTGGTCGTCACCAACACACTTTTCCGTCAGAAAACCAAGTTCAAAACATCATGGATGCACCCTCGCTCCAAACTGGCATCTCATTGACTACGTCATTGTCCGCTCTAAAGACCGTCGCAACGTCCTAAACACCAGAGCAATGACCAGTGCAGACGACTGCTAGACCGACCACCGCCTCATTCGCTCCATCATGTCCATCCGCTTAATGCGGAAAAGACGGATGCAGAAAAGACAGTGCCGGCCAAGAATTAACATCGAGCTGCTGAGTGACACCACCTACCAACAACAGCGGCAGGAGGCCTTTAGCGCAGCGTTGCCCAAACAGTACCCAGAGGATACGGAAACACACTGGAGCACACTTTTGACTGCCATAATGAAATCCTGCAAAAATATCCTTGGTCTCAAAAAGCGGAGACATCAAGACTGGTTTGATGAGCACGACACTGAGATCCAGCAACTAATTGACAACAAGCAGCAAGCTTTCATCACTTTGCAAAACGACATCCACTGCAAAGTGAAAAGAGTAGCCCACGCCAAAGCGAAGGCAGCTGTCCAAACACAGGTTAGGGAACTGAAGAACCAGTGGTGGACAAAGAAGGCTCTGGAGATCGAGCAGCTTGCTGACTCTGGAGACACGAGAGGCTTCTTCGATGCCACAAAAGTGGTGTATGGTCCCAGCCACCGCTGCCTAACCCCCCTTCGCTCAAAGGATGGTCTGCTGCTGAAGGACAAGGACGCAATTTCAAACAGGTGGAAAGAACATTATGAGGACAGGGACACTACACCTGAGATGGAGGCTCTTGACCAACTCCCACAACAACCCACAGATGAAAGCATGGGAGAACCACCTATCTTGGATGAGCTGCAGGATGCCATTGGGAAGATGAGGAACAACAAGGCTGCTGGGCCCGACGGCATTCCAGCAGAGATCCTGAAGAAAGGCGGACCCGATCTTACCAAGCACATCCATGCCCTGCTTCTCAAAATATGGGAAGAGGAAATCCCTGCACAGCTCAGAGATGCCCTAATTGTCTCCATATTTAAGAAAGGAGACAAGGCAGACTGTGGGAATTACTGTGGCATCTCTCTCCTGTCCACCATAGGGAAAGCCCTTGCTCAGGTTTTGGCCAACAGGCTCACCCCCCTGTCAGAAAGCGTGCTTCCTGAGTCTCAGAGTGGATTTCGCCCAAGCAGAGGCACTACAGACATGATTTTCATTGCGCGACAACTGCAAGAAAAATGCCGGGAACAAAACCAATCACTATACATGGCTTTCATAGACCTCACCAAAGCCTTCAACTCGGTTAACCGTCAGGCCCTTTGGCTGGTTCTGTCCAAGATAAATACCCAGATAAATACATCCGGGTACTGAGACTACTGCATGATAACATGTCAGCCACAGTGCTCAGTGGCAGAGGAGATGAAACGGAACCCTTAGGGTAGACACAGGTGTAAAACAGGGATGTGTCGGGTCCAGAATCGGCCTCCACGCTCCAACACCATTTTCCATTTTTGTTGCTACTATCCTCCATCTCACAAACATACATCTGCCCCAGGGAGTCGAAATAATGTACAGAACCGACGGTCAACTCCTCAACATCAACCGTTTCAGGGCAAAAGGTAAAACCACAACCATATCCATCATAGAGCTGCAGTATGCAGACGATAATGCCCTCGTAGCCCTCTCAGAAGAGGACCTACAGTGCACTCTGTCTGCTTTTGCGAAGCCATACAAACAGCTTGGTCTTGCCATCAATATAAAAAAAACCCAAATCCTCCACCAATCACCACCAAACAGTAGTGCGCCTGTCCTGCCCCCAAACCTCTCAATTGACAAAATCCGACAAAATGTGGACCACTTCCCATATCTCGGGAGCTTCTTGTCATCTAAAGCTGTCATTGACGATGAAATGCACCACCGCCTCAGCTGTGCCAGTGGGGCCTTCTTAAGGCTGAGGAAGTGAGTCTTTGAGAACTGCCACGATTGCCCAAAACCAACTCAGATGGACTGGCCATGTAGTCCGCATGCCTGATTCTCGCCTCCCAAAACAAGTCCTTTACTCCCAGCTTGTTGAAGGGAAACGGGCCGCGGGAGGTCAAAAGAAGAGATTTAAGGACAACATCAAGGCAAACCTGACAAAGTGTCGCATAGACCTTAAGTCTTGGGAAGTCAAGGCAACAGACAGGACGATGGGGAGAAACCTTGTCCGTGAGGGTGCCGCGCAATATAATGACGACCTCCGCCATGCTGCACAAGACAAGCGCAGACTTAGAAAGGAGAGAGCATCCACCAAACAGGCCCAACCCAAACCCACCACCAATACATTCCCTTGTCCACATTGCCCCAGAATAATCGGATCCAGAATCGGCCTCCACGCCCACCTGAAGACCCACAAGGACCAGGAAGGGGGACAGTCATACTCGACCACGAGTGATTGCCGATGATGATGATGATGTGGAGTACAACATCTCAGGTCTTGGTAATTTTATTCATTGCTGTGGAGGCAGGTTGTTTGCATCGGGGCTGTTTGAGCTGTGTTAATTGGAGAAATTAATTTTTATTCGAACCCCAAGCAGACAATATCATTTCAATAATATTTAATTGTAATGTAATAAAAAACAATTTCTTACATGATGGATGTCTGCACTAGTGTGTCTTAGAAATAAACAATACCTGACAACAGGTATAGGTTTCACAATAATGAAATAGCTACTGTGGGAAACAATATCACACATACAAGTGGATTCCCATGTGTCCCAACTTTTCAGTCATACCCAACTGAGGTCTCTCATCTACAGGACTTATGTTGTGTTCATTGACACGTTTGTTTTACTACAATACCTGGTGACCCCTGTTCTCCCAACAGGAACCAATAGCAGAAACCGGTTTGTACAGTCTGTACAATTCTTGTTGTCATGACCTGGCTCTGGATGGTAGACTGCACGAATAATTCCATTGACGTTCCCAAACAATAAAGCCACCGCAAACAAATCACGCAGACAGGTCTAAAATACAACACTGTGATTACCCATAAACTTTGGGTGTGTATGCATTACAATGAAAAACAAAGAATTACTCCTTTTATGTTTATTAATCAGCCAACAGTTTATATATAATAACTCAGCTGACGAGACTGCATGCGTGCTGAGGTCACTTGGACAGAGCTGCCAGCTTCTTGTGCCTGCAAGCTGCTCCAGACTTCTTAGCTTTAGCCTTCGACACGGCCCTTTGGGATACACGTTTGCCTCCATTCTTGGCATTGGACTGACGCCTGGAAAGGCAAAACAGACCGACGTAAGAACAAGTGAAGACCTGTAAATATTGAATGCTATTGACACATGGAACACTGTAAGCTCACTTGATCCTGTATGTGTCTTTGAGAGGGCACGCTTTGCGCTTGTGCTCCAGACTGCCACAGTTGAAGCAGCCCTTTTCCCCTGGACCGTCTACACATAGATGGTCAGGGAGGGCACAGCGACCACAGTGCTGGCAGTGTCTCCAGGCTGGAAGGGACAACAAAGAACCACGTTAACAGGAGACAACGGATACAAGTTGGTCTCACCACTTTAGCTAGTCTTCATAGGTTTCAAATGTGTTGAAATTTACGCACATGGTTTCACACATTTCTCACACATAGAGCAGTGCTTCCATTCTCGGCCGTCCTGCAGCGAGAGAAGCACAAATTGTAACTTGTGTATTTATTAGATACAAAAATGTATGCAGTTATGTTTTATACCTTGGATGGACAGATGTTGCATTTAGAACAGTGCTTGTTGAGGGATGTGACGAATCTCTGACACACAGAGCAGAACCTAAAAATGAGAAAGAACAAAGACGAGTACCTGGTATTAAGCATTGTCAGATTGGCCATTTGGTCCATAAACTATAACCACATAAAGTTGTTATAGTTGTCTTGTGTTAGAACAACCGGTACCAACCATTTCAACTAAAGAACAATTATTTTTTATTAGTCACTACAGCAGGTGGCTGTTCATAATTTTTATTCTGTGTCATTGTTTGCTTGGGCATTGACAATACCATTGCCAATGGTATTGTACAAAGGCTGTCATAAATAAGGATAGTTTAATATTAGAAGGATTAAAGATACGCACCTAAAAGTGGATTTATGCAACCATGTGAAATCTGAATGAAACTGAAAATGGTCATGTTTTTAAAACTAAAAGAACACCCCCGTTGTATAGTTCGACAATACACTTATACACCGCCTTTATGTTGACAGGAGTGTTTTAGTTTTGAGGGCATAAGGGGGAAAACTATTTCCAACCGCATTAAGAGATGAAACAATTTGTTTATAATGAGTGATATTTATGTTTCTGACCACTCAAAAGGAATATTGAAATGATACTATAAAGAAACCGCGTTCATTTTACTGACCGCTTCAATCAGACATTAGAATGAAATTTCCGTGAGGTTACATGACCCTTATCTTTTGACCGCTAAAGGTCAAAACATAACATTTACAATATACGCCTCTTTAACTTAGTGTTTATGGACCTTGATATGAACGTACCCTGGTATGAACATAGTGATAGGGCTGCACAAACAATCAAATTTTAATCGCAATCTCGAGTTTAGCTGTCAAGATTAAATGAGCATGATCGTCAGCAATATTGTCGAATCAAATGTGTGCTGTGCTACATATCAAATCAGGCGCTTTCTCAACTAAGTCAGCCAACCACTAAGGGGACAACAAGGTAGGAGCAGTCGCAACGACAGTCTTGGAGAAAGTTCTGTCTGCAGTGGACTCAGATTAAGTAGAAGAGCAGAGAGACAATAGATGGCACGGGTGTGAAGTTAACTAAATGAAAACGCGAGGAGCGAGTCCCACGAAAAGGATCATCCATTGTCTTTTTGGGGAGGTTAAGTGATGTGAACCAAAAATAATCATGAGCACAAAGTGCGTTAGAATTGTGTCTAAGCCACATAACAAAACAACCAACTTCTCCAACCACCTGAAGAACCACCACAGAATGACGAATGCATTAATGCCAAAGCTACCGCACTGAATCTCCGTCAGTATCAAAGTCAATCCAGAAAACCATAACTTGGTATCCATCCACCTCCCAAAGACGCACTGAAATAACACATTTAATTTAATTTGGCTAATAAATACAGCGAGCAATGAAGGCCTCAGAAAGATGTTCAAAGTGCAATAAAAATATGTTATTCCTAAAAAAAAAGTCATGGTAATCGTGATCGCAATATTGGTCATGGCTATTAACCATGTCTGCTTGCACTTTACCCTCTGCTGGTGTAATCTTGTAAAATCCCCATGTGCAGGACCAATAAAGGATTATCATCCAATTCTAGACGAACCTCTGACTCATTACTCTGAGCATCAGTGTGCTGGTACCTGTATCCCTCATCTTTGGGAAGGGTGATGTCTCTGGGGGAGATGTTGGTGAACACTCTGACGGGAGACTGCTTCCTGCCCGTCTTCCCGTGTTTATACAGAGGATGGTTGTCATAGTCCACCTGGAAACAAACCAAATACTGACTTCATCTTTTTGAGTAGTTAGAAAAAGGTAGATGCAAAGGAAGCCGATTTAAGACATCAAGAACATAAATGACATGTTTCTCATGAGGTTCTTTGGATGTTAAACTGTTAAACTGCTGGGTGAGCCTGACATGCTGATACACAATGATCACCAGTTGTTCCCTGGAGGAAGTCTGCCAATCTCAAACTTGACTGGACGGGGTGCACAAAGTATTGTTTTTGGTAACCAGAGAAAGTTAACAAAAATATGCTTGGAGCAAGCCAGAGGAAGTTCAGGTCATAACTCCGCCTGCAATAAACATTTGTGCTAATGTAAAAACATTTGGATTTATTCAAGTTCATATGGATTATATTTGATTTATTTATGATAATAAAGTACCTGAGCACTGTCATAGTTGGAGCCGAGTACCCTTTGTTCTTACATGTTATTATTATTAGTTGATACACATTTTGACCAATATATATCCATGACTTCTAATCAAAATTTCCATTGGCAAACCTTTTGTGAAATCGAAAGAGAAAAAAATGTAGTATTAACCATTAATTCCAAAGCGCACACGTTGTTTCCCCTACCAATCAATTAGGCACTAAGACTCCAAAAGGCCGATAAAGACTCCATTATCCACTAGCGGTGGGTATTATTTATTTATTTTTTTAATTATGGGGCCTAAACCAATACTTTCTTTTTTAAAGCACAAAAACTATTGCCAACGTTAAAGACATGAATAGACCATTTACGCAAAAAACTAAAACACGTCACAGTAGCGTTAACCCACTTCCGTTGTATGCTTTGTTGATGGAGAAATGGCAGCTAACGGTACCGTTAGAGAAGTCAGGCTTGTCGAAAAAACTAACGAAGTTCACTAGCGCCGATGTGGTGAAGAGTGTGGAGATAAATTTGTCCACTAAAGGCAACAAACTCGACGAGGGATATAAATTCTTCCACGAAGAGTGAACCCTACCACGCCCCATTGTACGAGCGAGCGACACAGCGACGGACCTGGAAATACATTGCGGAATTATAATAACTATTAAACATAGAAATCACGAAGAAATTGGTAAGAAATGGAGAAAAAGGCAGCGAAAGAAAAGTGACCTTACACGGAGAAACTTACTAGCAGCGCTAAGCAGAGGTATTTAGAGAAGCTGGCTGATATTGACAACGTCGACCCATACGAGCTGCCTGCAGCAGAATGGAACAGAGACCTAGATTCTTTACCACCTTGTACCTACATGGAGATTGTTAATTACTTGGTTTTTGGCATCAGTTACTACACTATGCAAGAATTTAAAAGCATGAAATCCTTGGAAAGCTACGAGACGTTCTGCTGCGGCTCGGTGCAAGTCATCTTAAGCCCGCAAACACGGCATGATTTTATTTTAGCTTGCCTGGTATGGGTGATTTCTCCTAATTCGGTTATTTAAGGCTTTAAGATCAATTTCCAAATTGTATTCCTCTTTTTAGTAAACGTTAGCATGGGTGTATTCACTTATGCCTAGCTAGCATTATAGTTAGCTAGCAGGCTACGCAACAACGTTAGGTGTACTACTTGGCTTTAAGAGGCGACAACGTAAACACATTTAAATATATTTTAAGATAACTTAACCAAATGAAAATGCAGAGAACGCACTCTCATCGACGGGGGGATGCGGTCGAAGGTAATGTCCTTTAATTGCAGCCCCCCAAGAAATCCGACGTCACATTATAGACATGCTCTCCTTCATGCCGTTTCCATGAAGGGATACGAAAAAACACATAGTGCCACATAGAAAAGAATGAAAGGAAAGGTAGGGCTGTTCGTGGGTGGAAGACGAACAGCATGGAACACAGCAGAAATTGCGACTGGTCAACTGTGCCAGTTTTCGTATCTGCCGCTACGCTAACAGAAAGTTCTACTACGCTACATTGACGTATTTCCGTTCGAAAAATGCGGAAGTGTGTAAATGGTCTATTGAAACTTGAACTATGAACAATATACCCGAAGAGAGAAACCTACTGCTCGGTGTAGCAGTGGCCCTATGATGGGATAGCTGTAGTTGCTTTGTTTAGCATGGCTCGTTAACGCCGCATGCGGATCATTTAAGCTGGGAGTGTGAGAGCGGGTTCCTTCTTATCTGTTGAGCGTCTCTTTAAAAGCATATGAATTATTTCACTCATCTTAAATGAATGACATGAACATATGTACAGTTGTGGTCAAGTTTACATACACTTGTAAAGTACATAATGTCATGGCTCTCTTGTAAATAATGAGAACGAGGTTCTCATTATTTACCAGTCACTCACTCAGTCACTCACTCAGTCACTCACTCAGTCACTCACTCACTCACTCACTCACTCACTCACTCACTCACTCAGTCAGTCACTCACTCACTCACTCACTCAGTCAGTCACTCACTCACTCACTCAGTCAGTCAGTCACTCACTCACTCACTCAGTCAGTCAGTCAGTCACTCACTCACTCACTCAGTCACTCACTCAGTCACTCAGTCAGTCACTCAGTCAGTCACTCACTCAGTCAGTCACTCAGTCACTCACTCAGTCACTCACTCAGTCACTCACTCAGTCACTCACTCAGTCACTCACTCAGTCACTCACTCAGTCAGTCAGTCAGTCAGTCAGTCACTCACTCAGTCACTCACTCAGTCACTCAGTCACTCACTCAGTCACTCACTCACTCACTCACTCAGTCACTCACTCAGTCACTCACTCAGTCACTCACTCAGTCACTCACTCAGTCACTCACTCAGTCATCCGGGCATGCACTGCGGTCTCATGAGGAAACGCAGCTTTTTGATAAAAAGTTTTCTTGTTCCCGGATACAAATATTTTTTTAAGTATTTGTTTGAAATAAGTACTTGTAAAAACCACGTTATTTGTGCCTTTCCGAATACCGTATTCGGGTTCGGCTCCACCCCTAGTCAGGAGGGTGAAGAGTCAACCGAGAACCACTGGGGCTGTTTTGCTGCCAATGGAACTGATGCTTCACAGAGAGTAAATGGGATAATGAAGAAGGAGGATTACCTTCAAATACTTCAAGATAAGCTAAACTTATCAGCCCGAAGGTTGGGTCTTGGGTGCAGTTGGGTGTTCCAACAGGACAATGACCCCAAACATACATCAAAAGTGGTAATAGAATGGCTAAATCAGGCTAGAATTAGGGTTTTAGAATGGCCTTCCCAAAGTCCTGACTTAAATCCCATTGTATGTCAGAAAGCCATCAAATTTAACTGAAACAATTCTGTCAAGGGGAGTGGTCAAAGATTCAACGAGAAGCTCTCTAGAAGCTTGTGGATGGCTACCAAAAGCGCTCATTTGAAGTGAAAATGGCCAAGGGACATGTAACCGAATATTAGCACTGCTGTATGTATATTTTTGACCCAGCAGATTTGATCACTTTTTCTGTTAACCCATAATAAAGTCATAAAGGAACCAAGCTTCATGAATGTTTGTGACAAGGAAGTGTCTGTTCCAATAAAAGAAAAATCAGACTTGTAAAGAACATAATGTCATGGTGCTCTTGAGTTTCCCATTATTTCTACAAGTGCATGTAAACGTTTGACCACAACTGTATATGACAAATTTCCACAACTGGTTTAATTCAAATGAAGTGTTTGCAGTGTTAACAGCGGGCTCCCTCCCCCCTGCTGAAATTATCCCCCGGCCCCCTAAAAAGTGTGGAATAAAAAATAACTGTTTGAATATCATTATTTTTTGGTATCAAACAGACACTAGTGATGCATTGGTGGTTTACCTGGTAGTCCAGCATGATGCATGAGGGGAGACATTGTAGGATGCGCGATTCAAAGAAATATGGGAAGATCCACATCATGGGAATGTCAGTGTTACTGCAGTCTGCACACAACAACTCCTGGATATTAGCTTCAAACATTTTACATTAGAAACAGAATCGGAAACATTTGGATGTGTGCAGTGGTTACGAGTAGGGATGGGTATAGTTTGTTTCCGATACCGTTGCTAAACCAATACTTTTAAAACGATACCTTTGCCTAAACAATCTCTGAATACCTTTCCCTGGCTACGAGTAGGGTACAGAGAACAGGTGCCATATTGGTGGACACAGAGCTCACGTCCGCAACCCCTACGCCCCCTCCCTCTCCCATCGGACGGTGCATCCCTTAATGTAATGAACCCACTGAAGTTCTCCATAAAGCTTTTTAGCCTCTTCAGTTTATTGTTTGGGTTTTGCTATTAGTTCACTCAACTCAGAATAATAAAAGATAATGCCCCTGTCCTCTAACAGCACACAGAGTTACAGACTATTTAGGGAACATGGTGGAGGTTCTAGCAGCTAAAAAGACTCGTCTCAGGAGTTGATGGCTACCAAACCAGTAAAGAGGGAAAGGAAGAGTGAACCGGACTCCAGATTTGAATGTTACTAATGTCTGTCCCCTACTGCTAAATAACCATTGACCATCATTAATAAAACAAAATACAAAAGCATCTTTATACAATGATGACGTATCAATTCTGGGTTAACACCTTTTTCTACCACACACTGCTTGCCGTAGAAAGAGACCAACAAGTTTTCTATGTTTTTCAACTGCACTACAATGTCCTCCATGTTGCACTCTTTCATGTTGCCTTACTTTATAAGACTTTGCTCTTGTGGAGACAGTAAAAAAAAAAGAACTCACCAGAACTTTGCAGCTTCCTCCATGTCTGTGAGATCAGAGAGAAGCTGTTGGCAAGAGGGGTCACCAGGCCACCGAACGGAGGGTCGGCCACCATCACCACTTTGTGGCCCTCGCTCTCTGTGAGGAAGGCCTGCAGTACTCCAACAGACACCTGCCAACACAAAAGGCTCTATGGCACTGAAATGGAAAGCAAACATACGCAACTCAGGTGTTCAACCTTACCTCGCCATCAAAGAAGTGATGGTTGAACATGTTGTAGTGACAGAATTCATTCTTGCTGTAGAACTGACTGTATCTGAAACAAAAAAAATCTTATTTCAGCAGGAAACTTTCAACAACAGGAAGCTTTCACACAAGTTCTTTTTCAGAAAGAAAACGGCACGTTTCAACATTTCTCCATTATGTAAAGCAAACACCGTAAATTATGAGTCCAGTTAACAGAGGTGAGTGCAGGCTGAAGCTTGCAACAGAGAACACACCCTCTGCACTGCTAACCTGCACATTCTTCGGAAACACAGCATACACGCACAGCTGAGAGACCTCAGGTAAGAAAGGCATTTCGTCTAAACGATTACAATATGACTTTCTGAATATGCATTATAAATATATAGCTGATGCAGCATGCCGAGATCCATCTGGTAGGGTTCCAAAACTACTGAGAATTACTCATAAGCAGACATGTATGCAAATATTTCTAATACAAATTGAAAAACATTATTAAATCCATTTGTGAGTAACTATTATTTACCTCAACAAAAACATAAATGTTGAATAAAACACTGCGGTTTTTCCCCAGTGTTTCCAAGCTTGCCTAGGCGAAAGAACCGGCAGACGAATATTTGAACAAATAAACGTATTAAAATGAACATGTTCCAGTTTACCACGTAATCAATTTGCTAGGTAATGACAAAGATGTGCAAAAGAACGTTTGCAAAAAAAAACAAAAAAAAAAAAGAAAATGGCCCAAATTTCCAAAATCCCCAAGCTTAACTTCCCATACAAAGTTTCTGTTCCTTTGCAATACTATTCTCTGGTAACCAGAGAACTCTTCCATTGCAATTAGTCCACAGAAACCAGAGGAGCCTGCATCTGGTGGTAATGGTCAGTCACCATGAAGTGCCCCGCATACTGCACCCTCTGCAGGCTGCAACCATGTACTGCATGCCAGACTGAGCTTCCCCCCCGCTGGACTACAGCAGCGACTGCGTTCAGCCTTTCCCACATTCTCCAAAACTACAGAAGAAGATAGCCAACGTTGGACAGCCCTCACAGGTAAACTCTTACACACAACAACATGCACGTTGCCAAGTTTCATCTGCATGGAACGGAGTTGGATACGTAAAAAGGACTGACCAATCTAGTGGCACTTCGATGCAACTGTCATGAGTCCACTTGTAGAAAGACGGTCCTATCTACGTCCTCCTCGGTCTCCTTTAATAGCCAAATCACAGAACCACCACCTCCCAATATCCAGGGATTCATCTGTGATGTAGCCAAAAACATTCTGAATGTAGGAATATATTAAAGCCATTAGCTACAAACAGTCAGCTAAGAACAGGAAACTGAGGCTACAATTCACACAGGCTCACCAAAATTGGACAATAGAAGATTGGAAAAAGGTTGCCTGGTCTGATGAGTCTTGATTTATGCTGCGACATTTGGATGGTAGGGTCAGAATTTGGCGTAAACAAGGAAGGTGTGAAGGTCCGAGCACCGACACGTTCAAACACACTTGTCACTCAAGTATTGTCCTGCTGTTAATCACTATTTATTTTATCTCAATTCAAGAGGCAGTCTGACAATCTGAGGTAAGACACTGCACCATAAGACGATCCTGTACAGCTCTGCTGCAGACCTCTTTGATTTGTTGTAATCTCTGGGATAACTCTCGCAGTCCTAAATCATACACCTTCAAAAAGGAAATCCAACTGAATGAAGAGAAATTTGAAAGGCTCCTAAAAACATTATCCTCCATCTCCAAACACCTGAAAGCTCAGCTGCAGAGGCGGGCTCTCCTGTTAGGTACTTACGCCATCAATTCGCCACAAGCTAACTCAATGAAGTTATAATAATATCTGGATTAGTAGTCAGGCAACACAAATGCATCAGCTAATGAATCCATGAATTACTACTATGAAACTCTCGTTAAGGACCAACATCTCTGACCCGATGATCAGTGCATCTATATATCTAAGAATTCTGTTTATTTTCAGATTGGTCGCCCAATGGGATTGACAGGCAGACTTGTCATAGCCAGATCTTGGTGACCTCAGATGGGCGGGGCATGTCCTCCTCCAGCTCTGCTCACTCAGTTGAGAAGCATCCCCTCCAGTTTGACAAGGTGTGCTGTGCTCTGGGCTCATCTCCCGTCACAGCTGGTCAGCGTTACTGGGAGGTGGACATCCGCTGCTGCTCTGCCTGGGCGTCGCCTACAGCAGCATGCAGTGTAGGGGCCGGGACACCAAGGGCACCAAGTTGGGCCGTAACAGATACTGGTGTGTGGAGCTTCGCAATGGTCATCTGACTGCTTCGCACAACGACAGGCACGTAGCGTGCAGGGGCGCTGGGCAGACGCCACTGGGAAAGGTGGGAGTGTGGGTAAGGCCAGCTGGTGTTCTACAATGCAGACACCATGGCTGTCCTGCAGAGATTCTCAGCAGCTGTGACACCGGTGTTCGACCGGGCGCATCACCAGTTCACAGAGCCCGTTTCCTGCCATGCGGTTCTTGAGACCACTAGAGAACCAGGTGTGGCCGAATCACATGGAGCTCATGCACATCAACACTCCATAATACCGCATTCCACCATGAAAGTATAGCATTGCATCAGAGCTGGTGTACAGTCCAAAATACTAAGAAAACAAAATCACAAACCTGTAGTCTATGTCCAGCAGCAGACTCTTCATTTGCTCATGCTTCTGCTCAAGGTTTCGCAACTTGATCAGCTCCTGAAGTCTGGACCAAACAATAATCACAATGGAGTAAAAGTTAAATAACAAAACAGTATTTTTGTAATTTATGGCACTGTGTATTCTCTGGAAGATATTATGTCAAACAAATGTTATGTTTTGAGGGGCGGGGAGGGTTGCTGCTATTACAAATATGAGACCCGGACATCACTTCTTGCCGTAGCGTGGAATAGTTTATTACTCCAGGGAGGCCATAAGAACTAATACAGTACCTGGAATGCTATGACTTTAGTATGATGAAACACAATGCCAGTGCGAATACTGACATTTCTTGCACAATCTTTTTGTAAATCATATTTAGAGTTGTTCCGATCTGATACCAGTATCGGAAATGCCTCCGATACTGCCGAAAATGCTGGCATCGGGTATCGGCGAGTACTGGAGTCATGGCACCGATCCGATACCGTTAGCTAACGTTAACGTTAGCGCCTGACGTTAGCTAACGTTAGCTCAGGAGCTGACAGTCAGTCTGTTTGAAATAAAAGTTTATGGTATCTGCAAATGTAAAACCCTCACCTTGGTGTGCCCACACACAGCACCTTCCTAACACCCAGACCAGCCAGGGTGTCCAGCAGAAAGTTGGCGCTGCGGTCGGTGAACAGGTATTGCGCATTACTTTTCTTGTTGTCCAGCGGACGCAACAAAATGCTGGGCCTGCTGAGCTGAGCCGCGGACACTGTTGCGGTTCTGTGAGACGAGTGGACCTCTCGCTCTCCTGGCAGGAGCAACATCTGACAATCCTGACAGAATTTCTTCTCATCCGATGGGAGGGCAGCAAACTTTCTAAATCTGATGGCCAATTGGAGAAAATGTTCATAGTCTGCTTCCTTTATGTATGACTGACTTTGGTTATATCAAACATTACGACCATTTAAACCGTGTCACAAGTCATCCTACAGTGAATTAAAGCTAATAATAGAATATGAATAGATACACTAATGCAAAGGTAGGCTTATTTGTTATTAGAGACTGGCTGGCTTCTTACCTCCCGCAGTTCTCCTGCGTGGTAAAAATAGCTCTCTTTGACTGATTCTCTGCTTCTCTGGCCAAACGCCTGGCCTCTGACACCTTCAAAAGCAAAACACGCCACATTAGGGGCTGACATTTTACAAGTTGTTAGGAATTCCAGGGAACCTACCTTGTCATCTTCCCACTGGAAGAAGTTGCAGTCTTTTCGGTCTCTGCAAGCGGAGCAGGCATAAAACCGTCTGCCTTTCTCACCTCCTTTGCGAACTTTCTCGAAAAGCAAAGTTGGACCTATTGACACACACGTGACATCTTTAAATGTGAGTGTGTCGATGCCGGATCGTAGTTTGGAACCCTGAAAGCAGACCAAAAACAACAGCCCCGGTCTCGTCTCGTGGCCGCTTACCACGGCTCTTGACACGTGAGGCAGACTTACCGTGGGGACAACATGGCGCTGCTCTGCCGCCCTCTGCAACAATCACTTCTAACCCACAAATCGCGTTGTCAACTTCGTTAACATCCATGTCAATACACGCTTAGTTCTATTGTAAACTTTACTTTTTAACACACGAGCTCAGCCTGATGAATGGAAGTCATTCCGTCGCGCAGATTTGACGTCATGAACATTCGTTTCTTTTTTTTTTCTTCAGGTTTGTAACGGGGGACATCCACCGTCACATTACCGCCACCTACTGTACTGGAGTGTGGACAAGAGTTCCTATCCCTTTACCAAAAAGGGAACGCCCTGAATACGTTTAGTCAAGCCTGTTTTTTTCAGGTGTCATGTAATACCTTTTCTGCTTCCGAGGTTAATGCATTTAAATTGCTCTACTGACAGTTTCCTCTTCTGTCTCAATCAAGTGTGAATTTCAGACAATGGCAGATTATATGCTCTACTGTCCCCTTGAAATGTTTAGCGTTTTAGTCTACTTATTCCACCCTAAACTGATTGACCTAAAACACAACATAACTTCCAATGGAAGGGCCTGTCCTCAACAAATTGCTCTGATATGTCGAGATGACATCCCAGAACATCCCCAGAAATTCTCAGAATATTGACTGTGGGACGCTGTAGTTGATCGCTGAATATTTGCACTATTTGCCAGTTTTTGCAGAGAGTCCTTATTGATCTATTCACACCTGTGTTGTCCAAATGTATCAAAATCAAGAGTTTTTGTGAAACTATCTGGGCGTTACCTGGCATCCATTTTGGACGATTTTTTTGAAAATGTAATATGTTATAACTCCAAAGAACATTCTTATTTCTGCCTAGAATGTCTTATTCATCATGCTAGGTGTTACATGGCCCATGTTTTTTTTTGTCCTGTTCCTTTAACTGTGTGGGTGTGTGAGTGGTGTAGAGTGCTTGTTCTCTGTGTGTCTGGATTTAACAGGTGTGCTGTTGGCGAGGAGGCGTGGCCTGTCTGAAGACCTGGCAGCTGGGAGTAACCGGCTAATGAACTGGGGCGAGAGAGAGACCCCCCCTTGTTTTTGTATAGTCTGTCAAAGACCCTGGCCCTTTCTCAATAGAACGGGCTTGTACGCCATGCCGTTGCAGTAAACGCTAAAAATACTTAACATCAAAATGGCCCAGGCTCAATCCCAAACCGAGAAAGGAGTTTCCTTCTTGAGGAGAATGGCTTGAGTGTGTTGATGGGGTATACCCATAGACATAATATACATACACGCCGCACTGGCCGATACTGCCTATTGGCACTGACGAGAAATGCGGCCGCCATCTTGGAACGGTCACCCGCTCCACTCAGTGTAATCTGTTTGGCAGGTGCAATGAGCTGTGAGCGCATTCAATGAATCATACCTCACTGAATACCGAACTGATTTTCACGTGTTTTTTTTGCTGAAAAGGTCATACATGTAGCTATGACACAGGCCACATAGTTCGGCATATTTTAATATTCATTGTGGACTTAACAGTAATGTAATATTCTGATATATGATGTGATGTAGACTATGATAGGTATTTTGCACACGCTATAATTTTGATAGAGAAGCAGAAACAGTAGTAGTAAAGTCAGACATTTAATAAGTTAAAAAACAATATAGGATTATATTATATTCTACCTTAAGAATTTAATAATTCGCACGCATACATACTCATACAAATAACTTCAAATCAGATGGAATTCAAAAAATTCAAAAAAAAGAATTCAATTCTGAATCCACTGAGGGACAATATCACAAATGTGTTTTTGTTTGTATTTTGGCTCATGATTCCAGCTCTTTGGAAATTACACCCTGAATAAGAGCTTATGAATGGTACATACATTTTTGGACTTATGACAGATAATTACATCCTGTATTTGGACTTTCTCCTCAGTGTATGAACTAGTCTGAAGTATGTACACTAATGAGCTAAAGAAATTGAAGCAAATATTATCGCTAATCTCCTGGTAAGAGCATATGACGAGGACTGGGTAGAGTAGAGGCTATGTTTTGCCATTTCTTGGGAATCCTGGGAGGCCTCTTCTGGAGGTAGATATATATATATAAAGGATAAGTATCTCACCCTGACCTGTGATGATAATAGAATATGTACATTTATGAATGCTAATAACTATGAGCAACTATGAGTACGACCGTTCCAAGATGGCGGCTGTATTTCTCACGGCCAGGAGCCAATGCGGCGTCTATATGTCTATGGTTATACCTGGCCACGGCCAGGTGCTGCTGATTGGCGGCACACAGCTTTAAACGTCTAGTCTTTGCTGCTGCTGCCTTCTGTTTTGATTTCATGCCTTTGCAACTTTCATTTATATGAGCTGGAATAAACCCAATTTGGGTTCAACTTTAACTTCATTTTTGGATTGTTTTTTGGGGGGTCAAAAGTAGTATATTTATATTTGACTACTCAAGTTACTTTATCCATCCAAGTTTATTCAGGTCATATTTTTACAACAATAAAATCTTTTCTGAAATACTTAGATTCTGAATAATTCAATCATATTAAATGTGATATCTGTGTCAGTAACAATGAAGCCTTTAGCTATTGAATTATGTCTTCATTTGTATTGATTCCAATGAAAAGGAACAACAAAGATTTTACCTTCCGTCATTTACCAAATGCCGTCTTATTCCTATGTTCAGTTACGTTTACTCTCAAACTAAAAATCTCGAATTAAAAGAAAAGATCCAATAGATCGGCATGCAGCTTAAAGCAAAGGAAATAATAATGTGAGATTTTCGTCTGTTTGTTTATTAATTTTCATTGCAGATCCCTAAATCCGTCTTTTTCTCTTTGCACTTCTCTTCCATTGTTCCTCCTCATCAGTTGTTGCCAGAGGCTTGGATATAAATATCTCTGGCCCAGTTATTTATTCTATTCATTTTTTTTTTCAACACAGAAAGAGGACACTGGAGCATAATGAGCGAAGGATGTGCTTTGGTGATAGAACAATTTAAACTAACACATTAAGTGACTATTTACTCATTGCAACCAAATTGATTTTGCAACATATTTGACAAATGAAAATGCCGTTCTGTAACTGTTGCTCCCCTTTACATTGCAATTTGTTTACGCAGAAAAGACTTGTAGTCCAAAAGCAGCTGCGCGCTGCTCTTAAAATGGGCGTTTTCTTTCCGGAGACTACATTTCCCATGTTTTTCGCGCAAAGAGCTCGGTTTACTGTCAGCACAGGATGCTGAAGCAAAGCATAGGACCGGAAGACTTTGATTAATTCCTTCAATGTAAACGCATAAATTAATCAACAAAGTAAGGAATTGGAACAATTTGGGTGTAACCTGGTGAGAACAACTGCATCAAAGCAAATTATCATATTGCCTACCTGCGTCATTGAAGGTCTCTCAATTATATTTGACTAATCAAACTAAATAAGTAATGAAGTACTTCAAATTTAGTATTCCTGGGATTTGCTAATACCGAATGTGGACCTCACGTTGAGGAATATTTTTATTTTGACATACTACACCGGAAACGTCTTTACTTCTCTTCTGTAGCTTGACTGTGGCTGTGTTTCTCCGTCGTGCGCCCACACCCAACCTGCGCTGTCTGCTGTAGCGAGGCAGCAAAGCCCTGCAGTGTAGGCACGACAGTGGCTTCTCAGTGCGGCTGCTTTGGGACATCGCTGCGGCCTCCGCAGCTAGGGACTGCCGGGCTATCTGGATCTCTCCCCTGAGACATCTTCCTCCGTTCACCCTGCTGGGGCTTGCGCTCTGCGGTGGCTCGCATCATCCATGTAGGGTACTGTCATTTTCTGTGCATCATCTGGCTGGAGAAGACGTCCGACTGGCACTATGAGTAGCACTGGTAAGATATTTTTATTGTATGATAAAAATAATATAAATCGTGCACACTGGGACAATTGTTAATGTCTTATGTCTGTTATATCAATGCGACTCTCCTTTACAACAATCATATTTCTAATGTAGATGGGTCAACTATTCTCAGTCAGTGTTGCTCTGTGCTAATTTACACTGTTAACTGCTTTGGCAACACAATAGTACTCTACTGTGTATTTGATCCATTTACAATGCATTGCAATTGATGGGCAGCTTGCCATATGCCTGTTTCTTGTTATCCTGCCAATGAAGGCATCAGCATCAGGGTGCACCCTGCGATGCTACAGCTATTGAGGTTTTCTGATTTTAGCATATAGTTTTAAATCCATCCCATTGACAATTAATGTCACCTGGGCTAATTATAAAGGATGTAGAGGTGGGTCTCTCTCTTCCCCCCCAAACACACACACACACACACCGTAGTTGTTTATGGGGCTCTTGACTTCTAGTGGGCCGCTGCTGTCACACCTGGCTTTGTCCCTGGATTAGACACATTTACCACAAGCCTCATTTGAAAGCTGTGAATTGTCAATTCTTGCAGCAAACAGCACTGTTAGTTCTGCATTCAAAAGACAATGTGTGTTTTAATGGTTCACACATTCACGCATGTAAGTGTAGGCATGTATTTATATATATTTTTTTAGTTAAAATAATTGTTACATGTACATGCTGCCAGCTTTCAATGAATTAATGAAAGTCTCTGACAAAAAACACTGAGTGTATGCGGAGGACTATATTGTACTCATTAAATTATTTTATTCTGTTCATTGTTCAAGCAGAACTGCCCGTCTGCTTGAACAATCATTGAATTGAGCCATTTTAACATCAATAAAATGATGTTAAATTCTGGCTGTGTACATATAGCTTGACTCTCGAGACAGCATGATAAACATTCTTTTGTCATGACACTTGGGGAGTGGCTTCGGAGGGAGGTCTGAAAAGGACAGGATTGTTTTACAATTTAGCAAATTTCGTTTTGAATTACGAACTTTTGGGGGTTAGCAGTGGCTGCTACCTTATTTGATTTGAAAGGAGTTGATAAGACTGAGCTGGGTATTTATTTTAATATTCCACTGTACTCTTGAAATTCTGTTAAGATTACCAGTTTTAATGCTGCAGCCGACATGACTTTCACATACACATATTTTTTTCAGTTTGGGGTGTAGTAATAAGGGCCTAAAGATTAATGTCAAATGACTCAAAGAAAAGCCTAGATAAAGATTTAGCTACATGGTTTGTATGTGTGAGTGATAATTAAATGTGTCCCATGTTTCAAGTTAAAAAGCCTAATGTTAAGGAGCTCACTTTTTTCTGATTTCTCGGACTCTTTGACAAATCTGGAACTCGACATTTAGGTTTATTAGTTATTAGTGTAATATTTTGTACATCTAAACCGGTAACATAAATAAGTATAAACCTTATACTTACTAGTTACTAGTACTTTTTCTACCCGAACTTAACCAAATACTTGTTTTTAGGGCTGTTAAATGATTAACATTTTAAATCAAATTAATCAGAATTCTCAGTGGATTAATCATGATTAATCACTATTTGCACGTTGTTCCCGAGTGAGTGCAGGCAGATGTGCCAGGGATAGAAGAGGTGCTAGGAGACGGAGAAAAAGGATGATTCCATTATCGGACTTGAGAAGCTCCATGAAGCGATGACGGCCAGCTTGTGCAGCCGCGGCCGCTCGCTCGTCGGGCGGACAGTCTAAAGTGTTCAGATTGCCTTAATTTTTCCACGACACAACTTGCTGTCTTGTAATTTGGAGTCTTGAAGTTGTTGTGTGTTTTTTTCAGAGGTCACACCCTATAATGTATTTCCCCACAAGAAATCACTGTCTAAAGTTAGTCACAGAAATTCCAAAAACAGGCACATAAGATAGTGGTGCTTGTTGGTTTTGTCATTGACACACATGTTCACAAATGTTTCCACATGTCTTTACCATTTACCATATGTAGTCATTGTCTTACGTGTCTATTTATCCAAGCATCCAATACTGAAGGGGTAACAACTACTTTGGTTTGTGCGGCAACCAATGCAGGACATGCAGTAGAGTTCGTTTTGTTACAGACGATCCTTCGAGCCGCATCGCACACTCTCATTGGAGACGGTCTCTCCCTCAGGTCCGGATATTAAGCTTGCTAAATCTGGAATTCATCTACAAAGTGTCTTTTAATGGTTCACACATTCACGCAAAAAAAGAGTGTAGGCATGTAAGAAGTGGAACGGTGACTCACTGCTGCCGAGTCCCAAACTGAGTATTGAACACAAATTCTTCAACCTGGGAACTCTCAACAAAATATAGGTGCTTAACCACAATATGCATCATGTTTATCATCCTAAAAACAACATTAGAAAATGTTCCACTACTTAACCTCATATTCTAACCTCAGATCTTAGAACTTCTGTGTGGATTTTAAATACCAGTTACAAATTCATTGTTGGTTAGTTGTATACTAACTTGCAAGTTCACTCGCCTTTGATAGGATGCTGAGTTATTTCACAGTGGTTTAGGACATAACTAGGCAGCCGAGTTGAGGAAAGACACCAGCATAGTAGTAAATGTCCCAGATAGACCAGTCAAATATCAAGATGTCTGACTGATGGGATGTACCTCCCACCTGTTGAGAGTAACAATAGGACTATTGCTCACAGTTAAATTCGAAATGCTGTATGAACTGTAATTCAGTCATTCCAACCATCTATGACGTGCAGTAGTGCTGGAGATGCTGATGAGAGTACTGCAGTGGGTCTGGCAGTCAGAGACGGTATCAATTCATTAGCACACTGCTGTAAACTGCAACAAGAGAAACAAACAAACAAGAGACATCTTCCGCCGCAAACTAAAGACACACCTCTTCAGACTATATCTTGACTAAAAACACTAACAAATTGCAGCACTTAAATTGTATTTATAATTGGTTTCCTCTATAGCAAGTTGTAAATCGGCCTATTTGTTAAAATTGCACTTTCTTGTTCTTCTGGGTTTGTATCATTATGGTTGAAATACACTTATTGTAAGTCGCTTTGGATAAAAGTGTCAGCTAAATGACATTTAATCTTGTTATAAAGCAGCCCCAGCAACGGCTTTAATCCAGGTGCACTCATTTGAAGGCTGCTGTGCAGATTTCCCCTTCATCAGCAGAATAGGCTTGAAAATAATGAATCAATTTAGTCAAATCTCCCACTATGACCGACATGACTAGACCTCTGTCCACATCCTCACTGGAGAGAAATGATCCAGTTGATGAAAGTTCTTTGCACTCAGTCTGTTCAGTTTGCAAAATATGTCTGCCAGATCTTTACTCAATCCGAAAGGTGTGTAAGTAAGTTAATACTTTTTTTTGGCCTTTTTTTTCAAGAGGCCATAGACTCTGGTTCAATTCCCGGTTGCACCAATTCTTTTCTTTTCTTTTTTGTCTTTTTGAATGCTGTCCGGCTGACCGCTGCCCCCCCGACATGCAAGGGGAGGCGAAGGTCTGTTCAACGATGCTAGCAGCTTTAATTGGAATTATTTTGTATGTTTGTATTGGTCTACAACTTTGCTTTGCTTTAGGATATTTATCCTCCAGTGAGTAATCAAACAACTTTGACATTTTGAGACAACTGTGAGTTTAAAGTCAATTATTTTCTAAATGTTGTGTCTCAGTTTCTTTGGCCATTGATTTCATAAAATACAGTTGAATATTATTAGGTAGCTCCAGACTGCAGTCAGGCGGACACCAATGGCAGGCGTAGTTACTGGCTGACCTCGCTAGTGCTAAGCGCCTGAATATGCCTACACACACACGCGCACACACATGCTACCACAGTAGTAATTAAGCCTGAAATGTGGTGTGCGCTTGTGACATTTTGCAGGCTGCTGTTTTAAAGCAGGGCCTTTGATGGCTGTGTTTTTTGTGTGACTCCACCAACTGAAACGCTTCGATGAACATAACTGATATTTTTATACGTGACCTAATACTGTAGTCATTTCATTTAGATATTTATGTACAATATGTATGATATCTCTGCCTTTTTTATAGATTTCTTTATAGAATTTATAGAATCGTAAGACTTTTTAGGAGGAGATGTTGCTGATCGCTGAGTAAGCTGTGCACCGGCAGAAAGATTGAGGAAGGTTGAACCTTCCTTTTTGTGAAGGTCACCTCTGTTGGGGCTAATACCAGGTAACATAAAATTCGGGACAAATGAAATGGGCTGTATATCCACTGCTAGATGCTGGAAGGTCCCCCACTATAAGTCTGTGTGTGTGTGTGTGTGTACTAATTAGGACCAATTCAAGATGGACAAACTATAATTTAGGATTAGATTGGCAAGGAAAAGTAAATCACAAGATGTAGGAAGTTGTTTTATATGAAACAAGGGATGAGAGATTTATGACTTCTACTTTGTATCCCGCCCTCTCTTCCATCCACTCAGTTTACAGATGTACAGCAGTGCAGCAAGACATTTTTCTTGTTGGTTTTTTCTTTTCAGAAAAGCACAATAGACTTTTCTGGGTTGTATATTTTGAGCCCATATTGAAAACGTCCTAAACTTCCAACGTATAAAAGAGTCAAATGGCATCTTGGGACCTTTAAACTCTCCACTGGAACACTTAAACGGTAACTTCAAACCAGACTAGCAAGCACTGCTCTCTGGATGAGAACTGTTTTGACAGCAATGATATACCTTTCATCACTGCAACAAGGTAAGAAGGTAAACATCTGAAAGTGAGCAAAAACAAGATTTTCAGCTGTTTTCGAAAGGGAACTCCTTCAGAAACAACCGTGTGCTCCCAGTCGGTGGGGAGTATGTGTGCCTGATGGATTAGCGTCAGAGTTAGCCAAATAGCTGCTCATCTCATGGATGTATGACAAGAACTTGACATGGCCTAGAGGCACAGATCAGATCATTCCTATGAAGTCTGCTCAGTCTTCTTCCAAGTAATAATTTAGATAAAAATACCATGATCTTCTGCATCCATGGGCGCATACAGAAGGCATGCTAGCCTTTTCGTTTAACCCTCCGCATCATTTTCATGCTCATGTACACGTATGGAGGTGCAACCACAACTCTGGATTCGGGTATGAATGAATTTTAGGATTTTTTTGTTTTTTAGGACCTCATGATTTAAAAAAAAGGGCTATTTAAGTTGTTTTACCTCAAACATGTAATTGAATGCAACCATTTCCCCCCCAAACTAACAGCACTAAACTTGACCAATGGGACAACTGAGACTGTGCTAGAGCGCAGTTATCCTTCAATCAAAGGATTGGCGGTATTCCCACTGGCTCAATTAGCGCCAGAGACTACTTCCTCAATCCTCAATACAACTCCCGTAGGAAAACCCGTAACAGCAAAGATGGCGGTTGTATGCGCATGTCCCGCACCTCCCGCTGGAAATCCAATCATCTGCTTTTTAACAGTCAAGCCGGGAAACATTTAAGCATATCGTCTGGTTCCACTGAAGCATGCGCACAGTTGAGGTTTTGCGACAGCAGAGACAATGGCGTAACACCGGCATTCTGGATAGAGACGTAAATTAAGGTTGGTGTCGAGAAGCCTTGCGCATGCGCAGTAACAGTAACCGGTGGGGGAAAAAGGCGTTTTAAACCTTATTTTGGGGCAAAGTCATCAAACTTTTCAAGCGATTTTTATCATATTTAACTGCTGTTTCTATACATGTAGTTTTTATGTCCCAATGACTTGTGAAAAGTGCAGTTCTGACTCGCTTTGTTTGAGATAGGAGGCTGGTCTTGTTAGAGCTGCCCGGAGGCGTTGCAAAGATGGCGGCGAGTGGCATGACTTGCCTAAAAGGACTTTGTTAGCGCCCATATCAATGTGTTCTTTGGCAAGATACTTGAGTCCAAATTGCCCTTGGAACTTTGACTATGGTAAATGAACGTTGGCGGCTGATGGGCATGCGGCACTCTGTATGGTAGGTATGAATGGGTGTGAATGGGTGTAAATGGGTGATTGATGAAATATAATGTAAGTAAGTGCAGAACTTAAGGATCAAAACCAATAATATCCAACCTTACAAAGCTGGATAGCACTAACTGGATCAGAGATGAGGCCACAGGTATTATATATGCCATCTCTACAATGTGGTAAACTAGTGTATAGCTTTCTATCTGTGACTCATTTCTTGCCGTCCATTAGATTGGTGAAAGGGAAATATTAACCTTCATGGAGTTGAGTAGAATTTTGAATTTTTTTTCGTCATTAGCACACACTCGTACTAACCATTTCATCAACGCTAAAGACGTGTCCCAAATCCAGGTAGCACTGAGGGTCATTGAGGGTTGATTGTGCATTGCAGAGGCGCACACACACATAAATGTGTTCTCGCTCACTAGCAAAGATAGAAAGAGAGACGTATGATCTGCCTTTGTGATCCCTCGATGGACAAACTTGGCTATTGTATCCATTTGGCTATCTTATCCATTTTCAAGGTCACCAGTATTCCCAGTAGTGATACTGTTATCTGAGCCTCTGCAGTGAAGATTAATGATATTCTCATTAACGTTGGTGCTGCAGGTTTGTCATGCATCAACCTGCTATATAAGGACCCAGTGGTTCCTATTACTGTCAGAACATTAGTCGGTTGACTCCTGAATGCTTCTACACACCTCACATAGTTGGAAAGGCTGGGGTATTAAGTTATTAAGAGACAGTGAGGATCAAAAGGTCCTCAGGACCTTTTCATGTTTTTTATGTCATGCTTTTTATGCTTGTTATAAAAGATCAATATTTGCTCACATTAGAACATTTTCTTCACAGTCATGGCTATCATAGTCATGTATTTGAAAAGTTAAGGGCTGTGCTCTTGCACAGGTTTGATGTTCCAGGAAGAATCATTAGCATTAAGAACGGTATCAAATACGTTGTAATTAATCCTCCTGTCAGTTCTTAAAACATTTGCCATAGCTATATGGTAAATATATGCAATTATCATAGTAGTGTGACCACGGTTTTCTCGTTAAACAATATATTATCATTTCAAGTGTTTTCACTAGAGATGTTCCGATACCATTTTTTCCCTCCCGATACCGATTCCGATACACCTCCTGTGGGTATCGGCCAATACCGAGTAACGATACCAGTGTCCCCTTATCTTTGGTAAATTCGTCGTGCTCTTTAGCGTGACGGGTCTTCAGATGTTTGATTAAGTTGCTGGTGTTGAAATTTGCAACACTTGTGCCACCCCTCGAAATTGCTTATTTGCACTTGTTTCATGTCGGTGTCTTACTGGTGGGAAAAGCCACTGTAAAGTACTGCCAAACCGCCGACATCATGCGCTAACGTTAGCTCCTGAGCTAATGTGCAAATGACAGAGAAAACAGACCGAGCAGCACTGAGACCAACGGCCGTTTACAGGAGCGGTTACCAACCAGGATACAATAACAGTTCAAATCTAACGTGTTGTTCGATACAGCGAGTTGCCCGAGACGAGTGCCCGGATAGCGTTAGCTAGGTTCGTTTGCCGTGCGTGAGGTTCCACAAACCCGGTTCACGCTAGTAACATGCTGGATCTCGCTAACGTCAGCTACTGAGCTAACGTTAGCGCCTGGCGTTAGCTAACGTCAGCTCCTGAGCAAACTTTAGCTCCTGACGTTAGCTCCTTTTAGGTGAACAATTCTTCGCCCCTCTAAAACAGCAGTTGCTGATGGCAGCACAGCGCAACTTTTTTTAAAGCAGTGAAGAATAACCGTGTCAGCAATGTCGGAGCTTTATATATATATATATATATATATATATATATATATATATATATATATATATTATCGATATATATAATATATCGAGAATCTAGATGAACTGTAAGCTTCTTTTATAACCTGTTTCTTTCCATCTTGGATGATTGTCATAGCACCATTGTTATGTTCCTTGGTCTTTAGAAACTTTGATCTGTACAATATCATAATAACAGTAATTCCAATGAACTGGAATGTGTCTTCAATCAGTAATTACCCCCTGCTGGTGTCCTCTAAGGTCCAGAATGTGACAGGATTAATTTCAATTTAATTTAATTTTTTAATTTTAATTTTTTTGTGTAGCCTAAAAATGGCTACAAATTACAAATGATCAATAGAGGGCTTTCAATGTGCCCCCATACATCTTCCTCTATGACTGAACTTTCACAAAGACTTTCTAAATCTGTTTCAACATCACAACCTACTGCTATTCAGAACATTGGTGAGATGTGGTCCGCAGAGGGCTTTACAGTCTGTACACATACAATTCCTTTGTCCCAGGATCTTCACCCCGCCCCCCTCCCCCAAAAAGGGATATAAGCACCTTATTACCATATTTCAAATGAGCACAACTTAGGGAGTACAAAAGTAACAATGAAGCTCTGACTTTATGTTTGATAAAATTTAAAGATTTAAATAAGTTTGATTGTGTAAAGTTAGAAAACAGGCTGAATAGTAGTAGTTAATAGTAGTTGAGTAGGTGAATCCCCGTACCAAATACTGGTGAAAAGTGAATTAGTTTTATACAATTAAGCCAGTGCCAAGCAGGAATATTTCAGTCCTACCAGAATTTGACAACTCAACTACTGTTATTTTTAACATGTCATGATTAATAACAGTCATTGTTTTTCATTGAGAAGGATATTTAATTAAATGCACAAGATATCCATAGATTCCCACTGTTGAAATTCAAGACCCTTTTTTTTCATTTTGAACATTATTTTGGTTTGACTTAGTGGCGTTTTTGACCCCCCTTGTGGATTTGTTTTAGAGTCCACTTGGCTTCTTTGGTGCCATAGGATTCATAAAACAGACCTATATATTTTCCTTTCCTCCCACACAAACACACATAAACTGTTACTGAGCACTTCCTTTGGTTTATTTTCCAGTAATGATCTCTTACGCTAGGGAAGAAAGAGGGAATTGAGAATGTGTGAGAAAGAAGGGAACGTGTCCAAAGTGAAATGAGGCCACACTCTCATTGCATGCATCTTTGCTCCCTGACAACCAGCTCACTCATTCGATACTTTTTTGGTACATCCCGTATGTTATTTTTTGTAGTTTTAATAACCTCCTTTACAGACTCTTGCTGATTCGACCTGGCAGGGTAAACCTTTCACCTGTCATGTCGTGGCTTTGATAGCAGGTCATGTTGTGCCTGTCATTTTATCCACCTCACTGACACCTCATCCATGTCAGTGACATTCCAGGCCAAAACTAAAACATTCAAAAGCTTAGATATCATGGTCTGGATGGTATGAAGACTGAGGGACTCATGTGCTAATGCTTTTGCGCCCACTTCAGGTGTATTTGTTTCGCAATGTGGAAAAGCACGGCGAGGTATGTTCAAACAAACTGCACTGAGGTAAAAGCGCAGACTACTGTCGCGGAAACTTTTTGTGTGGCGGGAGGTCTTGGTCCCTCCTGCTAGATGGAAAGGGCAGAAACTGTTTTTGAGGGGTTGGCTGCAATATTTGTAGCTCACTTCAGGGTTCTGGATGCAAACGACTCCCAGAGAGGCGGCAGATTGCAGCCGATTACCCTCTCTGCAGAGCGGATGACACGCTGCAGCCTGCCCTTGTCCTTGGCTGTGGCTGCAGCGAACCAGACGGTGATTGAGGAGCAGAGGATGGACTTGATGATGGCCGTGTAGAAGTGCACCATCATCGTCTTTGAGAGGTTGAATTTCTTCAGCTGCCTCAGAAAGAATATCATCTGCTAAGCCTTCTTGGTGATGGAGCTGATGTTCAGCTCCCACTTGAGGTCCTGGGTGATGATGGAGCCCAGGAAACGGAAGGAGTCCCCAGTGGTGACGGGGTAGTCACACAGGGTGATGGGGTAAGGTGGGACTGCGTTCTTCCTGAAATCCACAACCATTTCCACTGTCATTAGGAGTGTTGAGCTGCAGGTTTCTCTGGCTGCACCACGTCACCAGATGGTCAGACTCCCACCTGTAGGCAGAAAACATTGCAATAATAAGCAGTCCAATGAGGGTGGTGTCACCCGCAAACTTCAGGAGCTTGACGCACTGGTGGCTGGAGGTGCAGCTGTTGGTGTACAGAGAACAGCAGAGGGGAAAGAACAGCTTTGGTGGGAACCAGTGCTGAGACCAGACCGAGCGGCAAAGACATGTTTCTCCATCCTCATGTGCTGCTTCCTCTCAGACAGGAAGTCTGACAGGAAGATGAAAAAACCATTCCAGGGAAAAAAGGGAAGAAACCTTAGGGAGAACGTCAGAGGAGGGATCCCTCTCCCGGGATAGACAGACTGCAATGGATGTCATGTGTACAGAATGACTCATACAGATGTAGAATACATTCAATTTCTATAACAGAAATTATTCAAAGAATTCCAAGTAGCCGGCCAGGTGTACGACAGGACCACTGCAGGGGCCACCACCATCAGATCGAACCACCATCCACAGAAGACTGTGGGGAGGGAAAGCAAAAATTTTAGGAAAGAGTAATAAGGGTAAATCCTATTCCAACGAAGCTGCTTAAGGAAGTTTTTCCTTTAATTAGCACGCCTTTACTGGATATTATGAATCTGTCCTTGTTGACAGGACATGTACCACAGTCCTTCAAGATAGCTGTAATTAAGCCTCTTCTTAAGAAACCTACTCTTGCTCCGGAGGTGTTGGCTAACTACAGACCGATCTCTAATCTTCCCTTCCTCTCGAAGATCCTTGAGAAATCCGTCGCAAGTCAACTATGTGACTTTCTTCAGAGCAATGTTTGTTCGAGGACTTTCAGTCCGGATTTCGAGTGCATCATAGCACAGAAACAGCCCTGGTGAAAATTACGAATGATCTCCTACTTGCATCGGACCAAGGACTTGTCTCTTGTCTTGCTGGACCTCAGTGCCGCCTTTGACACCATCGATCATCGTATCTTGCTGCAGAGACTAGAACATTTGATTGGTATTAAAGGAACTGCACTTAGCTGGTTTAAATCCTATTTATCGGATCGATCCCAGTTTGTGCTTGTAAACGGAGAATCCTCGAAGACCACCAATGTTGGTCACGGAGTCCCACAAGGTTCTGTGCTTGGACCCATTTTATTTACCTTTTATATGCTTCCTTTGGGCGACGTTATCAGAAAACACTGCATCAACTTCCATTGTTACGCAGACGATACTCAATTGTATCTGTCAATCAAGCCAGAGGAGACCGAACAGCTCGTTAGACTTTAAGAATGTCTTGGAGACATCAAAACTTGGATAACCTGCAACTTCCTGATGCTAAACTCAGAAAAAACAGAAGTTATCTTGATAGGCCCAGAGCGCCTTCGAAGTCAGCTGTCACGTGATACAGTTTCTATGGATGGAATTTCTCTTGTATCCAGCAGCACCCTAAAGAATCTTGGAGTTCTCTTCGACCAGGATATGTCCTTCAACTCTCATATAAAGAAAACTTACGTAATTCAAAACTACGTAATATATCGAAAATCAGGAATTTCCTGTCTCAAGGTGATGCAGAAAAATTGGTTCATGCTTCGTTTCCTCCAGACTGGACTACTGTAATTCTTTGTTTGCAGGGTGTTCTTGCAAATCTCTTAAACCTCTTCAGTTGATTCAGAATGCTGCAGCACGTGTATTAACAAGAACTAATTAAAGAGACCATATCACGCCTGTATTATCTGGTTTGCACTGGCTCCCTGTTAAATCAAGAATAGAATTTAAGGTTCTTCTCCTCACCTACAAGGCGCATGCTGGTGAGGCACCTTCTTATCTTAAAGAGCTTGTAACACCGTACTGCCCTGCAAGGCAGCTGCGTTCTATAGATGCTGGGTTAGTTGTTGTTCCTAGAGTTATTAAAAGTAGGATGAGAGGCAGAGCCTTCAGTTATCAAACTCCTCTTTTGTGGAACCAGCTTCCACTTTCAGTCTGGGGGGCAGATTCAGTCAGCTCCATTAAGATAAAGCTTAAAACTTTCCTCTTTGATACCGCTTATATTTAGGGCTGGCTTAGGTTTGCCTGGACCAGCTCTTAGTTACGCTGCTATAGGCTTAAACTGCCAGGGGACTTCTTAGGACACACCGAACTCCTCTCTCTCTCTCTCTCTCTCTCTCTCCCCTTTTACTAAAATCCACGTTGCATTAATGCACATGACTAATTCAGCTCCTTCCCGGGAGTTCTTTGTGCTTTCTCGCCGAGGAGGTCTCTGCAGATCCCCTGGCAGTTTAAGCCTATAGCAGCGTAACTAAGAGCTGGTCCAGGCAAACCTAAGCCAGCCCTAAATATAAGCGGTATCAAAGAGGAAAGTTTTAAGCTATCAAGATAACTTCTGTTTTTTCTGAGTTTAGCATCAGGAAGTTGCAGGTTATCCAAGTTTTGATGTCTCCAAGACATTCTTAAAGTCTAACGAGCTGTTCGGTCTCCTCTGGCTTGATTGACAGATACAATTGAGTATCGTCTGCGTAACAATGGAAGTTGATGCAGTGTTTTCTGATAACGTCGCCCAAAGGAAGCATATAAAAGGTAAATAAAATGGGTCCAAGCACAGAACCTTGTGGGACTCCGTGACCAACATTGGTGGTCTTCGAGGATTCTCCGTTTACAAGCACAAACTGGGATCGATCCGATAAATAGGATTTAAACCAGCTAAGTGCAGTTCCTTTAATACCAATCAAATGTTCTAGTCTCTGCAGCAAGATACGATGATCGATGGTGTCAAAGGCGGCACTGAGGTCCAGCAAGACAAGAAAAGAGACAAGTCCTTGGTCCGATGCAAGTAGGAGATCATTCGTAATTTTCACCAGGGCTGTTTCTGTGCTATGATGCACTCGAAATCCGGACTGAAAGTCCTCGAACAAACATTGCTCTAAAGAAAGTCACATAGTTGACTTGCGACGGATTTCTCAAGGATCTTCGAGAGGAAGGGAAGATTAGAGATCGGTCTGTAGTTAGCCAACACCTCCGGAGCAAGAGTAGGTTTCTTAAGAAGAGGCTTAATTACAGCTATCTTGAAGGACTGTGGTACATGTCCTGTCAACAAGGACAGATTCATAATATCCAGTAAAGGCGTGCTAATTAAAGGAAAAACTCCCTCCTCTGACGTTCTCCCTAAGGTTTCTTCCCTTTTTTCCCTGGAAGGGTTTTTTCATCTTCCTGTCAGACTTCCTGTCTGAGAGGAACAGAGGACAGATTCATAATATCCAGTAAAGGCGTGTTAATTAAAGAAAAAACGTCCTTAAGCAGCTTAGTTAAATAGGATCCAAGAGACAAGTAGAAGATTTAGACTTCAAAATTGTAGAAGTCAGTTGATCCAGGGTGATGGAAGAGAAGCCATCCAAGTAGGCATCAGGGCCCACTGCTGCACCCAGGGTTCCTACATCCGAGGACGGGTCAGCACTAGTTGGGGGCAGGAGACCATCAATTTTCTCTTTGATAGTTAGAATTTTATCATTGAAGAAGTTCATAAAGTCGTTACTGCTGAGGTCCAGAGGAGTACATGGCTCAACAGAGCTGTGACTCTCTGCCAGCCTAGCCACAGTACTGAAGAGAAACCTGGAGTTGTTTTTATTTTTCTCTATTAGTGATGAGTAGTAAGATCCTCTTGCGCTCCGGAGAGCCTTCTTATATGTTTTAAGGCTGTCTTGCCAGACTAGCCTAGATCCTTCTGATTTGGTGGAGCGCCATAGTCGTTCAAGCTTCCGCACAGTTTGCTTTAAGTTGCGGGTTTGAGAGTTATACCAAGGTGCAAACTTCCTACTTGTTGCCATTCTTTTTTTCAGAGGAGCAATAGCGTCCAGCGTCGCTCTCAGAGAGCCTGTAGCAGTATCGAGAAGATTATCGGTTTGGGACGGACTGTTTTCATGATTTTGTTCGATATTTTTCAAGAAAAATACGAAATTTGTAAGGGTTAATTATGGTTCGGGTGAGTGACTGCTCAGATGGAAGCTCAGAGAAGTGTGTAAGACTGCCACTCTGCTTCCTGGTCTGAACTCTGGGTCATGGATTAAGTCCACTGAGATTCTTAGAAATGAGTTGAGCTCCATCTAGGGTAGGATGGATGCCGTCCCTCCTAATCAGACCAGGCTCTCCCCAAAACGTCTTCCAGTGATCAACGAAGCCCACATTATTTACTGGGCACCACCTCGACAACCAGCGGCAATGACGACACGCTATACATGTCGTCACTGATCAAGTTTGGGAGGGGGCCAGAGAAAACTACGGTGTCCGACATTGTTTTAGCGTATGTACACACCGATTCCACGTTAACTTTTAGTGACTTCCGACTGGCGTAACCGCGAGTCGTTACTGCCGACGTGTATTACAATCTTACTGTATTTACGTTTATCCTTCGCCAGCAGTTTAAGATAAGACCCAATGTTGCCCGCTCTGGCCCCCGGTATACACGTAACTATGGTCCCTGGTTTCGCTCACTTCACGTTCCTCAGAATGGAGCTACCTATCACCAGAGTTGGCTTCTCAGCGGGTGTGTCGCTGAGTGGGGAGAAGTGGTTTGAAACGTGAAGTGGTTGGTGGTTAACCGTGGGCTTCGACTTAGACTTATTCTTCCTCCGGACAGTCACCCACCCTCCCGGCCTCTCGGGGGTTGCCGGGGGACGGCTATCAGGAGCGAACGCTACGTCTATGTGGTCCGCACCGGCTACGGGTGAGGGCAGGTTAACAGTAGCTACCGACTGAGCTTCCATGGTGCGGAGTCGTGCTTCTAACTCACTAAGCCTTGCCTCCAATCTATCAAATATACTACACTTCTTACATGTACCATTATCCGTAAGGGAGGCAGAGGAATAGCTAAACATGTGACACACCAAACACAAAGAAGCAGGAGAGGTAGGGAGGGAAGACATCACTAGGTTAGCTGCTAAGCTAATGCTAATGGAGGTAACGTTGACGCTAAACAACGTCTATGCAACTATTTTGATAAAAACAAAACACTTGCAAGATGGTGAGGCGTTTAGCAACGCCTCACGTAGATAATAGATAATTCGCCGTTTGTACTGAAAAATACCACGGCACAGTCAACTGAGCTAGAGCTCTGAAAAGTTAGGTGAGATCAGGCACGCTGCCAGCAGGAAGTGATGCAACACGCTTACCGTGACGAGCAGCAAGAGAGAATCACGGCGTTGAATGCAGAGCTGAAGTCCACAGGATCCTAGAGTAGGTTACTAGGGAGTCCAGATGCTGGCCGGATGAAGTGAAGGGCCATGTTGACAGCATTGTCTACAGACGAGTTAGGGTTTTTAGGTGGGACAGGATTTAGCCATTCAAAAGACTTCATGACTACACAGGTCAGGGCGATGGGCCTGTCATTTATTTCTGTAACCCTAGGCTTTTGGGTAACAGGGATGATCGTGGAGGCCTCGAAGCAGGCTAGTGCGTGGCATATCTCCAGGCAGGTGTTGAAGATGCCTGTGAACACCGTAGACTGGTCCGGCTGCTTTTTGTTTTTTTTTTTATTTATTTTTTTAAGAATCTATTAACGTCTCTCTACAGAATAGAGGGTCGTTACTGGGGAGGATTAGATTGGGACGTGACACACCAACACAGAGTTACTGTAATCAGTGTAAATGGATTTTTTATGAGTGGAGGAAAGTGATTCTTGTGCCTGAATGTAAACTTGTGGTACATCATTCTTCATATTTCACCCTGGCTCTATAAAAATAGCTGCTCAAACTTGTATGTTGGCAGTTTGGATGGTTTGATGAATTTAGTTAATACCACACAAACAGAGCAAATGTATACTTCTTAAGAACCTAGTACTTTTACAGGGTAAATGGTCTGTATTTGAACACTACATCCCATCCTTCGCACATATTTATACATTTATGACAGGAGCTCCAATGCAAAGTGCCAACTTCCTGTCACTACTAACAATGCTATTTCAATATAAAAATAAGCAAAACCTAGGCTTTAAAATACTAAGACTTTATTATGTATGGCTATGTCATTTTCTTCTCAAATTGTTTCTTTTCATAAATGGCTAATTTAGTCCACTTAGTAGGGATAAGTAACTCTTCCCTGAAAGACTGGAGATAAAAAAGATCTACTGTAAGTCCCTAAACCCCCAGGCCTACTAGTCTCAAGCCTAACCTGCCGAAATGTAATGAATATGGTAGTGTAGGCCTTAGGATTTGCTTATGTCATGGTGATGACCTAAGTGACAGAATATAAGCATAAGTGTCCATATGTGCAACTTACCCGGTAATTCCCTTAACTACCATATACTGGCAGTGGATGAGACGCCCCTACTTCAGAGAAGATGAAGACCTCCACAGTACACAGTACACCTCCACAGCATATCATTTGAAAGATGAAAATTAGTGATGATTTATTATACTAATTGTACTAGGAAAATAAACAAATACAAAGTGTATAGGAATGTGTTGGTTACTCAAAATCTCCCTTCATAGTTGTAACCCAAACCTGTGATCTCTAATGTGGGTCAACATACCAAACCTGGGAATTCAAATATACCATATCATACTGGTTTAAAGAAATGGAACTAAACACTTGTCATTCACAGCTTCAGAATATTGAAAATGTCATATAATGAATAATGCAGACTAATCACAGTGTAACTTGACAGAAAATTCACAGCAGTGACCAAAGATGGTATACAATAAACGTCACTGACCACCGGCAAAAGTATCAAATCAAATAGGCTAGCCAAAAATGTCTTGGTCCTAGCATGTAACACAATGAAAAATCAATTAACAAAAGTTTCAGTCCTGGCAAGTTATCTCTCTCCGTAGCTTGCTGCTAAATAACACAGTCGGGTCACTTCACCGCAAGTCTTGCCTTAGTTTACACTCTGGAGCTCTGGAGTTTCTAGAGGGCAGGAAACTGTCAACCTCTGTGGCGGCAATGATAAAAAGGACAGCGAACACAAACCCACGCCATTCTAACTTTTTTCTCTGGCCGGTGCACTGCGCCCTGTTCACGTCTTTAACGGCTACACACTGCAAAGGCAAAAAGGCAACCACTTTGTGTCGTTAACTATAAGCAATATTGGGTATTGAACGTCCTTGTTTTGCTCCAAATCTGATGAGAGCGGCAGCTGCCCTTCCGTACTCTCCTTCCTGTCTTTCAACCTACTGATTGGCTGCTGATTATAGGGAATTAGTATTAAAGGTAAAGAGATATACAACATATGTATATCTCTTACCTGCTACATATAGATATTCCCTGTTTTATTATTCCAAACATGACTGAACCCTCACTTGGTTATCACAGAGATGTCAAAGTTGAGTTTGGTGTGGACCTGGGAGACTGGGACACGCCCAGTGATAAACTACCAAGAGCAGGGGTTATTCTGCACATGCTTCTATTTATAACAGGTGGCTGCAATATCTCTGAGGGGTGTGGAGAAATGGGAGGGGGAGAGAGAGACATCGGCAGTCCTACGACCTACAGCTCATTCCAGAGATAGTGGCGTACAGAGCGCTCACTCTATGCTCCTGCCAATTGTTACACCAACGCTGCAGAACGTGTTGCAACACCACCAGAGGACTCTGAACAGATTTTTGGGATATTGTCTATAATAACCAGCAACAAAGGACATAACAAACAGCTGATTGACAATGACAGAGGAGAAAGGTAATGACATACTTTAATAAACTATTTGTAGTGTGTTCATCGTGAGAGAAAGGAGGCCGTGGCTAAGGATTCCCTTGCATAATCAGGACATACCTCAAATACAATTTCACTCTAATATTTAGCAGAGAGCTACTGCTTTACCGCAATATATATATATAAATATATATATATAAATATATACATATATATATATATATATATATATATATATATATATATATACATATATATATATATATATATACACAGTAATGCCATAATAATTAGTTCTAGTTAGTTATTAATTCTAGTTCTAGGTCTCCTTATTGTGATTCTATGTACAGAAGAATGTGTATGCAAGTACTTAACCCACGGAAAAATAGGCCTCCTATTATCTAAGCCCGGTCAAAAGCTAGTAGCACTTTCTGTGTTCCTGCTGACAGAGTACTTTAGTGCTACAGGTTGATATGATGCCTGCCTCACTGCAAAATCCCGGCCCAATGTGTTGTTTCTCTGCTGCCTGCTGCCTGCTGCCTGATGAGAATAATATGGTATGCTTAAATGAATGTACTTTATACTGGCAACTAGCTGCTGCTAAAGAAGAAATCTTATTGTTGTTTCTCAACACATATGTACAGTATTTCCTCTCCCCTCCAGTGTCCTGTCCTCAAAAGCCTTGTTAAAGCCGATGCAGTATTAGGCCTGTGGTTCTGGTTTCTGAGTGCAGCATCACAATGTGACAAAGCTTGTAAAGTTGGTCGTAAGGACCTAAAGCCAACAACCCCACCCCCTCAGCCACCACACACACACACACACACACACACACACACACACACACACACAGACATACTTCACATTGACATACCAGACAGAAATACTTGCTTCAAGACGCACCGTTCCTTTTTGTAAATGTAATTGTTTAGTATTTTTGTCATTACATTACCAAAATAACCAACAGCAAAAATTGGTAAGAATAAACATGCTGTTGTGGATGTATACATTGATCCATTCACACAGGTATCTAGAGGCACTCTCTCTCACACACACACACACACACACTAATACACACACACTTTTGGCTCTAGGCTGTGTTTTATTCTGAGCTAAGGAAAGTGTATCGTGGCTGTGTGATGTCATAGCTGGCTGCTCGTCGCCAGTCACCAACACCCCTCACTATTTTGGACTTGTCAGTAAATAAACTATTTGTGGGTCAGATAGCATTACCCTGTTGATATTGGAATTTAAATGAAAAAGTATTTGATTGTGTCTTTGTTATTGAATACCTGCACAAATAGTATAGCTGTAAAGATTGAAATTGGTGTGTTTAAATAAAAGTATTTTTCAGTCACTGCTAAATTAAATGAATTGAATTTTGTATAGCCCAAAACAACAATAATTTGTCCTTTTCAGTTACCGTGAAAGGCAGTCTTACCTCACTGTGGCTTGTTTGTACATACCTCGTCATGCTTTTATGTGCACATTGCAAAACAAATACGCTTGAAATGGGCGCAAAAGCATTAGTACATGAGGCGCTCAGCGTCTGTTTTGTCATCTTATGGTCTGTATATTCATCTTTGTCTAAAAATGAATGTTCAGTCTAAGGTAATACTTTTACCTTTTTGACGTTTCTTTGCTGATGCTTCTAAGAGGTCGAGGTAGCAAAAAAATCACAGCTTGACCACCTAACCAGTCCTCCCTGCTGCAATAAGGGAACACTACTTCATTTATTTGCGCTGAGTCTTGCACCTGAATGTAAATTGAGACATGGTTTACCCCAAGGGTCCCCAAACTATAGCCCGCCTCCACATTTAATGCGGCCCGCCTCAACATTTGAAGAATACAAGAGACGCATTATCAGGCACGCGTTACCCATGCAACTGCAGCCGACCGCCGCAGCTAATGTTAATTAGCTCGTTATGCGCGAGAGCACACGCGGAGGTCGGTCATCAGAAAACCGTATCTATCTATCTATTGATCAGTGAACCTAAAATGTCACTCTATGCTGTAGCGTAAATCATTTCAAAGGCAAACCATGAAAAGAGCCTCATAGAAGAGTACGTATGATCATTTTCATTAAAATTCCAGTGAATTTATATTTTTATTTTGCAGGATTCTTTTGCATCTTTGACATCATTGAAAATCTGAGCTCAAGAGAGGGAGATTATAGTGCTAATTTACCACACTAATTAGACGTCTTTTGTTTTGACTTGAAGCAGCAGCATGACAATTTTACAGTAGAAGAGCTGCAGAAACAGCATTAATCCACGTTGAAGAAATATTTACATTATTCACAAAGACCGAATTAATTTAAAAGCATTGCTTTAAAAGTGTTGCTTCAGTTTGAGCCAGGTATGGCTGATGTCCTAAACACAGACGATGAAAGAGGTATAGCTCTTAAGTTTGGTTTTAAAATGTTTCACATTGTCTTGTTTCTATGGGTCTCTGCCCTCACGTACGCATAATATGTAATCTACTCTTTACTCATATGAAAGTGAAAAGGTCAACAGCTCGGCCACCACATTCAACCCTTGCAGCCTTTCCATATGGTTCACACCAGGAATGTTACAGAGAACCATGTGGGTGGATAGAACGCTCTATTTTTAGGAAGTGCTTGGTTTCCAAAGGCCTCTGATATAGAAATGTTACACATTGAGCGAGGCGTTGCTTCCTTATTACATGTATATGTACCTTAAAGGACTTTTCATGATGAAGTAGTAGAGCTACTGTATAAGTTTATCTTGCTACTGTTTTGAGTAGCATATGAATTAGGAAGGTTGCCAATTTCCAGCATTAAATGCTTTCTGTTTAGGTCTCTTTGAACAAGAATGTTTGCCTTCTCTTTTATTGTTTGGGACCTAATTACAGGTGCGTTACACGTGTTATCCAGAGAACGGACCCCAGAAAGGTAGAATAATGATGAAGAAAACTGGTCCAGGAGAAGACAGGGCATGGCATAGCAGAGCATTAAGATTCTAACCTTTTAACTCCACCAGTCCACTATTGTATTGTGTATATATTGTATATATTGTGCATTTTCCATTTCTTATTCTAATTACTGTATTGCTCTACACTCACATTTCCCCTTGGGGATTAATAAAGTATATATATATATATATATATATATATAAATCTACTAGTTCGTTAGACAAAGAGGCCGACAATCTAATAGAACATCAATTGTCCGTCATCCAGCTGGGTAGCGATGTTAACTTTCCCTTACATGCCTTGCTTGACAGAGTTATCCATGTGTCTCCTGGTGCTCTCTATCGTTTCCTTATTTTTTCCAACAAGTGCCTTAAGTCCCTTACTCCCATATGTGTCCATGCTGCATTCTGTCCCCATTGATGGAAGCATAGGAAGCAAAATACCTTCCGGGTTTAGCAGTCGCTACAGAAGCTTTGCCTGTGCTGCTTACCTTTCACACCAGTCCATTGACTGATTGTGAGGTCAGGTTGATCAGGGCCCAGTAGTTTTACCTCTAGTTTCTCCGACAATTCTTCTCTCAAATGGGCTTTGTACGAGAGATTTTACTGAGTTTGTGTTGGAGAATACTGCTCATGCTCGCCTACTCATGGCCTTGAAAAGGTCGTATTGCGAGACTATCCTTGACGAGAACGCAGCCCCGGAGCCAAAGGACAATGGCCCAAGGCTGAATCGATTATAGGAGGTTGATAAATTATAAATCATCTCACTGATTTGTATCTTTAATCCGTAATTCGCTAAACTGCCTCTTAGACCTGCCTCTTTTGGCTAGATCAATTCAGCCCCAGCTGAGCTGAAACATACGTGGCAGAAAGGACGTGCAGGAAAAGCATACACAGTATTTTGCGTAGATATAATCTTATTTTACAAATATCAACAGGAATATTATATAGACAAACAAATATTTACTTGTGGTGGCGGGCGTGGTTTTGGCTTGGCTGCAGGGGGGAAAGAGGGGCAGTGGCTCAGGGAACAGTGCCAGGTGGAGGCAATGAGCCTCAGCTGGGGAACTAATGACTCTCTCTTTTCCCCTATTTGAGAGAGTGAGGTGGCCGCGAGCTGGAGGACTTCTGCGTGAGCGAGCGGGACGCAGCAGTGTGTTGGTGCGTGTGCCTGTTGTGCAAACAATAAAACGGATTCAACCAACAAGAACGTTTGTCCTCTGCATCATTCCGGGGCCCCCAACACCCACAACCGTTACATTACTATTTGCAAAATGTATTATTAATATAATAAAACAAAATAATAATATTTTTCTTTTGGTGGCTCCAGGTAGGAGCAGGCCGCACTGTCATTCATCATTCATTTTGCCGACAGTCTTCAGGCAGTACTAAACAGCAAGCTGCCCACTGACAGATTATTGGACCCCTATCCAAATGTCTGGGATATCTACAACTGTTCCTTCTCATGCCTGCCCTTCTCTTTTATTTTTCTTTCTTTAATGGATAGCATGCACACACATATGTTCAATTTTAAGTCCATTCTAGTGAAAATCCATACTGCTGACTTCAAGAATATTCAGTCATGACGAACTTGCACCTTTTCACTTTTTATTAAGTAATAATAATAATACATTTTATTAATATTATCCCTACGCTTCCGTCTCTCTTTCTTCCCCAAAATCAATTCATTTAATAAACTTTTCCAAGCTGATTACCAGTAACCATTGATGCCAGATGAAACCTGTCTGACAACGCAATTCTTTCCCGAACACACAAAGGGGCTTTCATTGGGCTGATGCCGCTGTCGGCTATGAAAGGCTCGTTGGTACAATACATGAGGATTTTCTGCCAGGGTTATGATGAAAGGGGGGAAAGGGCGAGTACTGGTGATGCTGTTACGGTGGAGCTATCAGCAGCAAGGCCTTGTAATGTGGTACGATGGGGACTGACTAACAAGAGCCCCGGAACACAATATGACTGCTCTAAGAGGGATTGGAAACATTACGATTTTCTACCTTTCCGGGCTTTTCTTGCCACTGTAAGAGGGTTGGTCTACTCAGTCATATTTTAGTAAGCTGCCTCTTTTTATGGGGCATAACATTTATAAAATAAATCATTACATTTTGCACTTGCTGGGCTTGCAACTACTCATTAACTTAGGCTAACAAGTTGGTTAGGGTTATATAAACTGCACTGTCCTCATAATAATGGAAAGAACTGCCTGTTTGTGTGTCTGTCTGTGTATATGCACACAAATCTGAGAATATATAAAATGCACGTTGTTTCATATAAGCAATGACCAGACTGTTTTTAGAATAAGTGAATGTCTGTTACAATAATGAAATAGGACACTATAGAAAGAAGGATATGTGGGATTATACAAGAAAGAACATGGTGCTTATAGCTCAAAGATCCCAATGGAAACAGAGATACTTTGGGTAAAAAATAAAAAAGTCAATATGAAGTGCTTTATTTCTGGATTTGATATTATACATTTCAATGCAAAACAATATTTGATTCCAAATATCCAGTATTTCCTCAACAAATACAGTATATAACTTTCAAAGATTGCGCTGATATACAGTGATTGTATCAATAAGTCATGTTGGTTGTAGCCATTAAGGTTTCCACTTATTATGAAGAAGGTGTGGAATGTTTTTCAAAATGAAAAAGATTTATTAAGATCAGTGTTTCTATAACTTTGTGTGCATCTATTATTCAGTTATTGTTCAGTTATTGGCATGATGTCGTAGATAATCTATGATGAATGTGGAGTTGAAGATGAGGATAGAAACAAAGGGAAATAAGATTTATTTTTATATCCTATTAAATAGTTGGGCACACTGTCTGATTGATACCTACTTTCAAATTCAATAAATCCAATTCTAGAAAAAAGCCCTTTGCCTGAAACTGTTTACCTTTTGCAGTGTATCAGCAGCAGGCGGTCCACGGTCCTCTGGAGCAGCAGAAACAGAAACCAAAGCCAGTGGGGGGGCCCATCCCCTGTCAGAACTGTGGCAAGCCGTGCAAAGGGGAGGCACTACGAGTCCAAAACAAGCACTTCCACATCAAGTGCTTTGCCTGTAAAGGTAAGTAAATGCCTGCTATCACCCCACAACCCTCCTCTGTTCTTTCCATGGCAAAAATTGCAACATTATTCCTTGAGCCTGATTTATTTGAACTATTTCCTAAACGGAAATAAATAAATAAAAGTAAAGCTATGAGACTATTAGAAGAGCTTTTCAAAGAGGTAATCCATTATTAACCTTTTAGGAGTTTGACATTCATTTCATTCTTTTTCTTTGGTTAGCAAAGGTACTGACAAGCTCAAGGCATTTTAGGATAGCAGGTGATGCAGGACTGACCTACAGTGTGAGAAAATGAAGGCTGCAATATCTGTAAATATTTAAATTTAAGTTTTTGACAAAGAAAGTTGCAGGGGCATCAGGTGAAGATGATGTCTGCGGAGTAGAAGCCTATTCAGAACAGAATTTAGCTACAGACATGCATCAACAACTTGCTTCTTGTAGTTTTATATATCTGTACATAGTAGCAAAGTCCTTTTAGGCAAGTCATGCCACTCGCCGCCATTTTTGCAACGCCTCCTGGCAGCTTTAACAAGACCAGCCTCCAATCTCCTTGAATGGGAGGAGAGTCAGAACTGCACTTTCACGGGTCATCGGGACATAAAAACCACATGTATAGAAACAGCAGTAGAATATGATAAAAATCACTTAAAAAGTTTGATGACTTTGCCCCAAAATAAGGTTTAAAACGCCTTTTTCCCCCACAGGTTACTGTTACTGCGCATGCGCAAGGCTTCACGACACCAACCTTAATTCACGTCTCTATGCAGAATGCCGGTGTTACGCCATCGTCTCCGCTGTCGCAAAACCTCAACTGTGCGCATGCGTCAGTGGAACCAGACGATATGCTTAAATGTTTCCCGGCTTGACTATTAAAAAGCAGATGATTGGCTTTCCAGCGGGAGGGGCAGGACATGGGCATACAACCGCCATCTTTGCCGTTACGGGTTTTCCTACGGGAGTTGTATTGAGGATTGAGGAAGTGGCATGTCTCCTTAATAAATAGTCTCTGATAGTAGTCAAAATGTTTATGTTACCTTTAATATTATATTCGTCTTGTTATGTTAATTTCATATATTTCTTTTGTGTATGTATATCAGAGCGAGGAAAAAGATCATTTCCTTTAGTGTGTGCACGCTGATTTGGCTGTTATAGCTGATCCTAAAAGGTCCTCTAAAGAGTTAGGCAGAACGTTAGGCGTCTTCTTAATACATTTCTTGCTAATGAGTGAACTAATTGCCACCCCTAGACACATCACATGCGTTTTATGCAGAGGAAACAGAGTAAACCTTTTCGTGTAAACTTTCACTGCTGAGGATGTTCGGTATGTTGGTGTGTGGGTATTTGGGGTTGGGTGTCAGATACTTGAACTGCGTGGTCTATATGTGTTCTTGGGGGAGGAGGGCCGTGCTATATAGAGCGGGTGCCTGTGTCCCACCCAGTCCAGACTCTCCGCATGAGCCTCGTGTCAGACGGCTGTTGTTGTCAACACATTCTCGTGCTGCTAGGCTACCATTGATGTTGCTGTAATGTTGGCCTTAATCTTACACGGACCAGCAGACTCCTTGTCTGCTCTCTTTACACCCCTCCTCTGCCTTCATCCTTAACTCACATTGACCTTGGATCTATTTCATTCAAAATACAACATTATGTTCTAACCAAGTAAACAAATCAGTAACTTTAAACTAATGGAGAAAAGAGTAACAAGAGGTCATTTAGCGAGCTATAAAGCAACATATATATTGTTATCCTACCCCTAGTGGAACATTCTCTCCAGTACAAAGCACCTGTGCTCACACCCTTCTAAAGGATTATATGACCTTCACAAAAGGGTTTTGGGCTGAGAGGAATATAATTGGATAACAGAGAAGACTAGTGACATCATAGAGAAGGTTTGGCTCCTTGTAGTGTTAGATAAATATTTTTTGATTTGACACAAAAATATTGCTTTGATTGACTTTCTGAGAAAGAGAAGAAAAATCCTACTCTTGTCTGACCACAAGATTCCAGAACGCACGAATGCTGATATAAAATTATGTTTTAGCCTTAGACGTAGTCCCAGATGCAGTAATACTAATATGCATATGCAGGAAACAAAGTACTCGGTAAAACGAGATCAGCATTGTGCTTATTACTCAATACAAAAGGCTAAAACTATAAAAACATGGATGTATGATCCAGTATGATCTACAATGCAGCATCTTTACCATGACATACATTCTATAACTCGCTGGTTCTTACTGGTAGATTACGGTCGATTGATATTTTAGTCAAAGGTATTCTTGTGCATAATTTCTGATGCATAGATGAATACAACTCTGTCCACAATGAGCTGATTATAGAATAATCTCTCACTTAAGTGCTGTGTTTCTGCCATAAGCGAAGTGTAAACATACACTACATTTTAATGACATGACGATTTCCAATAGTCAACCACTAAGTGTGGTTTAATATTGTGCATCTTCCTTCAATCCAAGCCTTTATTTTTGTTTGACTTAAGAAGAAAATTGTGATGATTACATGCTACAGGTCACACATTAATCAGATGTTTATAATTGAACATCATGATTTCTGAGTGACTGGAGGCCATGGTTAAAGAAGCATGCATGCAAAAGGAATGTTTTCATTAAGTTGTTTGGCTGGCTTTCTTAACAACCTAATTATGACGCATGGGGCTGGGTCATATAAAAGCCATGTTAGCTATGAAAGGGAAATGCTCTACCCAATGCTTCTTGTTCGCATTCTTTTCTCTTTGCACATCAGATGATATTACAATCAGGGGAAGGATCTTACCTATTAAATATTGAATTGAAATATTAAAGATTGGTATCATTTGGAGTTGACCCACAGGCTGACAGTTTAATACATTTTAATATGAAGTGTTTGTATGTTGTAAATAATTAATTATTACTGTCAACCAACGCTAATTACAAATAATGTATTGAATATGAGGATTCTGTTTCAAATAGTTTAATCAGACGTTGGTTCTATATATTTATTAATTCATATTTATTAATTAACACAATTTTATTTCACAGAGCCCATTCACAACCGTCACAGAAACAGATTTGGTATATTTTATTGCACCTCCCGATACAGTGCAAAACTAGGTATGTAGGTAAAGTAGGCATAGTTGGTGTCTGCCGAACTTGAATTATTCTCAATGCTACAACAATAAATACCAGCTTTCTTCCATTAGACCTAGTTCATCTCTCCTTTGCAACAGTAAGATAGCGACAATTGAGTATTACTCCATTACAGCTGTTTATATAAAACGCCAAAGGTCATCCTTGAACTGAACTAGTGGTTATTACTATGCCCAATATTGCATTTAGTCACATTAAACCCTTAGTGTGTTACAATTGTGTATTGTACCTCTCCTTGGCCTTGTTGAATGTTTTACATATAATATACAAAACATGCAATACATTTCAAAGATGTTTTTGGTCCCAAGCATTGTAATGTCCAGTAAAGCCTGAATGCACTTCTTACTGGAAGTAGGCTGGTAAACATAAGCTTCTGGCCACACGTCAAAGTCCTGAGGAACAGATCAGTGGTGTTATAATAGCAGATGGTTGTGATGTTGAGAGTAGGGTGTTGGCTATTGGATTGTCTCCTTCTTGGAAGAAGGTTGACCAAAACAGAGCCAGAGGAGAGTATGTCTGCCCGTCATTGCGTCAGGGTTGATGAGCTGATACACATGTTTTTGGGGTGACGTGGTGTTGTGCATGTTATATATGCGGATGATTGTATTTTACCACAGACCACCTGTCAATCAAACACTTACTTTTACCACAGTTTCAGCTACTCCATAGTGTCTTCATGAAGGGAGGAAATTGGTCCAGTTATCATGGAGAGCAAGAATTATTAAATGTTAACTGTGCAATGTAAAATCATCACAGTTTACTGACCCACTCCTTGGGACAACTCTTGCCTTACTTGCATACAGTTTTCCTGTTGGATCAAACTACTGTACCTTTAGAAAGTTCTCATCATTTTTATCTGTAAGCTTATTATTCGTGTTCTGGTTAGATATCATCATCTATCATTTATATTTTGTAGTTGGACATATGATATTAGTTAGCCTTGCGCCTTTAGCTGCGAGTATGTTGTGTAAATGTTAGTTACTGATGGGCAGGCTATGTATGGTAGCTCATATCATTAGTGTATGAATGGGTGTGACCATTTACAATTACTAGTGATGGACAACACCCCCCGCTACACCCCATGGATCCCATCACTGAAACACATATGGTGAGTCATTGTAAAACTTGAGGTGCAGTTCAGGTTGCACATTCATGGCAGAAAGCACATAGGCCATGTATTTTTAACATGAGGCTGAGTCAAGATCATTTCAAGGACATAGTTATATATGTATATAAAACATGACACGACAACATGTCTGTAAAAAATGTCTCTGGAGGTGAAGTGTGTTGGAAGGACACATTCCCTTGTTTTTTGTCATTGTGGATGACTGTGGCTAGCGGTAGAGCAGGGTCATCATTCAATCAGGCGATCGGCGGTTCAATCTCTAATTCATATTGATGTGTCATCAGGCAAGACACCAAACCCATCATTGCTCCCGTAGCTGTGTATGCTAGCTCCTGTCATCAGTGTGTGAATGGGTTAATGATAACATGTAGTGTTACGGAGCTTTAAGTGGTTGAGATACTAGAAAGGTACCATATAAATACAGTCCATTCACTATTTACTCACTCACTCACTCACTCAATATGTTACCTCTTTAACTCTGAGAGGTTCAAAGTTAACAGCGTCTTACAATAAACAAATCAAAAAAGAATATAGTGATGTCGCGCATCAAATAAAACAGCAGAACTGGGACTACTAAATTTAATCATGACATATTTACATTCTCAAAACACAAGTGGCTTCGTAGAGCACACAATAAGCCTTCAGAGATGGAATTAATGAGTTTCCTGTGAAGGTATCTGACTTTTAGCCTTGGAAGATGTTGAAATCTGCAGTGTAACCTTTTTGTTTTGGCTGTCAAAAGATTTGAAAAATTAATAAATGAATCTCACGTTTAAAAAAAAAAGTTTTTCTAAATCTTCCAAATTAACAAATTATCACTTCTGGCAAAATTCCACCGGGTGGCAACATCTTGAACTAGCGACTCTACTGTTTTTTTGCAGTTTGCTGTGCTCTCAAATCTCAATCATTTGACATACTTTTTTTATTAGTTTATTCGTTTAGGGTAATTGTCCTTTGCAGACTGTGTGTCGTGCAGAGTAGATGTTGAGATGAAAGTACCCCAGAAAGTGATTTAATTGCTAAAGGTACTGAAGTTCCATCCCTAGCCTTCTGGTTGTTACAGGAAATTGTACTTAAAACTAAATCCCTATTTTGGATCACACACTTCTTACAAACACACACCCACAGTTTGAAAAGTCAAACCCTCTTTCATGAAAGTTGCATAGTACAACGGGCATGTAGTCGACTCCTTCTGCTGCTCTCCATCTCTGGACAAAACAACAAATTAGTTACATCATGATCTCATTCAAGTTCAGCAAAAACACACCCTGTGTTGTCATAGAGATGAAATGGTTTAGAAATGCTGAAATTGCTGCTGAAACAATAGATACTGCATTGCTGATTATGATTCTTCCATAAATTGTGTGTTTTCTTTACTCCAGGCTAATCTTCTTCTTCTGTTAAACCTTTTTTATTTAGTAGAAGCTTCAATACAGGATGCTTGATCTGATTTACCAACTACAATACCCAATCCGGCTTCTTTAACATCTCCATGTTTTGTAACAAGGCCAACGTGCATGACAGATTAAGTAAAGGTGAGAGCAATAAGAAAGTAATGAGAGGAAGACATCTTTAGGTGGTTTCGATTAGCAGTAATGGACAATTCTGAAAGAGCATCTTTTGTCTCTCACATATATTATGCACTCAAACCTTTTCGATCTGTATTAGAAGCTAGTTTGCCAGTAACATTGCCTTCCCCTGCAGTATATGCACCATGCTGCTATCATGATTTGGTTTGCTTTTTACTTTCTGCTAGTGTTAGCCATATGTAGTATATTCTGAATGGGCTTGTAATTGCTTTCAAATGGGCTGCTTTGGCAACTAAGTTATACTACAGTAAGCAAAAGAGTCTACAGTATGTGCCAACTGGCAGCGCAGGTATAAATATAGAAGAATTGAAAGAGGAGCTGAGAGTAAGCTGTACTGCGGGGGCAGATTTCTGTCTCCAGCCATCTATTTATCCCACTATGTAGCACAGCTGTTTTTAATTATTTAGGTGCAAGTCACCCATTCCGCCAGCTTACATGTCGTGCAAGATACTGAGCCCCAAGTTCTCGACGGTCGTGCCATTAGTTTAAGAATATGTGGATGAATGGGCGAATTCTTCTTCTGATCAGAAGAATACAAAAGCATATAAAAAATAATATCATATGAAACAAGTAAAGTATGTGAAAGTAAGTCTGAAGTCATTCAGAGCTGTCTGAAGGTAATTGACTCCATCAGGTAACAAGTAATTAGGTACCAAGTCAATGTAAGCAACAAGTCTAATTCAGTAGATAGGTAAGTCTTAAAAAGAAAGCAGTTAACAAGTGTAAGTCGCTTATTAAGAAAAAAAAAAAAAGTTAAAGTTTTTTTTGAAAAATTCGACAAATGACTAGACAATGCATTCTTGTTAAAAGGGTCCTTATTAAATGGTGCATTATAATTCAAAAATTGAATCTTTTATCAGAGAGTGACCAAAGAGCCCCTAGAATTCTCCATGTCACTTGTCCAACTTTCCACTTTGCTGCTGTTTACCCGAACAGCCCAGAGCATTATCTCATTGTAGACAGGTTGCCAGACATCTGAACCGGATATGAGGGAGCCAGTAGCACCCGCTTGAAATGATGTCGTCCACTTCCTGTGAAAACATTCCTGCTTGTATTGTTGTGGTTATTTTACTAGCATGTCGTGACTGCTTTAAGGGCTTGATAACAAAGTGAAATGGTGCACAGGTTTTAGTTTTTAATAAAACGATGGGAGTATTTAACTGTTGAAAAAGTTGGAGGAAAACGTTGAAAAAAAGACTGAAGAATAACCTTGCACATATCTTGCGTTTGCTACATTAGTGTATGTTAGGGAATGTTATTTATCATTTGGCTTGCAGTTAGTTAATTCCCAAAACAAATCAATCCTATCTTACCGAGTAGGTTTACTGCCCATTATCTTCTGCGGCTTGCATAGGGGCTCTCATCGCTCTTCTTGCTGGACATTGGTAGGAAAACACGTGACAGAATAGCTTTTAATAAAATATTATTCAAACCGTATGATGATATGCTGGTTGGGTAGCTATTTACATGGCTAGGAGCCAAACAAAAGCCAACTCTTCATTGTGTACATGAAAATAACTATTTATGGTTTCTTCTTTTACTTCTTTTTCTCATGTCGCTCAACATAACGCAGTGGGTCTGCAGTGCTGATGTCCTTAAGGAGAAGTTTAGGGAGCAGAGCAGCGGAGATGGGTTAACTAGATCACAATATTATTTTCAACTCGCTGTTGATGTTTTTCCCATCAATGGGGACGTCTCCTCCATCATTGAAAACAACCATGTTGTATATCCACATGCTAACATGACCTACAGTAGCTTCAGCAACTGCTGTTTGTATTCTTTTCTATATCTAACTGGTTACACAGGCAGAAAACGGGCTGGGGTGGTGCTAGTGGTTGGAGGTTTTTGTTTAATGGTTTTAGCTATTTGCCATTGTCATGGAAAGTTTGCACACCCATGCATTGATCCTTGATGACATCAGGCCCATTCACATTCCTGAAATGATAAACATATGTGTATTAAAAATGATATGTTTGTTTGATTTCAACCACAGGCTACAAACATGTTCACAAAGCTGTCATGGAGCAGCACCTAAAGCAAACATCTCTCATTTACCTTTGCCCTTGTTTTTTTCCGAAAGAAAGAAGGGAGGTTAAAGAAAGGAGTGGTGATGTTTTTACTGAAGTAGTGAGAAAACAGAGCGAGATTTCCTCTGAGGGTGTGGCTGGTCATGTGGTTGCTATGGTCTCCATGTCAGGCGATGAATGGGTAAGCAGCCGGGGTGGGGAAAAACAGAGGGGCTAGTAAAGAAATACAGGAAGTAAAGGAATATGAGAGGTGTGAATCTGTGGTATACAGAATAAAACAGGAAGTTAAGTGAACATCATGACCAGCACAATGGGGCATTGCGCAAATAATGAACCAATAATATAAATTTCAAAATGAAATAAATAGGAGATGCAGGAACAGATTCTCACCAAAATGTATGTGTTAATCATTCCCTTTTCTAACTCTTTTCTTTCTCTTCTTCCAAACCCCTTCACCTTTCCCCCCTCCTTCTTTTATATGCCTTCTCTTATTTACAGTATGTGGTTGTGAACTGGCCCAGGGAGGATTCTTCGTGCGTCAGGGAGAATACATCTGTACTGGGGACTACCAGCGATTGTATGGGACTCGCTGCTTCAGCTGCCAGGACTTCATTGAAGGGGAGGTGGTATCCGCCCTGGGAAAGACCTATCACCCGGGCTGCTTTGTCTGCGCCTACTGCAAGTAAGAAACTGGGATGTACAGCCCAAAACCGGTACTGATAGTTGGTGCCAAACTAACCTCTTAGGATTAGATTCGTGACTCAAACTTATCCGAATCCAGGTTTAATAGCTTGAATAATAAAAATTAGGTGAGATATGAATATTTTTATTTTTAGGTAATTATAATAAAAATAATAATGCTCAAAGTAAGGGAAAAGATACAGATAAGAGAGAAAACATAAATGTCTTCTACAGAACTTGAGAAATCTGTAGAATGAGTCATGCAGGGGTTAGCATTTGAAAGCCAGTGGGTGAAGGGTTTTGAGGGCTTGTTTGAATGACGATACGGTGGGGGCCTGCCGGATTGGATTGCGGAGGGCGTTTCAGAGAGGGGGCGCAGGAGCAGAGAAGGCCTTGTCACCACAGGTCTGATGCTTGGTCAGGGTTTTAGCATTGGCTGAGGCAACGGTTTGGGGTGTGGAGCGGGAGGAGGTCTGAGAGGAATCTAGGGGGGAGGTTGTTTAGGGCTTTGTATGTGATAAGTATTTTTGAAGTAGGAAAGAAAGGGTGGGGTCGAGGATGATGCCAAGGTTTGAAGCAGGCTGGAGGTGGTGACGATGGAGCCATCAATGTTGAGAGAGAAGGTCTGGGCTGAGCGGATGAGGGTGGTAAGGCCGATGATCAGATTTATTGCAGTTAAGTTTGAGAAAGTTCTGTTGCATTCAGGATTTTATGTCAGTAAGACAGGCAGTGAGAATAGAGTGGGTGACTGCGGTGATGGTCTTGGAGGACAAGTAGAGTTCAGTGTTGTTGTCGTACTGGTGAAGTTGAGGCCATGATGACAGATGATTTGTCCATGGGGAAGGATATAAATGATGAAGAGAAGGGGACCAAGCACAGAACCTTGGGGGACACCGTGGGTGACTGAGGAGGTGGAGGATTTACAGTAATGAATGAATTGATGTCGGTCTGAGAGTAATGAGGTGAACCAGGAGAGGGCAGTGCCAGTTATGCCAAGGGAGTACTTGAGACGTGAGAGGAGGATGGAGTGGTTGATGGTGTCGAAGGCGGCGCTCAGGTCAAGGAGGATGAGGATGGTGAGGAAGCCAGAGTCAGCAGAGAGGAGTATGTCATTTGTGATTTTCAGTAAGGTGGTTTCTGTGCTATGTTTTTAGCGAAAGCCGGATTGGAAGGGTTCGTAGAGATTGTGGAGATTGAGGTGGGACTTGAGTTGCGATGCCACAGCTTTCTCAAGGACTTAAAACATTTATAAGCCTTTTGATCCTAAAATGATTTGTCAAGAGCCCCTTTTCCACAGGGTTCATTTTACAGGTCACAAACCATTGATATTCAAATAAATGCCTCAATTAAATGTGAGATAATTGAACAGAATGATAAATCCTTAATCTTGAACTCTTTTATTTTTCCTCTACCTTGATCCCTGCTGCTTTTTATTCTTTGGTTTTTAGACCAATAGACTTTGAAACACATGGTTTTATGTCCAATCCTATATGGACTTTTAAAACATTGTTTTTATGTCCAGTCTTAAACTTATTTTGATTTTCTTCCTTTAAAGTATATTTTAAACATGGGTTTTATATAAATTTCATGTTTTTATACTTAACTCGAATATCTTTTACTAAAGAATTGGAGGACTCTATTGGGAAGAGAACAAATTGGAGAATAGCAGCGGGCGTATTGTTTCTTTTACCCTTTTTTCCTACAAGAAACATACAAGTCTGTACACAAAAAATACACAAATAAACTGAAAAAGACCACAAAAAACGTTCCTTACTTACCTGTCCCACTTACCCTTTGAAATTCCTCCGAAACCCAAAGGTTTAGCCTGCGGTCACCGGAAACAGTCCCCTAAGGGGAAGGACATCCAACCGCCGCCCTACGATGGTGATCCATTGGCAAAACACTATTTTAAATGACTACAAGCAGTTCTCCATGCTGAGGTTCTTAAAACAATTCTACACACATACATTTTTCCGGATGGTTTACGGAAAATCGTACAGAAAACGGACGCTTCTATTAAACCGTCATCCCCCAATCCAGAAGTACTGGGAGAACTTCTGAGATCCTCAGCCGCCATTACAAAAACTGCCCCCTGTGGCGCAGGAGGCAAAGGCAAAAGCCATCTCCTATGGTAGGGGTTGCTACAAAAAGCGACTTACAAAATCCACTATCGAGACCTGGGCCGCCTATTTACATGGGGCAGAGCCTCTGTCGTTTGAACAGACCACGGATTACAGCATCTTGCCAGTCCCTGACCCTTGTCCTGACCCCGAGGCCGAACCTGGGCCAAACCATCACCTCCGGCCGATCCCTCCTAACACCAGTTTGGGTCTAGATCCAATCTCATTCCTAGCCCCACCCTGGACCCTTACCCTAAACTTGACCCTAACCCACCGCCCTCCCACTCTAGCCCTAAACCTAATCACCTCCCTTCAGTACCCCTCTCTATCCCCTGCCCTGAGATTGGGAATCTGGATCCTGGCTGTGTTGAGGGGTCGTCAACGGGCCCAGACTTGAGGAGACAAGCGAAAACCAGACTTGCCAAAATTAAACTCACAGACGGTACTATTTCTTCAGAGGCCTTCATCCTCGAGATAGACCAAAACTTGGGAGATCTGCAAGAACTCACCCGGGCTGTTCCCTTACAACATAAGCAAAGAAGAAAACTCAAGGTCTTTTTAACCACTATTTTAAGTGCCCGTGGCCCTCGTGGCCCTCTCCGGAGGGCCCCGCACCTTACCTAACCTAACCCAAACCTTTCCTCAAATGTGTTTCATTATCAGTTCGTGCCTTACCCTTCTTTCTAATCCCCAATAATTCTATTTTTGAAATACATTTTTTTTTAGAACAATTCCTTAGAAAATATCTCTCAAGCCTAGAAAGGTCTTTGGAGCTTCTCTAAGGGAGGAATTATTTCCTTTTTGTAGTCAGTGGGGCCAAATTGTCCATTCCCATAGACTAGAGTAAGATTACTTTTGAATAGGGGTCGGTTTTCTCTGTATGCATCTGTGTGTGCATGTGTTTTCATATCTCGCCGATCTCCATACTGAACTAACAGCATGTTTCGATATGGTTTTTGAGGCTTGCAATGTGCTCCTCTTTTAACAAATATCGCCTTTGTGGTGGCACACAGGCTTACTGTGTGGAATATAAAAATATGTCTGGCAGAAAAAGAGCAAATGCTGCCCTTAGCTGTGTGTCTCATGGTAACATTGTTGATCTTAAATAATTCATAAAAATTCATGTGTTTTAAACTTTGTTTCTGTCTGTCTACATGCATGTGCTGATTCACAATACATTGCAGCTGTACATGTATACCTCCCTTGGTCTCTCTACATACACTACGCCTGTATTAAACATGCATTCATAAATTCTGATATATTAAGGTTTCTTCTGATTCAGTTCAGTTCCATCTTAATAGAAAAACTAATTTAAGTAGTTTGTCTATACATAGACACGTATTTGTAAAATCAACAAACCTGGCACGGATGGGAGAATGTACTAAAATCAAGTATTGGATAATGAATCTGTTCTTCTGTGAAGTCGGACATTTTGTTTGACATATAAAACAGAGTAAGAGTCTAGAACTAGGATCGCTGCTCTGTGAAGCTGTAGGAATGACACTGATACTTTTAACTTAGGAACGACATTAATACTTTGACCTAAGTGCTTACTTTAAATATGCTGACATTTAGAACAACTGCATTCTTCCAATGTGTTTGGTCTTGGCCTCCATTAAGGTCATCATGAAACACATACCAAACTACATCTAAATAAGGTGGAGAAGGTAAGGAGCAGACCAATATTCCTATACCTCAACCCACATCTGAGCCAAACCACTCAACTCATTGGTGGGCTGGAAAATAATCCTCATAGTACGCTGACGACTACTTCAGATTTTTAAATCAGTTTATTTTTCCTTCTATCATTTAAGCTTAAAAATGAGTTTCTTTTAATGTGTTAACGTGTTTTCAAAGTATGCCACACAGTGGGACCTCTTCTGCCCTGTGCACATTCTTATGTTATCTAAGGACCAAATGCTCAGGTCATACATTGCTGATCTAATCTTTAGGTGCGGCTATTTCAACGGTAATTTCACAATTTCAGTTTAGCATATCGGAATGCACGTTTGTAGCACGGAACACAAAATCCAGCTGGGGTTGATGGGATTGTCATTAGTATTACAGGTAGCTTGACCTAACAAAATCATATTGAACAAAACCGATCGAGCAATCTCTTCTACTTGTTTGAGTTGTTATGATGAAACATTTTTCATGATGAAAAATACATCTAGTCTCCAGTATATTCTTTTTTTATATAGTTTAATGTATCAGAATGAAGACTTTAGTAATTGTCTGCCATGAAGCTTTTCTCACTCAGCCTTAAAAATTCGCTGAACCACCTACAGTGCTCTAGATATTGATGCTGTACCTTAAAATGAGTTTGTACCTTAAAATGAGTTTGTAAGCTATGGGAAGCACAAACCTTATCAGTCAAAGCCCCCCCTGCTAATGTCTTGATGTTCTATGTTTTCTGTTTCCAGACAGCCGTTCCCAGCCGGCGACCGAGTGACATTTAATGGAAAAGAGTGTATCTGCCAGAAGTGTACCCAGCCTCTTGCTGCCAGCAGCCCTGCACCCATACAGGCGGTCCACAGTCAGTACAGTTTATGTCTCTTAGATTGTCAATCTAAAACATAAATTGTGCCAAAAGTCGATTTTTCCACTAACTACTTGTTATGAAAATGTTCTGTTCCATTCCTTAGATTATATAAAGTAAGTAGTCATATAGGTAGTTGTCTTGGAACACCAAAATGTTCAATTTGGCCCAAAGTACTTACAGAAACCCTCATGTGCAGAAAAAGTCAACTATCTTATTGCTTTATTTTCAACAACTATCAACTAAACTAATATAATTTCCTTGCAGACTGCTGCGGCTGTGGGAAGGAGTTCAAGAATGAACAGTCTCTTGTAGCTCTGGAAAAGCACTGGCACCTGGGCTGCTTTAAGTGTAAAGTCTGCAACAAGGTGCTCAATGCAGAGTACATCAGCAAGTAAGTCAGTCTGGCTGTTGTATACAGTGCTAGAACTACTTCATTAACAATATTAACTCTATGCAACGTAATCCTGTACGTTGAGCTGACATTGGCGGGATGGAAGAGTTCGAGAGGAGGGAGCGAGGGTTAGGGGATTGACGAGGTACAGTGGAGGGAGGTGGAAGGAGGAGCCAGAGGGGGAGGAGAGGGGGCTGGTGGAGGTAGAGAAGATGGAGGGATGTGTGTTAGTGGGGTGGGGTTGGAGGACGCAGAGCGGAGGGGGGATGAAGAAAGTACGGAGGGTGGGTGGTGAAGGAACTTAACTGACGTCACCTTGTATGTTGTTGAGTGTGAGAGTCTCTGAGGGCTTTAAATGGTGTAAATATAAATGGGAGCCCACTGCCACATGCCTGTGACAACGTCAACAAATAGGATTTACAATTGAGGGTATTATTACTTTTTACACTTTTTTTCCAGACTATTTCCTCACAGATGCAAGGTCCTTTTAAATCATGTTTTTTCTGTTTTGTTTATTTCATGTAGGCATCTGAACTCATGACTTGTCCTGTGTTTACTATCAGGGATGGAATCCCCTTCTGTGAGATGGACTACCACGCCATGTTTGGGATCATGTGTGAGAGCTGCAAGAAGTATATCACTGGAAAAGTCCTGGAGGTAACAGCGCAGTAGAAATACTCTGTTTAAACTGTCAGCATGTAGTTTGTGAACTAATGGCCACTTTGCCCCCATAATGAATAGATAAATTGAAAAGAATACACTGATAAAAAAGATGAATGAATGAAAGATTGGCATCCTTATCTTTTGATGGCGTTACGAATGTGGTGTCCATTTACAAAGCTAGCGGCTGCAAGTCCGGATGACGGGGGGGGGGAGAGGGGTAGTGGTGACCAGCCTCCACATGTGCTCACGCGCATCCATATGCTCGCACATAACAACCTAATTAAAGTTAGCTTCGACCATTGTCCGCGGTTGCATGGGTAACGCATGCCTGATAATGCGTCTCTTATATTCTTCAAATGTTGAGGCGGGCCGTAGTTTGGGGACCACTGATCTACAGGATTGCGTTGTCGCTGTAATCATTGGAGTCAGAGAGAGTTGGGTGTCAAGCGTCACACCAAGGTTCTTAGCAGTCAAAGTCAGGCGATAACACGGAGTTGCCAAAGATGACGGGCAGGTCCTGGGTAAGAGAGTCGTTTCCAGAAAGAGAGGCAGTTCAGTCTTGTCTGGGTTGATTTTCAGATGGTGAGCGGTAGGGGTGTAACGATCCATCTATTACATCGATGTATCGATTTATATTCCTCCGATCTAACTACATCGATCTGTGCTCGGCGAGTTGGCCTTATGGACGACATATATCGATCTAACATCGTTTTAAAATGTAATAAATTGATTGTATCGATACTAGGAAATAACCCATTGGATTTAAGCTACACTTTTTCTGCTACACTAGTACAGCAGTGTTTACACTTTATTCAAATAAAATTCCATTGCCATTCATTGTTGTTTACCTGTTTATGAATATAAATAATTAATTGATACCTTATTCCATTACAAGAAACAACAGAATCTAGGAAACTTTACCTGCACTGTTCAGTATCCAGATATCTATTTCAGTCACACTGGTTGAATTTTGCGCTAAAAAGCAACTAAATTGATTTCAAGTCTCTGAATCATATCGTTCTAAATGAACCAATATTGTCCTTGAATCGTATCGACAGCCACGAATCGTGATACAAATCAAAACGTTGTTAAAATGAATCGTTACACGAATCGTTAGTGAGGCGGACATCCACTGCAAGATGTCAGTCAGACAGAGAGAGCGTCTGATTGAGGGAAGGAGAGAATTAGTTGGGTATCATCGGCATAGCTGTGGTAGGAGAAGCCATGCCAGAGCCGAGAGAGTTGGTGTAAAGAGAGAAGAGGAGGGGACCTAGGACAGAACCCTGAGGAACTCCAGTAGTAAGAGGACAAGGTTCCAACACAGATCCTCTCCAAGTTACCCGGTAGGTCCGGCCATCAAGCTAGGACAAGAGAAGGGAGACAGCACAGCCTGTGACACCAAGTTCCTGAAGGGACGAAATAAGGATATCATGATTTACTGTGTCGAATGCAGCAGAAAGGTCGAGAAGGATGAGGACAGAGGAGAGAGAGGCGGCTCTAGTAGTGATGGGACAACCGACTCTATTATGCGAGTCGGTTCAACCGGACGGTCGTTGGCCTACCGAGTTAATAGATTCGGTCACCGGCTCGCGACGGGGGCGGGGGGGGGTGCGCCTATCGCGCGTTTACTTCCCCCGCCATAGTCGCTCCAATACATGTAGCATGAATCGGTGGATCGGTTGATCACAAACAGGAGACCGTGTGATTACAGAGTCATGCAGTAGCCTGCGGTTACGTTCTTCCTTCAGTAGCTGGTGCTAATGACAGCCTACCTACCATGTAACAAACATTTTAGCTTACTCAACATAACTACCAAGATGACGTGTATCTAATGTAGCCTATGAATTTCTTTACACAAACATCTAAGATGCACGAGAAATAAAGGCTCAATGATCGGTTGACAACGTAAACTTGCCGAGACACCGCTTGATTACAGATTCGACGTTGCACGGTTACATTCGGTCTCGTTCAGAAGCTTGGTGTACGGTCTCCTCGGTTGATACGGTCTCAGGTCGCCACAGTCTCTTCCGGTCATTTACATAGCGTGCACCGCATTTGTTAACCAGTAGGCTACACACAATTTCAAAGTTGTTTTAAGATGCTGCATTTATCGTTATCATAGCCGTTTATCAGACTCTTGATACAATGATGTTAAATTGCTGGTAGGTTTCAGAAACAAAGCCGTGACAGAAGCTGATTTGAGTCAACAGTCGCCGGAAACAGTCCGAGTTGCTCTCACGGTCACACCGCAAACGTGCTTACCGCACCGCAAACGTGCACTTCAACAACTCTGTTGTTACGGTTCTTTTCTTCTTCTTCTGTTTCTTGGTAGATGACTATCTCTGTAGTATACCGCCATCCACTGTACAGGACTCTCTTATAAGGTTCAGTCGTGCGCGATCAAGGTAGCCCATTTCCTGATTGATCCTACCACCAGTCCAGTGGAGGCGCTAATGAGCTAGATTAGCCTACTACACACAGAAGAAGACCAGATACAGACAACGGAGCATACACCGATCGCGCGCCATTGAGTGGTTGAAAACCGGAGTGAGTCGGTTCATTGACGTTTGGCACTCGGTTCTCTCGGTTCAGGTACACAAATCGGGTTATTTAACCGGCTCTTCGGTCAGTTCGTCAACACTAGGCTCTAACAGTGTGGAGTTGCTCCAAGACAGCAAGGAGCGCAGTCTCTGTTGAATGGCGCGCCTTGAAACCTGACTGGTGGGGGTCAAGGAGGTTGTTACATTGGCGATATGAGGAGAGTTGGTTAAAAATCGCATGTTCAAGAGTTTTGGCAAAAAGGGAAGAAGAGAGACCGGTCTGTAGTTGTTTTTTTCAGAAGGGTTGAGGGTGGGTTTCTTCAGGAGTGGGTTAACTCTTGCCTCCTTCAGAGAGGTGGGGAAACAGCCAGATAAGACAACATTGTTAATGACACCGGTGAGGAAAGGAAGCAGGTCAGGAGCGATAGATTGTAGAATATGGGATGGAATGGTGTCAAGGTTGGAGAAGATAGAAACGTTTTTTAGGGATAGAAAATGAGGACTCAATTCTAGATTGGTAGAAAGAGCTTTTGGGAGCAGAGATGGAGGCAGAAAAAGAGGAGAGAAGAGATTGAAACGCATGCATATCATCAGGTTCTTTATGTTTACGCCATTTCCTTTCCCATGCTCGCACAGTGGCTCTGACGGCACGCACCGATTCCGACAGCCACGAAGCGGGAGGTGATATAGCCACGAAGCCTGTCGTGTTGTAAGAGGACAGAGAGAGTCGAGAGAGGAGGAAAGAGTTGAGAGGAGAGTCGAGAGAGTGCGGCAGCGTTCAGATGTAAGAGAAAGAAAGAACCAGTAGATGGGACAAAAGATAGAACACAGGAGGCTAGAGAGGAAGCAAATGTTGCGATGAACAGGTACGGAATTAGTTGGGCCGGGGTTGTTAGTTATAGAAAGTAGAAGAGAGTAGGAGATGAAGTGATCAGCGAAATTAAGTGTAGTTTGTCAGGAATATTCCCGCATTCTACGTAGGGACACGGTTTACCATTATAGAGGAGAGAACAGACCGCAGACAAGCCGTATTTCTTCACTTCATGTTGGTGAAGGGGAGTTTCGCCCACACTGCGTAGGTGTGTCAAAATCCGACGAGGCTCCCCGACCGCAGACTTTTATTCAAAAAGGTTCACAGAAGATAACAACAGATTTACATACGAGGGCGGGGCTTCACCCCTTCTCCGGCCAGCTGGTGAGGTGTATACTTCAAAGACAATTGTTACTGTGGGCCATTCCGGAACTCGCCATGTGACCTTTCTTTATAACCGGTCACTTGTCCGAGTCCCAGGAGGCTTTCTATCTAAACAAAGAGATTCACAGATACCTTTGACCCGTATCCTGAATCTCATCTGTTAGATTAGTGATTGACCAGGCGGTCACACAGAAGGGGTCACAGGGTTGCCTCTTCACCCACTGGGGTTTCTTCTTGTTGCTCTTTGTAATGACATTCCTTAAGTCCTGTAACTGCTCAGCAACTCAAACAGGATTGACCAACACAACTTTAATAAATTAAAGCATACTTTCCACCCTCCGGGCCCTATCAAGTTACAGTGAGGTTAGTGGTGGAAGCAGTTTCTAGCGAAGATGTAGTCAAGGTGGTTTCCGGAGTTATGTTCAAATAATGAATAAACACCGGACGGACAGGAGACATCTGGAATAAAGTTAGAATCAAGAGTATTTAATACAGGAAAAAGGTGTTGTGCTGAAAACAACATCTCAGCTGAGTAGCCGTTGGCCTCCACAACCAAACAGGTCACAACTCTGCCCTTTTGGCAATCCCTCGTGTCTGTTGCCTTCGCCAGCGAACTCAAGAACAATAGGTGCCGATAGGTATTTCTACAGATAAAGCGGCTAGGGTGGACGTGGTCTCCGGTGTGATCCAGCGATGAAGTCTGCCTTTCAAGTAGCTTACTGGCAGTTCCAGAGGCCGCCTGTGACAAGGTGTTGGACATGTGTAGAACGGGTGGGATAGGTAAGAGAGGAAAGGTTACGATAGTGAGCAGATCTAGCCCGAGGGCTGGAGTATCTGTGGGGATGAATTTGTTGTAAAGAGGAAAATCTGAGGTGACTGTGTCCTCTCCAGGCACTGAAAGTGGAAGATGGTTCAACAGAAGAGGAGCTTGAAGGCTCTGGCTCCTGTGCTACTTTTTAAGACTTCAGGAACCTATCCTAGCATTTATAGAGCGCCGCTCACTAGTAGGGCTATATTACAGTTACAGACTGTAGGGAAGTGGGTGCTCAGGGGACCCGGAATGAGGAGGCTGAGGCAGGGTCCAAGTACACAGCAGTCTTATTAAATTCAGAATCAGCCATTGTCTGCGCGTGGCTCCGTGTCTCCAGGTCTGAGCCAGTCCTTTCGTCCCGAGCTGTGTGTCAGCCAGTCCTCCCGCTCGCTCTCCCATGCCTGTTTAAGTACTGGGAGAGAGCACACAGTTAATTCCCCCCAGCTGGAGGTTAATTGCCTCCAGCTGGCACCGTTCCCAGAGCCGCACCTCCTCTCTCTCTCTCTCTCTCTCTCTCCGCTGCCGACGTCCTGAAAACCACGGCCAGCCACCACATACCCCCACCGCCCGACTTAGGCCGGAGAGCCGTCCGGCCTAGCCTACGCCCCCCCCCCCTCCCTCGAGCGGGCGGGAGAGGATGTCCGCCACGACCATCTGCGTCCCCGGCCTATGGATCACCTTGAAATGGAAGGGTTGCATGGCCAGATACCAACGGGTGATCCGTGCGTTGACATCCTTCATGCGGTGGAGCCATTGGAGCGGGGCGTGGCCCGAACACACGGTGAATGGGCGCCCCAGGAGGTTCCGGTTCCCCACAAAGAGTTTGCTTTACCTTCTCAAACGCTCGCTGGCACTGCTCCGACCACTGGACCGGATCTGACGCACCTTTCCGGGTCAGGCCGGTCAAGGGGCTGGTGAGGTCCGCGAAGTCCGGGATGAAGCTCCTGTAGTACCCCGCCACCCCCAAGAACCGCCTCACCTCCTTTTTGGTCTTGGGACGCGGGGAGGCCGCAATTGCTGCAGTCTTGTCGACCTGGGGGCGCACCTGCCCGCCCCCCAAATACCGTACCTCCCTCCGTCCAATCACACACTTCTCTGGGTTGGCCGTGAGGTGGTGCTATTAATTCTCACGTTGTCTATGTACGCAGCCGCATATGCGGCGTGCGGCCGCAGCACCCGGTCCATAAGCCGCTGCAACGTGGCCGGGGCACCAAACAAGCCAAATGGAAGCATAGTAAATTGGTACAACACGTACGGAGTGGAGAAAGCTGATTTTTCTTTGGACTCTGGTGACAGGGGAATCTGCCAGTAGCCCTTAGTTAAATCCAGTGTCGTAAAAAAACGTGCAGTGCCTAGCCGGTGACGAACCGTGACGCGTCGTTCACCTTGCGGTAGTCCACGCAGAACCTCACAGACCCATACTTCTTGGCCACCAGAACGATAGGGCTGCACCAGCCCTGTAGCCCCGGTCAGACCGAACCACCTCATAGTCGACATCCCCCACCTGGCGTACCGTCACCCCCAGGGGAGTCTCAATGCGGTCAATTAGGTTCGTCCGGCCTGGCAGGGGGGAGAACACATCAGCAAACCGCTTTTGCAACTCGGCAATGCCTGCTCTCTGGTCGTCAGAGAGCTGATCCTCACACCGGAGCGGGGTGGGATTGGCCGTTTTTGGCACCTCTGGCCCCAGGTCCTCTCCTTCCGATACTGCAGACAAGAGAGACAGGCGCCGCCTCCCTCCATGCTTTCAGGAGGTTGAGGTGGTAAATCTGTGTAGCACCGCCCCGGTCAGACCGAACCACCTCACAGTCGACATCCCCCACCTGGCGTGTGACCACAAAGGGCCCTTGCCACTTAGCCAGTAATTTTGAATTGGAAGAAGGAAGTAATACAAGTACCTTTTCTCCCGGTGTGAATTTTCGCAGCCTGGCTCCTCTGTCGTACAGCCGCTGTTGTCGTTCCTGGGCCTGGAGCAAATTCTCCCGTGATACCCGACCCAGCGCGTGGAGCTTTGCTCGCAGGTCCTGGACGTATTGGATCTCGTTCTTGGCGGGGCTCGGACCTTCCTCCCAGCTTTCCTTAATGAGGTCCAACACCCCCCGTGGAGATCTGCCAAAGAGAAGTTCAAAGCGAGAAAATCCTGTGGAGGCCTGGGGAACCTCCCGGACCGCAAACAACAGAGGATCCAACCATTTGTTCCAATTACGTGTATCGTCGCTGATAAATTAACGGATCATGGCTTTCAACGTCTTATTCATGCGTTCGACCAGCCCGTCGGTCTGCGGGTGGTATACGCTTGTGCGAATGGACTTGATGCCCAGCAACCCGTAAAGTTCTCCCAGTGTTCGCGACATAAAGTGCCCTGGTCCGTCAGAATCCCTTTCGGGATTCCGACACAGGAGATGACCTGAAACAGTGCCTGCGCAACGCTCTACGCTGAGATATTGCGCAACGGTACTGCTTCTGGATATCGCGTTGCGTAATCCATCAGAACCAAGACAAAGCGATATCCGCGTGCGCTCTGGTGAAATGGCCCGATGAGGTCCATGCCGATGCGCTCAAATGGGACCTCCACCAAGGGCAGAGGACGCAACGGGGCCCTCGGGATGGCCGATTAACTAATTGATTGATCCGGGCAGGCCGCACACCAGCGGCGTGCGCCTCTCCGGATGCCTGGGACATTATCCGGTCTAGTGTTTTCGCGTACTCCATGTGACCCGCTATCGGATTAAAGTGAGCCGCCTGGAAAACCATTTCCCGGCAACTTTTCGGCACCAGCAACTGGGTGTATTCTTGTCCCGTGCGAGCGTCACGACTCACTCGATACAACCTGTCCCTGATCACTGAAAAATGCTGGGTACGACTGCGCTGCATCAGGGCGCACCAATTGACCATCAATACGAATCACTTGGTCGAAGGCTGAGCATAGAGTGTCGTCCCGAGACTGGAAGACTAACAACGAGACTAACAACCTTAAAAATGTGACATTTTGGAGAGGCAACCTCAACAAATGAACAGCTAAATGCTTTTATTATGAGGTATGATGGAACCTCCCTGGTATGAACATTTGAATATCGAGACTAAAATAGGATTAAGTGGGATTTAGTATGTACTTCCAGTATTTCCAACATGCCACAGAGATACATGGCACTATATATGTGAACAAACATTATCTTATGCAATATAGTGAAAGGCTAGTCTGAAAGGCTTGACTATAAAATGTCACCTTCTCGTGCTTTAGGAAACCAAATATCAATGTAGTGATAAGTAAAAGTGATCTGAAAATGTTTAATGTACAAAGCTCAGGCCAAAGTAACTAACACAGTAATTTTACTTTTAATGTGAATGTTTAATATATATATATTTTTGACGAGTTAACCTAACCAGCAAGCTGAATGGTTAAGAAATGACAAAGACAAATGAGGGAGGAAAAGATTGACAGGATTGTATAAGAAAAGTCATTTTTGAGTGGCAGATAGAGATCAGTGCAGATGAATGTAGTAGAGAAGCACTGTGTTGTTTATTACTGTTGGAGGAATGGGACACCGGGCACTCTCCTTAGACAGATAGAGGGACGAGGGGAGGAGAAAAAAGCTTTTAGTCAGCGGCTCTTGACCCCTGCTGTGACCTCAGGACAACAAAGCAGCGTTATGGGAACAAACAATGACGATGTCTCCCATTCTCTGCTTTTATTAACACCAATCCGGTTCCAGTTTCTGGAGACCAATGGATTTGATGCTAAAGTTTAGCAGAAGACTGTCAAGCATGACTAAAAGCACTTGCTCCTATAAAGTGTGTGTGTGTGTGTGTGTGTGGATTTATTATTGCCTTGTGTTTTTTATTTTGCTCAAGGCAATATCATCTGTTCCCTTTCATTACCTCATACGGTGTAAAGGCAAGGTTAATAATTCTATGTGTTCACTAATAAAAACATTAAATACACACTTGGATGTTTACTAAATACCAGTCCAGCTCTTTGGTATCCTTTTGTTATTGGTCAGCATAAAATCTATTTTCGGGCACTCTACCTGAGCTGGGCTTTACTTTGCAGTAATAGGACTGAAACAAAGAAGAAAACAAAGACTGAACATAGAAAATGTCATAATGTTTGGTTGAGATTGGAGAGCTTTGTGGATTTTGTCAATGACTGATTTTTCAGTTGTTTCCCGGCAGCTCATTGCTGTGGCTGTGCACATGAATCGCAATTCCAATAATCTGTCAGTCAAGTAGTTTGATTGGGTGATGTGATGTCTTGGCTCTTTGTACTGTTTTAGCAGGATGTGGCATGCTCACTAAAAGGGAAGGACACCGGTTTTACGACAGGAGTGAGTGGCCTGTTAAGGACTACGCTTCAGAATACACAACAAATATTGTATTTATAATATAATAAATTCAGTAAGAACCCAATAATAAAGGTTACATACGTTTGAGGCATCGTCTATCACTGGTCATGTAATCTTGTTACAGAGTTATCAACTCATTAGCTGCATTTTCAGAGTGCACTGAAAAAAGGCCGTAAAAGTATAAAATCCAAGTAAGATTGCACCATGCAGGGTTACGCTCATATGTACAGTTGGTAGCTTGCTTCATTCTGTCATCAGCCATCTCAAAGTACAATCCACAATCCACGATGGAGAAAACTGGAGAGGCCGCATGTTTTGGACACTTGGGTAAAGAGAGGGGCAGAGCTGTCAACTGACCACCATCTGGTGGTGAGCTGGGTCAGAGGATCGGGGAAGGGTTAGGGATATGACAGACTCAGGACAGAACTAGTAAACACAAGCGCATAGTGCGAGTCAACTGGGAACTTCAAGGTTTGGACCACAGCGGAGCTTCTCTCAAATTCCTGTGTATGTTCAAAACTTCCATTGCTGAAGCTGTGGCAGTGAGTCTTAGGTGCATTAAGGGGCGGTAACCCTCGAACCCATGATGGACACTCGTGGTCAGGGAAGCCGTCCGACTAAAGAAGGAGGCTGTCCGGGTAATGTCCGGTGGGACTCTGGAGGCAGTTGGAGTGTACCAACAGGCTCGAATGGCGACAGCCTCTGCTGTGAAGGAGGGACAGTTGTCAGGGTCGGGTGTAGGTGGACCGGATTGAGCGAGACACAAGCGCAGACTTGAAACAAAAAGGGAATTTAATCTCCACACTTTGAGGAACTCCGGAATCTAACTACAACGTCCTCTGTGGTTGAGGCGGAGGAGGGATCATCATCAATTTGGCTGTTTGGGGGCTGTCTTTGATGAAACGCCTCATCAACATTGCATGGATGTCTGGGATCTCTCTTCTAAACCAGAGAGTGTGTGCCAATTAACACATGAGGCGACCTGACTGCTTTTGAGGAATAACCGAATCATCATTCCTCATGCACGGAGACCAGAGATGCTGTAAAGATGCATGAGAGACACCTAGGTATGGAAAAATGCCAGAGAAGGGCCCGCACAGCCATCTACTGCCAGGAATCAGTGCAGGCATAGATAGGATGGTCTCAAGTTATCACACCTGTCTAAAACATCAGGCAAAACAGCCATGGGAGCACATGAGAATCACAGACCTACTGGATGAGCCATGGCAGAAGGTTGCAACAGACTTATTCCACCTATATGGACAGGATTACCTGTTGATCGACTACTTGTCCAACTACCCAGAGATAACACTGCTTTCCAGCATGTCTGCGACATGTGTGATCAAACACATGAAATCAATCTTTGCGAGACATGGAATTCCCCAGATTGTCTATAGTGACAATAGTCCATCATACAGCTGTAAGCGGTTTGCAGAAGAATATGACTTTAGACATGTGACTTCATGCCCTCTGTATGCACAGTCAAACGGTAAGGCGGAGAAAGGAGTGTACATAGTCAAACAGCTGAAAAAGAAAGACAGTCATTTGGATCCATGTCTAGCGTTGTTCAGTTTTCGAGCATCGCCACTTAAACGTGGCTTGTCGCCTGCTGAAATTCTATTGAGACGTAGGCTATGCAGCACGATTCCCTACACGGCAGAATGAAAAGATACAAGAGTAAGGCAGAAACAATGGCTTCTACAACAGAGACAAAAAGTTCTATGACAAGTGCACAAGAACCTTGGAACCTCTGGCAAGACATGACACAGTAAGGATTCAAGATTCCAACACTTCGCGTACGAGGGCCGCTGTTCCAGAGGTAAAACCAAGGTCCTACTCCGGCAGAACTGAAGATAGCCAAATCCTGAGGTGGAAAACACAAAAGACATTGAAAATAACAAATGATCATTCAGAGGAAGATTCCGCCATCACCGCATCATCTGAACCAGCACTGGAGACGAAGGAAGATTCAGCCAGCACTGCATCAGCGGAACCACCACCAGTGACCGATGTATGCAGACCAGGGGCCTCATTTATAAAACCTTGCGTAGGATTTGGCGTACGGATGAAACATAGGACGTGCGTACGCACAGAAATATTCAGACTTATAAAACCGTGCGCACGCACGTCCTACGCAGTTTTCCCTTAATAAATCACAATCAATTCTAAATGCAGCGCAGCTTTCGCGGCTTCATGTCACGCCCATAGTTGCCATATATAGTCTGTGGAACGGCCACAAATAAATATTCATTGATTGCGAAATCATGGCAAACAGTGAGAGGAACATTGATCGAATGGAAATGCTTTCGATTAATGAAAGCATTTTCATTAACATTCGGTGCCCTTATGGCAACATGAGTGCCATCAATAACACCGATTACATTTGGGAACCGTACACGGCCGCAAATCGAGCTTTTCTGTTTGCCTGTTCGCCCCCCCCCCCCGTGTATGGAAACTTTATAGAATTATTGGACAAAGCTATTATGCCTTTTAACACGTCTGGCATAAAGAGCGCACGATCAGCCATTGCGCGTCATTACGCATTGTGATGCCATCATGGCATTTTATTACCGTCCATTTGATTTGCATCTAAAAGCAACAGCTGTGTTTTGAGGTTGAATTGCATACCGGGGTGAAAGTAAGCCGGTACTGGCTAGATATTCGGAGCCGGCACGCCGTACCGGAAAGAAAACAGTACGGTCGCTGAAAAATATTGCACTTTCAGCAGAAGTGCTATCGTTGCGCGAGTGCAGAATGTATGAGAAGGTTCGGCGCGAGTGTATGCGCTGGTCAGCCCGGCCCCCGGCAGAGGAGGAGAAAAAGTTTGGGGACCCCCGGCTCTGATAACATAACAATATTATTGTAGAACATATTTCACTTTTCTTTTTGAAAATGTGTTAATTTGCATTTCTGATTGTTTTACACTGCAGATCAATCAGACGGGTGTTCTTGTTATTTATGACGAACACCCGGCACTAGCAGTTATAAAATCACTAATCAACAAGTGAAATAGTATTTGGATAATTTACAAACTGATTCCTTGGATCACAGGTATATGTATTGTACTCAAATCTGAGTCATGTTAGTCTTACATTTTCCTTTCCACTGAATGCATTTCATCACTCTTTACTCCATTGCTCCATCCTATGGTTACACTAAAAAAAAAACATTTCTTGATACGAGCCCTTTAGTCAAGCAATACTAAATAGAAAAGGAATTACAATTAGAAAAGGAATGATTCATTTCCTCTACTTGTGTATCGCTTTTTCTAGCATTCTGACCACTCTAATCTCTAACAATATATGCCATAATTCAACCATTCATTCCCAACATGCACATCAGTAACATTCACACACCGTAGTCACAGCTATCGGAGCTTTGTTGGGGTTTAGTGTCTTGCCAATGAGTATGCCCTAAGAAATGCAGATTATGTGTCTGTATGCATACATTATGAACTCTGACAGATGTGTTAAGCTATCAGCTGTGAAATACACTAAGACTGTTTTGTTTTTCGCCATGACTCTTAAACAACCAGAGGCTAATAGTAAGTGATTAGAGGTTTGTGTGGAATATATGGATCCCCCACCTACAGAAGACACCATTAAATTAAATTCATTTTATTTTGTAGAGCCCAAAATCGCAAATTACAAATTTGCCTCAGAGGGCTTTACAGTCTGTACACATGCGACATCCTCCGTCCCGAGACCCTCACATCGACACATCGGAAACCTTAGGGAGAACGTCAGAGGAGGGATCCCTCTCCCGGGATGGACAGACTGCAATGGATGTCATGTGTACAGAATGACTCATACAGATGCCGTTGAGTTGCGTTATGGGAAAGTGTAGGACTTAGTCGGGATACGTATCTGGGCTCTTCTGTTTCAACCATTTTTGTCTATTGCATGTCCTCCAAACTTTATCAAAGAGCAATACTCAATTCCTTTATTTCTCCCTCATCATTTTCCATATAACAAACATATCCAACAATGTGTGTTACATGGTCCAAACCTGTCCTTTTTAATGCTTAACAGGCTGGAGAGAAGCACTACCACCCCACATGTGCCCGCTGTGCCCGTTGTGAGCAGATGTTTGCAGAGGGAGAAGAAATGTACCTACAAGGTAGATTGAAAATCTGTTTTCAGTTCAATTCATTTAATTCAATTTTGAATAGCCGAAAATCACCAATTACAAATTTGCCTTAGAGTTCTTGTACACATGCAACATCCTCCGTCGGAAAACCCTCACATCAGTACAGGAAAATCTCCTCCAAAAACAGGATCTTTCTAAAAACATCTTTTTAAAAGATGTAACTTCAAAGTCAGAATAGGTGAGCCTTGCAATTCTGCCCGACCACAAAGGACTGTCTATTGTGAGACGAAACGTTTAGTTTGCTTGCACTCATTGAAATGTTACTTCCTGCAGCTGTGCCTCAACACAAAGTAGCAGTTGGTACTTTGACATGCAAGCTCGATTGATTTGGTTGACCGTTCAACCAACCATCCTTGTGGTGCCTGTGGAAAACAATCCGACCGTTTCTGTCTTCGTCTCTGTGTCTTCAGGATCTTCTATCTGGCATCCAGCATGCAGACAAGCAGCCAAGCAGGAGGAGAAGAGTAAGGTGGGTGGAAAAGACGGCCAAGCCAATACTGTATACTGTACTTGTCATAAGAGATAAGATGTGCAGGGCTGTTTGTTACAAATCCTTAAATAGAACCAAAGTAGATCAATTGGATTTCATGTGGGAAGAAAATATTGCAGTTGTAAATAGGGAAATTGGAGAAGTTGGAATTAAAGGCTAAGAACACAAGAATACTGTTTTGTGGACAGCTTTCTTGTGTTCTAATAGTATCAATGGGCAGCCAAATGTCAATCCTGCTGGTTGTTAATGTGTAAAAGCAGAACTCATATTGACTCTTTCCAACCAGTTGGAGTCTAAGACCCAAAGAGACACTTTTCTCAGCATTGTAGAACAGTATAGAAATGGTATTAGACCAGTATTGCAGTTGTAAATGTAAGTATATTATAGTATGTGTAACAACAAACTTGGTTGGTACTAGTAAAAATGACAAGTTTATCCAGTCAGCCTCAAGACAAATATATGCGTGTAGGGACGATGTGACCAATCACAATGAAGAAGAGAAGGGCTCCAATTTAGGACAAATACTACAGACATTACATCAGCAGACACATGACCTCATGATCCCATCCTCATTCCTCATCTTAACCACTCTTCTTCCTAGAAGCAGGTCCGGATACAGCTCAATGACATCCCTGAGCAGCTGGTTGGTGCTTGTAACATCTCCTGCACCCACCCGAAACCCACTCAACCTTCAACCATCTGCTGCATGGGTTGTTCATTACTGTTGATAGGATACTGCTATTGTTGCTTCAAGTCCAGCAGCAGCTGTAAAGACCTCTCAGCACCATGTGGCTGATAAAGCAGCAACATTCTACTCATCAGTTTCTGCATGTCCAAGGATTTAATGAGGAGAGAGAATGTCAGTCTGCATTCATACCATGTTTGAGGTGTGGGCTGTTTGACCTGTATCTCAAGAGTGTGACACACAGTCTCACACATCTTGATAAAAACCTAACTGATCATCATGCAAGACAAATCAAAACTACCAATATTTAACTTGTTCTGAAGGGGAAAGTACACTCTTCCTTCAGCTCATGTGCTTTAACAATGTATGTGAGTGGTGCCGATCACCCACTAATAGCATCACCGTGTGATACCTAAGTGTGTGTTTGCATATAATGTAAAGAAAGTTTGTTCATATATTTTGTTCACCAAAGAGCAATCAAAATAAAACATTTCAATGGCTCATGCTTTGTTACAATTTAAAGTAACACTTAAACAAGTTTCTGTATTTTTTGTACTTTTTTAATATTAGTTGTTTGAATACATTTAAGCAAAAATAAATCCTGAACTTCTTGAAAGAACATGTTATTAATTTGTTTGGAAAACGATATCTAACAAATGAATTACTGTACTGTCCAAAACCGTTTAGTGTGGTTGCCTAGGAAAAGAACCATATGTTGTTCCACAAGCATGACCCTAAATGTCAGAACAATGAATACATCCAGTATATTTGAAAATAACTGAGTATATGTGTGTGTTTCAGGTAACCAGGACTTCTTCTGAGAGCATAACTTCAGTCCCAGCATCCAGCGCCTCGGGCTCTCCCAGCAGAGTTATCTACGTAAGATTGTACAACCTCTACTTACCAGCAGGTGGAGCAGCAGCACATAGTTCCGCTTTTTCCGGCAGCTTTCTGTTTTTTGTACATCGTTGCTTGCTAAAACATAATATTCCCAGGAGATGATGGATACATGATGAAAACCTTCTTGTCTCTGATGTCAGGCCAAACTTGGAGAGGAGATGCTGGACTACAAGGACCTGGCAGCTTTGCCAAAGACCAAGGCCATCTATAACATAGACCGGCCAGACATGCTGTCCTACTCTCCATATGTCAGCTACCCGTCTGAGGAGAGGCACCACGGAGAGGTTCTCCTGCTCACAGTCTTTCTTTTCTTTTAAAATCAAACCTCTCTTATCCTAAATTGTACTCTAGTTATGTCTGTGTACACCACGGGCAATCATTCATTAAGACCATGCTTGATTCAGCTCATCATTCCTCATGACTCACTGACATTGATTGATTGATTGATTAATGTCTGGTGTGGATTGTGAACTCATATTAACTTGCATATGAGTTTGTTCTTATCATTGACTTCTCACCCCCCCACTCTTTATTTGCAGTTCCCCCAGCTGCTTTCTCCTACCCCTACTGAGGTAATGCAATGCACTGTTCCTCACTGTGTGAACCTTCACACGCCCGTCATCATTGTAAAGCACCATTCTGTGTGTGGGGGGGTGTCTGAAATGTAACAGTTAAGGGCTTTCTCAGGTGAAAGCAGTGCTCTTAAAGTGATGATATGTCTTTCAGACAGACACAGATGATAGTATTTTAATTTAGCTGCTCAATTATAGCTCACATCTCAGGATTGTTTCCTTATTCTAATTGTTCTGGTTGGAGAACCGAGGGGCCGGTGCATTGATCAAGTATCATGTTACAGTGTCTACAACCAATTAGCTCTAAAACATCTAGTATATATTTTTTTAAGTTAAGTAAACATCCATTTAGTGTGAAAATCAAAGAGAGAGAGGTATTAAAGCTGGGACAAACTGTGAGCATGGTTAGATAGAACTTGAGTGTGAAAATGTTTGGGCAAATGGGCCCTTTCAATAAGGACCACTTTTAGGCGGGGGCTGTTCAGGTTGCAGTAAGTTTGAGATGTCATCACGAGACTTGTACATCACTGTCAGTCAACATCTTTAGTTAGTGCCAGGGCGGCCGGAGGCAATTCCACTAACATTGGGGCAGAGACGGGACTCACCCTGGACTCGTTGCTAGTCAATCACAGGGCTGACATACAAACAACTATTCACTCACACATTCACACATCTACGAGGAATTTAGAGTCACCAACCAACCTAAAGCCCAAAGCATGAATGTGGGAGGAAGCCAGAGTACTCAGACACGCAGACACGAGGAGAAGATGGAAATTTCTCACAGAAACGCTGTGCATTTTTGCACCTTAATTTCTGTTTGGCATATATACCAAAACCCTCTTCCAACTTCAGAAACTTTTTTTAACTTGTTTAATCCATCTCATTAGGAATGTGTAGGATATGGAGTCATGCTCATATTTCTGTCTGAGAAAGTACGGAGTGAGATAAGGTTATTTTCTAAAGGACTGACTTTTTTTACTTTATGTGTTTGTCGAGGGCGATGTGGAGAAGTCACCCCGTCAGCGGAGGCCCTCCAGCCCCAGCTCTAACAGCTCCGTGGGAGGCTATGGACGTTACACTCCCTGTCGTTCCCCACAGAATTATAGCCGGCCAGGTATTTGTTTCAAACACACACATGATACACAACTGTTTTGTGAAAACTGTTTTCCGTAAAACTACTTGGGGCTTGCTCTGCTGGCATAGATTTATAGTGAATGACAAGGAAGAAGGCCATTGAGATATTATTTACATGTTAATTTACTATGGATTTGACAAATACCGATCCTTGTCGTCTCTCCTCCCTGTCCAATACTGATGTACGGTGAGCTCTTAAGAATTTGTATGCTTTTGTCCAGGAGACCACTATTTGTGTCCCGTGCAAAACTGAAAGTAAACATTGACAAGTGGTCGTGTCAGTCTTTCACCAGAGTCGTTGGTGATGTTCTCATTCCTTACAAAACAAACATGGAGGCCATACTTGATCCCAAACATGTGCTGCAGGCGTACTAAGAGAGTCATAGTTTGAAGCTTAGAATGTTGGGTGGGACAATTGGTATATGAGAATGTGTTGTACATATCTTAAATCGCAGGCAACTTTGGCTGCTACTAGCATTACACACTCAAATTGTTCAAATTTCAACTGAAGTTGTGGGTAATGAAGGCCCCAGGATGAAAAGGATAACCCTAGGCACTTCTTGAAAGATGTGTCATACTCTGTTACTTAATGTCAATGTCTTTTGTGAATAATTCTTCTATTTCCTTTTGAAGAGGGTAATGGGCCTCTCGTTTGAACATAACCGAAATATCATGATATTTTGATCAATCTCTGAAGTTTTTACTGTGTGATGTTGATGTCTTGCACATAGAACACATGTAAAATTCCTCTTCTATACAACTTAACACCTTCACACGTTTAGCCATGGACTCACCATGTTTCCTGTGATCTGATTTGACATTCAGGGCCAGAATTGTACCTTGGTGGTAGACACAGCTGCCAGGCCCATGATTCCAGTTCTCTTCCTTTGCCTCCAACCCAGAAGGGTGCAAATGAGTATCTATCCACCAGGGCCAGGGAATCATCTTCCGTTCCTGGTTGCTATGCTTCTGGGGCGGAAGGGAGTGGTGTGGGTGGTGGTGTAGGTATTGGCAAGTACTCGCCCACACCAGTAGCCGGCAGTGCAGGCTTGTCTTTTAACTTAAACCCCACCACTCTGGCCATGCTACAGCAGCACAACTACGTCCCTTACTTCACAGGTATTTAGCACGCTGGGACTGAGACCTGGTCCAATGCAGCGAATGGATGACTTGCTGGATTACTGTCAAACATTAATATCAGTTAGTTCACAATCTACCAGAAAGCTTTCATTCAAAAAGGAGTTCAACATACATTGGATTTAAGATAAAAACGGAAAATGCTTTCGCCAACACCAGCACGATCCAGTCCACTCTGTATTTGTCTGAGACTAAAGGTCCTAAAGAATGGAGTGCTGTGATACAACCACTGAACAGATTTTCATTGGCATGAGTTGGGGTTAAGCACCAAATTAACCCTGTGTTGGAAACTCTCCGGTTCAAACATAGAATATGAGTCATAATGGGAAACAAAACGCCTGCATTGTGCTGCGCTGCCTTTGGGTCTGTATCCACAGTGGAATCACTCATAATAATTTTCCATATTTCTTGAACCAAAACCACTAATTATATTACCAATACCAAACTTCCCTGAAATCAACATCACAAACCAGTGCTGTATACATCACCCTTGCATGCTGCAACCCCTGCAGAAAGGTTTTTCCAACAACCTCCCTTTGCTCCATTTTTTTATCCCCATTCCCTGATGTTCCTTACCCTTCAGTGTTCAAACAGGACTCCCTACCTGACCCTAAAGCTAGGACATCCCTGCATCTCAGTTTACCTTCTCCTGACGGTAAAACACCCTTAGTCTTTCTATTATCTGTGTCTCCACTCCACCAGTGGAATAGTGAGCAGGTTTTGTGATGTTCTTGCCTGATATTGTGGTGTTGATACATTAGTCGGCCAGGTCAGACACTCTGAGTTCTCTTTCTGCCTGCCCTGTTTACTTGTGTCTGTGGATGTGGTTGTTGTTGTTGTGCATGGTGTAGCTTGAAATTAGAAGGAAGGCACATTTTTGTGCTTGTCTCTAGGTAGGGGAAAGACTGGTCTTCCCGTTGGCTTCTAATAACGGGGATGCTCTTATCTTGCTTGAAGTATGTGCAATAATATTATCAGAAACTGCAGTGACAAATTGAAAAATATGGGGATACGTTTTGTAAATCTGCTATGCAAGTCAAATGTCATCATCACTTAATGTTACCAAAGATTAGTTCAATTTAAGAAAAATAAATAATTATAAATACATCACTAGTTCAAGTAGGACAGGAGAAAAATAAATAAATGTAATTTCCTATCTGTACCATCCAATCGAATTTATCATTCCAGTATACTGACTATTCTTTCATTTACTGTAAATAAAGTTAGCTTAGTTTGAGCTTTATCACAAATCCTACACCTCTTCTTTGCAAGACCCTTACTGAGCTGCATTACAGCGCTAGGATTGGTCAGGTGCCGAACCTCAACCAATTGTCTCTGCTTCCCCCAGCTATGCAGGTCTTATCATGAAGAGCATTAGGATATTACACACAATAAAGGGTTTGACTGATCCTTTTACACATGCCTGTACATTATGTATTTTAAATGATCAGAACAAATTAAAAGTTGAGTTTCTTGTGTTGCGATTCAAATTTTGCAGTGACACCCCTTATTTAAAGAGTTCCAACAGCAACAAGAAGTTCTTACAAAGGGTGAGAAGTCTTGCCTCCACAAGCATGTAGTTTAGTACAAAACCCATTTTTTACTGACATCCTTGCTTGGACTGTTGCTGATTAGAAGGAGGCGCTAGAGAAGGAAGTACCATGAGGCTCAGTCAAACACACAGAAAAGGAACGAATAATGTATTTTTTTTTATGTCCATGATTTTCCATGATGGTTAACAATCCTCAAACCATTGTTTAAGTTGTCTTATTATTTTGTGTTTTTTGATTAGTTGCCTCCACATTTTGTCCAATGTGCAATCTGTTCAGAATTATTACTCGTCCCCTCCCTAACTCCCCAGCCTCTATCTCCTCTTATGGGCATGTGTGTCTAATTGTCTATGTGCAGGAGATCACTCAGACCTTTACTAACTGCACTGCTCTGTATGTCGTTGATCATCCAGAATTTGGCCAAAGGTTCCTCTTCATCCGAGGGAGAAGGGCATGTGTTCCTTAAGCTCCCTGAACACTCCCTTTCTCTCTTTTTCTTACTCTGGATATAGAGTATTTAATTATAACTTAAAAACAACTAGTGGTCTTAAGGGTGTCAGTGACTCCATCACACAGCCTGCCTGTGAGGTAACAAAATGGATCGACCCCTGGTTGTGATCATACAACAATAGCAACATGCAGGCAGTCTTAAAAATGTACAGTATATCACAAATATACTGAAGCACTCAAAATGTAGACCAATGTAAGAAAGCTTATTGATTAATTTACACTACTTACACTCAATAGTGATGATGATAATAAGAACATTCAGTCAGGGTCAGACATTGTTTCATGACATACTGAAGATAAATGTATTGAATGGCTTGGTTATCTAGTCACCTGCATCAATGCGATAATCAAAGCTTCATAATAGAAGTTATTAATATTATTACCTTAACGCTGCCCAATACCCTTTATTTTTCCCCTTCACCTTTTCAATTTTTTTCCCAATGCCAAACTCTGTTCCCAACTCAAGGTAGTGAAAGTGGTCGGAGTACCCCCAGTCTCTCCACCTATTCTGATGGAAAATCCCCTTCCTCTACATATGTGGCCGCTCCCCGGCATTTCCACGTACCAGGTAGGTAATAAGTGCAGTGACAAGTAGTACTTCACACAGACATTAGTGACACTAAAACCCTTAAGTTCTTCATTAGTATATATTAGAGAAAAGGAACAGTCATTATTTGATTTGATACTAACTAGTGGGGTTGGTTACCTAATCAGGTTACCTAAACAGGTAACCAACCCGTACAATAACATAAAGCTTTAAAGCCCTTTTTTGCTGACTTGGTGCTGACCTCAAAGTCTCATCCAACAGGGATTTGGCGTGTACACCCACACCGCATTTATACATTACAATCTATCAACGTGAAAATGTTTAGTAAATAGCCTGTTTTGACTTGTTGTTTAAGGATCTCCTTGCTGACATAGTTGACAAACCACTCCAACCTTCCCTTAAAAGTTCCCTGAAAACACTCATCTGTGCATTCTAAGATTGGATCTACTTGTATGAGTGGTTCCTCCATGAGGGCCAATGACTTTTTTTGTGTCTAGTGAACAGTTGCCTTTGGCCTTCAGATCGTCTACTTGGGGCTCTTTTTCTTTTTTCTCCAATGCTTAGTGATTTCAAATCCATTTATTTATGCTGGAGCAATGGGGTTGCATCATTAGTATAGAATTTACTCTATCTCAAGGAGGAAAACCTTGTTGACTATGAAGAAAAAAAATAAGCTCATTTTTGAAGCAGATTAAGTTAGGGTTGTTTTTAAGTTAAAAAAAACAGCCCAGATTATACACTTAATGGCTTTTATAGCTCTCGTACTCTTTGTTCAGTTTTTATATGGATAATGTGGCAGATACTGGCAGGCACTGAAACCAGCCACAGAAGGACCCACATGGGTTGATTTATTGAGTCATGTGTCTGCTGTGGCTTTATTTCTGAAAGTTGGAACTAAGAATCTCTGCCATGGGTTTACTGACAGTCAAATGGATCAGACCAACCTCAGGAAAAAACTTCTGTCCTCCAGGCTTGCAACAAGACTTATATTATCTTTCAACTCTCTATTCTTGTGATGTGTACATTATCAATTATGGGGCCCTTTTTATATTTTTTAAGATGTTAAGGAAGCTAATAGACTGTTAAGTAGACTCGTTAATGCCGCAGGGCCATGGGTTTTTCCTAATGATATTATTTGAGTGTCATAGGATTGCTATCTACCAAATAATCTCCATTTCAACAAAGAACAATATATTGATATATTTATAACATGATGCATCAATAAAAAGTTCGTATGTTTCTGATGTGCCATAATATTTCAAACCCAAACTTTTGTGGAATCAAGTAATATTGCAGCTTCTTTTTTGCTTCTTCAAAATATCTCATCCTTCAATATCTCATGCATCTTTTTCTCCATTCTCTCTCTTCCTTTCTCTTTCTCTCACGTTGGCTTCTTTTGTTTTCTTTCCTCTGCGTCTGTTCACATCTTCAGAGACTCTGGTCAAAGATAATATCTATAGAAAACCCCCCATCTACAAACAGCATGGTACAGTCTACTTCCTCTTAACACTTTCACCTGTGGTCTGGTCTCTGCACGATGTGTTGCATGTCGCCTGCCAGTCATCTGTTTATCCCTTTTTTCTATAGTCCTAACTCATCTTGTCGATCTACATGCATAACGCTGCTGTAAGACTTCTTCACCCGTTTGTTGAGAAATTATTGTTGAACAAAACAAAGCAAAAACATATAATGTGGCATCGCAAAGGTTTTAATAAAAGAAACCAACAATTGACCCAGGCCTCTACACGTTAAAACATTAGCAGGAAGCATGATGCGCTTTAACCACACTGTGATAACCAATGTCACACAAGATGTTTTGCAATATGTGACCAAAAAAACACTTTCTTTTTGGGTTGTTGCTAGACTCAAACCCTCAGCGTCAGTGTGGCTTCTTGGGATTCCGTGTTGATTTGGAGTGACATTGCAACGTTGGTCATGTTGACTGTTTATTTTGACATTTCAGCTAATTTAGGGCTGACTTGAATTGCGGAACTTGGGTGTTAGTCGTTTGCTCACTTTGTTCATGCACGTCTACATTCATCTCACCAGCTCATTAGTTGCTGTGACTGTTTTTTCCACTGTGAGAAAAAAAGGGACATGATTCCCTTTGTATAGTGTCATTACTGTAGTGCTCATCACTGTTAAATCCCTTTCTTTCCCCAGACCGCTGTTTGTGTGTCATTATTTATGTTTTTCAATGTAGTCCTATGTCCCTTAATCCGCTCTGTCAACCAAAGAAAATTACCTCTTTATTGAATAAGACAAGTAACTCAGTTGCATATGGCATAGTCCTTCAGATGCATGAATATGCTGTCAGCATCTTGATTGTATACATATAAGCAGACATGAGGTCACTGACAAGGCTGTCTGCCAAAAAAAAGGGATTCTACAAAGTTGCATAACTTATTCAATATGCTAATGTTACAGCATGCAGTATGTTAGATCATCAGAATATTGTCCCAAATAAAGGATTATTCCTTTTCAATTAAGTTGTGCTCTCAGAATGTTAATTCAGATAACATAACCACACAATAATGTGGAAGGGAGGCTAAATTAAATTTGTATTTTGTCCATGCAAACAAGATGTAGTTCGAAGTATATAGTTCTGGGTCTGTACCCTTTTGGGTGAAATGCACCCATTGTAAATTGCTTTGGATAAAAGTGTTAGCAAAATGAAAAATGACAATGTATATCAAAAATCAAGTCAAACTCAAGTCAATGGGTCACACTCCCAAAATGTCAGTGCAGACAATAATCTTACAATGTTGACAGAAATGTTAGTGGGTAACTGATGATGTCATGTTCCAGGGGTGATTTGCTGTAGAGGAAATACTTTGGCACAGAGGACCTGAGAAGCAGATAGTCCAGCATATTAACATCTGAATGTTTTACAGCTTCTAGAACATCCTGGCAGGATGGGGAGGATATAAAGGTGGGTTTGAGTGTGTGTGTATTTTATTACTTTTCAATTCCTTCAACTTCTGTTCAGCTTTTTACTAATTCACAAACTCATCTTTTCAACTCTCTCTCTCTCTCTCTCTCTCTCGCGCTCTCTGTGTGTGTGTGTGTGTGTGTGTGTGTGTGTGTGTGTGTGTGTGTGTGTGTGTGTGTGTGTGTGTGTGTGTGTGTGTGTGTGTGTGTGTGTGTGTGTGTGTGTGTGTGTGTGTGTGTGTGTGTGTGTGTGTGTGTGTAGAGGACCAGTTGGATGATCTTGAAAAGTGAGATTGATGGACAGATGTGTGCAGAAGACCCGGATCCCAGCAAATCCACCAGCAGTCTGCCTACTGACACCTCCCAGCCTAGTGAGTAGCTAATGTCATGTTCAGCCTGGTGTAAGTGGCACGAATCAAACAAAATTTATGTTGACGAGTAGCTCAAATAAATATATTATTTTTATCTTGCCAGATTTCCCCTACAACAAGTCTGCATCCTTACCTGGCTATGGAAGGAATGGCATCTATAAGGTGAGCTGCTAAATCTATGAACTAATGCAGACAATGGCTTTTAGGAAATGAGCATGTTGCAAACAATCTATGGTTCCTGCAATTTAGACTCATCAGTTCAATACTGTCCTACACATATTCTTGATTGAGCCAGAGCTAGAGCCACTAAAGTGACTTCTAAAATCAAGTGCTTACTTTTTGGTTTTTTGTAGAAAAAAAGCCAAAGATCGTTTCCTGGTCACTTGTCGGGCATGTTACTCAAGAAGTGTAGTAAGTTCACCACGCACGGTAGTTCCCCCCAAGACGAGCAAATACAGTATGTCTGTGTATGCGTTTACTGGAACGTGTATGCTGGCCAACTACAACCCCCCCAGAAGTTAGAAACCTAAACACTGAACCCAGTGAAGACCACATGCCGAAACATAAAATGGGGTTTGCCTGTCATCAGAACAGGCAGACCCACAGATTAGAGGCCCTTTAAACCCTTAGGCTGCTTCAATGGAGAACAGGTTGTCATTGACCAAGGTGCTTGGAGCATCTGACGTCGCTTTCTTGGAAACTTCTGAGTGATGCTCTTTCTTAACCAATCACTCAACAGCAGTGTTAAGTAGTCAATTAGGGCTCCGTTTTTACAGTATATGTTTACATCACACATTTCTACATTACCGATTACTTGAGGTAACCTCATAGTATCATACCATTTTTTCTCTACATGCCATAATATACATATTTGCATCCATTCATACACTGATGAAAGGAGCTACCATACAAAGTGACACTTGCACATCAGCATCTACCATCGACCTCATAGTCACAGCTGGTGGAGCAGTGTTGGGTCTTGCCCATGGACACATTGAAATGCGGATTAGTAGAGTTGCCTTTACTTACCTTATCTAGAAGCATCGACTAGCACAAAATGATTAGGCCACACTCTTGAGGGGGATGGAAAACAAAAGATACCAAGGATACATGTGAAAGCAATTAGTTAGTGGATTAGACTGTGTCCCTGAAAGAATGGAGCACATTAACAGCAACGGCAAAGAGCAAAAGGCTTTTAGATAAATACACCCATGTTATTGGAACCACGGAGAAAGCAAGAGCATCTGCAGGATGATCACAAGCCTGATTTATGCTTCCGCGTCGAATCGACTGCGTAGCTACGCCGTTACTCCTGCGTCGACGCGGACCCTACGGCGTACCCTACGCCGTAGCTCGACGTGCACCTCCAAGAAATTTTAACTACACGTCGAGGCGACGCAGACCGCAGGGCTGTGATTGGTCAGAGTATACATCATTCTCGGAGTGTAGCTTTTCCAGTTTCCCCCTCCCGCTATACCGCCAGTTTTAAAGTTTATTTTCAGTTTGTTTTCAACGATGGACCAAGTTGACGAATGTTGGATCGAGGAAGTACGAAAGTACGACCATCTGTACAATTCCTCCTCAGCGCAATACAAAGACTGGCAAATGGCACACAACTCGCGGAAAGAGATCGTTTGTTGTTCAACGTCGCTTCGCTCCAGCTGCAGCAACATTCTCTCTTTCGCTCACCGTTGTCAGAAATGAAAACGCGTAGACGGCGCACGGAACCAAAACAAAGTAGCGAAGAGATTCGCGAACCCCACAGCCCCCACTGCGTTCTGACGGTGAAATGCAACGCGACCCGACGCAGAAGCATAAAACGCCTCCTACGCCGTAGGAGTGACGGCGTAGCTATGCCGTAGGGTTGGCGCAGAAGCATACTGAGGCCTGGTTTACAGGTCTATGTTTACACGTGTTTGTGTTTCTATAGGCTGCTGAGATGGGTGATGCTGAAGTAGACCCAGACTCCCAGAGCTGGGGAGGCATGAGAGGTGAGAGGGAAAACTAATTGAAAATGTTTATTTCCTGCTTTTATTAATGATGATAGGTGCACCTCTATCATTCTAAAATAAAGACAATATATACAATATAAGACATAAACTCTGCAGATATGTCGGACAATAACATCTTACCCTGTTCTCCCTACTCCAGGACTTTGGTTTTGAAATGAATTATGTCGGAGTTAAGTTCAGAAAAAAAATCAATAATCTCATACATTGGAATGGTATGTTGTTGCGGTTGGCAGTCACCACAAGGACCGGTCTTAAAAGAGATCTAATGTCAGTCGCCTAACATTGTATGTTTCCTTCAGACAACCTTCAGCTCCCAATGAACTGATATTGATGTCAACTGAAAAATGTCACATACTCGACCCCCAAAAGGGGAAAGGTTTCCACCAAATCTTCTGCTAAATCTCATACAATCTCATACAATGTGGCAATTCTTGATGATATTGTGAAGGAGTCCTGGAGGGGACAGCGTAGAGAGAGGTGATGTTATTCTTCCAGCTGCAAAATTATTCATGCATGTTCACTAGTGTGTGTTTACAATACCAGCTGTTTCTTAGACAAAGACTGAGCGTCTCATGTACGTACCTTTTGCAAAGCTACGGAAAGCGCTTGCTGTGATACGTCAGTTCACGTCGTATTTCCAAAACCTGCAAGTTCATCGGGTGATCAGCGTTTTTCTTCAGCCACTATACCGCACCACATTGCGAGCATTTTAACGTGCACTTGAATGGACCCCCTTCTGTCTTTCCATCATAGATCAGCCAAAGTCAAAACAGCGAACACAAAGATTCAGCATGAACTAGGTTTATGTGTTGCCTTGTAGGTGAGGAGAAGTACCTAAAATTCTAGTCTTGATTTAACAGGGAGCCAGTGCAGAGAAGCTAATACAGGAGTGATATGATCCCTTTTCTTAGTTCTGGTTAATGCACGTGCTGCGGCATTCTGAATCAACTGGAAAGGCTTAAAAGATTTACAAGAGCACCCTGATAATACAGAATTACAGTAGTCCAGTCTAGAAGTAAAAAATGCACAAGCTCATTTTTCTGCATTACTTTGAGACAGGAAGTTTCTGATTTTCGATATATTACGTAGATGAACAAAAGCAGTTGAATATCTTCAGTTGAAAGACATATATGGTGGAAGAGAATTCCAAGACTCTTGACGGGGGCTGCTTAATACAGTTACTATGGATGGTATTACTCTGGTATCACGTGACAGCTGACTTCGAAGCCACTCTGGGTTTATCAAGATAACTTTCTGAGTTTCTGAGTTTTGCATCAGGTAGTTGCATGTCATCCAAGTTTTGGTTCCTACATCCGAGGACGGTTCGGCACTAGTTGAAGGCAGGAGACCACCAATTTTTTCTTTGATAGTCCGAATCTTGTCATTGAAGAACTTCATGAAGTCGTTACTACTGAGGCCCAAAGGAATACATGGCTCGACAGAGCTGTGACTCTCTGTCAGTCTGGCTACAGTGCTGTTGTTTTTATTTTTCTCTATTAATGATGAGTAATAAGATCCTCTTGCGTTACGGAAAGCCTTCTTCTATGTTTTAACCGTTTAAGTCTCCGCACAGTTTGCTTTAAGTTGCGGGTTTGAGGGTTATACCAAGGAGCTAACTTCCTTCTTGTTGCCAGTCTTCTTTCAAGAGGAGCAATAGCGTCCAGCACCACTCTCAGAGAGCCTGTAGCAGTATCGACAAGATGATCAATTTGGGACGGATTGAAGTTTTTGTCAAAAAGTCTTCTGATATCTTGAGACAGGACATTGAATATAGAGAGAAGGAATGGCTTTTTTAAATGAGGCTACAGCAGTATCTGATTGTATTGACTGTAGAAACCCTTGGCAAGAGGAGATTCCGGTAATAGAAATTCGAAGGTTATCAGACAATGGTCCGACAAGAGAGGATTCTGTGGAAAGATTGGTAGATGTTCTAGCGCAATACAATACACAAGAACGAAGGCAAGGGTGTGATTAAAACAATGAGTTGGTTTATTTACAATCTGATAGAAAGCAATTGAATCTAACAATTAAAGAAATGAAGTACCAAGGCTGTTGTTATCGACATCCACATGAATGTTCAAATCACCCACTATATTTACCTTGTCCGTTTTAAGGACCAAACTCGTTAAGAACTGTAAAAATTAAGATATCAGTTTTGAATAAGGACCTGGTGTGGACCTGGGGCTGGATTATTTTCCAGGTTGGTTGCGAAAGACTGAGAACCAGTCTTTCAAATAAGTTAAAATCCAGTTTAGGTTTAAGGTTTATTAAAAGGCCGGAGTCATAAATAGCTGCCACTCCATCCCCTCTGCCTGTGCCTCCAGGGATATGAGTAAGACAAAATACATCAACATGGTGATCAGATATTAGTTAATTTACTAAAACAGCTTTAGATGTCAGATCTAATATTCAAAAGTCCCCCTTTAATCCTTCTATTTTGTTGTGATGTTGCATTACTGTTTTAACTTTGATCAAGTGATTTAGTACAACTCCTCGGTTGTTTACCTTTGATTTAACAAACTGTGTCGGTGGGGCGGAGACGGTCTCTATAGGGTTAGTTATGGTTTGGGTGAGTGACTGCTCAGATGAAAGCGCAGAGAAGTGTGTAAGACTGCGACTCTGCTTCCTTGTCTGAACTCTGGGTCATGGATTAAGTCCACTAAGAAACTGGGTCAGATTCTTAGAAATGAGTTGAGCTCCATCCAGGGTAGGATGCATGCCTCCTAATCAGACCAGGCTCTCCCCAAAACGTCTTCCAGTGATCAACGATGCCCACATTATTTACTGGGCACCACCTCGACAATCAGCGGCGGAATGACGACATGCGGCTATACATGTCGCCACTGAAGTTTGGGAGTGGGCAAGAGAAAACTATGGTGTCCGACATTGTTTTAGATTTCCGAGCTGTGTAACCGGGAGTCGTTTCCGCTGACCTGAATTACAATTTGCGTTTATCCTTAGCCAGCAGTTTAAGATAAGACTCAATGCCGCCCGTTCTGGCCCCGGGTATACAAGTAACTATGGTCCTTGGTTTCGCTAACTTCACGTTCCTCAGAACGGAGCTACCTATCACCGGAGTTGGCTTCTCAGCAGGTGTGTCGCTGAGTGGGGAGGTGTGGTTTGAAACGTGAAGTGGTTGGTGGTGAACCATGTGCTTCGACTTAGGCCTATGCTTACTCCGTACAGTCACCTAGCCTCCCGGCCGCTCGGGGGTTGCCGGGGCACGGCTAGCAGGAGCTAACGCTACGTCTACGTGGTTCGCACCGGCTGCGGGTGATGGCTGGCTAACTACAGTTACTCACGACTGAGCTTCCACTGGTGGAGCCGTGCTTTTAACTCACAAAGCCTCGCCTCCAACCTATCAAAAATACTACACTTCTTACATGTACCATTATCCGTAAGGGAGGCAGAGGAATAGCTAAACATGTAACACACCGAACAAGAAAGAGCAGAAGAGGCAGGGAGGGAAGACATCACTAGGTTAGCTGCTTAGCTAATGATAATAGAGGTAACGTTGACGCTAAACAACGTCTAAGCAACTATTCGACAGAACAAAACAATTGCTAGATGGTGAGGCGTTTAACATAGCGGAAATAGCTCAAATTGTCAGGGCGGGCTTTATACGATGATGGACAGATGATCAACAGTAACCAGTAATCAATCACGTCATCAAAGAGCGCTTGGGTTGAATTTGTTTACAACAACGATGGCTGCTGCTGGAGAAGTGAGGTTTGTAGATTCTGCCATCAGGTCTGTTCTGAAAGATATCGACAGCGAATTAATTTTAAAAGAGGAACACAGAAACGCGATCAAGGCATTTGTTGATAAGAACGATGTTTTTGGCGTCCTTCCTACGGGATTCGGCAACTAGGCGTCGCTAAACATACGTCACACACTCTGTTGCTCTTATTGGTTGTATAGGTTGTAGGTCTGTCCAATTGAGTGCAGAGGCATTTTTTTCCTGGTTCGTTTGAAACACGCTCCATAATCACAGCTCAATGGAGCACTATCAGACTCAAATTCTGACTAGAATTGAATATGACTACGTCAGGCTAACCTTCCCTATGACCCTCCTGTGAATGCATATGCATGACATGGAAAAGTGTAATTTGCCTTTTTCAGTTTCAGCGACAGGCAGTCTAGCAAACGTGCATATTGCGAAACAAATACGCCTTCAGTGGGCGCAAAAGCGTTAGTACATGAGGCCATGAGTTGGAAGGTGGCAACCTCATAATGGGCAACCTCATAATGTGTATGTGTGTTCCTGTGTATGTATGTGCAGGGTGCGATTTGACAAAAACGCAGAGGGGGGGATTTTTTTGCGGGCTGACCGGGGAGGAGGGGGGGTTGCTGTCGACTGGCGCACCTCCGTATCGCGTGTCCATATGATCGCGCATTATGTTCGCGGAAGTTCCGCACGCGCACATCACACGAACAGCTGCTCTGATGGATCGACACTGAAGATCGTTAGATTTCATGAGTTTAAGTAGGCGAGCAGTTAAGTTGCATTCATTGCTATCAAGGGGGGGAAATCCTTGTCCCCACCGGAGATTAAAAAAAAAACAGAGGTGGGGAAATCCCTATCCCCCCCCGGCGATAAAAATAATTTAGCAGAGGGGGGATAGGAAAACCAGAGGGGGGGAAATCGCACCCTGTGTATGTGTGTGCGTAGGATAACTATTTGTAATGGTTTTGACGCCTAAAGCATAATATTAAAGTAGATTGAAGTTGTCCATTTTTTATAGGCTCTGTTGTGATAGTTTGAATAATCGGTCTGCTATTCCAATGTAAAATTGTTTTTCCATCAGAGTAATTATCTCATTCTCTTTTTCTTTCATTACAGAATACAAGGTAAGATTCTACTCAATTTTTAATAATCTCTGCAGCTTTGTTTGGACCTTACAATTGCACTCTTTAATAATTTTACCACAATGCTTACTCTATGTGTGCCAGATCTACCCTTATGAAATTCTGGCAGTGACGCATAGAGTGAAGGTAAAGCTTCCCAGAGAAGTAGATCGCACCAGACTGGAGGTGAGCTCTACTCTTGTTCTCCCTGCTCTGTGCAGTTTCCCCTTCTATCCAAAAAGTGGTTTAAAAAAGGTGACCCCGTAATTATGCAGTTTGGACAAAGCTGCCAGACATTTAAGCCAGTTGGGATTTGTGTGATGCTAGGTAAATTAATATAGATATAGTGTAGGGCCATATCTATTTCTATATGTTGTAATATAGACATTTCTATGCCAAATATTATAATTTCTGATACTAATAGTAAACTGTAAATTATAGCAAACAGATGGTAATATTGTAATAACATGTTTATGGCCTTCAAGTGATCCGACCATTCAAAGGGCTTTCACACTACGGGTCACTACGTGTCACGTCTTCATGCAACCTGCCCATTAGGAATATCTTATTATTCATACCTGCTTTATGCAATTTGGGATTGAGTTTCTTGGACAGATTTACTCCACGATTGTGATCACACACACAAATACTGAAAACTGGTTTATGTGGTTCAAATTAGATAACAACAAAGAAATCTTTCCCAATGAAACAAACTTGACTTGACAAAAGTTCACAGAGGTCCAAGATGTTCTTAATTTATAATGTTGGTAATGGTCATGATTATGTAAAAATTTCTGATGATCATTCAGAAAAACTGTAGCCCAAATGAATGCTTTAAAGCAGCGGTTCCCAAACTTTTTTTCCTGCGCACCCTTCTATGTCCCAACCGGGTTGGCGCACCCCCAATTCACACTTTGAAAAAAACGCAACAAAACTTTGTTTTATCGCCATATAAAGACACATGTTTAAACATGCGCAAATAACCAGAACACGCATGACAATAACGATTACAAAGGAAATGTTTACTGTTCATGTTTTTTTATTGTATGGATAAATCCTTTTATATATGTCATGGAAAAATCCCACTTAAAAAAACTGACCGCCATTATATTTTTCCTCTCGCGCACCCCCTGGGGGTGCACGCACCACACTTTGGGAATCCCTGCTCTAAAGGCTAAACCCAAGACACTTGGCATGTTTCTTACCCTGATTAGAGAAAGAAATCAAATTGCATGTCCTTTAGAGTTTACAGTGTATTGCTGCAGCTTAATTTATCCTTGAACTTGTCTAAACAAAATGTAACAATAGAAGTTATAAGATTAAAAAATTAGCCTCCAATAATTCTTAATAAAACTTTGTTATGTTACACTCTGCCTTGAATAAAAGAGATTTTATTCTCCATCATTTTACTTTCATGTTATTATCCTGTCAACATTGAAGGAAGACCCATCCATACTGAGCAGTCAGTTTTTTTTAATGATAGCCTGCTTCGAATATATTCTGCTTCATTCTTTAAGTACATTTGTCCTGCTTTGTTTTAATTTTTCAGAGACACCTATCTCCTGCGGACTTTCAGCAGGTTTTCGGCATGACCCTGGATCAGTTTGACCGCCTGGCACTCTGGAAAAAGAACGATATGAAGAAAAAAGCCCGCCTTTTTTAGACAGGGGAAAACAAGCATCTTAACAAGCATCTGTTCTCTGAATGAGGAGGAAGCAGAAAAATAATCACCCCAACGGAATATCTATATATGCAGCACCATGATAGCCCTACTTTCCACTTGTACAACGCAATGTCATCTGCCTGTAATACCACGTAGGGGCGTTCTGTGCGGGAACATTTTCACGACATTGAGGCTGCTTCTTGAGCTTTTTGTATGCAATGTGGTCTGAATGTCTAACGACCTTTCAGAAGAGAATGAGGAGCTGCATTTGCATGGCCGGTGTTGATGCTCCTTGCCTCCCACAAGGTTTCTGCAACCTTCCCAGTCCACCTTGGCACTCTCATAAACCCTGGCAAAAATAATTACAAATTACAAACAAAGTATTGTGCAGGACAAACTAACTGTTTGATGTGCCCCATCTTCTGCTCCGTGAATTTCAATTACATTAACTGCTTATTTCTTATATTATTTTTGTCAGCTGTTTGCAGCTGTACTTTATCTCTCTCGCTATCTCTCCATCATATCATTTTTTCAAGAGAAAGATTTTAAAGTTATTTTGACATCTCTACCATTACTGACAGTAAATAAACTACAGACTGTACTCAATGATAAAGCATGCCAAGGGGAAAGACAGAGATGAAAAACCCCTTCTCAATCAGAGACGTTGGGAAAGACTGGGAAGCTCATTTTCATATGCAGTCTCGTATCTTACACGCATCTCATAAATCAGCAAATAGGAGAGCATGGGCAGTGAATTACAGATAGGAGGAGGATTTAAGAGGGGCCCTTCAGAAAACATGGGTCAGGGTTTTAAGGAGTGAAAATGTTTTAAACATGTAGGATTGCACGATTCACATGCCCTCACATCAAAGAAACTAACTTTTAAATTATTTTTATAAGCTATTTTTTACTTCTGGAAAGGATCTTAAATAAAATCATGAGACACAGCTGAGAGAAGTCCTCATTCTGCTACCTAGAAAAAATACCCATGCTGAGTTTGCAAAGCTTCATAGACCTGCATCGCTGTGTAATACCTTCTGGGATTGAGATTGAACTTCTCATATGTGGTTTGAAAGCATTATTAAATATTGTAAAATCTTCATATTTAAATTCATAAACTTTGGTGAACGGTCCAGAAATCATAAAGCAATCAACTTTTCAACTAACATACTATAAGATGATTGTGAATGTATACTGGACATATATCGGATATATTTGTCTGTCATGGTGTAAAACTATTCAGGCATGCATGAGGATTGAGGTGTGTTCACTGACCTCCAATTTGAAATGTATGAAAACATTATCATTATAGTTTGAGTGATTGTTTATTTTCTGGTTGAAAAATTGCATCAAATGAAATGCCCGGTTCAACTGCTTACCTCTGCAAGGACTTTATTTAATTTAATTGCGTTGAAGAAATAATTATATTAAACACTAAACCTTGAGGGTTTAGTGTTGAACGAATTGTCTCATAGAGTACAGAGATTTGGAAGAGAACCATAATTATATCGAGTTTGTGTCAAATATTATTTTTTCCTGAAAGTAACACACTGTTGTCATGTCCTCTTTCTAATATCCATCTGCTATTAAAATGCTTTATCCAAACTACAGGAATCACTATGAGTTGGATCAGATTGACAATACTTTTTAGTGTTACATATATTTTCATCTGGCTGTCTTCATACAATTCAGAATGAAGATCATTCCATTATGTTGTTCCAATGGTTAATTAGGAAAGCTCATCTTAAGCTAGAGAATTAAAAAAATGAGCTTCTATGTACATGCATGTGAGCTTGCCCCAATGGTTTACCGGATTGGTTACCATTACCAAAATGTTTGTGTCAGGGCCTCCTTTGAGTATACAGTTTACTGTAGGGGTGTAACGATCCATCTATTACATCGATGTATCAATTTATATTCCTACGATCCAACTACATCAATCTGTGCTCGGCGAGTTGGCCTTATGGGCGACATATATCGATCTAACATCGTTTTAAAATGTAATAAATCGATTGTATCGATACTAGGAAATAAGATTTAAGACTGCGGTCATGTGGACCGCATTTCAAAAATAAATGCACCTCTATTATGGGCGTTACGGTAAAAGGGCTTACAGCCTTAAAGGCACTGATCTTGGCACAATATTTGAACTGCCTTTAAACCAGATACGAGACTGCGGTCATGTGGACCGCATTTCAAAATAAAATGCGCCTCTATTTAAGGTGTTACGGTAAACGGGCTTGTACAGCGCAAAAGGCTCCAATCGTCTTTGAAATGTCATTTCTCAATCTTTGAACGGCTTTTAAACTAGAAAGAAGCTGGGTAACGCTCTGATCTCACTTGATCCTGGTTCATGTGGACCTCTTCTATACTCATGTACATTATCATCAAATATTACTGTGTAGTTTTTGAGAAAAGTAAGATGAAATAGCAATAATGGCGTAATATTCGTCTTTTCTCGATCTTTGAATTGCCCTTAAACCAGATAGAAGCCGGGTTTTTTCATAATCACTGATTATATTTCAATAGTTTTGCCCTCCTTTTCTGAGTTTAACATGGGTGTGTGTGTGGAGCCTCAGAGTGAGTGTATGCAAATTTAGAGTGTACGGCTGCGTGAGAATCGGGTAAAATATGGATCTTTTGCTCTCACGACCACAATGTTACATTTAAAAGCTTAATTTTTAGATCAGAATGATGCCGTGCTTGTGCTGGTCGGAATGACGTGGGTATGGAATCCCAGAGTTCGTTGCTTTTTGCCTGAGGGGCTTGAGAGTGAGACAAAGTCTGTCTCAAGCCCCATTGACTCCAATACTAATCTGGTGACGAATTTAACAAAAAAGACAAGAAGGTACATGAATTTGAAACTGATAATACAGCCATATTATAAACTCTAGAGACATGTATGCTTGACGTATCATACGCATGACGTATGCTTCGGTAGAGTCTTGGGACTCTCATCATGCAGTTATTTTTTTGAAACCCATAATAGTTTTGCGCTACTGGGCATTTGTTTGAGGTGTGGATTCTGTTTAAATCGCTTTAAATCGCTTTGTGTCCTCTGGTCGGCTCGTTAAACGCAGGTGCACCCGTTGCCACGGCTACGGACACCTGCACTCGCAGACCCTCCTCTCTCTACTCCTTCATAATCAATCTGTGTCTGTTTCTTCCTCGCTCTGTCTTTTTCTAACTTCTTAGTTTAAATAACATTCTGTCTCTCAATAGCCCCCCCCCTCCCCATCCCGACAACACCCTACCCAACTCCATCATTTCAAAATAAAAGCCTCAATTATTATCTTGGGCCTCATCTAACATTACAGTAAGAACTATCGAGTAAACACTTGGCTTGAATAACAACCATTCTACCCCCCCCCCCCCCACCTTCCCCCTCCCCCCTCACCACCACCCCTCCACCCAATTTTATCATTTCAAAATAAAAGCCTCAATGATTATCTGAGTTCTTACTGTAATGTTAGATGAGGCCTATCGCGTAAAAACTCGAAACTGTTGAATAACTAACATTCTGCCCCCACCCACCCCACCACCCAATTTCATTACTACAAAATAAAAGCCTCAATGATTATCTGTACCTTTACCATGAAGGGAGTTCTTACTGTAACTGTAGGATTGTTGATTCTATATTTTCAGCAATCAATTCAAATTGTTTTTAGCTTTTCTTCTTTCTATATTTTCAGCAATCCTTTCAAATTGTTTTCAGCTTATTTCTATATTTTCAGCAATTCTTTCAGTTAATTTCAGCTTTTTGCATTCCAACGCAGCAGGAAATGCATTTTCTAGTTGTACATGGCGGCCTTGAAAAGAGAAGAAGATTCGGTGACCCAGGCCCCGCTGAGGGGGATTCTCTGGGGAGACACCCGCTGATATGCAGCTTTCTTCGTGGCACACCGAGGCTGAAGCAGCAGCCCGCACGAGAGTACCTTCTTGGGAGAGCCGGGCCGTTGTGCTGTATGGTCTCTCCCGGGCTCCGTTTGAGCCCTTTGAGGAGGTCGCAGAGGTGGCTCTTAAGACGACCTTTCTGCTTACAATATTTTTCCTTTTTCCAGAATTGGAGATCTGCAAGCCCACTCGTGTCTCTTTTCTGCTTGGAATTCTCACCCGGTATGGTGAAGGCGTTCTTACTACCTTCTCCCGGTTATATTCCTAAGGTTCCTACTAATACTATTGGACCCATTGGATATTGCTGCAGGCCTTCTGTCCTCCTCCTTTTCTGACGTCGGACCAGATGAAGCTGAACCTCCTCTGCCCGGTTGGGGCCTTAGACGCTTACGTCCACAGAACTGCCCTGTGCGGACGAACAGCTGTTCGTGTACTTTGGACCACCTGACATCGGGGGTCCGGTGTTTTAAATTGAGGATAAGCAAGTGGGTGGTTGAGACCATCTCACTTGGTTCAGTCGGCCGGGCCTTGGCTGTCCGTGCCGTCTCTACCAGGTGGATGGCGGCTTTTATAGCCCTCCTGTAGCGCTGCACAACATTGGTATTGCGGCGGGATGGTCCTCTCCGCACACGTTCGTGAGATTTATCGCCTTGACTCCACACGACGGACACTGGCTCGTATGGCAGAGTGGTTATTGGCGTTCCCACAGAAATTTCACGCAGCTCAAAGTTCCCTGATAGGGAACTGTACAGTAATATTTGCTGAGAATGTACATGGGTATAGAAGAGGTCCACATGAACCAGGATCTAGTGAGAGCAGAGCGTTACCCGGCTTCTGTCTGGTTTAAGGGCAATTCAAAGATCGAGAAAAGACGAATATCATGCCATTATTGCTATTTCATCTTACTTTTCTCAAAAACTACACAGTAATATTTGCTGAGAATGTACATGAGTATAGAAGAGGTCCACATGAACCAGGATCAAGTGAGAGCAGAGTGTTACCCGGCTTCTATCTGGTTTAAGGGCAATTCAAAGATTGAGAAAAGACGAATATCATGCCATTATTGCTATTTCATCTTACTTTTCTCAAAAACTACACAGTAATATTTGCTGAGAATGTACATGGGTATAGAAGAGGTCCACATGAACCAGGATCTAGTGAGAGCAGAGCGTTACCCGGCTTCTGTCTGGTTTAAGGGCAATTCAAAGATCGAGAAAAGACGAATATCATGCCATTATTGCTATTTCATCTTACTTTTCTCAAAAACTACACAGTAATATTTGCTGAGAATGTACATGAGTATAGAAGAGGTCCACATGAACCAGGATCAAGTGAGAGCAGAGCGTTACCCGGCTTCTATCTGGTTTAAGGGCAATTCAAAGATTGAGAAAAGACGAATATCATGCCATTATTGCTATTTCATCTTACTTTTCTCAAAAACTACACAGTAATATTTGCTGAGAATGTACATGAGTATAGAAGAGGTCCACATGAACCAGGATCAAGTGAGAGCAGAGGGCTACCCAGCTTCTTTCTAGTTTAAAAGCCGTTCAAAGATTGAGAAATGACATTTCAAAGACGATTGGAGCCTTTTGCGCTGTACAAGCCCGTTTACCGTAACACCTTAAATAGAGGCGCATTTTATTTTGAAATGCGGTCCACATGACCGCAGTGATTTAAGCACGTTAGACTTTACACTTTTTTAAAGGCTTTAAATATTACTCGTTTCAGTCTGCCTATTCCTGACGTCATCGCCGCGCGCCAGCAGCAGCGCAAAACAACACAGCATGGTGGTTGGCAGAGGAGAACCCGACGAGCTAGCACCCGGTCGGGCTGACGGAGGGGGGGATAGCGGTCATATGCTCGTGCGCGTAAAGCCTAGTTTATGCTTCTGCGTTTTCGGAGAAACGCAAGGACCCACAAGCGCAAGCCCCCCTCGCGTGTCCCTTGCGTATAGTCCCGCCCCCCCTTGCGTCCTTGCGTGTGTCGACCAATTTTTCCAACCCTTGCGTCGACGGATACGCAAGCTCCGCAAGGAAACGCAAGCCGCAGGGCTGTGATTGGTCTGCTTACGAGAGAATTAATCAGATCTAAGAGCTTTTGTCTGAAGAAATCCGTAAATATGACCACTTAGAAACACACGCGTCATTGGCGGACTATAAAGACGCGCGGATGGGCTCCGATTCATGGACGTAGATCTCCGCAAACGTTGGTTTTGCCGGTCGAGGGGGGGTTAACGTTGGGGAGGAAATACAGGACAAATATGTCCGCGAAAAGAGACGTAGAAAAGCAGCAGTGGTGATGCACGGGGCAAAAAAGTCTCTGATAAATTAATAAACAAACCAACGACTTCCACACGCAAAGACGGCACTCTCCAGGTCCTCTTCGACAATAAACGTGACTCCGCCTGGTGTTCTGGCGGTGAATTGCTTTGCAACGCATCTGGAATGATACACATCTTACAGAGATTTGTGCATATTGTAAAACATATTCTCGCATTGTGAATAAGGGTTTGAAATTAGTCTGTAGGGTAAATTTCCAGAGGAACATTAATTTCCTCTGATACCTTTTTAAGTCAAAGTATAGGGTAAATAATAACACATTTCATTCATATGCTGTACACTTATGAATGAAAAAGTATTTAGCACATGAACACAGATACAGCAATAAAACCAGCACATAAAAGTGTACTTTAGTAAGTAGATATTTTAGTAAGTTTATTTTTTTAGTAAGTAATATTTTATTTGCGCATTCAGTCAGCAATTGTCTGCCAGACTTTTTCTCTCTTTAAGTACATCTGCCGTTTTCCCCTTTTTTATATGCCTCACCTCATATTCTGTACATATTTCCATGATCAGTTGCTGCTCAGCGGGGGAGAAATATGCTGCGTGCGGCATATTCTCCCAGCTAGGTACACCTGAATCGACTTAGCTCCGTCTTCTCATCCCAGCTCGGCAAACCTGCAGATGATTATGCCGCAACGAGCGATTTCTTTATTCTTATTTTATGCAATACCCTGCTGATTGCTGACATTTCTTAAGCTGCTGTTTGTCTTTACTGTGTTAATTTGCTGATGCTGCTACCGTAGTTTGTCCTCAGGGATGAGATGTTGGGACTGAGGCCTTCCAAGTCCTAATTGCATCCATCCTAGCCAAACTTCCAAACTGGAATCATTTTGTATCATGTTGTTTTTTTTGTTGTACTGTGTATTTGTTCTTTTCATAAAACGTGTTGCGTTCTCTTCCATCACATCCGGCTCTCTAATTCTTTAACAAAGATATTACGCTTCATAATTAGGTGCTTCATCCTTTTCCCTTTCCTAAAGGTCTGCGCAGTAGTATAAGTAATAGAAAACTACACAATTCATTGTTGCATATCAGATTTATGACATTTTTTATGCTCCTAAACACTTTGAAATGAAGGAAAGATTCTAATTGCTTTTAAGCTCCTTTTCTGCTGACCTTTGGTTGACTGTCGCCCCACTAATCCGCAAGTCACACCCAGCATTGCTCCTGTAGCTGTGACTACGCTGTGTTACTGCTGGGCAGGTGTCACCGTGTATCGTAGCTCCTGTCATCAGTGTGTTATTGGTTTTACAGTCCATTTACCATTTATTATTAAATAAATAAATAGTTTTGTACACGTTTCATGAAAAGAAAAAAAGGTACAATTTAGAAATCCGGACCTAGGTAGCAAAGTTGCAAACAGCATGTTACAAACCGTCAGGGGATCTGAAGCTACACACCAACTGCCACTACTGCTTTACTACTGTTTTACTAATGTCCATAGTCTTGTTTTTACTACTGTTTTACTGCTACACAGTTTTTTATGCTATATTAGGACACATGACCAATGGCTTCTGCTACAATACTGAAGCACACTGTGGATTTTTTATTTAATTTGTATAGTATATAAAGTATCTATCTATCTATCTATCTATCGATCTATCGATCTATCTATCTATCTATCTATCTATCTATCATTTATTCATTCATTCATTCATTTACGTCCCACATGGTTAGGAACCCCATAAGTCCCGCCTCCAGTGACAGACCCTACAATTGGCCAACCCTGCTGTCAGTCACTTCCAGAGCTTGACAGGCGCCCGTCCCCTGCCTCTATTGTCAGCGGTTTCGGGAGAAATATATATATATATATATATATTTCAAACATGGAGAAGGATAAAAAAGACCAAGGTAAGATGCCAGCTGCTTTTAAAGTGTCATTGTGCGGTAGGTTGCTGCTCGTTAGCCGCTAGCCTAAACGTTAGCCGGCGGTGCTGTAGGAGCTCAGCCGTCACTGAGCACCGTGCGGAAGAGAGAGGATGGACCTTAGCATAGGAAGCTTCTGATTACAGGACAAAATTTAAAACTATGAAGTTTAGAAGCAGTTTATTGGGAACTTCGTGTACGTCTTATTATCAGTCGCCTCAATAACAATGTCTTTGAGTTTTATAGTGAATATATTGTCTGCAATAATTGCCTATTTTATTAACCAACTATAACACATAGGCTACTAACACTTTTTTTAATGCTGTTTCATCATATAACGTAACTCATTTCATACTTATGCTCGCCTGATTAATGATTAATTGAAGTATACACAGTTGTTTCAGTGTAAGTCAGAACACATAGAGGAGTTTGGGTGTACAAAGGACCATGTGGTAGGATAGGACATGAGGAGGAGGAGGAGGAGGAGGAGGAGGAGTGATTCATTGGCACACTGAGGGAGTGAGAAACCCCTGGAGACTGCAGGCTGCTCCCAGCATCAGCAGCCATACAGGGGAGTGGGGGTCCAGCTGGATGCCTGGTTCTCTGTCAAATACCCATGACGTGAACTCCAGACGAGAGCTCCCTGGGTTACCTTGAGGGGAAGATGCCCATTTATCAATTACATTAACTTGGACATATTAATTTGATCTATGTTAAGACATTTAGTCAAGTCTTTAAAGCATATCTGCACTGATTTAATACAAGGCTGGATGGGGGAGGGTGCTCCAGCAGTACAGTGCTGTGGGACAAATCCAATTTGCAAATCCAAGCAACCCAACAGACAAAGAATGAGATATTGAGTAATTAGGCTGGATCAAGAAAAGTTCATCATTAGCCATCTCTTCAGATGCTTATGATTTAAGCTTGCCTAGAGCAATTTGACTTATATTTTACATACTGCTTTTCAAGTGTTCAAGTATTCATCTGCCAACATTAGCTATTTGTAACACTGTCCTTCTAGAGTTAAGTTAAGAAACATTATGATAAAACAATATTAATAAACCAGCAAAAAACACTATGCAAATGGTAATCAGGTATTGTATGGTTAAAGTAAAGTGTTTATTATTTTGTTTTTGTTTCGCCATGATCTAAAATCCAGAATATATGGAAATAGGTATCCAGACTATTAGATTTCTGCCATTGAGACATTTTGCCTGCCACCCTGGTTTTGCCCTGAATTTGAGTTCCATAAACTACTTGTTCAGTCTTTGCTTTTATTTTTACCCCTCGTTAATGTGGTGTATATTTATATATGTGCCTCAGGTATTTCCTTGATTTCTTGGACCCTTCACCAAAGCAGGTCACTATGTGACAATGGACAATGGCAGGCAGACACATTGTAAACATCCTGCTTGAAAAGAGAACGCTGTTCTGAGCGAATAATGTGACCTCCAGACACAGAAGAGCAAGAAGCATTGAGCCCCTAGTACACACTATATTTTAAATTTGGTTCATCTACAACTGAAATAAAATTAGATTAGTGATATAATCTCCAAACAGTTTTTGTTTGCAAAAAAGATCCCTTTCACATTGATATTTACACAACATTTGTAATTTCAGGATATTTCATGTAATACAACATTGTTAAACAGTAAATTAGTGCTAGTCATCACCCCAAAAAAGTACATGGATTCAAAAACTTGATGTGAGCAACATAAAATGCATTAACATTATTATGCCCCATTAGGGTGAGGGAACGTGGGTTGCTGTGATGAATACGACAACAATAATGTGCTTAAATGTGCGTAAAACAGCTCTGAGTATGCTGCTGTGAAACGGAAGTAACCAACTAGAAGTTCTGTTTTAAAAAAAAATTAATTTATAATTTATTAGACTATTGACATTTCATGAAGCCTAGTTTATGGTTCTGTGTTTTCAGAGAAACGCAAAGAGCATGTTGCGTGCCCCTTGCATGCTTTTTAACTCCTCCTTGCGTTCTTGCATAGGTCAACCAATTTTTCTATTTTTCAAGGCTGTGATTTGTTTTCTAACTACATCCTTTCCGGAGTCTCACATTTCCTGTTGCATAGCATAATAACAGCATTTTTAAAAGGACGATTTTTTTAGAGAGAATGAATCACATTGAAGGACTGTCTGAAGAAATACGGAAATATGACCACAACCCGTCATTGGCGAACTATGAGGACGCGCGGATGGCCTCCAATCCATGGAGGGAGATCTCCACAAACGTTGATTTGCCGTTCGATGGATGTACAAATATGTCTGCAAAACAAAGGCGAAAATAAATAAATCAAAATAAACAAACTAGCGACTTCCACACAAAAAAATGTCATTCTCTAGGTCATGGGTGTCAAACCTACGGCCCGCGGGACGACTTGGCAAAGTAGAAAAATGACGGAAATAAATAAATTGCTAGCTGCTAGTCCTAAAAAGCTCTACTGGGGGTTGCACTCTGTGAGTGAGCGCATGCGTTAAACCAGTGGTATCGACGACAGCGTCCCCCCAGGCAGCAGCGCCCGATTGCCCTTCAGGCAGCAGCGGCCGATTGAATTGTTAAGTTTGTTACTTTTTTGCCATTGTGGTTGTAAAACAACACCACCTTAGGTTTTTGCAACCACTGAGCAGGAGTGACATATCTGATGAGTCACCAAACTCGGTAGACAGCTCACCAGACAACTCACCAAACACTGCAGACAGGTCACCAAAGTCTAGAGACAGTAGAGCTGGGAGGTATCCGATTAATTAGTTTAAGATTTCTATATGAATTTTTTATATTGTGTCATACCTGTGCCTAGCTGTATCAACTGCTGTTGTTCTTCAGCAGATAGCATAGTATATTGTTCACCACTTACCGCTGAGTAAAAGCCCTTTTGTATCTATATTGTATATTTCCATAAAGCACAACCTGCTTTAAGGTTTGTTTCTCAATGTTCCATAATTTACTACATGAACATCATGTTGTATTAAAGATGACTAGCGATTGTGACCTTCATCTGCTTAATGCTACTAGCTAACTATTCCAAGTGTATTGGCAATTCTAAGTGCTTCTGCAAATATCGTATTGTAGCGACCCTGTTAAGGCGCGTGTGTTAGTTATATGTGTTACGTCACCTCCTCACTCCGGCCAATCATGAGGAGTCACTGTTCATGCTAGGCAGGGGGCGGCCAGTGATTAGGGGAGATAAGGGGAGGCGGGTGTTCCCGTGTTGTGTGCTAGTCAAGTTAGGTAGAAGAGTTCCGGTTAATAACTGAGTACCGTATTTTCCGGACTATAAGTCGCAGATTTTTCATAGTTTGGCTGGGGGTGCAACTTATACTCTGGAGCGACTTATGTGTGAAATTATTAACACATTATTATTTCATTTCACATCTTATTTTCACACCTAAACCGCAGGAGGGCGCTCTAGGCCTGTGTTGATCATTTCATCACAAGCATAGCAGCCCGTGGGAAGATGGCGGAGCGCTCCCGCAGGAGGTGGTTTTTGCGAGATTGTCTTTTGTTCTGAGACTAAGCTACCATAGTTGGGGTATGCTAGCCATAGATGCTAACTGTTGGAGTCTTAACGCATAGCTTACGTTACTCTGGGCTGTTCAAAAATAAAACCCTCTTTAATGTGGATCACGACTCGCGTCTTGCCTCATATCATGACAGTGGTGAAACCAAAACTTGCATACTTCTCGGATTTATCGCCAGACATCATATCGACGTTCGTAGGACACATGCAGGCCAAAAAACGGTACTTAACTGTGTTCTCCGCCGGCGCACGTCTCATTCTCAAAAAATGTGACTTGTACTGCAGTGTGACTTATATATGTCTTTTCGGCTAAAAAGTAACGTTACGGTAAGTAACGTTACAGCTTATAGAGATAGCGTGGGGGTGATTCCTGCCCGTACCTCCTCTGGGTTTCGAGTGAGCCACTATACCTAAGACCCCTCAGTATCTATAGTGAGTGTAGGGGGCGGGCCAAGGCCATGTACCCCCATTTGATGGTGACGAGAGAGTGATAAGGAAGCTCATTCTAAGTTACTCAAGCATGAGGTTTCTGACATACAGAAACCACAACATAACTTATAGTTTTGGGGTCGATAGGAATGCCAGATACCCAAATTAATATTTATTTTTGCAACCAGAGGAGTTTTCCACCAATGGCCATTAGAGAAAATGTAAGTTTAATGCACTTTGGCATTGGGTTTGCTCTTTAGAATTGGAGGCTAATGTCTGCTTTGCACATCAGGAGTGTTCGTAGGCCCTGCCCCAGTGAAAGAGAAAGCCGAGGAGAAAATAAGCGTGGTGGACAGTAAATGACAGCAATAAGCAGTAGTGAGTCAAAGAGCTGAAATTAAACCGCACTTGCCATTGCATTGATTCCAGTTTGTTAATGCTTGCATCACAAGTTGGAGGGGTAAACGTGTGTGTAGCCTCAACTTTAAAAATATACCTCATTAGTATGTATTTACAAACACAATCTTTGACTACATATTGTATCATGATCTTTGAGTTTGCTGAGCAGCTGTCTCCATAATTCTAGACCTGTGACATCATCACTGTTGGACATCTGGGTCCAATGTGTGTGTGTGTGTGCGTGTGTTCAGATGCCATGGCAACAGTGTGAGCTTAGATTTAAAACGCACCTCCCTTAACTTTAGATCCATTCTTTGTCTGTTCCACCTTAAGCTCTCTTTCCTCCTTCCTCCACTTTTTTGTTGCTCCTTTTGTTTTGTCCGTTTTCTTCTTGCATCTTCTCCCTCATTCATTATCTCCAAGTGAGCCTTGCTTAAGGCTAACATTCCAGCCTGCTGTTTGTCTCTGTTCAATATTGTTTCCTCTCCTTACTCTACTGTCACAAGGCCAGGTGTTTGCCCGCAGGCGGTAACTCTGCCCATATAGTCAAATATAACATATATTTGTCTGCATTGTGTGCATGCATCTACACTGTTTGTGTTAATGTGTCTGTATTTCGAACTGCAACATACACACAAACACACTGAATTATGTTCTTCTTCGTCTCTCCAACAGTCAATTTCATTAAGATTATTATAGTAACATTCTTGTGACTGGGGAAGCAGCCTGTGTGCTGCCCTTTCAGGATTTTGTGCAGTGCATTATTGTACATCTATAATTTACAGCTGTAAAGGAGGCATTCAATGGGCACTGACGGCGGAGGAGACCGCAAGTCTAATCAGTAGAGATAAGATATCTGAAATAAACAGGTTTCTACGTTGATGGTATAGTTGAAGTGGAGGTGTCTGGTCCCTTAGTGAACTTGAGGTCTGCTGTCAGCTGATCTCCTTTTCTCTGCCTGTCGGTGCTTGCGAGAAACAAAATGCGGAATTTCAATGCCTGAGTCAAGGAGCAAAGGGGTTGAACTTCAAGTCAGGACACGGCTAGCGCTTTCACTTCCCAATTGATGTGTTTGGGTAGTTCAGCCTCTGTCAATACAAGTTCAGCCCACCCAGTTTGTAGAACTTGAGAAAATTGATTTTAGTTTGTGGGAATGCTAAATTGACACATAAGTTTGCAGTTAAAGTGAAAACAAAAGGTTCACTGACGGCTGTGTGTAGGTTGTCGGAGGATATAGCTTGTGTCCGTTTGCTTGAATTGTCTCTAGAGACACACACACATATCCCTAGATCATACACTAACTCCCATACTATGGAGGACTAAAAGTGCCACAATTAATTAAATAAATACATCATTAAATAATTACTTAAATGTCAAAGTCAGTGGGCGGGGTTAGCTCGGCCCATACCACCAGGAACAGTGACCTAAGGGGTTTTATTTTGAAATGCAACACATTTAAATCAATAGATTATAACGTGTACATTCTAGTAAAATAACGACATAATGCTCTTTCTATATTGCACTTTGATGTGTTTATTTTTTTACAGTAGTATGCTGTTGTTGTAATTTACAGTAGGCATGCTGTAGAATTACAGTAGAATACAGGAAATGTGGCTGTCACTTGATTACTGTAAATTAACAGGGAAATTCGTTACAGTATAGGCTAGGTTTACACGTTATGTGTGTGTGTGTGTAAAACGCAAACGCTTTAACAGCTGAATCCCTGTGTCAGTTACTGTCTGAAGGAGTATCGGCTGTGTGTTTGTAGGTATGAAGTTGGTACACACGGGAGCCTTTGCCTTACTCTTTGTCAAACATTCCCATTCTTCCAATCAACTCTCCCTATTTTTCTATCTACCTCTCATCTACTGTTTCCATTTCCCCTAAACTTCTTTTAAAACCGTAAAAGTCAACTTTGCAGAAACCAGAAGGAGTCAGGTAGATTGTGATGTATTTGTAAAGATCTTTCAGGCTTCCATCAAATGCCCCTCCCACAAAACGTATAAACGCACACTGATGGAGCAAAAGTCAACATGAGATCTCAAGGAAAGATACATTATTATCAAAAATGTCAAATTGCAAATATAACAAAAAATGCTTCAAAGATATATTTCCTAACTTTAAAAGCCGTCTTTCTTCTCTGTTTCTGTCCAGCTGAGACTGCTGGCAAGTATATCTTTTACTGGATTGGCCCAGGAAGTCCACAATGCATTCATGATTGGTCGACGCGTTAGCCACCTATCCCCCTAGTCTTATTCAGTCCATTTAGCAAAGCCCAGACACGAGACTCGAGAAGCATGGCTTCTTCTTCTGCAGGTTAAAGATGAATTAAGGCTAAAGTCTATTGTTCAACCAATAAATATCTAATTGGTCTTAGGTTTTCTTAAAAGGGAACCAAAATGTGCGCCTCCTTTCAAGCGAATCAAATGACATGGGATGACATGGAGCGACACGATGTCGGTGATATTTATCTTTATGTCAAAGAGAGCAGTCTGACCCTACTGACTAGAGAAACAATGCAATACACACTCAGGGAGAAGAAATATGCACTTTGACACCATGGGCGTGAATCTGATCTAACAGTAGGGGGGGACAATAAACAGCGGGCGGGCAGGCTGAATCAGCTAGTTAGCATTAGCGACAGCAATCTGGCAGTGGACCAAACCACTGTGAGGCAAGGGAGGGGGGACTCAATGTTTCTAAACTTTAAAAGCCTTTTTGGGGGTTTGTATTGTTTTACTTCTTACACAGATATTCTAAGTATACATCATTATGTTATTTACAATACACACACATTTCTAGGGGGGGACAAACCTTAGATGGGGGGTGGCCGTGGGGGGGTGGGGGGGGTTCTGACCCCCCTGTTCCCCCCGGGAATTACGCCCTTGTTTGACACACAGCTTGCTGTTGCAACTCCAAGCCCAGACCTACTGTATGTCAATGCATTCCTTCACACAGTGAAAGAAGAAGAAGTCCTTTTAAGGGCTGTATGTAATGTGATGCTGTAGTCTAAATGTCTCCCAGGACATCTTTTTATATAAATGAAATGCTTTGTCTGTATGTGTGTGAGTATGTGAAGCAGGTGTGTAGCTCCAGGTATTCAGTGCCTCAGGCGATCCTTTTCCTCTTTCCAGTATTTCTCTATTTTATCTTTTCCGTCCTGTTTTCACTCCAAACACTTATTTATGTTTAGTGTGGTCGAGCTGTCTACGAGTGAGTGTTAGTGTGTGTGCCATCTAAGTAATGCTTAGAGCCATACTTATTATTATTGATATCTGGGTAGAGAAAATGTCAAATACTTCTCATAATTTAATTTGAAAATAAGCTTTTGAAAACTAAAAAAGCATTTCCTACTCTCAAAGAAAAAACGGCAAAAGTATAAATAAGTACATTTCATTCATGGAAGTGTTTTAACCTAACTAGCCACAGGTGACTTGTGAAAGCAAATAGTGAATGAGTCATAAAGTCTCAGCAGGCATGTATATTTTTTTCGATTCGATTTGTATCACGATTTGTGGTTGTTGATACGATTCAAGGACGATATTGGTTCATTTAGAACGATACGATCCGAAACGATTCAGTGACTTGAAATCGATTCAGTAACTTTTTAGCCAAAAATTCAACCATTGCGACTGAAATAAATTTCCTAGATTTCTGTTGTTTCTTGTAATGGAATCAGGTATCAATTAATTATGAATATAAATAAACAAGTAAACAACAATGAATGGCAAATGCATTCACATTATATTTAAATAAAGTGCAAACACTGCTGTAGCAGTGTAGCAGAAAAAAAATGTATTAGTGATATACACAAAAAAAAACCCTGCAATAATGGTTTCCCCCTACCAACCACCGCAAAACCCCCCCTCTATTTCAACCCTTGTGAAACATCCCTTCGGATTTCCCCGTGAAACCCAGAAGTTGAATCGGGGCTCGGGACGGCGGGACCTGCATACTGCGTGAGCACGTCACAGCTCAGTCCGTGACAGCTTTTATCATTGAAAGTGCTAAGATAAAACATCAATATAAAGTCTGACATGCTTAAATCCAATGGGTTATTTCCTAGTATCGATACAATCGATTTATTACATTTTAAAACAATGTTAGATCGATATATGTCGTCCATAAGGCCAACTCGCCGAGCACAGATCGATGTAGTTGGATCGGAGGAATATAAATCGATGTAATAGATGCATTGTTATACCCCTAATATTTTTTACTCGATCCATCCCTAATTCTCACGGTAGTTTCCATCATAATTCAGTTTGGACTGTGTGACTGGTCTCTGCAGACTTCTTACTGATGTTATTTATGTAGGGAAAACAGATGATCAATATAGATATATTTTAAAAGAAGATGCAAAGCGTGTCATGGATGATACATTTTAGTTACAGACGCTCAGCCCGTCTGCCCGGCCCCCATCAAAGGAGGAAATAAGTTTTGTGGCCCCCACAGGAAAAAGTTTGGGGACCCCTGATTTACACGCTCCCCCATGGCCGTGTCATCAGCAAACGTGGAATGTTGTTTCACTGTTACGCTGACGACACACAGCTCTACACCAAGACTGCCCCAAGCCCCCCTTCAGCCGTGTCATTTCTCACCGCTTGTCTTGGGGGGATAAAGGCATGGATGAGCAATAACTTCCTCCAGCTAAACAGTTGAAAAAACCAAAGCCCTCCTTGTGGGCACTCCACACCAGGTTCAGTCATCCTCCATTACCTATCTCGCCTTTGACAGTGAGAAATGTGTCAGATATTAGCTTTCAGCTGTTGTTTGAGTTCCTAGGGAAAGACGAGAGGGACACACAGAGAGGTAGAGCCAAAGTCTGTGGAAAAGACTTTAGAGTTCTCACACTCAATCAGGATCAGGAAAGGCTTAAAAATTTACCTTTTTTCAGGATTTGTGTAAATGTTGCCTTTATTGACTTGTGGAAACATTTATCCTTTCAGTAACTAGGATCAATATGCATGGAGTTGCAGTGAAGCAAAAAACTTTTGGAAAGCTATTGGCTTATTTGTCTTTTGGTGTATGGGTTTAAGACCAGTGTACCTTTTAAGTAGTGGCAACAGTGAGTTGAGCTGAGGCTTATTCCTTATTTCATAATGACCTCCCGAAAACCGTTTTCAACCACTGTTTAGTATCATGTTACGCCCCGTATGAATACATTCACACGGTGTTTCACACATACATGTCCGTGTGATTTAAAGCATAAGATGGCAAATAAATGGACTCATTTGCATCTTAACTGAAAAGCAACAGGACTCTCATTCATCCCTCACTGAAAATAGCAGCGCGTCAATTACGTTACCTGTAAAAGGCCTCAGTGGCTTAAAGCACTGGCTTAGCTTTTACACCCAGGTCTTGTGTCGACAAAGACTAGATCAATCAAAACAATTTCACTTTAAAATACAGAAACAGCAGTAATTTACTGTTATTTTACAGCTCCGCAACGGTTACAATTTGGTACGTCAGAGTGGAATAACAGGCTTTCATTATTTTACATCATGTTACCGTTAATTGAAAAAGTGTAATAAAATGCGACACTTGTATTGAACGTCAACGTTTGCTATCTTACACTAAAACTACTTGAGCTAGAACGAGCTAACGTTACATAGCTGGTTTTGTCCATATTAGCAACCTGATTAACCTAATTAATTACCACATCATCTGTGGAATTAGAGGATCAGTGGTTTAATCCCCAGCTGTGCTATGAGCACTTTGATTAATAAAATGTTCTACCAGCCTAAGACTAAAATTAACAATACAATAGTGATGGATAGTGACTCGCTAAAGTTATCGAAGCGTGTTATTATTCTAAAAAATGGTGAATGGTAGTGTGGCGGCTGGGCGTGGTTTCAGCGCATCTGCAGCAGGGAGAGCGGGGGGGCGGCTCGGGGAACGGTGTCAACTGGAGGTAATGAACTTCCAGCTGGGCATAATTAACCCTGTGCTCTGCTTGTATATTTAGGAGTAGGGCGGCAGTGAGCGAGGAGCTGCACGAGCGAGCAGTATTACACGGACGAGAACTGTGGTGAAACCAAGAGCTGTGGCTAAATAAAACGTGTGATCAAACTAAGAATGTGTGTCTGCGAAGTCCTTCGGGAGCCCCTACATCCCACACCGGTTACAGGTGGGCTTGAATATGAATTAAGGATGTGAAGGATGAATATTTAACTCCTTGTAAAAGTTACTACGAAATACTTATACCAGTTAGCCTGGGTTTTCCCATGCTGCCTTGCACGCGCAATTTATTTCGCGCTGCAAGGCAGCCTGGATACCATGGTTCCCTATCTCAGGGGAAAATTTGCTCCAATCACAGAGCGGGGAGGGTGCAGCAAGATGATGACGTTGAACATGCGCTGGCAGGATCTTGTTGATTGCCCTGACTCCTGTGCGACTGTCACCCCTAACAACGCTAACCTCTCGGATAAACCTCTCGGTGTTTTTTTCGATAAAAACATGTCTGTAGTGTGGCCATATATACCAGGGGTCCCCAAACTACGGCCCGAATGCGGCCCGTATCCCTTGAGGTGCGCGGAGCCGACCGCCAGCATATACCTTCTACTCTCATGTTTGCCTTGCACAAACGGCAATAGTCGCTGAACGACATCTTGTACACATAACTCTCTGACCGATCGCCTTCTTCCGCGTAGAACTAGGAACAGGCGCATTTGACAGACATTCGTAGCGCCCAATAAACGGCTCTGGGCATTCGTAAACCATAGAGAAAAATATTAATAGATTGATATATAGATTGATTCCTCAATACAGGTGTTTTGATTAAACCAAATTTGAACTGAAAAACTGTTTGTGTTTTCTTCTGGGATAGAAAAAACCTAACATGAATGTTTTTGCTTTCAACATACAAGCTCTCTCAGCTTATAAAAAATAAGTTCTTTCTACATTTCTAACAAATAATATACTGCTATGAAAACTCATATGGACACACTGGAGTCTTAAGACCAGTCTCCATACTTAGGACTTGGATCCGCCGTGTATGGATGCCGATGTAGGTCCGCAAAGCCATGAACATCAATAGCAAAGCAACGTCTGCCATTGTTGACGATGTGTTTGTGTTCGGCGCCGCCGAACACAACGTCAAGCCCAAAGATAACAAAACGTCAAGCCCAAAGATAACGCTTTCTTCTGATCATCAGAAGACGATTCGATGTGCTGGTCCTATGTTTCTGATTGCATATGCTTTTGCACGAAAGGTTCAAGATGGAATTTTACACACTGCCTCATGTTGCCCCATTTGTTTACATGTACGCTGTAGTTTCCCACAGAGCTGTTACTTGTACAGAAAAGTCATATCTTCATAGAGCATAATAATCAAAACACAACCTGCAACCTTTGATCCCAGGCCCGGCTGACCTGCGTGTCGATGTGTCCTTAGGGCAAGACACTTAACCCCAACATTGCTCTTGTAGCTGTGTGTAAATGTTAGTTACTGATGGACAGGTGCCACTGTGTATGGTAGGTTCTGTCATCAGTGTATAAATGGGTGTGAATGATGTCATGTGGAGTTAAAGCGCTATGAGTGGTCGGAAGACTAGAAAAGCTCTATACAAGTACAGTACATTTAGCAATAAAGGTGTCACTCCATCACTTTACCCCCTTTGAAACAATCTTTGTATAACAAAAACATTTGTGCGGTAATTATCTCATGAAGGTACACAGAACAATAGTTCCTCACTGCCTTATTTTTCTTCACACAGCAGTAAGAAGTGTGCATGTGAGAGAGTTTGACATTTTTTCGAGGTGCTGAGAGTTGGTGTGCCTTGAATACGAGCCTTTTTCTCGGGGAGAGGGTAGCACTGTATCCAAACAGACAGGCCTTCTTTGTTGCAGCACAGAGACACACCATGGCCATGGTCCATCTCAAGGACACTGCTGAGGTTTGGGCAGTGTTTTTAAGATGATAGGTATCCCACAATGACTTTTCTTTAACAAACATTATATCTGACAAATATAAAGGGCTGTTGGGATTTTGTCATACTTTTCAGTTGGGCCTCTAGATGTGTTTAGATTGAAATATGATTAATGGTGTATTTTTGCAATTAGTGTTAAGTTGTTGCTAGCTGTTAACATAGAAATAGCTGTTGCACCACATCCACAGGCTTTTTTATGTGAAGAGTAGCTGCATGTATCTAAAAAGCTCAGCAAGAACTGAGGAGCTTTTTAAAATTTTCCCAGTATTGTACATTCACATCTTTCCTGCAGTTCCTCTAAAATTGTGATGGTTACTGGTACCATCACAATGGAAACCAAAAGCATGAATTGGACACAGATGAAAGAGACTAAGCTTTATGTAAATTGTTTGTGTCATGTTTTATTGTTGTGTCATTGTTGGATGTTGCATGTGTTTGTCCATGGTGAATGTAGGTTCTGCCTTTGTTCCCCGTCTGCGTTTTGCCCATCGGGATTTTGACTATTAAAGTCATTTTTGTTTGAAAGGTTTCCATTTGGGTCCTGCCCCTGCCTACACCCCAATCCTAGCTGTCAGGTACTTGTTTCCCACAAGTACCTGACAGCCTTAATCTCAACCAGAGGCTCTCCATACAACGGGAACAAGGATCGCCTGTGTCTCAAGATAAAACTATGAGGCCTAACTGAAAAGAGGGGGTGATTTAAGAAACTGTTAATTCTATTCATTAAAAATCAGCCTTGTACGCGTCGTGGGTGGTAGGGCCCGGAAAGATGCAGACGATTCCCCGAGCCACTTCCCCTCTCCCTGCTGCAGCCGAGCCAAAACCATGCCCAACTTGTGGAGTGTACTAGGACTGTACTAATGCTAACCCAACACAGCTTTCATTATAAAGGGTACTAACTGTTCATTGGTGTACTTTGAAGCACTTGCGCAGCGGTATCAATCGGTAACGTGTTGTCGTGGAAAGGTTCCGTCCACCACATGGTGCCCTTGTTATAACGTGCAGCTTTGTCAACGGTATTCGCAATATTAGCTGCCTGTTCAGAGCCATGTGTGGGGAGGCGATCCTTGCTATATGGGTTGTAACTTCAGAGGTACTGGATCAATCACACGTTGGATTAAATTAAATGTTTGCGGTGATTAATCAAAAAGGATAAATTGCATGTATTGTTCGATTGAAGATGTTTCACACAATTTGTATGGAGTATTAGTTTGCTTGATGGGGTGTTTGAAAAACAGTCATTGAATTTTATACAACAGGGCCAAATGTAGTAACACATGCTGCATGTGTTTGTCTGCAACATGCATAATCTATTCATTTTGTTGACACACTCCCTCTCCATTGCCATATGTCACCGCGATAAGGGTCTTGTAGCTCAGGACCAAATCCTCCCACTGGATTTCTCCACTGCCAGTAACTGACTTTATGATGAAAAATATACCATATAGTTCATTAAATGCTGAGGCCTTATTGCTTTCAACAGAATACCCAACAGTAACGGCTGTCCTCTTTATTGTTTTTGAAAATGCTCTTTTGTACGTTCATGGTCCTAGTAACGGCCACTGGAAACCTGTCCCAGCAGAAGAGTGAATCAATCAGCTTGCATTTATGTGTCTGTTGTGCTGAACTGAAGGCCGCAAAATAAAATAGTTACATATCACTTTACTTTTACAGGTTTATTACATTTTGTCAACATATTTTCAGGTAAATTTATTCCAAACATTAAAATTGAAGCAGTACACATTGCAAAAATTGTATATTTCCACATTAACGGGTAGTTTTTTTTCAAACTTTTGTATGTCTCACCGTCTTTTTTGCTGTCTTTTTGTGGGTCTCGCTATCCCGCTTTCTCTCCCTCAACCTTTTTTGCTGCGATTGTCCACTTGTAACCTTAGCTGCTCTGGGGGGCATGGTTCGAACACAACGTCCTCATGCCATTTCGGCATTTGTTTAAAAAAAAAAAGTTTTTTTCAGGGTGGGTGATGAAGCCGCGACCCTAGCGCCACCGTTGCAACCCACAAACCACTAATGTAAAGGATGATTTGATGGATGCTGCTTATATCTATAATATAAACCTAACTTTAAACTACCAGCATCGAACGACCTCATCTACAACATTTGTCACGTTAAGTTGTATGTGGTACTCACATACACAGAAATGTTAACTTGAATCATACTTTTTCTACACCTAAAAAAAACATAAATGCAATCAGTGAAACACCCCGCCACCAGGACTGGAAGGTAGAGCGCCATGATTTGAAGCATAATTCCCCTGAGCAAGTTGTTTTTTTAAGCCACTTGCTTGTTAATTTTCCAATAACTTGGCCATCCACCATTTGTGTATATGATGGTGCTTTTTTTGGCTTGCACACATATCCTTAAGGCTCAATTTGTATTGGAACCTTACATAAACCTGCACATGAGAGTGATGCAGTGGCACTGTAAAAGGCTGCAAGATTCAATGAAGAATTAGTACATTAATAGCTAAACAACAGGTCATAAACTAAAAAGAATTACCTTCATTTGTTTCCGAGCACCACATACACACCCACACCAGGGATGGAAATTCATTTTTTTCAAACCGGCCACTCAATGTTTTTACAGCCACTTTCTTGTTTTTAACCGACAATGTGTAACTCCATCTGAAAATACTACAATATCTACAATACTTCAGCAGTTTATTTAATCTCAAGTCTCAATGAAACACGGACACTTTCTCTTTCTCTCTTATACATACACAAACCACGAACTGATATACATTTCATTAAATGAGTAGGGCAGATTAAACAAAAAACTTAACATTCCTCCACCCATCCTCCCCACTCCCAGTACAATTTACTCCTGCTCATCAGAATCAGATTGGTCTGCTTACTACATCCTTGCCGCAGTCTCACATTTCCGGTTTCATAGCATAATTCCGCCATTATTAAAACAAAGATATTTTACGAGAGCAAACGTCGGTTTTGCCGATCGAGGGGTGGACTAAGTTGTGAAGGAAAAAACGGGACAAATATGTCCGCGAAAAGATACGTTGCAACACGCGTAGGCCTTTTTGAACCATGAATTGAAACGAGCGCATGCGCCGGCCTTTAACGCCTGCGATGTAACGCCACATTTTTTTTGAAGGTGCGCCGCCTCTAAAGTGTCCGGGTGAAACAGTATACTATTTTTATTTAGACGCCACGGTGGCCGGCAGGTGAGGCGAGTTTACCACAAAATCACCCGCATTTGTCTGGTGGCGGGTGCTAATTTCCATCCCTGACCCCCACACACACATTCGCAACAAGACAGTTAGACCAGGAGTATCCTTTAGGGAAATACACAAACAACCTCTCCCAGTCTGTGGTGAGCCCGGGGCCTTATTCTTTCTCTCTACACTGTTCCCTCCTTCTTTCTCAGGTTCCTCACTGGAAAAGTTCAGTGAAGAGAAATGGAAAAACAGGACATAGGGTACCCTCCACCCCCCTCCCTTCCTCTTCCTGCCTTGGTGGCAGATGGTATATTGAACTCAGACTGGCTCCTGTCCCTGGGGATGGAGGGAATCCACAGTTTATGGTAATGGAGTATAATTACGAAAACTAGCCTCTTATTCTCTTTTATTGTTGCGTTCCTTTTCTCCTGTGACTAAAGCTGCTTAACACCATTCTGATGGTGTTTTGAAGTTAAAGGGTTAGAGTTTAAAAAATGCAGTTTACAGAAGCAGAATCATTTCCATTTACACACATTTCCTGGAGGAGGCTGTGTAAACCAAGCTAAAATGACATCCCGAGTTTGGTTACAATATCCCAGAAACATCAATGAAGGTCTTCTAAGGCTGACTGGAGAAAGTACTGTATTGGTAAGAGGGGCATGTTGGATCTGTTGACACCCTTTTTCATAATCAGAATTTGTTGTCTGGTATGACTAATCTGAATACAAGTGGTAGTGAGACTGCTTCCTAGAGCTATGAAGTTGAAGCGTATTGTAAAAAGAACATAAAGAATGATAGTGACTATGCAGACAAAAAGGGGCAAATAAAGAGCGGATCACAAATGATGTCCACAAATGATGTCTACTGTCCCAAAAAGCACAGGAAAAAAGACTCCCCTCCAAAAAAACGCCTTCAAGGGGAAAAAAGATCACTACCAGAATGGACCGAATATAGCCTGTTGTTCCATATTGCAAAGATATGAGGTTTCATCTTTTTCACAGTTTATGTTTATGTGTTAATTTGTATTAACCTATTAGTTAAGTATGCATTGACGTTACAAAAGTCATTTATTCATTAAGTCATTTTAGTTAGGCCTTTGGTTTGATACCAAAGTAAGATCAAAATGAACTTCAAAGAAAAAAAAATGAATTGGAATGTTTTTTAGAAGTTAAATATGTTGTCCAAATAATCTTGATAACAATTCCATAATCCAGGCTCGGAGCTGTTTTATTCCCGACGGGTTTAAAGGCAGCAGGCAGTTTGCGACAGAGAGGGCGAGAGATTCGGAGAAGGAGAGGGGAGGAGGGAAGGGAAGGAGGGGAGAAGGAGGAGGATCCGCAGAAACGTTTGAAATGAATAGTGACGTTTTTGTGGCCAGCTCTGGAGAAGTAGTACGTGGAGGCGCGTTTCCCGTTAAAGGGTCTCGGCTTGGATCGTACGCTGCCGGGGAGCCGTCTCCTGTGACCGCCGTCGGATTGTTTGGAAGAGTTCGAGTCCACGATGAGGAGCGACCCTCTTCTGTTCACTTCCAACATGGGTGAGGGGCATTTTTACGTTGGTTCTTATTCGTTCTCTTTTTTTCCGCAGGATTGACTCGCGTGTTTCTTTTTTTCCTACGAAGCACGCAGAGACAGAAGCCTGTCCTGTTCCGGGCTGCATACATCCAACGACCGATCGGTAACGGTCCTGCGGTGTTCATTCGGAACGTTACGCCTATTGTTTCATTACGTGCTTTTCATCTCGTACTCTAAATGTTGTCCTTGTGGTTTTCCCCGTCTTCTATAACTTTAGTTTACTTTATTTGTGCAAAGCTGCATGAAACAATGCAAGTTTACACTCCGATCAACGTTGTGCCAAGTATCAGTGCCAACATTAAACGCACGCACGCACGCACGCACGCACACACGCACACGCGCTGAAAATATCCATGTAGGGGTAAACTATGTAAATTAGGGCACATCCACGCGACTATCATGGAGCAGCAATCCGCCTTTTTGTGAAAAGCTGGTGAATTTGAAAAGAAAACGTTTCAAATGAGTAATGTTGTAGTTTATTGGAGGAATTAAGAGACGTCATCAGAGTTGTGCGTCGTTACCAAATGACCATGTGGAATAGACTGACCTCTCCATGTAGCCTTAAATCTTTTGGGTATCATGGCTGCGGTCTCTACTGTACAGCACATGTACCTGCAGGCCACATTGAAGAGAAGCTGCTTCTTTGCTGAATGGTAGACATATTTTATTTTGGAATTGTCTACATAACAGAAATGGCATCTTTTGACCAAATGGATGGATCATCAAATAAAGTAGGATTGACCTTTAACCTTAACTGACCCTAACTGAGTTCAGCCTGTCCTAACCTGGTAATTCTTACACAGTCGATTATGAATATTTATGAAAACAGCAAGCATGAAGGATGTTGCTGGTGCTAATATAAGCTTTTACGTATTGTTTCCGATACAGCGCACTGCTTTAGTTTTGTGATCTTAAAAGCAAGTGTGGTTTTCATTACCTCATCGTTGCAAGAAAACACATCCAGATACATTACGAAAATATAACATTCTTCACGTTTTACTGAAACATAAAATAGGGAATTAGAAGAGTTCTTGAAAGACTTGACTCTGCTGGAGCAACGCTGTTGAAGTGAAACCTCAAATAAATCCAATTCTGACTTTCTAGACTTCACTCATGGGAATAGATAGAAATACCTCAGTCAGTCCATCCTTATGGTTTGGGAAAGACTTTGATGCTCACTCAGCTGATTGAATAAGATTAAAGCTCGTTGATTGTCCTAATCAGGTCAAAGAACATCCAGTTAAACAGCTCTGCTAATAAAAGTTCATCTCATTCAAATTGTTCAGTATTTCTTTTATCATTTGGGGGGCAACTCGCCCAAGAAAGTGGAAGGTTTTATTTTTAATTTAGAGCCAGATCCCAACAGAAGTCCTTTTTAAAGTTACATTTTTATATAGAACAGGTCTTTACCTTGTTCTTTTAATAAACAACACAATTTATCCTGTGTTATTTTTGTCTCTACATGGGCGCATGGTGTTCTATCAGATTTCCCAGTTCAGTTGAAGCTGCCAGTGCCCAGACAGACATGACAAAGACCAGATCATCATAGCTACAGGTCAACCTCCGGCTGTACTCCACCCAGCAAGGCCAGAGGTTTCCTCACATGCTCGTAGCAGTGAATGGTAGACTAGAATAACAGCTGCAGGGTATCAGGTGGCCCGGCAGCGCTTCTGCGCATGCTCTTGGCTCGGTTTGGGACAGACACCTATTGTGTGATTTGTGTTGTAATCACATCTCAGTGGCTCACCAGAAAAAAAGCAGATTATGTGTTGGTTTGGGATTTGGAAAATAGTTTAACCAATGTGAGTTTATAGCAACCAGTATACAGCAGATAGTAAACTTTCAGGTTTTCTATATTCAATTCAATTCATTTAATTTTGTATAGCCCAAAATCGCAAATTGCTAATTTGCCTCAGAGGGCTTTAGAGTCTGTACACATGCGACATCCACTATCCCAAGACCCTCACATCGGCACAGGAAAAACTCCCCAAAAAATGAAAAAAGGGAAGAAACCTTAGGGAGAACGTCAGAGGAGGGATCCCTCTGCCGGGATGGACAGACTGCAATGGATGTCATGTGTACAGAATGACTCATACAGATGTAGAATACATTCAATTTCTATAACAGAAATTCCAAGTAACAAGCCAGGTGTACGGCAGGACCACTGCAGGGGCCAACACCATCAGATCGAACCACCGTCCACAGAAGACTGTTGGGAAGGAAAGAAAAGATTTTAGGAAAGGGTAATAGTAATATGAATCATATTTAAAATAATAATGATGATGATGATGATGATGATGGGAGCAGCAGGTGCCAGCAGGGCCACGGCCGGACTGACTGAATCTGCCCCCCGGACTGAAAGTGGAAGCTGGTTCCACAAAAGAGGAGCTTGATAACTGAAGGCTCTGCCTCCCATCCTACTTTTAATAACTCTAGGAACAACAAGTAACCCAGCATCTATAGAACGCAGCTGCCTTGCAGGGCAGTACGGTGTTACAAGCTCTTTAAGATAAGAAGGTGCCTCACCAGCAAGCGCCTTGTAGGTGAGGAAGAGAACCTTAAATTCTATTCTTGATTTAACAGGGAGCCAGTGCAAAGCAGACAATACAGGCGTGATATGGTCTCTTTTATTAGTTCTTGTTAATACACGTGCTGCAGCATTCTGAATCAACTGAAGAGGCTTAAGAGATTTACAAGAACACCCTGCAAACAAAGAATTACAGTAGTCCAGTCTGGAGGAAACAAATGCATGAAGTAATTTTTCACCTTGAGACAGGAAATTCCTGATTTTCGATATATTACGTAGATGAAAAAAGTCAGTCCTTGAAGTCTTCTTTGAATGAGAGTTAAAGGACATATCCTGGTCGAAGAGAACTCCAAGATTGTTGACGGTGCTGCTGGATACCAGAGCAATTCCATCCATAGAAACTGTATCACGTGACAGCTGACTTCGAAGGCGCTCTGGGCCTATCAAGATAACTTCTGTTTTTTCTGAGTTTAGCATCAGGAAGTTGCAGGTCATCCAAGTTTTGATGTCTCCAAGACATTCTTGAAGTCTAACGAGCTGTTCGGTCTCCTCTGGCTTGATCGACAGATACAATTGAGTATCGTCTGCATAACAATGGAAGTTGATGCAGGTGTTTTCTGATAACGTCGCCCAAAGGAAGCATATAAAGGTTTATTTACAGTTATCTTGAAGGACTGTGGTACATGTCCTGTCAACAAGGACAGATTCATAATATCCAGTAAAGACGTGCTAATTAAAGGAAAAAGTTCCTTAAGCAGCTTAGTTGAAATAGAATCCGAGAGACAAGTAAAATATTTAGACTTGGAAATTGTAGTCAGTTGATCCAGGGTGATGGAAGAGAAGCCATCCAAGTAGGCATCAGGGCCCACTGCTGCACCCAGGGTTCCTACATCCGAGGACGGGTCGGCACTAGTTGAGGGCAGGAGACCATCAATTTTCTCTTTGATAGTCAGAATCTTATCATTGAAGAAGTTCATAAAGTCGTTACTGCTGAGGTCCAGAGGAATACATGGCTCAACAGTAGTAAGGCACCGCGGCCTTACTACTGTAAGAGGATCTTACAGTAGTAAGATCCTCTTGCGCTCCGGAGAGCCTTCCTATATGTTTTAAGGCTGTCTTGCCAGACTAGCCTAGATCCTTCTGATTTGGTGGAACGCCATAGTTGTTCAAGTTTCCGCACAGTTTGCTTTAAGTTGCGAGTTTGAGGGTTATACTAAGGTGCAAACTTCCTACTTGTTGCCATTCTTTTTTTCAGAGGAGCAATAGCCCATATTCTCTTTTTTGGGGTCACATTTCCATGCAAGTTCAGTGAGGCGCAACAAAAAAGCATAGTTTACTCCAATGTCTTACTTTGAGAAGCTGTAGAAAATCTGAGTATTATTAATCTAAATTGTAATATGTTGTCAAATAACCTGTCCATCAGACAGTATGCGAAAAGATGCAGTCATGCCACGAACTGGTAAAGGAAACTAAAATGTGTTCAGCTAGGCGCTTGCTGATGTGTGATGCGGGTCTCGTACATTGACTCGTACTTGAGTGGGCCTAGTGAAAATTGCGCATGCGAGTGTATTGATGTGGTTGACAATACATTTATAAACGTATCTTCCCTTTTTTTATGTAGAATATGTGGTTCCAAATGATAACTGATCTGGAAACAAGATTGAAGTTGAGTTAAAGCAGCCAACCTGGACGGCCGCATAAAAAGCAAATTATTTTCTTTTTAGGGTTTCAACCTCACAAAGGACAAGTATGTGTACTGGTTTATAGCCCTTCTTTACATGTCACAGAAAGTCAAAGACAAGTACAATTGCAGTGTTTCCCCTACCATTATAATGGTGGGGGGTTCCCCCCTGTTATGCAAGCTACTTAGACGAGTCAAGGATCCCTTTCAGCAAGTCTTTGCTCAATAGCTCTCCCACTTAAAGGGGTGCCATGTTTTGAGGGCAAAAATGCACAAGTGTTTAAGTGTTTATTGCCATTTATTACTACAGCTTTCCTCAGAGAAACCCTGAGTTGACGAGGAGTTAATTTGGGTGTGTGATGTGGGCAGAACGGGTACGTCATGTCACAATGTCACCGTTCTAGCCCACTTGGCCCATTTGGTTCTGCTTTATAGTTGGGGGTAGCTTTTCCTCTCTGTTTTGCTCTGAAAGTCTGATGATTGAAGTTTGAAAGATTCCACATGCGAGCCCCTCCTTTTTTTGGTGGTGGAGGGTAAGACTGATCCCAGGAGTAGAGAGGAGAAATTACTTTGTAATCTTTTCCTCCCTCCCTACAAAGCCAGCCTGTCGGTAAGTTGCCTTGTGGGAACAGAAACTTGAATTTTCAGACTAGCTAATCATAGCCCTGCCGCCCTTCCCCCAGTGTCAAAATTCTTCTGGAAGAACGCAGAGGGATCTGGTCTTATTCAGAAAACGCATTTATGCTAAAAAGACAGGACTTGAACTCAACTGGCAAGCATCAAGTATCATTATCATCACCTATGCATTTAACTTTGGAATCATGTGTGAACAGTTGGCATAATCCTGATGGTCAGTAATTAAGAAAGGGTCATTTCTGATGATCTTTAATAGGTGTCTTAATTAGGGTTATTGTTGTAATAGATTGGACCAATTAGCTTGTTTTAGCTTTCAGGAATACATGTCCAGAGTTGTATTGGTGGAGTGCCATGATGGGGTGTGGTGCTGCAAATGCAGACAGGCTGAAATGTAGTTAGAGGAGGGGTTACACAGCTAGAGGTCCTAGATGAAGGCTACATCCACACAAATACAATCTACCTTTCATTTGTCTGACCTAGTTACAAGGCTGCGGGGTCTTGCGCTATCTTTCTTTGTCACGCAAATTAAATTTACTTTAAAATGAATAGAGTATGGGTTAATAAATGTGGTCAACCGACGTCTCACTGAGTTTCATTGTCTTCTGTTTCAACACTCTAAAGTGTTTGTCGTACTGGAAAGCCGCCGTGGGGGGTTATCAGTCTTAATAATTCCAATTACGCACAAGTCACTCATAAGCACTGAACAAATTACAAATGCACACAGAACAATTCACAAATGTATTCGATCGACAAATGCACACAATTATTTTAATGCACAAATGAATAAATTACGATTTATATTTGCGGATTGCACAGCATTTATTTGTGGATTACGATTTATATTCGCAGATCATGCTGCATTTATTCGCGGATCGCTTCACATTTGTGTTTGGGTTTTCTAACCCTCTTTTTTATTTTAATTTTTTTATATTTTGTAGACCTCTAGCTTCTCCCAGTCCTCAGACAGAGACAATTTAATTAGCCAAAAAAGTACGAAAACATCTCAGTAAAGGATACTTTTCTGTCACTTGTTGCTGATACACGCAAAGAACAAATTAGTAATAAAGTACAGACACAAGTACAGACATGGACTTTTCTGCATTTGTCTGCACCTTTTATTCCTGGTTACAATTAATTACATAATGTTGAGTAGGGCTTGAAATATATTTTCATGTAGCCAAAAGGAGCTGTGAACTCTTGGATCACAACTTAACAAAAGTACTGCATTCTATCAAGTTATATTTGTTGTTTTTGGAAACTGTGTGTGTGAGAGAGAGATTTATATACGTATGCTGTGCACACAAGCAGAACCCCTAATTGTGCAATACTGAGGCATGCTTCTCCCACAGTCGCCTAAAAAAAAACAAGGTGTAGACCTTTTGTATTTGAAAGGTAGCCTTAAATTAATGCTATTGTGATCTAACGCTACATAAATATAAAATAAAACAAAATGAACCTGGACTTGATGAACTGGAAATAATACTTGGCTAATGTGTATGTGCATCAGTATCAAGTTCCCACTTCTGTCCATTTCTGGGTCAGACGGCCCACTCCTCACAGAGAGCAGCAGTCCCTCTCGGCTAAAGTCAAAACAAACCTTAACAAAGCTTATTCCCAGCAAGACAGAATTCTCCCCTCCTCCCCCTTACCTCATCCCTCTCTCCAGTGGTTTTAAGATGAACACCTTCTAATTATCTTTTTAAAGGAGATACTGAAGGGAGTTTCGTCTCCATCCCGAAACAATATCTTGCTTGCTATTGCCCTTTCTCCCCTCTGTCCGTCACCATATCTAACCTCTTTCTTAAGATCAGGGTTTTGCAGATTCAGAAGTGAAACATCTGCTTGTATGGTGAACCATCTGTACTGTTCGATAGCAGTCAGCCCTGCTTTATGATGATCTCTTGGCATTTACAATGGGAAAAACTCATAATGACAGACCTGAAAAATGTGGAGAGAGCGAGACAGCTTGTCTTTCATCATAAACTTATCCACTGATGTGGCCACAACTCACTCACTCTCTCTCTCTCTCTCTCTCTCTCTCTCTCTTTAGGACATTAACGTTTTGGACTTTAATACGGCATGTCTTACACAGCTTGTCACCTGCAGTACAGCGGATCATAATTTATCAAAAGAACTGTGTTATTTGTTGGTGTTGGAATCTGTGTCAGTGTGTGTGTGCTACCGACTCACTGTGTCTTTTGCCCAAATGAAGTCACCTTGACAAGCAACCGTAATCAAAAAACCTTCTGTAACTCTCAACCAACAATGCAATGAAGTCTCGCAGAACCACAGAAAGTGCACCCCAAAGATGACTGACTGGTTGGCTCATTAAATGAGTTGGGCTGAGGAAGGGGTCTTATCACCTGCAAAAAAGACGATCACAGCTACAGTTTACCATTAGAAGACGGATTTGAAACCGCAGAACAGATTCCAGAAACTGTAACAATGTGTCTAATATTATACTCCAAAAATAATCCCCAGAACACGTCATTTAGTCCAGTACTGTCTTTTGACATGGGGGAAGAGTAATTATAATGCTTGCGATCTCCAACTAATATGTGTTCATGTCAGCTGTGTAAAATAGACATATATTCAAAGTTGTAGTTGTTGTTAAAAGCCTTTTACGTTTGTGTATGTGTTGAGACAAGCCGTGATGCCCAGACTCAAGTGTTAGTTACCTGAATAACACACACACACACTGCGAGGGCGATAGTGTCCACCAGTGTGATGTTAATCACAACAGCTGTATTCAGCATTCCACCCTTCATTCCACCCTTCAACCGGGCTAAGAATTTTTCCAAATACAACAATAACAGACCTGTAGGGTGTCTCGTTCTCTCTGATACCGTTGCCTTCCAAACACACACACACACACTTCACCCAGGATAACCGCCTTTGCTCTGGGTTCCAGGAAGTGTGAATACCTCACAGTGAGTGAAAACATCTCTCTGACATGTCGAGTGGTTTTCATTGGGTATGTGACTTTGAGTGTTATATCCGGCTGTGTGGAGAGAATAATCATTTCTCATTTCTTAGGGAAGAGCGCCAATCATGTGTCATACAAATGAGTGAATGAAATGAGTGAAGAACAAATCTGACCCACCCTGAATATGAATTTGTTTTTACCCTGTTTAGTGTTTCATGCAAAACTACAGAATCATCTTTAGTTATGATTGTCAATGCATTATTAATAATCAATATGACAATTTGATGAACATCAACTACGTTTACGCAAATTGCGACTGAGGATTACACAAAAGGCAAAAGGCAAAATATTTCACCTCTGCCGTCAAAAGAGCAGGACGCTGTGGCGCGAGCCCATCAACCTTGAAATGCTCCCCGTCGTCACTGACGTCCTGCAGCGGTACCCCACGCTGTATGGTACATCCTCGTACTTGTATTCCGACCGCTGCAGGAAAAACCTTGCACTTTTAACAAAAACCATACAACCCTTTCCCTTTTTTTTATCACTGCACTGATTATAGTACATTATAAAGTACTACATTTTAATATTGGAGGAAGTTTGCTTAATGATAACAGTGTGGGTGTGATTGAGCATAAAATGTCTTGCCATGGGACAGTTCCCTTGGCGGAGAAGTACTGTATGATGTGTAGGCGGTTAAGTCCAATCCAAGCCGACAAGCTATGAAACGGCTAGCATCATCAAGACGCAGTTCCTGTAGAAGTTGATGCTATTTAGTACAGAAACATAACGGTGTTTGGTGGTCCGACATGAGTTGGACTTACCCAACGAAGTCGATCGGTCTTCCATTGTTGATGCGGAGGAAACACAATAGCAGAAAGTTGAACAGTTCCTTTCCGTGAAGCGATTCATGCAAATTGAACACAAATGGTCCCCCGAGAGTCGCGTTTAGAGCATTTGTATCGATGTGGAACATTTGCGTTGCATTTGTTGTGAACATAGCATAGGCCGTGAGCATTTCCTGCCCAGATCTAGATCTCAAAACGTGACAATACTACGTTGAAGGTGGAGCATGAGCGCATGCGATAGGACCCGAAAGATGGTGAACTATGCCTGGGCAGGGCGAAGCCAGAGGAAACTCTGGTGGAGGCCCGCAGCGGTCCTGCAGTGGTCCTGCGTACAGGGACTTGTAATTCAATTTCAATTCAATTCATTTTATTTTGTATAGCCCAAAATCGCAAATTACAAATTTGCCTCGGAGGGCTTTACAGTCTGTACACATGCAACATCCTCCGTCCCAAGACCCTCACATCGGAACAGGAAAAACTCCCCAAAAAATGAAAAAACCCTTCCAGGGAAAAAAGGGAAGAAACCTTAGGGAGAACGTCAGAGGAGGGATCCCTCTCCCGGGATGTACAGACTTGTAACATTTGTTTTCGTCATTGTCATTTTTATGATGTAAATTGAGGGAGCAAAAGCAGTATCGGCTCCAAATATCGGCTTAAGAAAATCAGCAGCCCATATCGGTCATCGGCTGATGAAGAGAAATCGGTATCAGCATCGGCACAAAAAAATCCATATCGGTCGATCCCTACTCACGGGGTACAAGCCGTTATAGTTGACAGCAACGTTTTTTATTTCACAAACTTAGATTACAATTCTCACTTCCAGGCGCCCTCATCTTCTGCCCGGCTCCTCGTTGGGCTGGGCGATATGGCCAAAGATTCATATTTGTATGATTCCGGCTATATCGCGGTTTTATCACAGTATTTTCTATCTCTCGAGTAAACACATTCATTTATTGACAGTGAGTTAGTGTGTTAGCTGTTGTGGTTGCTGGTGTTGCTACCAGAAGCTCTACTAGCTGCTCAATAAAAATAAATCGTTTTCTGATCCAAGTTACGTCTTTTTTTTCCAAAACCAAAAGAGCAGACACATTGTCTATCTTCCGCACAAGTTGTGTTGGTGCTACGTCTGTAGCGATATATATATATAATATATTGACATATCGCACAATATATGTAAATGAGTGCAATCATTTCTGGTGGCCCGATATTCATTTTACATAAATGAACGCCACCAACATTTTAGTAGATTGTAGATCCTCTTGCCTGCTTTCATTTTCAGAGGTGGCTCCTAAGCAGCGCCTCAACGCGGACGCACAAAGCGGACACCGACAGGGAAAGGGACTGCGTGAACCCACCGTGTTATAAAGTGTTATTTTTTGTGACATCTACAGACAATTAGGATAAACGACTCCAAAAGGACTTCCATCTTCAGCTGCGGCGTGGAAACACGTATACCAGGCATGAAGTAGCACAAACATCTGGTCTCTGACAAAAGGATTTTAATCCCTAACCTGAATCCAACCTGTGGGTAAAGGACTGCTTGGTTTTAGACTACTAACCCTCAACATTTTACACTTGCATAATCCTGGATTAAAAGAGTGCCATTACTTGACTGTGAATAGCATCTAAAATTGAATCTCTTAAATCTTGAGTACACATGTACGAGCCTATTGCCTCAGAAGTGCCATTCAGAGGGAGGAAGTAGTCAAGTTACCCTAGTCAGTGTCGATCCTTAAGAAGATTCTGGGATGAAGTAGCTACGGTGGCCGAGAAGAGTCAGACAAATACAAATGCCACAACACAAAAGCAAGTGTGACGAAGTGTGTCCGTTACAGTCACAAATTGTTGTTCAAAACATTTTTATTTTCACATACGTACTCATTATGTTCTTGTTATGTACTCATCCCATATTGAAGGTCTGTGTGGTCGAGTGGCGTTGAATTTTTTATTATTATATAATTATTATTATTATTATTTATTATTTTAGTTATATTGTAGTTTCTTTTTTTCATTATGGATCAATGCAATGATTACTGTCTTGATTTATTGAATATGTGTTTAGATTATAAGATCTCTATAAACCTGAATATTGAAAATGTACAAAACTTACTTAATGTGAAAAAGGTTTGTCAGTGCAGGTCAGCAAACATCAAATCAAATTAAACATTACGTTAAACATTTGAAATTGAAAAGGCTGTTATAATTTTGGTGCGCATTGAAAAATGTCTGTGTGAAACGATTCTGGTATTCCTGATTATTTAGTGTGTGCGTGTTTGGTGTGTCTTGCAGCAATGGAGGAGCTGGTGTGTGAGCTTCGTCTATTCCTGGACCTGTTGGACAGGGAGTATCTGAGTGCAGGGATTCGCGAGAAGAAGATGCACCTCTCAAACATCCTCAACAGAGTCTTGTCAGATAAAGGTGAGGAGGTCAACACTTCTAGACACTTTTATAAGCGATAGCTGAAGTTGGTAGGGCTGCGAGATTGTCTTAAGTGATTATTTTATTTTGCAACCATCCATCCAGGCATCCATTTGATTAAGAAGGAGAGAAGTGGGGATTATTGCTTGATTGTTGTACTAAAGCTACAGCATATATAAAAAGTCCACACACTGTTGAAATGCCCCAAAAAGTGTAAAATTAAAGCAAGATAAATCATCTCAGAACTTTTTCCACTCTTTTAATGTGACCTAGACCGTGAACAATTCAATTGAAAAACAAACTGTTCTCTTTGTGGCGGGGGTAAAAAATAGAAAATGTATATTACCTGGTTGCAAGAATATGCACCCCCTTAAAGTAACACTTTTGTTGCTCAGAGCTTTTTTTTGGGTGAGGGCGGGGGGCACCAAAAGTTTCCGACCGCGCACTTTTTGGGAGAGTGGGAGAGTTCTCAACAGCGCTCATGTGCTGTTGAGAACTCTATGTGTGTCTCTATGTGTGTGGGTTCAGCCCATGAGGCAGTACAGGGCGCACCCTCTCTGCTCCATGCGCCGAAAAAGTTACTACATACTACCTTTTCTGTCTTGATCTTTCTTCCCAGAATCTTCATTCAAGTCAGAGATCCACAGTGGTCTGCCTGTCCCGCCTCAGATGCCCCTCCCCGAGATTCCGCACCCCTGGCTGGTAAGGCTTCTATATAGACCCCATGACATATGATCCTAAAGTGCTTTCTACAAAAGCCAAAGAGTCACTTAACAACATGTAGTCCTTCAGGGAGCCCCATAATCCTTCATGCTTGATTTCAGATGTCAAATCTTTTAACCACACCTGGTTACATTGTGTTTTGAAAAGGACACACAAGCATTTGCTTTGGACATCTGACCAAGTTGCTCTAAATACCAGACTAGGTCATGTCTTAAACCTGATCTTTTTCTATTTAAATAAAATTGTTTATTTTTTCTAACAAAGAAAGAAACCACGAGTGGATGGCGTTTTAAATGTTTTGAATTTCGTAAAAAAAAATGAGTGATCCGGCCATTGGTATCCTTCATACGGTGGAGACACCCCAGCGGGTGAATTGGCATCCCAGGAAGAACGCAAGGAATCGACTGCCCAGCAGATGACCTGGCACTCCTTCTCCACCAAACTGTACCTGGCGTCCCTCGATACAAATACCATTTAAATGTGTAAGAGCATACACCCCTAGGGTCAACAGTATGTAAATATGAGGTTTACTAATCCAGTGGAATGCTAAGGATGGGTGTTGTGTTTAATGGTGTTTTTTAAGTGGTTAAGCAGCAGGAAGTCTGGTCATAGCTGGACTCTAACATAGCGCCTTGCATCACCTTGACATGTCAGTGACGACTCCTACATGTCTGCTGTAACAGCTGAGGAATAACAAGGTGTCTGTGAGTGGTTCTTCAGTGTCAGAGCAGATACTTTTGATGGAAAGCACAACCAAAAGATGGAGCTATAAAAACAGAGATGCATGCATCTCTGTTCCCGTACCATAATGTTAGGGAATGCCCCAACCCCCCAAGAAAGTCTCAAAAGGTTAATTTGAGTTCTGCCCTGATGGGCTCACAAGTATGCATGCACGCACACAGGTTCTCGTCAGAGCATAAAAAGAAGATTAATTCAATTAATTTTATTTTGTATAGCCCAAAGTCGGCAAATTACTAATTTGCCTCGGAGGGCTTCACAGTCTGTACACATGCAACATCCACCGTCCCAAGACCCTCACATCGGCACAGGAAAAACTCCCCAAAAAATGAAAAAACCCTTCCAGGGAAAAAAGGGAAGAAACCTCAGGGAGAACGTCAGAGGAGGGATCCCTCTCCCTGGGATGGACAGACTGCAATGGATGTCATGTGTACAGAATGACTCATACAGGATGTAGAATACATTCAATTTCTATAACAGAAATTATTCAAAGAATTCCAAGTAGCCGGCCAGATGTACGACAGGACCACTGCAGGGGCCACCACCATCAGATCGAACCACCATCCACAGAAGACTGTGGGGAGGGAAAGCACAAAACATTACAAAGCATTACTATGTCTGACCGTCTGCTCCCCCCTTACAGAAGCAGAAACACGTGTTTGAAGCTTTGCATACAGATTTGTATCATAGGTCCAGACTTGTTATTGACGGTCATACACACACACACACACACACACACACACTAACGTCATTAGGAATCAGGAGACCCAGCAGGGTATCAACTAGATAGCCGTGAGCACCCATTTCAGTTCTATGGAGCTTAGTCTCATCTTTATTGAACCCTCCTGTGGTATTTCTGTGGAAAAGGACGAGGTGGATTAAGAAGTCTAGTTCATGAAAGACATCAAACAGATATAAAATGCATAGCTTGACTAAAACACACCACAGGGTTGCTTTTACCTTGTCGTTTTTGTCCAGACGTAGTTTTTAAAGCTGTTTCTCCACATGCATGTCTGGCTTGATCAGCTCCTGTTTCAACCGTTACCGGACCAATCGCTGCAACCTTCTTGTAAACTATTCATATTTCGCTTATTTATGCTATTTTAAAGCTTTGAACAGATATCTTTTATCAGTTAAATCTTTCTCAGTCACTTGCTGGAAAGTTTTACTGTTTGCTTTATAATAATATTATATATATATATATATATATATATATATATATATATTGTGTGTGTCTGTGTGCGCCCGAGTTTCACTGAGCTTCACTTGTGCCTTATTTCAGACTCATATACTGTATAAACTCACCGTGAAACAGGATCTTTTCAAGTCAGTTTGACCTCCTCCACACCCCTCACCTCATTAATCACTTCAAGGATGTGAGAAAGCGGGTCTCTGCTCCATGTTCAAGCTTGAACACGTATTTAAGCCTGTCTCTAATTAGATCATAATGACCACTGAGGGTGATAGAATTCCACTCAAGCTATGTAGGACTACAATGTTCTCTCTTTATCTTTCTCTCTTTTTTCATAACCATGATTCATGTCCCACTAATGTTGCTCTTCAATCCTTGGCATGAAGTATGTGCCTGTCATCAGCAATCTTACTGCCTTAGCCACATGGACGGTGTCCATTTAGCTGTCAAGTAGTTCAAATTAATTTACTGAAACATAAACTGTAAATTATGTATATTTCCATTAAACAAATCAACATCCAGATGGAGAAGGGGGCTGTGTCACTCCATATATATATATATATATATATATATATATATATATATATATATATATATATATATATATATATATATATATATATATAATTCAAGAAATGTAAGAAACTGTAGTTGTCATAATTCATGCTGTGTCCATTCACTTTTGATTGGTTTTGTGCATGAAGGAGCATCAGCCGAATATGATATTTATTTTGGTCCTCCTTTGAACTCTTACTGTTCACAACTGACTGCAACAGAATATATTCCTTTGGAAAAACTCGCTAATGGTTTGCAAATGTAAAAAAATAGTGTAAACGAGAGTACTGCAAATGACTTTGTCCGACCAACAGCCAAATCCCCCCAAACGCGTGGTCGCTAATTGTTTTAGCACTAATGCTTTTGGCAACAGCTACATAAGTATTGCAGTCACATCATCAGTTGCATTCTTTAGACTCTTTGAGGCTCCATGCCTGCTTTGCTAAGGCAGAATGTGGATACTTGAGACACAAATGATTTCCATCTGTGTTGATGTTGGAGAGCTGTGCCCCCACAACCCTTTCCTTCTTTCCTCCCTCGTCTTTCCCCAAACAGACCCTCCCTCGTTACGCAAGTCTCCCAGCGTACAGAAATGTGTTGGGATGATGGATATACTGTATACACACCAGCCACGGCAGTCTGGGTCCCATTAGGTATTTATTTCCTCCCCTCTTTTTGAATCATACAACCCCACTGTGCCTGGGGCCTAGTTACTCTGCCCAAGCCTTGTGTTCAGATGTAGACAATACTGAACACACACACAAGTTCCTTCGCACATCATCGTCTCAAAGAATCTCTTTCCTGCTGTAGGTCATTGCCATCTTAGTGGCTGTAGAACAGCAGCTTTAGATTTGGAACCAATGAAGGCCTGCTGGATTTCTCCAAACCAAATGTTTTCTAGTCTTGAAGTAATGGAAGTAATTGTGAGTAGATGTGTCACTCTTCTATGTCAAGCTGCAGCTAGAGTTGGCTCAAAATCAAACAATTTGAGTTGAATCAGTCCTGCTTTTATACATCTTCAGAAAGGATTAGCCTTTGAGAGTTGGTTGCATGCTATGTTTTGATCTCTATTTGGTGCTCAGTGGATCCCCTCCTTTGTGGTCTGGTTAACCACAGCAAACACATAAGCAGTGACATCATCACTATTGTGTCATGGACCTCCGACAAATTGAGTTTGTGTAGCAGATCACGTGTCGTACTTTTGTCTCTGTGGAAACCAAAGTTACTTCTTTTAAAAGGTAATTGAATTACTTTAGTTACTGTATATCGAAATGAACACGTTAATAGGGAAAGTTACTTTTATGTCTGCTTTTTTAATGTATTGGATATGGACAGATGTTGTCTATTTCGGTTCCAATAATGTCATACGTGTAGGTCGGCCCTTGAATCTAGGCATGCCAGGGCTGATTAATCCAGTGTGCAGTTACACCTAGAAAGCTTTTATTGTAAGCAGTCCAGATGTCTGCTGTGGTAGAGACGTGTTGTAAACCCATAAATGTTTTTTTAGCTTGACCTTTATTTTCGAATATTCTCTGTCTAAATAGCTGGAAAACGTCTTCTTGCACATTTGCCCCGAGCCTCGATTTATCCCTGGTATTTTGCTTATTAGTTGCTTGAAGGCAAATAACTCGACAGTTGACTGAGGATGAATGTCATCAACAACATACGTAGCAATCAATTTATTCAGCTCTACCTGGCTTATCGGCTACACTCTGCGTCTTTATGCGAGGCTTTAGAAATGACTAGGTAAAAGGAATTCTGCACATGCTCATAAAGCCTAAAACGGGTCATTTGGCCAATGTTTTGATAACTGACCGCAGCCAGCAGACAAAGAGCACCAGCGGACTGACTACTACTACTAATACTTTGTCACGCGTTACTCCCAACACTGCTTAACAGTGATCAGTGGAATAGTTTACTAAGCAATGAATGCCCACAGAGTGGTTAATCCTGAGGTTCACAACTGTTTCAGCCTACTTACACTACTACATTCTTTTAAAGTTGCATTTCATTCAGTGCTTGTGAAGGCTTTCATATTGTCACAGTGTTACGTCCTGACACTTGATGCGATCCTAATTGCTTAGCAAGGCACTGAGGGAATATTGTTGCTAATTCTGTGTTCTGGTGGAGAACTATTACAATCTACTGTTGAACAAAATGTGACTCTTTCCTTGTTGCAGTACAATAGACAGGCTTCACTCGAGATAAGGTAGGAGAAAATGCAGGAAACCACCAGCTCCATCTTTCTCCCTGGTTGTGTTTTCAGTACAACCAGCAGGCTGACACGTCCGCTCATTAACGTCACTCACAAACACAACAAAGTTCTAAAGTACTGCCGCTGGACAACCACTCTAATGTATACGGTGTTTTTCAACCACTCAACTGATATCTCAAACAACAAAAAGCTGAGTTTTCTACATGGAAAAACTAATGGTGCATTCAGACCAAAAGGCAAGTAGTCGGGTGAGTTTTTGGGTTGAATATAGTTTTGTCTCAGTTCTATAATTTTTTTAAAGAAATAAATTCATTCATTAAATTAACTTAAATATATTGATTGTTATTCCCTCTATTATATTTTACGTTACAGATTCAAATCTTATATTTTAAGTTTAAAATCTTTTTTTCCACTTTTTGATTTTTTTTTCTTTCACATTCAGACTTTTGAACCTGATGTGGCATAGGGGGAACATTTTTCAATTTTCATGACCAAAACCTTCAGGTTCATGTTTTTCAAATGATTTAAACTTTTGAACTGGATTTGGCTACATATAAACGCACCATAAACTCTCATGGACTAACCCTAACCCTAGCCCTAACCCTTTGAGGCCCGCTCCCTCCAGCCCTTTGTTGAACCTTTGTTTGGTTCTGTGTTTTTGAGGGCTCTCTGGCTGACATTTTGTGCCCTTTAAGAACTCTTTCCTTAAGTTAGCATTAGATGTTGACTTTACCCTAGGGAATTACCGTTACGTCATTGCAATGTGACATTAAGAACGGCATAACCAGTGAAAGCATGGAGACACAAAAAAAAGGACAACAAAGAGGACGGTGGGAAGACACGTGTGTCAGTATATGAGGAAAGATCCTAAAAGACAGACTAATGGTATAGTAAAATGTATATGTACCCTCAATATCTTTTGACATGACATGTGGCAGCAAAGTGCTGTCCCATATTTACACCATTTCAAACCCTCACAGACTCACACTCAACCATTTACTAGCTGACGTCAGTTAAGTCTCTTAGCACTTTTAATGATAAAGGCTTTCGCAGACTGAGCGGTGACGTGCTCACGCAGTATGCAGGTCCCGCCGTCCCGGGCCCCGATTCAACTTCCGGGTTTCACGGCAAATCCGAGGGGATGTTTCACAAGAGTTGAAATAGAGGGGGTTCGTATGGGGGCTCCGTATGTTTAACTGAACAAGATACTAATAGTACCAAAGACCAGATATTTGTAACATTTCAGGCACGCAGAACACAACGTGAGTCTCGTGGCTTGGCAGGCAGTCAGGTTACAGTGTAAGTTCTGCAGGTAGAGTACAGGAACCTAAAGTCAGTGAGGCACAAAGTCAGGCGGCGAAACTCAGAGTGGCAGTAATGACTACCAGGTCAGAAGACGAAACAAACAGGCAACCCGGGCCTGTAGGGTTGAAAATCAGCCAGTGATGAGTCCCATATTTGGTCGCAGCTGTGCACTACTCGGGAATGTGGCCATGGGCGAACTCTGGAGATGTGACCAAGATCACACCAACAATAAGCATATGGGAAAACAAAACAAACAGGGGGATGACAGACACATGAGGGAAGGATACTCGGGGGCCATTGCACAAAAGTAGAATAGAGAAATCCCGTATAACTGAAAAAGTGCAGCTTGTGTGATCTGCTCATCGCAGCTTAATCGGTTGCACGTTTGCCGAACCAGGATGACAAGGTGGCGCTATGTCAATCCAGGTGTACATATTTGGGATAAGTGAGCATTCATAGCTTTCTTAAATAGACCACGGTATTGATCACAGATTTACTGATGCAGAAATTGAGAAGACGTGTGCTGCATATTTTTCACCTGCTCAGCAGCTACTATTTATGGAAACGTATAAAGAGATGAGGCCTATAAAACGCAACCGACTGAAAGATTTAAAAATTGATATAGTTAAGTTTTACACTCTGTTCTAATGTATTATTATTTCTTCCTTCCAACCATATGCAAAAATCTCTATAAGCTATGTCTAATTCTAAATATCTTTCTACAATTAATGTTCATACAGAACAAACATGACTGGACAAAAAATATTCTGGCAACAAGTCAAAAGATTGCCAGCCTGCAAACATTTTGCAGGCTGGTAAGTAAAATACAAAAACCATGGGCTAAAATATGAAAACCATGGGTTAAAAATGCTTCTTTTTTAAATGTGTTTTTAACCCTGAGCAGATTCATTTTTTACACTTATTCTGAGTTAAATTGTTAACACTTCCTTGAGTGTTGATTTAACACTGACAAGATTGGGACAATATAAACACAAGTTTAGAATTAAAATTGAATCTCACAGTGTCAATTTAACTCTCTGAAATTTGCTGTTCAGGAACGAGACATCAGGACCTCTGCACACTAACTACCTGCCCTGATTGGGAAGGCAGTTCCAGGTCGTAGATGCTGATGGAAAACAGGTGGCCGCTGCTCTCACCTCAGTGCTACCAATACCAAAAAAAAACTCTCCGGACGAAACAGACAAAACCAATACATGAGGGAGGAGACCTGGAGCCTGTACCATGAAGCTGGTTTAGGTGGCTAGCCAGCTATGTTTCAGCTTAGTTTCCACCAAGCCTTACAGTACTATGAAAGTAGCTCGGCTTCAATCGGTATTCGTTGCCATGGGAACTTACGCTGGACGGCTAACCTGCTCCGGGGCAGGTTATGTTCTGGATTCGAGCGCTCAGTCAGAAGTTTGACCAATCAGCGGTGAGTCAAAGAAACATATAGGTGACGTCATTAATTCCTAGCTTCTGTTCACCTTTTCTTCCAAATCCTGTGGACATCTCAGCGCAAATTGTTAGAAGAGCACTTCGTAGAGACAGAGTTTTTAGGGAGAGACAAAATCCCCTTGACTTTCCTGATACTTACTTGTATGAAAGATACAGATATTCAGCGGAAAGAATAACTTATCTTTGCGAACTTGTTGAGCCACACATAACAAATGTGACTCGTCGAAGCTGCACTTACTGTACCGCAAATGGTATGTATTGCATTTCTTCGCAAGTGGTACATACTTGTATGCGGCCGGTGATGCGGAGAACCTAGGGAAAAACACGGTTCGTCGCAAGCCAAGATTGTTCTCTTGCTTTGGCAGCAGAGACGGTGTTACTGCGTGCTTGAAAAACATTTTTATATTCTCCATATTTCCGCTCCTCTGCGGAAAACTATATTGCTCCCTCTCTCTCTCCTTTATTCTCTCTCTCTCGCTCGCTCTCTCTCTCTCTCCATATGGAACGTGATTGGTTGTTCGGTGCCGATATCACTCTTTTATGTGCACGCGCGCGTGGAGTAATCAGAGTTGAAGGATCAAAGCCTGGGTTGACAAACTCAGTTGATGAGCGGCATCATGGTACCAATAAAGCCTGATTGCTTCGGTTTGGTTTTGTCAATTCTGAACCAATTCTGGAACCCTGAGTTTGTTCAACCAGCTTCATGGTGCAGGCCCCTGACATCCACATTGTATAATTTGCTAATAATGATTAGAAATGCAGATTGCCCTCAGGGAATGGCTTTCCTGTGTACACTTAGTTTATCCTTTCCACAATCCCATTGGCACACGGGGAGAAACCTTTATTCAGGTCCATTTCTCCCCCACGGTGAAAAATGTTTGGATGCGAGTTTGAGGTTAGGGCTCCAACTCAATGTAGTCCAAACCAAGGTCATGACTCGTTTACCACTACCTAATTACACATGATGAATGGGAGATTCTGACATTTCTGATATGCATCCATGCACACGACCTGCTCATGCTGCTGTACTTATGGATGTGTCACTACGTACTCTGGTAATGTATTCTTATCAGCGAGGAACAGTATTCAGACGTGAAGTCACATGAGAAAGTACTTCAAACTCTTAATGTAGTTACTTTAGGTGAGTAAGGACTTCCTACCCATGATATAATATTACATAATATATGATTTAATATTTCATAATATATCTATTGTATTATTGAATCATATGATAATATGAACAAGCTTTCTTCATTTATTTTTACTTTTACCCTGCCACATGCAGGAGGTATTCTCTGCATTTTCTGTACCATCCTGAATAATGAGATAATACTGTGAGCTCACTGAAAGACAATCACCTGTAAGACCCCAATTTCTTGGAAGTTTTTAAAAAATGAGCTGCAAATTCACTGTATTTTACTGTATTTTCTATGTTGTATCAAGACAGAATGTACCAGAGTCACAACGTGTTGGGGGAGATGGGGGGGGGGGGGGGTGCTAAATATCCTATAGCTATGTAAACCTGTCAGTAGAGACACATTCAATTATTCTGTTATCTCCAGTATTGTCTATATATTTGGGAATGGTTGCACACAATGTTAAATGAAGCAGATGGAATGTTCACCGAGCCCCTTTTCTGTGAGCTGGAAGTAGGAGACTGCCAGCATAAGATAACAAATGGATGTTTTGGAGATCTTTAAGCTGATCTTCCCTTGTAGTTTTGCTGCTTGTAGTGTTGTTGCGGGCTGTGTGTTTTTATGAGTGAGTACAGATGTGCATGCCTCTAAGCTTTGAGTAATTAAATAGCGACCCAATTGAATCACACTCTCTGAAGTGTAATGGAATATATTCTGCCCCAATCACATAAAGCACAAAAATGCTCTATCAAACAATCACCTTCTGCATGATTATTAATGCTATTGCTCCAGAATAGTCTTGGAAAGTGAGTCATTGTGATGTGAGAGAGGCAGACTTCATATCAACAATCCCCCAACCACTCAAGTTTAGTTTCACATCCACTTCTCACACCTCATGTCGTGCTTGCATTCTATGGCTATGTGGTTATACTTCCCGCTCTGTTCTTTTAAGGTCTGGGTAAGGGAGGAGAACGCTGGCAGCCCTTAAGTTTTGCAGGGAACCATATCCCTGCCAAGTTATGAGTTCACCAAACCGCTATTCTCCCCCTCCTCCACTTGTCAGCCAATAGATGAACAATGTTAGTCGCGTGTTGGGTTCATTTGATGTCCGGCTATGCGGTTGAGTATGTCTCTGATCAAAACAATCAGTACTGGGCCCCATTCCTTGTACGTGGTTCAACAAAGTTGATCAAATGTCCTATTAGCCATTAACACGATGATTGATCTCAGGCTATCTTAGTCTTGTTAATTTGAACCAGATGTCAGTCATTAGGATAATGAGTTCCAGACCATAATATGTATATTTGAATCATTTGTCATATGAACTGAACATATTGTACATCTTTTACGTTATTCATTCTGTACAAATGACATCCATCGCAGTCTGTCCATCCCATTACTTCATAATGTTCTCATGAATGCACAGTCCGTCTGGTTGTTTTTTGTGCTTTCGAATGTTTGTGCATTCTTGCTGCGCAAGAAGCGTTTTGGCCGATGGGCCAAACTCTTCTGACAGACGTTGAGAGTCTCTGTTGGTAGTTTTAACTGTTTGGACATGAATTTTCTGACTTTTAGTATTTGTGAATTACTGTAAAAATGAGATCTTTAATACTGCATGCTTTGGGTTCAGCATCGTTTTTCATTGTGTGTCTATTGGCCCTGATATTCCTTTCGGCTCTGGTGCAGGGCCTGGAAAATACTGTACAGTGCAATTGTGGACTTTGGTGAACTTTATTTTAGGTTAAAATTAGAATGACATCTAGTTTGTACAGCATGGTGGCTTCTAACACGTGAATGATGTTGGACCTGAGTCTCTTGTTGATTAGAGCAAAGCTGGCTTTTCCCTTTTTTTGTGTGTTGCATTGTCCTGGTTCATGAGATTATTGAAGTATTCTTGTATGGTCCGGCTCATTTGATATTGTAGTCCAGTAGAAAAAAAGGATTGATACCTTTGTTTGAATCCGCAGTCTAGCAGCTTAGGGCCGCCCTCTTGGTTCTTCCACCCTCTCGTGAGAGGTGAGTTCATAGTGACATCATTCCTCCTCAGTACAATTTTTCCGAGATGACAAATTCTTTCTGCATTAAGAAGTTAGCCACACCCTATTGTGAATATTCCACCTTTTAACCGCAGTGGATGCTGACATCACTGCAGCACTGCCGCCTTATTGGCTCAGCTGTAACCAATGGCCCATAGCACAGAGTTTCATAGCCACATATAAGTGGAAAATAAAATGATGCCACCACTAAAAAATATTAAAAAAGGGGTTTCCCATGAGGGGGAAAAGCTTTGCAGCCATCACAGCCTAGTCATGGTCCTTTCATAAATACTTAACATCACTTTTAGGTCTTAATAGCTTTCCATGCACTTTGAGGTTGTCTGGTACTGGCTAGAAGGCTACTTTTTAGAATTTGGCTTTTAGAAGGATCATTATTTTTGGTGGTCCATGATACACTCCACTGCGCTGTTGTAAGCAGTGATTTCATTAAAATGCAATGTTAACATTCTTAAAAATAATCCTTATCCTTAATACAAGGCAGCAGAAAAAAGTAGTTGATGTCGGCGCAAAAAGTTGACCAGAAAAGTAGAAACCGGAGTCAAATTCCTTGTATGCGTAATCATTTGTAGCCAATTGAGACAATTTGGACTCCTACGTGAGACGGAATAGCCTCTGTTAAAAATAACAGTTGGAGCATCATTTCAGTTAGCTGGAGTAACAAAATAAGTTGTGATAAGTAACTTAGGAAAATAATGAGTCCCCGAATCTGCATACAGAATGAGATACAGAATGGCTACATCATCAGTGTAAGAAGGAGGAAGGATCTAGAAGATTTCTGCTTATTTAAACCCATTGCTTGCTACTTGATAACCATTATAGAGTGACCTACTTAACCGTAATCAAGTAACTTTGACCAAGCCCGTGGGTATATGATCTGCATTTTACGCTGCTATGGTGTGGTTTTACAATGACCAAAATAACCAGAATAAAATATAATCACTACTCTAAGTGGTAACTAATCAATAGAAGCTTTGCCTCTCTCTGCAGCCTCCAACTGGCCCTCCTCCTCTGCCCAGTTCCTCTCTACCCGAAGGCTACTATGAGGAAGCGGTTCCTTTAAGTCCTGGAAAGGCTCCTGAATACATCACTGCAAGTGAGGGGATGATTTACACAACATATATTTGATATAATGCACTTAGTCATCTGCAACTTTTTTTTCTTGTTCACTTTTATGATACAAATCAAAAGGTGAATGTCAAAAAACAATAACTTTTTGCACCTCTCTCAGACTATGACTCAGATGCTATGAGCAGCTCCTATGAGTCCTACGACGAGGAAGAGGAGGATGGTAAGGGCCAGAAGATGAGTCACCAGTGGCCATCTGCAGAGGCGTCCATGGACCTAGTGAAGGACGCAAGGATCTGTGCATTCCTTCTGCGCAAGAAGCGCTTTGGCCAGTGGGCCAAACTCCTTTGTGTCATCAAAGATAACAAACTGCTGGTGAGGGATACTTGTGTAGCACAGAAAGGACATACATGGTTACATAAATGAGTGACAAAACATTACATAACGTTCGACCTTGTCCAATCTTTTTCTCTTCAGTGTTACAAGTCCTCCAAAGATCACACACCCCAGATGGAGCTGACCCTGACAGGGTGCACAATCACCCACATCCCCAAAGACGGCAAGAAGAAGAAGCACGAACTAAAGATTATCCACCAGGGAGCGGATGCCCTGGTGCTGGCTGTGCATAGCAAAGAACAAGCAGAGGAGTGGCTTAAGGTAACACAATGAACCCCCCCTAAACCACCGTTAATGTTTTACACTTTTCCATTTGCGACTTTGTATATGGATGTTGACATTTAATTAATCATCCACTGGGAAATCTCTTTCCCATTGTCATATTGACAGTAAAAGCTGATCTCTCCTCCTGCTAATAGTGCTCACACCAGAGATGCTCACAAGTCACTGAGTCCAAGTCAAATCTCAAGTCTCTTATACTTAGTGTTGGCTCACGTACGGGACGGGCTGGGGGGGGTATAGCGAGCAGATGTTGCCTAAGTCCCAAAGCTCGAGTCCGAGTCGAGTCTGAAGTCTTTCGAGGACGAGTCTCAAGTCAAGTCTGAAGTCACTGTGTGTGCGACTTAAGTCACACTCAAGTCCGAGTGTCAAACTCGAGTCCCCATCTCTGGCGCACACACTGATGACAGTACTAGTAATGGGACTAATACTAGCATTAGAAGCCGTAGAGGTCATCAGGACCATGGTAGGAGGCCGGACCTCGCTCCAGATAGATCTATGAAAACCTGTGAGGAGAGAGCACAACTTCTTTGGGCAAGAAACTGAATTAGTGATGTGCATTAATGAGAATTCTTCTAGAATGAGATAGAGAAGATAAGAAGTGTTTCCTAGGATGTCCTCCAGCAGTTCAGGCCTATAACAGGGCTGTTCCAGGTTGACCTGAGCCAGCCCTAACTATAAGCATTATCAAAGAGAAAAGTCTTAACGCTAGTCTTATATTTGGTGCTGGTTCCACAAAAGAGGCTCTGGCTCTGGCTCCCATCCTACTTTTTAGGACTCTATGCAACAAGTAACCCAACATTTATGGAGCGCAGCTATCTAGTCGGGCAATAAGGTATTACAAGCTCCTTAAGATAAGACAGTGCCTGACCATCCAGTGCAGAGAAGCTAATACAGGAGTAATATGATCCTGTTTCCTAGTTCTTGTTCATACATGTGCTGCAGCATTCCGAATTAACTGGAGAGGCTTAACGAAGGTGATGAAGGTTTTGTGACAATTTAAAAAACTTTATTGGTGATGAAGACTATGTGATAGTGTATGGTCAAAAGCTCTCAGACAAACGACTATCTGGACTGAGCGGTGATCTTGGGGTAAGATTTTTGTACAATTAAATTATATCTAATATGTTCGAAACAACAAATTCTTTGTTCTAATTGAGTGAATCGTGTTCAGTGGAAGTGGAAACGCGAGATGAATAGACAAATTTGTGTGATTAGCCTGAAAGTTTAATTTGCAATGTTGTTGTCGGAGAGGTAACTTCCATTTTGTTGCTAGTATTGAAGAGTAAAGGTGCGTAGACCTCGCAACGTAAAATCGTGTTGGGTTCGGGGCGAAGTGGAGAAATGTGCCACGCTATCCTATTGCGTCAGTGCATAGACTTTGTATGTGGTACTACGGCACGACATTCTTCTCCTCTTCAGTGGGGCTGAATGGGACTGAATGGAGAGCACGGTCGTCCAATCACAATCAAACGATTGACAGTTCGACCCCAGGCCTCGCTGTGTCCTTTGGCAAGACACTTAACCCCAACATTGCTCCTGTAGCTGTGTGTATTGTGTGTTGTGTGTGCATACGCTCGTGCGTTTGAATGGTGTGAATTCTAGTTACTGATGGGCAGGTGGCTATTCAGTGTGTGAATGGGTAAACAGAGGTGTCAAGTAACAAAGAACAAATACTTTGTTACCCAAAATTTCTACTTAAGAAAGGTATCTATACTTTGCTGGAGTATTTATTTTTCAGATAACTTTTTACTTCTACTCCTTACTTATTTTCATGCAAATGTCTGTACTTTCTGCTCTTTTTTTAAAAAGTCCTAGTCCTATTTTCATTTAGGCTTGTTTTCACTCCTTGTCATCGTTCAAAAACACACACAAAAAAACTATCCAGATAAATCGCGCCATCCGGATAGAGTGAGTTTGATTGTGGTTGGATGAAAAGTATAAACATTTACCATTCCGACACCGTTTTGGTTTTCCTGCAGATAACACAAATCAGAGTGACGCCGGCTGCGAAAAGTGGTCGGTGGAAGGTTCCTTTCTCAGAACGGAACAATCCGATCTCAGTTGGTTGTATATGCGAGATTAACCCTCCTCCTCCTCATGCAAACTTTCTAACTTTATTAAGAATCTGGCACAAAACAGCCACTTGCAAGTAATGCAGCGCCTTAAACCAAGTGATGTCCTAATGCGAGGCTTTAGAAATGGACACAAAGGGATTCTGTATTTTTTTCATGAAGCCTGAAAAAGCGGGTATTTGGTCAATGTTTTGATAACCCACCACTGCCAGTCCAGTGTTTCCCATTATTGTAAAAGCGATGCAACCCCCCCAAAGCCTCCATGAGGTAGTGAACCATGGACACTGCAGTCTACCTAATTAATGGCGACAACGTGTGTGTACCAGTGACGTGCGGTCACTGGAGGCAGGGGCACTGCCTCCCCTATGTTACCATGAAATGTAAAAAGGGAAAAAAAAGATAGAAATATATTTGTCCTCTGATCTGTAATAGAAGTGTAATTATTGGATTCCAATCAATCCAATGATTGTTACAGACAATATCGCTGAATTAGTGTATTTTCCTGTCCGAACACGGGGAGGCGGCGGCGACGAGCGGCGCCTCCTCTCGGATTGCGCAATCGCTCATAAACCCAGTTGAGCTGCTCGTGTTTTTGCTCAATTTGAGCACGTGTAATTAATGTCTCTATACGTCACCAATGTCAGTTTTATCACATGTCCTCACATCCCAAAGCCCGGGTCCTGTATTTCACTAATCTGACATAACGCCGCAGTGAAAAAGCGGTAAGGAGGCAGCGAGACTGTCCGCCCTCCTTCCTGCTTTTCACTGCTAGAGGCTGAGCCAGTACCTGCGCCTCCCTGAAGGGGGCTTCTCACATTGCTCGACTTCTCTCTCCTGAGAATCACTTGGGGCCTCATTTATAAAATGTGCGGTCCTTCACGCAAGCTCGGACCCATCCGTACGCACAAAAACGGGTGAAATGAGAACCGGAAAATGCAAGACGCGCAAACGTGTGTGAAAGTGTGTAAAACTAGACTGTTGTGTAAAAGAAATGCCAATACTGCCTCTCATAAATAATACAAACACCCTTCTGATTGATCTGCAGAGTAAAACAAACAGAAATGCAAATTTTCAAAAAGAAAAGTGAAATATGTTCTGCAATAATACTGTTATGTTCTACAATTCAACCTCAAAACACAGCTGTTGCTTTTAGATGCCATCAAATGGACGGCAATAAAATGCCATGATGCCATCACAATGCGTAATGACGCGAAATGGCTCATCGTGCGCTCTTTATGCCAGACGTGTTAAAAGGCATAATAGCTTTGTCCAATAATTCTATAGTTCCTATACACGGGGGGGGGGGGGGGGGCGGGACAGGCAAATAAGGGAAACATTTACACCTTACATGGCCTTACGGCCATGTAAGGTTTCCCAAATGTAATCGGTGTTATTGACGGCACTCATGTTGCCATAAGGGCACCGAATGTTAATGCAAATGCTTTCATTAATCGGAAGCATTTCCATTGCCAAATTATTTGTGATGCAGACATGTTGCTCACAAATGTAGTAGCTCTGTTGCCCCCCCCATGGCAGACACACTTTGGCGATGTCACGCTAAACGCTTTTTGCATCCACTTTGATGTCAGACAATTTGTTCTTTATTTCGGCCACGGTCCGAGGGTGTGAGGCTGCAGCTCCACGGCCTCTGCCTCTTTTTGGCATCAGTAATGCCCACACTGTGCCCTCCAAAAAGCATTTGACTTCTCCTTTCCACCTCGCTAATGATCATTTCCTCTTCACACTGAGTGAAGTTACGTTTCTTCGTTTTCCCCTCAGTGTTTGCAATGATTTCGCAATCAATGAATATTCATTTCAATTCAATTCATTTTATTTTGTATAGCCCAAAATCGCAAATTACAAATTTGCCTCGGAGGGCTTTACAGTCTGTACACATGCAACATCCTCCGTCCCAAGACCCTCACATCGGCACAGGAAAAACTCCCCAAAAATTTGTGGGCGTTACACAGACTATATATGGGCAACGATGGGCGTGGCATGAAGCCGCAAAAGCTGCGCAGCATTTAGAATTGATAGTGATTATTAAGGAAAAACTGCGTAGGACGTGCGTGCGCACGGTTTTAGAAGTCTGAATATTTCTGTGCGTACGCTAGGGGTGTAACGATTCGATTCGATCACGATTTGTGGTTGTCGATACGATTCAAGGACGATATTAGTTCATTGAGAACGATACGATCCGATACGTTTCAATGACTTGAAATCGATTCAGTAACTTTTCAGCCAAAAATTCAACCAGTGTGACTGAAATAAATGTCCTAGATTCCTGTTGTTTCTTGTAATGGAATCAGGTATCAATTAATTATGAATATAAATAAACAAGTAAACAACAATGAATGGCAAATGCATTCACATTTTATTTGAATAAAGTGCAAACACTGCTGTAGCAGTGTAGCAGAAAAAAACCTGTATTAGTGATATACACAAAAAACACCCCTGCAATAATGGTTTCCCCCTACCAACCACCGCAAAACCCCCCCTCTATTTTAACCCGTGTGGAACATCCCCTCGGATTTCCGTGAAACCCGGAAGTTGAATCGGGGCTAAGAAAAACGGGTTATTTCCTAGTATAACCTAGGAAATACTTTGTGGTTTCTCTTCTGCCTACGCATTGTGCGCTATTCTAAGACAATCCCCCCTTCCAATGAACTTCTCTTTTGCTGCTGTTTTACCAACAATCCCTGGGACGTGTTTTGTATTACTCACTCAGGGGCATTGAAGTTTTGATGTAAACACCAGTTTTTACTATTGGAAGTGTTTGCCTCTCCCGGCCCTTTTGTAATTTCAACTATCTTCTATTTACGGCTGTCAAGAAGCAAATCTTTTTTAATATATTAAATTGGTACAACTATGAGGTAGGTTTTTGGGTGTTGGAATCGCAAAGACCACTCTTTTTTTCTATCTCTCTGGAACTTGTCTGATCTTTTCACAATTATTTTCTGTTATAATTGATTTTGGTCAATTGAAATAAAGATTTCTTAAGTCATCAGCAAATGGATTGCACTTGTGGAGGGCCTGCTCTTGTGCTTTCCCAATACGTGTCAATGAACTACTAATCCGCCGATTGAAAGACGACCTTGCTCCACCACATTTCCCACGCTTGTTCAATCCGTCCGGTAAAAAGTGTGTCCCTATTAAAAAAGTTAAGCCATGTGACATCGTATTTAGAACATGGAGATAAGAGTCATAGTAAAGAGATGGGAGGGAAAAAGTTAGGAAAGACGGTAATGAAAGGAAGAAGTGGGAAAGTGCTTGATGATTCCACTGATCTACTAGGTACAGTAATGATTCTTGCATTGTATGCTGCTGATGTGTTTATGGGATAGCTATTTACATATTATACAGTTTGACTTGATTCCATTTGTGTCTGACTGGTGACATATCTTCCTTTCTAACATCTATTTTCTTGTCCTTTTTTTTCCACTAAGTTTGGGGAAAGTAAGTTGTATGTTCCCTGCTTGTTTATTCAAATCTCACTTGTGTGCTTTCAAACACTCTCTTGACTACCAAGATTGAATTATTGTTGTCAATTGCAATCTGATCTACATTTTTTCATGTCACTATTTGGGTATTCATTTATTGATTATTATTGTAGGGTCAACTATATACAGTCTTTCCCCTAGGTTTACTAGTAGTGGGGCAAACGGTTTGGCCGACCGGGATGTATTAGTCGGGCAAACGGGGTAGTAGTTTCTGAATGAAGTTTACTAAAAGAGGACATGACAGATTCTGATAGATGCACCATATGTTACTGAGCCAGTCCTGCAGGAGGCTGGCTATTCAGGTTTAGTGAGTTTTGGTAAGACAATTTCAAAGCGCCTTCAATAGAGCTAGGGAACTTTAACTGAATGGATGAAATTCCAGGTATGCTGTAGGCCTGTGGGTAGGACTGTGCGGTATGCCCAAAAATCCATATCACGGTATTAAAAATCATTCTGACGGTATGACGGTATATCACGGTATTTTTTTTTATATATAAAGGAATCAGAATATAAACATCTTTCATTGTGCAAACTGCAACGTATTTAAAACGGAAGAGATCTTACAACTTAAACATGGCTTCCTTTTCAAAACAAATATTTTATAATCGTTTTATTAACATTATTTCTCTGGTGTGGTCGTCAGGGAAATATGAGGCTTGCAAACAGTGATTGCGCAACTCCCAGTCATCACCGATGAAGCGCACCGTTATGCAGAGGTTTGGCTCCATTGTGCGACTCGACCACAGGTCCGTTGTTGTTGAAAAGTGGCAGACTGTACGCAGCTCGCTTCGGCGTTGCTCGTACAAATGAGGGACGGCAATTTGGCTGAAATACTTTCGCCACGGTAAAATGTACCATGGATCCAATGCTTTGACCCGTCTTTATCTACGGTCCGTAGCGGGACTACGTCCTTGCCGAGGTGGAACGTTATTGCCTCCGTAATGTCGCTCCATCGCTTGCTTTTTTTGTCATAAGCATCGCCTCGAGCAAATGCTTCTTTAAGCGACGTCTGACCCTTCCGCTTCCCCGCTTCACTCGCTCCACCGTGACTGGTTGACGGTCTTGAATCCGAGGACCGTGATCGCAAACACTCCAACACGTGTTTTCTGCTAAGGTGATGGAGTAACATGCTAGTGTTGCCATCAGTGGCGATAACAACGGCTCGACATACTTTACAATAAACTTTTTTGTTGGTGTGTATCACGTCTCTTGTTGCTCCTCCTCCCCATTGCTCTTGTCCGTGTTTTCTCGTTAGATAGTAACGAGATTTGTGATAACTGTACCCAGCATGCAGTTCGGCGGAGATTATTTTTATAAAATGTACAATTTTGTACATTTATAATTTATTATATTTTGTAATACTAATAATTTATCAGTATTACAAAATGTGCCAAGCCGTTGTGTTGTGGGTTATTCATTGTTGTTATAAAGTTGTAACCATGACTCAATCTCAACACACATAAGACTAAGTAGCTCCGTGCATCGCTGTGATGACGACGTGTACAAATAAAATCCGCTGCCTGCCAAAGAGCAGGTCAGCTGTTAGTAACCCCGGTATGACGGTATGTGAGAAATCCATTCCGTACGGAAATTTCATACCGTCATACCGGAATATCGGTAATACCGCACAGCCCTACCTGTGGGGTTAAGATGTCACCCATGAACAAAAATGTCTCTGGTTTCTCTAAATCTTTTTCAGTTTACTGTCACTTTGTCTGGGCCTCTTTTACTTTCTGTCGTATGTACGGCCAGCTCTCTAATAAAGGCACTCACAGGAAAATTCAGTAACAACTAAAGATTCCACAACAGTATTTGAAATGTCCAGTGTGCAGAATTTAAGCAGATGTATTGGTCAAAATATCAGTTATATATAACTATGGTTATATTTTTGTACATCACCTCAAACTAAGAACTGTGTTTTTATTAGCTTACAATGAGTTCTTCATATCTTCATTGGGAGGGAGTCTTCTCTTAGTCTTCCATGTTGAACCGCAATGTTTCTACAGTAGCCTTGGATGACAAACCAAATCTGCTGCCTTGAAATGCTACACACTGGTTGCACAGTTTGATGAAAACATATATTTTTTTGTTTGGTATGTTTTATGGAGCAGCCATAACTACTGAACTGTCTCCAAGTTTTTGATTTATAGCAAATCATCAGACCGATGTAGCACCCCAGTCTCACAACGCAGCTCTCTTTTGAAAGATTGACATGATGTTGCAGTTCCGTCCCACTCTCCAACCTCTGAGCTGTTCTCAGAGCCAAACCCGTAGGGCCACAGTCTGTCATTTCCTCTGCGAAACCTAATTATGCTCCTTCGAAGCCAAAACCAATGAGTTGAGGATCTATGCGAGGCCAGAGACAGTTCAGAATGCTTGTGGAAAGAATGATGTTGTTTGTGTGTGTATCCGAGAGTGCATTAGCCATCTTGCACACACAATCTTATTTCCCGCTGCCCTCCGCTCATCTCCAAACACCCCAAGGATTGACAGATCTGACGCTAGATTTCCAATGAGGTCACGGTTATGCACACTGGCGCCCCGTACAGAGCCCTGCGGATCTCATTCACCCCTTCACTGGACATTATTGCACACGTATTTCATTGATATAATAAAACTCTCTTTGGTGTCTAAGCAGACATCCCCACTCCTCTACCAACTCCTACACCATGCATGCAGGCTCTCTACTTCCTTTAGTTACTTAACTGCATGGTCTGCATTGCCTTATGATCCTTTGGCTGCCTTTCAGTAGCATGAAGGGATAAGAGAGAAGAGCGAGTTCACCATACATGTGGCATGCATTACTCAAGGCATGCTTTCCTGGCTGAAGCAATAAGCTGCTTAATTATGTGGCAATGGTGTGATTTAGGTTTTTGTAGATGATTGATCCATCCATGTGTTGTGATCACAATGTACTCCCTCATCTAGTCTGATGTGAACAGTGACCTCTTTAGCTAACACTGAATTGACTTGTGTTTTTCAGGCAATGAGAGAGGTGTGTGTGAATGGGGGTGTGGACTTGGATAGAGCTGGATCTGGATCCCCAGTTCATAAACTCGAACTGGAAAAGGTAAACACACATCTTATTTTTCCATGCTGTCCAAACGTATGTACAGTCAGGTCTATAGGTATTTGAACTGTGGCACAATTCTGTCAAATTAATCAGTTACCTGATCTTAACACAATTTAACATGCTTTTCACTCTGAAACAAACTGAAATAGGAAGTAGTACAAAAAAATCCATGTTCCTAACTATGTTAGTCTGTCCAATGACTTCTTAGCCTCTGACAAATAGGGGTGAATGAAGGGAAAGCGAAAAGTCTACATTCAACCAAACATTGACTGCCCAAATTGAGTTTTGTAAAGAGGCAGAGGCAATATTTTAAAATATTGTGTCAACGTCCAAATACTTATGGCCCTGACTGTAAATTCTAGTGTTTATCACCAGAGGACCTTTGATTAACAATATCAACGGAGTGGCGAGTCTTTGCCACCCAAGTTTCAACTGTGAATAGTTCGGAATCCAGACCTTTTAGTTTTTTGAGGAATAAGTTAATTCATTCATTTTATTTTGTATAGCCCAAATTACAAAATTGCCTCAGAGGGCTTTACAGTCTGTACACATGCAACATCCTCTTTCCTGAAAGCCTCACATCGGCACAGGAAAAACTCCCCAAAAAGTAAAAACCCTTCCATGGGGGAAAAGGGGAGGAATTCAGAGGAGGGATCCCTCTCCCAGGACGGACTACAATGGATCTCATGTGTACAGAATGAACACATGTAAAAGATGAACAAAACATTCAATTCCTATAACAGAACCGATTCCAATAATTGCAAGTAGTAACCCCGGTGTACGGCAGGACCACTACAGGACAACCAACATCACGTGGAACCACCATCCACAGAAGCCCGTGGAGACTTATGTTGGTTTGTGATGACAGTATTAGTAATATGATTCATATTTAAAATAATGATAATGATGGTGATCAGCAGGGCCATGGCAGGAGGCAGGAACAGTGTCCAGTTAAGAAAAACTAAGTAGGCCTTTTCTTTCTTCCAGTCAAAAAAAGATCACATTAGTCTTTGATTATTAGATTATTAGTTATGACTATAACTTTAGCATTCTTTTGGAGTTATGTTTGAATCTGAAGTCCAATATTTACTGGTGGTTTGGTTTCCACCATCTCCTGAGAAAACAGAGGGAACGGAGAATGATTATTCTCTGAGCGTTTGACACTAGGAGGGATCCTTTTTCTATTAGTCATTTAATTAAATGTTAATTTGATCCAAAATAATTGAGTTATTAAGAGGGCGTGATACCTGATTCATATTCTTTTTTTAAAAGCTATCAAATCCTGACATATATGTACCTTAAGTCCCAGTAAAGGATTAGTCATTCTTGTGAATCTGAGAAGCAATAGAGGCTTTGGTTATGTGTTCTTTGATGAACAACTTTTTGAGCTAACAACTTTCTGCTTCCAACTTTCAATTCAATTCAGTCCTTTTACTCTCTAAAACAAATTTGTTTTGTTAACTTTGTATTTACTTGTGCTCCATTTTCCCTCCTATGCATGGTCTCCCTAACTGCCAGAAGTCCTCGTGTGACAGGCCGAGTTCTGATGGGGAAGCGACTCATGAGAACGGACAGGGCGACCAAGGTGAGAGTACACAGCAGCAGGAACGTTTTCTGGGAAACAAACATTACAATTTTTTTCATCACAAATTTTCCACACAGGGCTTTGTAGTCTGTACAACATGCAATGTCTTGGACCCTAACAGCATAAAGATTGCTAACAGATTTTTATCTGTATTTATATTGGTGAAGACAAAATGTCTTCACCAAAAGAATTCCTGTCAGGTACTGTGGATACTGTCTGGTACTGTGGATACTGTCTGGTACTGTGGATACTGTCAGGTACTGTGGATACTGTCTGGTACTGTGGATACTGTCAGGTACTGTGGATACTGTCTAGTACTGTGGATACTGTCAGGTACTGTGGATACTGTCAGGTACTGTGGATACTGTCTGGTACTGTGGATACTGTCAGGTACTGTGGATACTGGCAGGTACTGTGGATACTGTCAGGTACTGTGGATACTGTCTAGTACTGTGGATACTGTCAGGTACTGTGGATACTGTCAGGTACTGTGGATACTGGCAGGTACTGTGGATACTGTCAAATTTGTTTTGTAAAATTTGGGTGACCTTTAAGTAAAATCCCATCATAAAACATTCAAGTCCCATTACTAATATTCAATCTCCCGACACCATTTGGTGCTCCGACGTGAGTAGGGTTTCAACATGTATTGAGTCACTATGGCTTTGCTACTTCATCAGCCTCGTTATTTTCACGCCACTAGTAACAAAAAGAGCAGACTTAGTCAATCATCAGTTTTCCTCCTCATTTTCTTCTGAAGGGAAAAATAATTAATATTCCTCCCTTTTTTAAAAGGTTTGAATCACCGTTACATCTGTCTGCCTGCTTTCCATGTCAGGGCAGCGTTATGTGTGACTTTTGTATACGTTTTATATTTGGAGAAAATCCTTGTGACTGAAATTGAGTATAGACAGCTTCCTATTTGATTAAGGCAGTCACCATGGTAGTAAATACATAATACTAGGGAGAGATGAATGCTGAAACAGAAGTTTATGGATTTCTGTATAAAAATAGAATTAAATAACTATAGTTTCTAGTTTCTAGTTTCTGCCATTGCCTTGGCCTACAACTCATTAGTAGAGTCTGACGTGTCCTGTTCTGTCCTGGCTATTGAAAACCTCTGTGGGTGCATGTGTGTCTAGAAAACGTCTTGGTATGATGACATCAGTGGAGTGCAACACTTCCCTCCATAGTTCTTCTCCTAGGTCAGTAACTGACTAAAGACAGAAAGACAGAGGAGATAGACTAAGACAGTGGTCTCAAGCTAAATTCAGGTTTGGGCCGAAGGCACCCCACTTCGACCGGACGCGGGCCGGACCATTGCGGTCAACGGGGGGGGTGCCGATGGCGCTGACAGTCTTATCAAGGGGGGTTGGCGGCTGACGGTACAATCTGCAGGTCTCCTTAAGGAAGTTAATTGCAGAATTTTATTAATATTACATTAATTTAATTCCTATCTATCTCTTTTTCACTGTTAGCAAAAGGAAAGAAGAACACAAAGTCTGAGCAGAAGACTGGGACAGTAGGGAAGGGGGCAGGGAAAAAGATCACTAAAATCATTGGACTGGGTAAGAAGAAGCCATCTACAGAAGAGCAGTTCTCGTCAGCAGAAGAAGAAGTACCCTTGTGTGGTGAGAAAAAGACATTAAAGTTAGTCTACTCATGTGTAGTCAAATCGAGGTCAAGGTTCCCAATGACCAAAGTCAGAGCTGAATCCCGCTTAATAATGTTGTGAGAGTCCTTGAAGGCTGAATGCAATTAATTGCATATTACTGGATATGGGTACGCCTTCTTAAACCAGGTTTTCCTCACTAGCATTCTTGGATTGGAACATTTCAAGCCAACATTCCCAAACACTGGACCGTGGACAAACATCAGGTTTCGTAATAGTTAATAAAAAGGCATATTTACCTAAATACCAATTAATCACTTTAGCTATTACTTGGCGCAGTCTCTTCTGCATTTTTCTTTTATGACTCCCAACAACAACATGCTTTTGAATAAAAGCATTTATCTGTACATGAAGACAGACAAATATCTCTGTGTAATTTCTGTTTAGCTTGATTTGAATATTCTCCTGTGATCTCTATTTGGTCTATCAGTAAATAGAAAGTTGTAAGTGTTGGGTTTTGGAAATATACATCTTTATGTGCTTCCATAATTTTTCCAATGTCTTCACAGTTTGAATTATTGTGTGGGGAAAGGTGGACCAGTAAGTAATGTATCTGATTGGGCACAAATGCCAGCCATTATCAGTGTTACAAATAGGGTTTTGTATTGTTGAAATTTGGTTTCAACAATACTGACAAACCTCGGTTAGCGAGGTTTGTCAGGACTTTCTGACTATATGCACTTTGTCAACAGGCTACCTGAACGTGTTGTCCAATAACCGTTGGAGGGAGCGCTGGTGTCGCTTGAAAGACAACCAGCTGCTCCTCCATAAGGACCGAGACGACCTTAAGAGCCACATTGCCTCCTTGCCCCTTCGAGGCTGCGAGGTCAGCCCCGGCCTCGATCACAAACACCCCTTTGCCTTCCGCATGCTTCGTAATGGCCAGGAGGTTGCTGTGCTGGAGGTACGTTTCAAATTATCTATTTTATTTTATATGGGGAGATGTAAATCACTGCTTAGTAAAATCACCATAAAAAGTGTACATATGTAAGCCACACTTGTCTATAAACTGCAGGTGTCCTTTTCATTAATCTGAGACCCCACGATCCTTCAATCTTCTTTTTCGTGGCGATTAGTTTGGCTTTCAGTCAGATCGGCACGGTGGAAACACCTCAGCCGTCTGCGCTTTGTCTGTTCACCCAGTATTCAAGAAGACATTTTCTCTGAAAGCTTTTGTCGTCTTTTTACATCGAGTAAGTTCTTCACATTGCCGTCTTCAACATCTTTATAAAACGGGTAGATGAAATCAAGCATCCTGATTGGTTGAGAGTGCGTCACGGGTGTACTGAATTGAGCCATAATGTAATGTTACCCGTTTGCATTAACTTGTGAGATTCATATCAGTTGTATTTGATTGGAATTAGAATCTTATAATTACACTTCTATTACGGATCAGTGGACAAATATATTGATATATATTTAAAAAAAAAAACATTTCATGACATAGGGGAGGCACTGCGGCTTATAGAAAAAAACATTAAAAAAAACTTTTAGAGAATTACATTTAAACCAAAGAGGCAGATACTGTTGTGTTTATAGGAATTAAGCTGGTTGACGATTGATTTGATTTCACAAACTTCACGTCACATTCAGTGTGTGATGTGTCTGTTGATGTTGCTGGCCTTTGGCGGCCAGGATACACAGTAGCCCGGTCAAGTAGGGTAACTCCCACAATCCTCTGTGCCGTTCTAAGCACCCAGGCCAGGTCCCTCCTGTTCTCTGCTGTGCAGCTGGCCTACAACACAGTAAAGCACAGACGGAGGATGCCTCTATCACACTTCGGTTGAACTTCACACTGTAGAAGTTAACCCAAAGTTCACGACGCAGGCCTGCTTGTTTTAGCTTCCCCAGGAAGAAAAGCCTCTGCTGTGCTTTCTTCACCAGGTGTGATGTGTTCAATGACCAAGTGAGAACCTTGTGGAGTCTCAGGAAGTTAATGCTGTCCACCCTCTCCACCTCCTAGAGTGGGGAGGAAGTGGTCTTCCTGGATCTCCTGAAGTCCACTGTGAATACCTCAGGCTTGGGGGTGTTCAGGACCAGGTTGTAGTCCCTATCCTCACATTTTGTAGTCTGTTTGAGAGAAAGTCCAGCATCCATGAACAGGGATGTAGAAAAGTCTAAGGTGTTTGAGTTTCTGCACCAGTTTTTGAGAGATGATGATATTGAAGGCAGAGCTGTCCTGACATCTGCGTTGCTCCAGCTAAGACAGGGCTGTGTGGACCCTTATGGAGAACACTAGATCTGTTTGCTCTGTACGCAAACTAGTGGCTGTCTAGGTCAGCTGGGAGGACGCTCTTGATGTGCAATAGGACGATTGGGCGGTAGTCGTTGAGGCGAGTTACTTCTTTTTTCGGGGCAGGGACAATCACAAATGCAAACCGGAAGATTCACAAATGCAGAAGAAGAAGAAGAAAAAGAAGCAGCAATTAATTCCTTAGACACCGTCTTTTTTTTCCAGGCCTCCTCTTCTGAAGAGATGGGCCGCTGGTTGGGTATTTTATTGGCTGAGACTGGCTCCACCACGGACCCCGCCACTCTGCACTACGACTACATTGATGTGGAGACCACCGCCAATGTCATCCAGCTGGCTAAACAGTCCTTCTGGTGAGGGACACACACATTTTCTCAAGTGATGAAAACTCCAGCCTAGACCTATTTTTTTACATTAACTCATTTTGTTGTGAATTTTGCAGCTGTGTAAATTGTAAAGTTGCCAACCATCAATGTACAGTGTATAGGCCTGTGTTGGAGTAATAACACATGCAAATGTGAGATTAATGAAGGTGGATTATTGTGAAATTTATCTTGATGTTTTCTCTATATAGTTTCACCAGTAAGCGTGCTGTTTCTCCTAACCCATACTTGGATAACCACATCAATGGCTATGCATGCCCCACTGGAATGGCTCTGCACTATGACGATGTCCCCATTAACGGAACGGTAAGGATGCGGCTGCTCAAACATCTGCAACGTCCGATGAAGCACCTTGTAGCAAAGTTGAATAGGGGTAGGAATAGTTTTAATACTAGCAGCAGTATAGGACTATTACCAGCATTAGTAACAGTTGTTGCAGTATTATTGAGAATTTTGTACTCAAACAAAAAAAGCATATTTTTAAACTTTATTTTGAAATGGTCTGTGGGTGTGGGGGAGAGGGGGCCCTCAATGATGGTATATTTATGGCAGATTTATTGAGTAGAAGCTTATCAGAGTCCACTTAAATTGAAGTTTGCCTGCAACAAGAAGAGCTGCTGACAGACTATATAATAAGTACTGTGTTTTTACAAAAATAAGGCCCCTAAATGCAAAACTATGGGTCCAATCGAAAAAATAAGGATGGCATTAAACTCAAGACTCTGCCGAACTCAGAGGTATAAATGCTATGTGTGTGCATCAGAAATAGGAATCTGAAACAGTTTTGGTACCATCTTCTTTCTTTGAGAAATGTGTCACCATTAAATGAAACAAGGGTCTGGATGGCGAGTTAAGCCTAGTTTATGCTTCTGCGTTTTTAGAGAAACGCAAGGACACGCAGACGCAAGAGCCCCTTGCGTGCCTTTTCACCCCCTCTTGCGTGCTTATGATTGGTCTGCTTACTTACATCCTTGCCAGAGTCTCACATTTCCAGTTTCATAGCATAATTCCGCCATTATTAAAACGAAGATATTTTACGAGAGAATAAATCAGATTGAAGAGCTTTTGTCGTTATCCAACATGTCATTGGGGGACTATAAGGACGCACTGATGGCCTCTAATTCATGGATGCAGATCTCCACAAACGTCGGTTTGCCGGTCGAGGGAGGGACCAAGTTGTGAAGAAAAAAACGGGGAAAAAGGAGGCTAAGAAAAGCAGCAGTGGCAAAGCACAGAGCAAAAAAGTCTCAAATCAACGACTTCCACACACAAAGATTTCACTCTCTAGGTCGTCTTCGACAAAAAACGTTACTCCGCCTGGTGTTCTGGCGGTGAATTGCTTTGCAACACGCTGTCAGGGATCGTGTCGGGGTGAACCGGAAGGAGAGAGACGCACTCGCAGGGTTCCAAACCAAAAGACTTTAATTGCAAAGTCAAACTCAACACGCCACGTGGGGCAAAACGCGGCTCAGGCCAGAAACACGGACTCCAACGAAGACACCTAACATCAGAAAATGACGCGACCAGAGGCAACAGACACACAGGGCTTAAATACACGAGGAAGGTGCAGGTGATTGGACACAGGTGGAAACAATCACACAATCAAAGGGGAAGACAGGACAACACAGGAAGTGAAGTTACCCAGGGAAACCAGAAACACAAAACTCCACAATAAAACAGGAAGCAAGGCTCAACCGTGACACACGCGCAAGTCTTTTTCGAACCGTGAATTGAAACGAGTCCGCCGACGCAGAAGCATGCGCCGGCCATAAGTTGGACTGCGTCTCACTCTCTGGGTGCTGTGGCCAAATGTGTAAATCTGTAGTCTAAAGTAATTTCTAAGACGAGTATAACATTTCCTAACTTTTTATCCAAATATGATGCATGTAGAAATGGAAATGCTGAATAATTTTTCTTACAGGATTCTGAAGCTCCTCTCCGCTCTGTGATTACCCGGTTGATAATTATTTTGAACGTTCACATAAAAGAAAAGTTAGCACGACCCCTCAAGTCTGAGTCCCCACATGTTTATATGCAGGAATATTACTTTATTATCCACCCCTAGTAAAATTTCTTCTATGCTATATGACACATTTTGTCTACATTAAATTACATGTATTATGGCAAAAGAGAGTAACTAACTTTCACTATTCAATTATCATCTTTCCTGTCTGTCCTGTTTCCGTCTTTCTTTGTTATGTCTCTCTCCTCCTTTTCTTTTCTCCTCTCTTCTTTCTGCTTGCTTGCATGCTTTAACCCAAGGACCCGGGTGTGCAGTACTCCAGTCCCAACACAAGGGGGGGCCAGCTGAAAGAGGCGGTGCACTATGAGAACGCTGAGCTCTATGAGAACATGCCATTGTCCAAGCTGGACATTTGCTGTCCTCCCAAGCCTTCCTCTTCTTCCTCTTCCTCTGGCAGTCACTACAAAAGCCCTGTTTCTAAAGTCTCTTCTAAGTTCCTGGCTGCTGATAATAAAACTAAAGCTACTGCTCAGGTGACTAACACTCTGCTAATCACTGCTTAAATGTTCTACTCTTTCAATAACCACTCTTTCTAAGTTTTTATCTCTGTTTTTGTTTTGGTAGCACAAATTCCTTTGGTTTAGTATCTGCTCATTTCTGTATGTATTGGTCATAGAACTCTTTGGAAGGTCTGTAATTATAGTGTAATTGCCTCCTACCATTGACAGTGTGTGTATGATTTATGTTTTTGTGTCACATGAGCTTTATTGTCTTATGTGGAGCTCCACCTTCTTGTGTGTTGTGTGTCGGGTGGCGTGTTGACATCTCCTCCAGTACCACTCCACTGTAAGAAGTAGATCCTCATCCAACGAGGTGTTTAACTAAAGCGTCCTTGGTGTCAGGATTTTTTAACAAGAAATCCCTGCTGCTTGGAGGAGTTGGGTTGTGAGCATCATTTTATTTTGACATAGACCAAAACAATGTGGTAAATGCCTTCTGTATGAGACCTCTATTCCACTTTAAAACTTCTTTACAGGAACATCATGTAGCTATCTAATGGAAGGAAGAATCTGTGAATCGGAGAATGCTGTGGTAGTTCATGTTTCCAAATCTATTGCAAACTGGTATGGTCTGAAATTCTAAGGGAAACTGAGCAAGCGCTTGATCCTATGCAGTTATCTTATAGGCCACACGTAGGGTCAGAAAATACCATTGTCACTTGTTTCATTTACAACACCTGTGTATTCATCTTACTCACTTTACTTATTTATTTGATTTGACTTAGAAATGCACTTATTTACAGTCTTAAGTATTTTAATCATGTTTGTCTTTTGGTCTGTGTGGATTGTGGGGATCGAGATGGATGCCTCATATTCTACCGCAAACCAAGTCAATTTGTGGGTACAAACATGTAACCTAACCTAACCATTTTCCTGAAGAAAAATACACATCTATGGGCATCATATCCTTCTCATTTAGTGGATTAATTCTTATCCACTAAATAGTAGTGAAAGCTAGTAAATATTAACGTTAAAATAAAATATATTAAAAGAGTTTTTCTCCTCCAATCAGCTGAAGGGAAAGAAGGGAGCAGGCACCAATGGGATGGCATCCAAACAAAAGACAGAGCCAAAGAACCAGACCAAGAAGAATGGAGTCAATGGGACCAATGGGACAGCTTATCTGAAACGGAACGGCTCCAGTAAGTAGCGACAACAAGAGAGTTTACGTGATTGTCCCTGTTGATATCAGAACAGCATAACAGACTAAAATATCTAAAGACAGGACAGAAAGTGGGATTTTGGGTAATTTTTAAATTAAATTCAAAGTGGAAAAGCCTTTCCATCTAAATACAGAACACCTTTTTGTATTTAGCTCCTTCCAGTAAATAACTTAAAAATCTAAAACCCTGGAGACGATTCGTGTGACGTACACGAGCCAGACTGAAGCTGAGGTAGTGGAGCGTGAGAAGATGGCGACATGTGGTCCTGTTAAACCGTTCTGCTTCAGAATAGGGGTTTTCTTTCCAAGTCGTGAACCCTGACGGTTGTAACTACTTGGGCAACCGGCCATTTCTCTCAATGTCCAAATGGAAATATAGAATATGTGTCATGTTGCCACACATTTATCACCTTTTCAGCATCTGAATTTGAAGATATCATCTATAGTTTAATTGAGATATTTCTCACAACCAAAGTTCACATGCATCTCCAGTCTTGCAGTCTTCTTCCACTAAGGGTAATGAATGTGCTAAAGGTTGTGGCTGTGAATTCAATGGCCACTTCATGATGGTAAAGACCAAGCTCACCCTTTCCTCTTTGGTCTTATCCTTGAGCAGAGATTTCAGTGGGTCGGGGGCCTTTGCCTTGGCAAAAACATGGGTCTTTCATTTTAATTGTGTGACTATTTAAGTGGCAGTTTCTCTACTAGAAAGTTGACAGTGTGAGAAATAAACTCTAGCAGTTTAATAATTACTGATATTAATAATTAACTGTTATTTAAATAAATTTGCGCAGATGTCTGTCACTCAGCAAAATCCTCGAGGATAAACCGATCAGAAAGTCCAAAGACAACAAACCGTACTTTAAATAATCAGTCCCCGTGTCCTCCTGAAATATGTCAACTGGAACATTGGTTGAAAATGAATTGTTACTAATAACAATATCAGCGGTAGTGCTAGTTGGTACGGGCCTCGTGATTTAGGCTTCTTCTCACTTAGTCTTTGTTGTGCAGATGTAGAGCAGTGCAAGTACGGTAAGAACCGCGTGGAGGCGGACGCCAAGCGGCTTCAGGCCAAGGAGGAAGAGCTGATGAAGAAGAAGCAAGAGATCAGGACCCATCTGACCTACCTAAAGAAGGAGCGGAGAGACCTGCGCACTGCAGTGGAAGCTGCTGCTGGTAGGTGCAGTAAGAGCAAATTATGTCTGAAATGCAGAGCCACAGGAAAGGAAAGTGTTTGGGAAAAGCTCTCCAACCCTTCCACTCACACGTTTTTAAAGTCATATACATTGTCTCCTCCTACCTTAGGCAAACGTTCCCACGCCTCGCTGTCGGAGCGACTGAACAAGGTGGAGGAGGACTGCAGGCAGAAGGAGCAGGAGCGAGTCAACATGGAGCTGGAGATGACTGAGGTGAAGGAGAGCTTAAAGAAAGCTCTGAGCGGCGGGGTCACCCTGGGCCTCACAATAGAACCAAAAGCTGGCTCCTCTGGAATTCAGGTCACAACTCCTGTACTGTTCACAAGTCACTTGTTGCTGGTTTGAAACTAAGGAACTTACTGTGTCCATTTGTGTGTGTGTGTGTGTGTGTGTAGTCCCCTGCAACGCTGCGACGGGCCCAGGAGACTTCTTCCTTCTCCAGCTGCAGTGACACAGAGTCCTGCTCCCTGCCAGTCAACAGCGCCTCGCTCCTTCGCCGGCAGCAGGGTGGCCAGAAGGCCTCGCCAGTCCGGGGACACGTCCTCAGGAAGGCCAAGGTCAGAGCACCCAATGTACAACCCTTATTGTGTTAGCTATACATTAATATGTACTACACCGGTGCGTTGCCAGTGTCTGTAGTGTCTGTAGTGTCTGTATTGGATTAGGACTTCCGTAAATCCCACTTGTCAGCTGAGCAGATCACCGTTGTGGTACCTGAGGGCAGTAACTGGAGGGAAGTGGTCCTGCTTGATCAGTGCATCTCACTGAATCACTGACCACATGATGGGTCAACCAATGTTTGACAGCCTGATGAGTCAACAGAGGAGTCTGTAGTGTGGGAGTTTATGGTCTTGTTGTTGTTGTTTTTTAAACAAAATACATGTTGATGGTTTAGTTACTTTAGTTTTGTTAGGTCTTTCATATATTTGAAGCTGACGAGTAAACCTTGAGTCTCTATTGGACGAGATTGATTTTATTGCTCTATATTACACGTTTGCTTGTATTACGCATTATCCTCAAAGATGGTTCTCTGTGTTTGTTGCAGGAATGGGAGGAGAAGACCGGCACATAAACCAGGCTGCCCCTCACTTTAGTCCAATTTCATGCCGTCTTTTTCTTTTAAAAAATTGTGCATATATTTATTTAAAACAGTCAACAAAAGCATTCACTTTGTCAATGCCACAAACCTTCACATGTTTTTTCAATTGCCTTAAATTTAGCATACTTAGTGTAATAAGTTGTGCCACTTGGACTGTCTGCTCCACTTTCTTTTCATTCAGTGGTTTTTATTAACAGTGTGGGTCAAAAATGCAATATTAAAAAACAATATTTATTTGTAAATGTTTCGAGGAAATACTAGATTCCCCCTTTTATTTATGTTGGTGTATTTAATGTTCTTTTTGATGAATTTGTGGCGCCCATGAAATCCCGTACCCTGCACAGTCATGTATGTCAGCATCAACAAAGTACATCACAACAGGTGTACCCAACACTAGATCCTCGCTATTTCAGGAAGCACAAGTATAGTCAAGTTCATCTGAGCTGTAAAAAAACACATGGATTCTGGAGGTTTATGCGTATTGTTGCAGAAAAGTTCTTCTATGCATCATCACACATTGATCCAATCAATCAATACGTTATACGTTGATTTGACATGGTCATGTTATGTGGGGTTTGATGACATTTTACTCACTCAGAAAGTAAGTATTAATGAATATACACAGAGCAACTGCTTCTACTTTCAACCAGGATTCACACGCTTCCTAAACTTAATAAAATGGTGAGAAGGATATGTCCCTCAAACAAATCAGATCGGTCGAATTAACAAACCTTTTTAATTGATTAACCCCTCGCTGGAAGCCGGGCAGTATTCAATGTTAGTTTTAGCCATGCTGTTTCAGAAGTAAATGAGTTTGTGTTTCTTTATATGGTCCCTTGTAGCAGCACTCTAGATCTAAGGGGTGGAAGAAGGCTCAACTGGCATGGCTCATCCCGCGCTCTACTTCTGTGTTTGAGAGTGTGTGTGCGTGGCCGTTGTGTGTACGGGAATGTGCTTTGGATGCTTTAGAAATAAACAGGCTGTTAACTCAAGTTGTGTATTCTGCTAAATTCATGTTTGTGAATTTAATTTTCAGTCATACACAAATATGTCAAAAATAAATTGTGTTTGTGACATAGAAACAAATGTGTGTGGTTGTGTGCGTCAAATGTGTTTTTAATGTTTGACGCTCGTTGTCATGGTGACACTGGAATACGTACATGGTGCTCTGTTGTAACAGAAGTATAGCAATTGTGTTCTCTAAAGCTAGAGTTTGGAAATCAATATGTTCAGGACAGGAGCCCCAACTGCGCGTCGCTCGCATCAATATTTTCAGATTGATGTAGCAGGAAGACAGAACTGTGTGTGTGCGGCCTTTTGGCTCAGCATGGCTTATAACTGAGCAGGATGTCTGATGTCAGTTAATGTGAAGCTGCTGTACATAGCTTGGCTTTGTGTGGCGTGTTTGTTTTTGCACCTTATACATTTTCTACTTTGTTGTATATCTCAGACACTCTCCGCCTTGGTGACAGACAGACCTGTGTACATAATAATAAACTTCCCAAAAATGACTGTGTGCCTTATTGGGTGGTGATGAGTATCGATTCAAAAAAAGCTATGTCTTCTATTTCCGAGCTACAATGACCCATTCTGTTTCCCCAGCTGGCCCAGCTGGCTTGATCCTTTAAGAGTGGACAATTCAGGCTGGCTCTTTCTCTCACGTCTCCTGGTTCGGTTGCTTGTTTTTACTTATTTTGGCATTCAACATTCAGTCCTTTGCCCAATGTTACAGCCCCACAACTCTGACACTGAGACATTACGGATATTACTAATTATTTATAGTTCTTGTAAATCAGTTCAATTGATTTGTATTTTATATAGACAAAAAATGAAACATTTGCCTCAAAGGGCTTTACAGTCTGTACACATACAACATCCTCTGCCTAGAAATCCTCACATCGACACGTGAGTAGAAAAAAGGAGAAACAGGTTCACTCTCTCCGAATGGATGCAATGGAGGTCATACAGAAGGGTTTCCTGTACAATATTAGAAATAAACTGACGACCGGGTTCATGAATTAACAATAAATAAAAATGCATTTAGTGTACACTAGAATACAGCCATGATTCTGGAACTGCAATCAATTGCAATCAATAAAGTAATATTGTAAAACCACTGTCATTTTTTGAAACTGTAATCCATAGAATAATACCAATGTACAGCTGATCAACCGAAATGCATGCATGTACTACTGATACTGACTGAGAGACATTCGAAACTCACCAGGAGACCACTCCCAGGGGCGTGTAGACTAACTTTCACACCTTCACTGATCTGTATATATTCCACTAATTGTTCTGGAGTTTGTTGGTTGAAGCAAGAAACAGGCATTATGGGATATTCAATGGGCTGAGAGTGGAACATCTTTGTTTATTCAAGACTCTTTTCAATGGCAGGAGATGCACTGCATAACGTTCAATAATTTAATGACAGAAATGCTACACGTCATCAACCCCCGCAAGCAAATAGTCTTTACACCGAAGTGTGAATTCTCTCTTGGTGAAACAGCCCAGAGACCCGTCAAGCCACAGACACCAAAGGGGCGCTCTGGGCATAATAAATAATTGTTATAAATAACCCCGGTCTAACATCAGTTAGGACTTGCAGAGACTGACATTGGAGACAAGATTTAAATTGAAAAAGATGGTTCTTTAACAACTGAAATCAACTCCAAGCAGGACCGAGCAAAAATCCCCAAAAGGCAGTCATTACAGCGATTACACTACAGCACATTACACATGATGGAAAGAACAATGACAATCTGACACCTGGAGCGGGGAACACAGCAGAGTATGCATGAGGGGGGTGATGAGGCAATTGGAGGCAGTTGGATAGACGGAGCAGGTGAGTAGGAGGAGTGCAATCAGGGGAACCACACACACAGAAATGGAAGGAGACATTAGACTAACAACACTTTACAAACCTAGATTCTTCTAAAATGGTGGAGCACATAATGTTTCAAGTTGTATCCAAGGTGCAGTCCTCCTTCTAGTTCCTTCCCATTAAACATTTGTTATATTTTTAACATCCAACCTGTCTGTTTTCTCTCACCTCTAAATGAACCGTCTGATGCACTGGGCTCCTTGAACGCAAACAAAAGAAGAAAAAAGACTATATTAAAGTCCATTAAAGTCCATTTCCATTAAAGTGTGTTTTTGAAATATGGAATGTACCAAAAAAAGTATATTGGTGCAAAATGTATGCTTCACCTGCACTTGAAGCATACATTTTGCAAATTGCTGATTAGATTAAAAATAATTGTCACATACAAATCATCCTCAGCCTGGGGTAACATTGGCTTTCCCCCAGCTTGCTCATTCTCGTCAAGGCTCAACAGGCGCCATTTCATGACACAGGACTGCCTTGCTCTTCATGGAGAAGAGACTCTTCAGGGACATTCCTAACTCCAATGACAAGGTAATAGACGGACAGAACAGCAAGATTCCTCTTCAAATAATCATGAATCATGAATCTATTATATATATATATATTATTATATTATAAACACAAATTGAATTGATGCATGACTATTTGCGGCGTAAAGAAAGCGCCTAATGTAAGAGAACTAAGCACAGACAAGCCCTCTTGTGTTTTGTCAATGTTGTTTGGTTAATAGCATTTAACACAGAAGAAATGCAAAATAGGTACTAAAAAATGACCTGATAGTAATCAAAAGACATATGCGCATTGTATGTGTGTTGATATTACTGTGTAAATTCATGGACTTGTACGCTTATGTATTGTTCAACTACCAAATAGGTCTGATCCTCATGTTAATTCAGTCGTTCATTCATGAAATTGTCTCCATCTGCCGCAACCGAACAACATTCCACCTCGATGGCACTTCAAATCCTCAAGTTGTTCTTCCAGGTGGTTGGAGGTGTCCACAGTGTCTTCAAAGTCCTGCAGCAGGACCCAGTTCCCCAGCAGGCCACGACGCTCCTTCAGCCTTAGGTTGTCTTCCAGTAGGCTGTTGCGGGCCTGCTTAGTCCTGGTCAGGCGGTCCCTCTTCCGTGCCAGCATGGCCTCCAACTCGGCCAGTCGCTCTCGCTGGGCCTGGACCTCCCTCTGGCTCCAGAACAGCTTCTCCTTCACATTTGACAGGAGCTAATAAAAACGAACAAACTGCTCACTCACTTGCTAATGACCTGAATTCTTATTTTTGAATATGCAACCTGTACTTTTCGATTGGCCAACCTACTTCCAAACTGCTGCTGATCTTTTTCTGCAGCTTTGAAGATTCCTTATTTTGCTTTTTAGTGAGTTTTTTTAGCTCCAGCCTCTCTCTCTGCAGATGCTCAAACTGGAGATGTAGGGGCTCTTTGTCAGGTTCTTCCTCCTTGCGGAGCTCTGTCTCCAGTCTGTGAATCTTGACCCTCAGCTGGATGTGCTTGAGGTGCAGTTTGGTCAGCTCATCCTGCAGCAGCTCCTGTGTTGCTACGGTTTCCCCCACTTTGAGCTGAGCGGCCTGTTTACCCAGGCATCTGCTCAGTGCTGCCACGGCTGCCTGCTGCTGCAATGCCACCAACTCCCCCCATTCACGTTCCACCTGAGGATGAACGGCACCCACGGATCAGCAAATCAGAAGACTTGTCATTTGGCTGCTTTAACATACGTTGAATACCAGCATTGTTTCTGTCATAGAAAAGTGCATTTAATATTATAATAATAACAACAATAATAATATGAGTACTTGCTCAATTTGAATTTCTACATAGCATACAGTGGGTCCCTACATGTGATCAGATTACATCCATTGCAGTCTGTCCATCCCGGGAGAGGGATCCCTCCTCTGACGTTCTCCCTAAGGTTTCTTCCCTTTTTTCCCTGGAAAGGTCTTTTCATTGTTTGGGGAGTTTTTCCTGTGCCGATGTGAGGGTCTTGGGACGGAGGATGTTGCATGTGTACAGACTGTAAAGCCCTCCGAGGCACATTTGTAATTTACGATTTTGGGCTCTACAAAGTAAAATGAATTGAATTGAATTACACTTTTTTTCAGGCTTTGTAGTTTTATTTTGCATGATTTTATTTTGGATGCTAACTTTGTCCTAAATTTCTCCCATGGCTCAATAAGCTCAATAACCTCCACCTTTTTGTAGAAAGTAATACATCATGAATGGACAATTACATACATACTTAGACACCACATGCTGCATTATTGTACAGCCTCCAAATCTGTCTCAACATGTTAAATTAACAGATAAAATAATCACAGGATAAATCACATGCACATGTGATAATATTTTCTTCCTAGTCAAATATGCACAGCTCTTTTTATTTCAATTTAATTTATCGATTTTTGTTCAATAGTTCTCAAATTTTATAGTAAATGTTTTATTTTCACTGTTTTTATTATCCACTGTTGCAATAATAAATACTTCCATTATATTAGTATTACTCTTATTACTAGTCTCATTGTATCACTTCTGTCATATGGGTTGAGTAGTTGTAATTAGTTACAGTTATTTATAATTCAGCCCATCCTGTTTTTTTGTCTTCTCCGTCAGGGTGCTCCGACAGATGGTTGTATGCAGTACCAACTGTGAAGTTTGTTTCATGTATTTATTTGATTTCCTTCTACTTTACATATTTAAACTGAAAATGATGAGATTATTGTACAGGGCCCGCACAGGCCCCCGAGATCAGACCAACCATGCCCAGCTTCTCCTTTAATCTCAGCCCCTCTGCCGGCGGCTCAGTGATGACCTGTAGCTTCAGGTCAGTCAGGATGCTCATGTGCTTCTCGTACTGCTGCTCTGACACCGGTTGGTCCATGCCCACGTGGCCGTCTCCCATGGCCTTCTTGTGGAAGAACCCTGCCAGCTTTGCATGCAGCAGGCTGCGCTGCCGGAGGGCTTTCTCCCTGTCCTCATGCAGCTCCTGGAGGAGCGTGAACTCTTCGGGGCTTGTATCTCCGGTAGCTGCAGGAGCCCGAGTGGATGCATGTTCTTCAGCATCGTCTTCCTCCTGTGTAAAACTGATGTTCTGGCCTTCTGGGGTCTCCCCGTGCGATTTGGGTGGTCCATTGTCATTAGTAATGTTGCTTTGAAAAATAGCGCACTCCTTTTGGTAGATTTTATGTTCTTTCATTCCATTCTTCTTGGAATTCAACGCTTCACATGGCTTGATGAAATCAACACCCTGGAACTTTCCACTGTTTTCTTGTGGTTCCAACGTGGTCTCTGCTTCCACAGGGGACCCTTTTTTACATTCAGAGTTTTCTTCATCATTATTTGATCCAATCATTTCAGCAGGGATACTTTGCTTACCGTTTCCATTAACTTCCTGCTTGGAGGTTTCTGCCGATGAAACAGCATCATAATCCTTCACCGCATTGTCTGTCTTTCCATACATTTCCGATAGAAAGAGTATACCCAAATGTAGTATTACGAAGTCAATGACACGGTTCGTTTTGTTTCGGTTGTCCTGGAAACTGGAATCGGGAGCGAATCAGAGGCGACCCGATCTTACTCAGGATTTGTGTAGGTTGCGCCGCTAAGCTCGTTATGCGCATGCGCGCAGTTCTGCCTCCAACAACAAGAAGCAGGAGCCAGGCAACATGGCCGACCTGGGGAAGAAGTACTGCGTTAACTGCCTAGCAGATGTTACGAACCTGCGGCTTCGCTGCACCGACTGCCCCGATATCGAGCTGTGTCCGGAGTGTTTCTCGGCGGGCGCAGAAATCGGCAATCACCGGAGATGGCACGGCTACCAGCAGGTCGACGGTGGTCGGTTCTCCCTCTGGGGTCCCGAGGCAGCGGGAGGATGGACCAGCAGGGAAGAGCAGTCGCTCCTCGATGCCATCGAGCAATATGGATTTGGAAACTGGGTACATCAGTTTGTTAACTTACTTCACTTGATTTCCCCTCGCACAACACAGTAGCTACGTTCCTAGTATTACTTGTACTTTGAGTTCAAAGTACAAGTCAAATGTGGAACTAACAAGTCGACTAGTATCGATCCTTTGAAGTTATCGTTAACGACCTTTAGAGCAATCCGTGTTAGCTTCCTAGTCGTACGCGTTGAACGAAAAGCTTTGTCGATGACAAACCACGATGAACAGAAGAAATTATTGAAATGATTACAAGTAAATATGTTTTACAAGCAGGTCCACAAAGATATACGTTACGGTGTGATGCAGGTAGGTTACGTAGTAGGAACTTTATACTTAAAAGAAGTGTAACCAGGCTTTTTATCACACACAAGGAAACATATTTTTTCATTAAATTCATGACAAACGCTTTACTTTTTAACAGTTAGGTTGCGTATTGCAACTAAAACGTATATAGATAGTTGATGAATCTGTTGTCATGATTTTGTTTTTTGAATTACTTTAAATAATATGAGAAACATTGGCAATGGCTAATCCTTTACAGTTAAGTATTTTACTGTTTTTTTAGGGGAAAGTACTGTAGATATGTGTGTTAAATATGGTATTGCACCTTCCTTTCCTTAAAAACACAGTGCCATTTAACCCAAATCGAGAGTCATCATCATCTAGTTGAGTTTACTTGCCGTCTCTCTGAAAATAAACTCAAAAGATTAAAATGTAACTAATACGGCGAATGTACCACAAATATTTAAATACCCTGCTAAGTGGTTGAATACTCAGACACTGGAATATGGTAAATATCAAATGTATTTACAACAAACTTATTACATAAGTCAAAATGAAACTTCAAGACAACGATTTAAGAGTTAGAATAATTTATAATTATAAACTAAAATCCTGAATCATATCTTGGCACACACTTGCATGTTGCCTTTCCTATTTTTGCAACCTTGAGTGGACCTACTGTGCTGTAGGTTGCATTAATAATAAGTCCATCAAGCAGAAAATCACAGACCCTTTGAATGTAATAAAATGACAATAAGATAAATAGAAAACAAAATCCATTGTCTTGTTTTTCTTCTTTGATGCTTCTTACTAACAACTTCCTGCCTGTGCTGTGTTTCAGGAGGACATGGCCGCTCACGTTGGTGCAACTCGAACTCCCCAGGAAGTCATGGAGCATTACGTCACCATGTACATCCACGGGAACCTTGGTAAGGCCTGCATCCCTGACAGCATTCCCAACCGAGTAACGGACCACACCTGCCCCACCGGAGGGCCCCTGTCGCCGAGCCTCACCACCCCGCTCCCCCCGCTGGAGATCAGCCTGGCCGAGCAGCAGCAGCTGGGCTACATGCCGCTACGTGATGACTATGAGATCGAATATGACCAGGACGCAGAGAAGCTCATCAGTGGGCTGTCTGTAAACTACAACGATGAGGATGTGGAAATTGAAATGAAACGCGCCCACGTGGACATTTATGTGCGAAAGCTCAGAGAACGCCAGCGACGTAAGAACATTGCCCGTGACTACAACCTGGTGCCCACGTTCCTCGGCCGGGACAAGAAAGACAAGGAGAAAGAGAAGCCAGGAGCGCCGGGAGTCGTATGCGGCGCTGGTGGTGTGGGGGGTGCAGGAGCCGGTGGTGGCACAATCGGATCAGGTGCCACGACAGCAGCAGGATCAGGTCCTGTTTCCAGTAGCCCCAAAAGAAAGATCACCAAGGAAGAGAAGGAGCAACGGCTCAGACTACGGGGGCTCTGCCAGTTCATGGCCCATAGGGAGTTTGAAGACTTCTTTGAGAACATGCATAGAGAACGCGTGCTTAGGGCCAAAGTGCGTGAGCTGCAACGCTTCCGTCGCAACGGCATCACCCGCCTGGAGGAGTCGGCAGAGTATGAATCCGCGCGTCACAAACGAGAGAAACGCAAAGAGAACAAAAGTGTGATCACGTCCAAACGAGGCAGCGCAGGAAGCGGTGCGCTGGTTTCTGGTATGGGACTCGGTGGTGGAGCTGCAGGGGGAGGAGGTCTTGCTGGTGGGTTGGGGGTTGGAGGTGGGAACAAAGAAGAGGGCAAAGATGGTGAGTTTGCCACCATTGAGAATCTGACCGGCTTTGAGCTGCTGTCAGACAGGGAGAAGGTGCTGTGTAGCTCTTTGAACCTCAGCCCAGCACGGTACCTGACTGTCAAAACCCTTATCATCAAAGATCACCTGCAGAAGAGGCAAGGCATCCCTGCCAAGAGCCGGCTGCCCAGCTACCTGGACAAGGTCCTCAAGAAGCGCATTCTGATATTCCTCACGGAAAGCGGCTGGATATCTCGAGACGCATCCTAGCGGCCCATCTCTGATCAAGATGTGGATCATTGCTGATAGCTGTATAAGTTTCGTGGGCGGGACAAAACTACTGGCTTTTTTTCAAAGGTGACCTTGTGAATATGTACATTTCAAAGAAAGAGGATGGAAAAAAATGTATTTTCATACCAGAGTGAAAACTACCCTATATTTTTACATTTGAAAAGTGATGAAATCACCTCGGTGGGTTTAAAGTACTTTGTGTCCATATTGTTACTACATGAACCACAATGCTAACAGGTATCTCATGTACCGAAAAAAATCCACTTGCACATGACAGGAAGGGGAACCAAGGATTAGATATACTTCAGGACCTCTCATTCTAATTTGATTAACCGTGTCAGCTGTTGTACCACTTAAAACTGGACTGCTCACTGTTCACATCTTTTAACATTTAAAAAAATGTTCTTCATAGTCCGTAAACTCTCAATTTATCTCAACAAAGAAAAAGGATCAGGGTGCAATAGTCAACTCGCGGTCTCTCGACTGAACACAGGCTACTGAAGGCAAATTGTATCTGGGTCCGAGTGAGTTTTTTTTTATATACATATATATATAGCTGGTATATCAGTATTGGTACACATTTGTGCCAATCAGCAAGAAATGTATGTAAATATATGCCAAAGAATATTAAAAGGTAATTCAGAGACTGTTGTCATTATATTCTGCCCACTGAGTAGCATGAAAGTAAAAACATCCTGCGCTGCACAATTCTCTAAAGGGCCGGCTCACCACATATTCATAAGACCATTTTTACATAAATACATTTGCCTGAAAACCTGGCTTAAGATAATATGTATATATTTCTCCCTAAAATTGTTGCAAAAAAGCTCCATCCACCATCTATAAGATAAGATATAAATCTATTATGTGAGGGGAGTGAAACTGTTTAAATGATGCTAAAAAAGTTTTCGTATTAGTATTGTATTAGTCGGGATCCCATTTGTAATTTAATTTAGCTCTGAACCTAAATGGGTTGTAGTTAGAAACTCCACTTAATGAATTTGATCTCAAAAGCTTTGTATCTCAGCTCTGCTGTCCACATGGTAGTGATACACATGTAGATAAGCTACATGTGGAAGCACTTTATCATTATTATTATTATTATTAGCTGTCAGTTTCCCTCTTCTGTCCTAATAGCTCATTTGCACACAGTCTCCTCCTGGCAGCCTATTCTTGTTTCCTAAAGGTGACTACTTGGTTGGAAGGCACAACTAGACTCATTCTCCTGCGTTTTCTGCAAGCCGAGCACTGGGTAAATGTGTCATTTCAAAGCAGGAGGTTGGAAATTATAGAAAGGCATTTGAATGGATCTTACTTAAGCTTTGGAGTTGGCCTTTTGGTGGGGAAATGCAAGTCAAAAGTAGCATTACTTCTTTACTCATTGAAAGTAGAGCGTTGTCGTATTTCATCTCCAAATCCTCAGCAAGGTTTTGGTTAACCAGTTACCAAAGGGTAACTGGTGATATTTTTGATTTCAATTATTGCCAACAAATCCCATGAAAATGTTAAAAGCAATGAGTTGATTCTACTATAAAATATACTATTTGTAGCCAAAGGCTGACTTGTTCGCACTTCAATGCGAACACGTGTTGCATAGTTAGAGATATTTTAGTGCTCATGCAACAGGTTCACTATACACTCACCGGCCCTTTTTTATTCTTGCCTT